>OY829915.1:50978603-51676587 GCA_963691935.1 Nephrotoma guestfalica | reverse complement strand
AAGTCCGCGGTTACTTTGTCATCGATCCTGGACTACAGGCGAGTGAGGCAACCTTTTGCAACAAATTAAACGCTGATCTACTTAAAATTACAGCGGTAATCCAAAATAACCGATAAATACCAGATCGGTAACAATAAATTATTTCCGATCAAAATAAGTAAGGCTAACCATCAGGGATTTTTGCAAAAAAATGAAAAAAATTTATTGTTGAAATTCCGGCTCAAAATGATTATAGGTAATGAATAGAGCATATTAAGTAAGAAATTACCGGTTGGTTGCATATGGGAAGCGCGGTTTTGGAAATTTCGTATTTTGAAGTCCGCGGTTACTTTGTCATCGATCCTGGACTACAGGCGAGTGAGGCAACCTTTTGCAACAAATTAAACGCTGATCTACTTAAAATTACATCGGTAATCCAAAATAACCGATAAATACCGGATCGGTAACAATAAATTATTTCCGATCAAAATAAGTAAGGCTAACCAACAGGGATTTTTGCAAAAAATGAAAAAAATTTATTGTTGAAATTCCGGCTCAAAATGATTATAGGTAATGAATAGAGCATATTAAGTAAGAAATTACCGGTTGGTTGCATATGGGAAGCGCGGTTTTGGAAATTTCGTATTTTGAAGTCCGCGGTTACTTTGTCATCGATCCTGGACTACAGGCGAGTGAGGCAACCTTTTGCAACAAATTAAACGCTGATCTACTTAAAATTACATCGGTAATCCAAAATAACCGATAAATACCGGATCGGTAACAATAAATTATTTCCGATCAAAATAAGTAAGGCTAACCATCAGGGATTTTTGCAAAAAAATGAAAAAAATTTATTGTTGAAATTCCGGCTCAAAATGATTATAGGTAATGAATAGAGCATATTAAGTAAGAAATTACCGGTTGGTTGCATATGGGAAGCGCGGTTTTGGAAATTTCGTATTTTGAAGTCCGCGGTTACTTTGTCATCGATCGTGGACTACAGGCGAGTGAGGCAACCTTTTGCAACAAATTAAACGCTGATCTACTTAAAATTACATCGGTAATCCAAAATAACCGATAAATACCGGATCGGTAACAATAAATTATTTCCGATCAAAATAAGTAAGGCTAACATCAGGGATTTTTGCAAAAAAATGAAAAAAATTATTGTTGAAATTCCGGCTCAAAATGATTATAGGTAATGAATAGAGCATATTAAGTAAGAAATTACCGGTTGGTTGCATATGGGAAGCGCGGTTTTGGAAATTTCGTATTTTGAAGTCCGCGGTTACTTTGTCATCGATCCTGGACTACAGGCGAGTGAGGCAACCTTTTGCAACAAATTAAACGCTGATCTACTTAAAATTACAGCGGTAATCCAAAATAACCGATAAATACCGGATCGGTAACAATAAATTATTTCCGATCAAAATAAGTAAGGCTAACCATCAGGGATTTTTGCAAAAAATGAAAAAAATTTATTGTTGAAATTCCGGCTCAAAATGATTATAGGTAATGAATAGAGCATATTAAGTAAGAAATTACCGGTTGGTTGCATATGGGAAGCGCGGTTTTGGAAATTTCGTATTTTGAAGTCCGCGGTTACTTTGTCATCGATCCTGGACTACAGGCGAGTGAGGCAACCTTTTGCAACAAATTAAACGCTGATCTACTTAAAATTACATCGGTAATCCAAAATAACCGATAAATACCGGATCGGTAACAATAAATTATTTCCGATCAAAATAAGTAAGGCTAACCATCAGGGATTTTTGCAAAAAAATGAAAAAAATTTATTGTTGAAATTCCGGCTCAAAATGATTATAGGTAATGAATAGAGCATATTAAGTAAGAAATTACCGGTTGGTTGCATATGGGAAGCGCGGTTTTGGAAATTTCGTATTTTGAAGTCCGCGGTTACTTTGTCATCGATCCTGGACTACAGGCGAGTGAGGCAACCTTTTGCAACAAATTAAACGCTGATCTACTTAAAATTACAGCGGTAATCCAAAATAACCGATAAATACCGGATCGGTAACAATAAATTATTTCCGATCAAAATAAGTAAGGCTAACCATCAGGGATTTTTGCAAAAAATGAAAAAAATTTATTGTTGAAATTCCGGCTCAAAATGATTATAGGTAATGAATAGAGCATATTAAGTAAGAAATTACCGGTTGGTTGCATATGGGAAGCGCGGTTTTGGAAATTTCGTATTTTGAAGTCCGCGGTTACTTTGTCATCGATCCTGGACTACAGGCGAGTGAGGCAACCTTTTGCAACAAATTAAACGCTGATCTACTTAAAATTACATCGGTAATCCAAAATAACCGATAAATACCGGATCGGTAACAATAAATTATTTCCGATCAAAATAAGTAAGGCTAACCATCAGGGATTTTTGCAAAAAAATGAAAAAAATTTATTGTTGAAATTCCGGCTCAAAATGATTATAGGTAATGAATAGAGCATATTAAGTAAGAAATTACCGGTTGGTTGCATATGGGAAGCGCGGTTTTGGAAATTTCGTATTTTGAAGTCCGCGGTTACTTTGTCATCGATCGTGGACTACAGGCGAGTGAGGCAACCTTTTGCAACAAATTAAACGCTGATCTACTTAAAATTACATCGGTAATCCAAAATAACCGATAAATACCGGATCGGTAACAATAAATTATTTCCGATCAAAATAAGTAAGGCTAACCATCAGGGATTTTTGCAAAAAAATGAAAAAAATTATTGTTGAAATTCCGGCTCAAAATGATTATAGGTAATGAATAGAGCATATTAAGTAAGAAATTACCGGTTGGTTGCATATGGGAAGCGCGGTTTTGGAAATTTCGTATTTTGAAGTCCGCGGTTACTTTGTCATCGATCCTGGACTACAGGCGAGTGAGGCAACCTTTTGCAACAAATTAAACGCTGATCTACTTAAAATTACAGCGGTAATCCAAAATAACCGATAAATACCAGATCGGTAACAATAAATTATTTCCGATCAAAATAAGTAAGGCTAACCATCAGGGATTTTTGCAAAAAAATGAAAAAAATTTATTGTTGAAATTCCGGCTCAAAATGATTATAGGTAATGAATAGAGCATATTAAGTAAGAAATTACCGGTTGGTTGCATATGGGAAGCGCGGTTTTGGAAATTTCGTATTTTGAAGTCCGCGGTTACTTTGTCATCGATCCTGGACTACAGGCGAGTCAGGCAACCTTTTGCAACAAATTAAACGCTGATCTACTTAAAATTACATCGGTAATCCAAAATAACCGATAAATACCGGATCGGTAACAATAAATTATTTCCGATCAAAATAAGTAAGGCTAACCATCAGGGATTTTTGCAAAAAATGAAAAAAATTTATTGTTGAAATTCCGGCTCAAAATGATTATAGGTAATGAATAGAGCATATTAAGTAAGAAATTACCGGTTGGTTGCATATGGGAAGCGCGGTTTTGGAAATTTCGTATTTTGAAGTCCGCGGTTACTTTGTCATCGATCCTGGACTACAGGCGAGTGAGGCAACCTTTTGCAACAAATTAAACGCTGATCTACTTAAAATTACAGCGGTAATCCAAAATAACCGATAAATACCGGATCGGTAACAATAAATTATTTCCGATCAAAATAAGTAAGGCTAACCATCAGGGATTTTTGCAAAAAATGAAAAAAATTTATTGTTGAAATTCCGGCTCAAAATGATTATAGGTAATGAATAGAGCATATTAAGTAAGAAATTACCGGTTGGTTGCATATGGGAAGCGCGGTTTTGGAAATTTCGTATTTTGAAGTCCGCGGTTACTTTGTCATCGATCCTGGACTACAGGCGAGTGAGGCAACCTTTTGCAACAAATTAAACGCTGATCTACTTAAAATTACATCGGTAATCCAAAATAACCGATAAATACCGGATCGGTAACAATAAATTATTTCCGATCAAAATAAGTAAGGCTAACCATCAGGGATTTTTGCAAAAAATGAAAAAAATTTATTGTTGAAATTCCGGCTCAAAATGATTATAGGTAATGAATAGAGCATATTAAGTAAGAAATTACCGGTTGGTTGCATATGGGAAGCGCGGTTTTGGAAATTTCGTATTTTGAAGTCCGCGGTTACTTTGTCATCGATCCTGGACTACAGGCGAGTGAGGCAACCTTTTGCAACAAATTAAACGCTGATCTACTTAAAATTACATCGGTAATCCAAAATAACCGATAAATACCGGATCGGTAACAATAAATTATTTCCGATCAAAATAAGTAAGGCTAACCATCAGGGATTTTTGCAAAAAAATGAAAAAAATTTATTGTTGAAATTCCGGCTCAAAATGATTATAGGTAATGAATAGAGCATATTAAGTAAGAAATTACCGGTTGGTTGCATATGGGAAGCGCGGTTTTGGAAATTTCGTATTTTGAAGTCCGCGGTTACTTTGTCATCGATCGTGGACTACAGGCGAGTGAGGCAACCTTTTGCAACAAATTAAACGCTGATCTACTTAAAATTACATCGGTAATCCAAAATAACCGATAAATACCGGATCGGTAACAATAAATTATTTCCGATCAAAATAAGTAAGGCTAACCATCAGGGATTTTTGCAAAAAAATGAAAAAAATTATTGTTGAAATTCCGGCTCAAAATGATTATAGGTAATGAATAGAGCATATTAAGTAAGAAATTACCGGTTGGTTGCATATGGGAAGCGCGGTTTTGGAAATTTCGTATTTTGAAGTCCGCGGTTACTTTGTCATCGATCCTGGACTACAGGCGAGTGAGGCAACCTTTTGCAACAAATTAAACGCTGATCTACTTAAAATTACAGCGGTAATCCAAAATAACCGATAAATACCAGATCGGTAACAATAAATTATTTCCGATCAAAATAAGTAAGGCTAACCATCAGGGATTTTTGCAAAAAAATGAAAAAAATTTATTGTTGAAATTCCGGCTCAAAATGATTATAGGTAATGAATAGAGCATATTAAGTAAGAAATTACCGGTTGGTTGCATATGGGAAGCGCGGTTTTGGAAATTTCGTATTTTGAAGTCCGCGGTTACTTTGTCATCGATCCTGGACTACAGGCGAGTGAGGCAACCTTTTGCAACAAATTAAACGCTGATCTACTTAAAATTACAGCGGTAATCCAAAATAACCGATAAATACCGGATCGGTAACAATAAATTATTTCCGATCAAAATAAGTAAGGCTAACCATCAGGGATTTTTGCAAAAAATGAAAAAAATTTATTGTTGAAATTCCGGCTCAAAATGATTATAGGTAATGAATAGAGCATATTAAGTAAGAAATTACCGGTTGGTTGCATATGGGAAGCGCGGTTTTGGAAATTTCGTATTTTGAAGTCCGCGGTTACTTTGTCATCGATCCTGGACTACAGGCGAGTGAGGCAACCTTTTGCAACAAATTAAACGCTGATCTACTTAAAATTACATCGGTAATCCAAAATAACCGATAAATACCGGATCGGTAACAATAAATTATTTCCGATCAAAATAAGTAAGGCTAACCATCAGGGATTTTTGCAAAAAATGAAAAAAATTTATTGTTGAAATTCCGGCTCAAAATTATTATAGGTAATGAATAGAGCATATTAAGTAAGAAATTACCGGTTGGTTGCATATGGGAAACGCGGTTTTGGAAATTTCGTATTTTGAAGTCCGCGGTTACTTTGTCATCGATCCTGGACTACAGGCGAGTGAGGCAACCTTTTGCAACAAATTAAACGCTGATCTACTTAAAATTACAGCGGTAATCCAAAATAACCGATAAATACCGGATCGGTAACAATAAATTATTTCCGATCAAAATAAGTAAGGCTAACCATCAGGGATTTTTGCAAAAAATGAAAAAAATTTATTGTTGAAATTCCGGCTCAAAATGATTATAGGTAATGAATAGAGCATATTAAGTAAGAAATTACCGGTTGGTTGCATATGGGAAGCGCGGTTTTGGAAATTTCGTATTTTGAAGTCCGCGGTTACTTTGTCATCGATCCTGGACTACAGGCGAGTGAGGCAACCTTTTGCAACAAATTAAACGCTGATCTACTTAAAATTACATCGGTAATCCAAAATAACCGATAAATACCGGATCGGTAACAATAAATTATTTCCGATCAAAATAAGTAAGGCTAACCATCAGGGATTTTTGCAAAAAATGAAAAAAATTTATTGTTGAAATTCCGGCTCAAAATGATTATAGGTAATGAATAGAGCATATTAAGTAAGAAATTACCGGTTGGTTGCATATGGGAAGCGCGGTTTTGGAAATTTCGTATTTTGAAGTCCGCGGTTACTTTGTCATCGATCCTGGACTACAGGCGAGTGAGGCAACCTTTTGCAACAAATTAAACGCTGATCTACTTAAAATTACATCGGTAATCCAAAATAACCGATAAATACCGGATCGGTAACAATAAATTATTTCCGATCAAAATAAGTAAGGCTAACCATCAGGGATTTTTGCAAAAAAATGAAAAAAATTTATTGTTGAAATTCCGGCTCAAAATGATTATAGGTAATGAATAGAGCATATTAAGTAAGAAATTACCGGTTGGTTGCATATGGGAAGCGCGGTTTTGGAAATTTCGTATTTTGAAGTCCGCGGTTACTTTGTCATCGATCGTGGACTACAGGCGAGTGAGGCAACCTTTTGCAACAAATTAAACGCTGATCTACTTAAAATTACATCGGTAATCCAAAATAACCGATAAATACCGGATCGGTAACAATAAATTATTTCCGATCAAAATAAGTAAGGCTAACCATCAGGGATTTTTGCAAAAAAATGAAAAAAAATTATTGTTGAAATTCCGGCTCAAAATGATTATAGGTAATGAATAGAGCATATTAAGTAAGAAATTACCGGTTGGTTGCATATGGGAAGCGCGGTTTTGGAAATTTCGTATTTTGAAGTCCGCGGTTACTTTGTCATCGATCCTGGACTACAGGCGAGTGAGGCAACCTTTTGCAACAAATTAAACGCTGATCTACTTAAAATTACATCGGTAATCCAAAATAACCGATAAATACCGGATCGGTAACAATAAATTATTTCCGACCAAAATAAGTAAGGCTAACCATCAGGGATTTTTGCAAAAAAATGAAAAAAATTTATTGTTGAAATTCCGGCTCAAAATGATTATAGGTAATGAATAGAGCATATTAAGTAAGAAATTACCGGTTGGTTGCATATGGGAAGCGCGGTTTTGGAAATTTCGTATTTTGAAGTCCGCGGTTACTTTGTCATCGATCCTGGACTACAGGCGAGTGAGGCAACCTTTTGCAACAAATTAAACGCTGATCTACTTAAAATTACATCGGTAATCCAAAATAACCGATAAATACCGGATCGGTAACAATAAATTATTTCCGATCAAAATAAGTAAGGCTAACCATCAGGGATTTTTGCAAAAAAATGAAAAAAATTTATTGTTGAAATTCCGGCTCAAAATGATTATAGGTAATGAATAGAGCATATTAAGTAAGAAATTACCGGTTGGTTGCATATGGGAAGCGCGGTTTTGGAAATTTCGTATTTTGAAGTCCGCGGTTAGTTTGTCATCGATCCTGGACTACAGGCGAGTGAGGCAACCTTTTGCAACAAATTAAACGCTGATCTACTTAAAATTACATCGGTAATCCAAAATAACCGATAAATACCGGATCGGTAACAATAAATTATTTCCGATCAAAATAAGTAAGGCTAACCATCAGGGATTTTTGCAAAAAAATGAAAAAAATTTATTGTTGAAATTCCGGCTCAAAATGATTATAGGTAATGAATAGAGCATATTAAGTAAGAAATTACCGGTTGGTTGCATATGGGAAGCGCGGTTTTGGAAATTTCGTATTTTGAAGTCCGCGGTTACTTTGTCATCGATCCTGGACTACAGGCGAGTGAGGCAACCTTTTGCAACAAATTAAACGCTGATCTACTTAAAATTACATCGGTAATCCAAAATAACCGATAAATACCGGATCGGTAACAATAAATTATTTCCGATCAAAATAAGTAAGGCTAACCATCAGGGATTTTTGCAAAAAAATGAAAAAAATTTATTGTTGAAATTCCGGCTCAAAATGATTATAGGTAATGAATAGAGCATATTAAGTAAGAAATTACCGGTTGGTTGCATATGGGAAGCGCGGTTTTGGAAATTTCGTATTTTGAAGTCCGCGGTTACTTTGTCATCGATCCTGGACAACAGGCGAGTGAGGCAACCTTTTGCAACAAATTAAACGCTGATCTACTTAAAATTACAGCGGTAATCCAAAATAACCGATAAATACCGGATCGGTAACAATAAATTATTTCCGATCAAAATAAGTAAGGCTAACTTTTCTGCAAAAAAATGAAAAAAATTTATTGTTGAAATTCCGGCTCAAAATGATTATAGGTAATGAATAGAGCATATTAAGTAAGAAATTACCGGTTGGTTGCATATGGGAAGCGCGGTTTTGGAAATTTCGTATTTTGAAGTCCGCGGTTACTTTGTCATCGATCCTGGACTACAGGCGAGTGAGGCAATCTTTTGCAACAAATTAAACGCTGATCTACTTAAAATTACATCGGTAATCCAAAATAACCGATAAATACCGGATCGGTAACAATAAATTATTTCCGATCAAAATAAGTAAGGCTAACCATCAGGGATTTTTGCAAAAAAATGAAAAAAATTTATTGTTGAAATTCCGGCTCAAAATGATTATAGGTAATGAATAGAGCATATTAAGTAAGAAATTACCGGTTGGTTGCATATGGGAAGCGCGATTTTGGAAATTTCGTATTTTGAAGTCCGCGGTTACTTTGTCATCGATCCTGGACTACAGGCGAGTGAGGCAACCTTTTGCAACAAATTAAACGCTGATCTACTTAAAATTACATCGGTAATCCAAAATAACCGATAAATACCGGATCGGTAACAATAAATTATTTCCGATCAAAATAAGTAAGGCTAACCATCAGGGATTTTTGCAAAAAAATGAAAAAAATTTATTGTTGAAATTCCGGCTCAAAATGATTATAGGTAATGAATAGAGCATATTAAGTAAGAAATTACCGGTTGGTTGCATATGGGAAGCGCGGTTTTGGAAATTTCGTATTTTGAAGTCCGCGGTTACTTTGTCATCGATCCTGGACTACAGGCGAGTGAGGCAACCTTTTGCAACAAATTAAACGCTGATCTACTTAAAATTACAGCGGTAATCCAAAATAACCGATAAATACCGGATCGGTAACAATAAATTATTTCCGATCAAAATAAGTAAGGCTAACCATCAGGGATTTTTGCAAAAAAATGAAAAAAATTTAATTGTTGAAATTCCGGCTCAAAATGATTATAGGTAATGAATAGAGCATATTAAGTAAGAAATTACCGGTTGGTTGCATATGGGAAGCGCGGTTTTGGAAATTTCGTATTTTGAAGTCCGCGGTTACTTTGTCATCGATCCTGGACTACAGGCGAGTGAGGCAACCTTTTGCAACAAATTAAACGCTGATCTACTTAAAATTACATCGGTACTCCAAAATAACCGATAAATACCGGATCGGTGACAATAAATTATTTCCGATCAAAATAAGTAAGGCTAACTAACCATCAGGGATTTTTGCAAAAAAATGAAAAAAATTTATTGTTGAAATTCCGGCTCAAAATGATTATAGGTAATGAATAGAGCATATTAAGTAAGAAATTACAGGTTGGTTGCATATGGGAAGCGCGGCTTTGGAAATTTCGTATTTTGAAGTCCGCGGTTACTTTGTCATCGATCCTGGACTACAGGCGAGTGAGGCAACCTTTTGCAACAAATTAAACGCTGATCTACTTAAAATTACATCGGTAATCCAAAATAACCGATAAATACCGGATCGGTGACAATACATTATTTCCGATCAAAATAAGTAAGGCTAACCATCAGGGATTTTTGCAAAAAAATGAAAAAAATTTATTGTTGAAATTCCGGCTCAAAATGATTATAGGTAATGAATAGAGCATATTAAGTAATAAATTACCGGTTGGTTGCATATGGGAAGCGCGGTTTTGGAAATTTCGTATTTTGAAGTCCGCGGTTACTTTGTCATCGATCCTGGACTACAGGCGAGTGAGGCAACCTTTTGCAACAAATTAAACGCTGATCTACTTAAAATTACATCGGTAATCCAAAATAACCGATAAATACCGGATCGGTGACAATAAATTATTTCCGATCAAAATAAGTAAGGCTAACCATCAGGGATTTTTGCAAAAAAATGAAAAAAATTTATTGTTGAAATTCCGGCTCAAAATGATTATAGGTAATGAATAGAGCATATTAAGTAAGAAATTACCGGTTGGTTGCATATGGGAAACGCGGTTTTGGAAATTTCGTATTTTGAAGTCCGCGGTTACTTTGTCATCGATCCTGGACTACAGGCGAGTGAGGCAACCTTTTGCAACAAATTAAACGCTGATCTACTTAAAATTACATCGGTAATCCAAAATAACCGATAAATACCGGATCGGTGACAATAAATTATTTCCGATCAAAATAAGTAAGGCTAACCATCAGGGATTTTTGCAAAAAAATGAAAAAAATTTATTGTTGAAATTCCGGCTCAAAATGATTATAGGTAATGAATAGAGCATATTAAGTAAGAAATTACCGGTTGGTTGCATATGGGAAGCGCGGTTTTGGAAATTTCGTATTTTGAAGTCCGCGGTTACTTTGTCATCGATCCTGGACTACAGGCGAGTGAGGCAACCTTTTGCAACAAATTAAACGCTGATCTACTTAAAATTACATCGGTAATCCAAAATAACCGATAAATACCGGATCGGTGACAATAAATTATTTCCGATCAAAATAAGTAAGGCTAACTAACCATCAGGGATTTTTGCAAAAAAATGAAAAAAATTTATTGTTGAAATTCCGGCTCAAAATGATTATAGGTAATGAATAGAGCATATTAAGTAAGAAATTACCGGTTGGTTGCATATGGGAAGCGCGGTTTTGGAAATTTCGTATTTTGAAGTCCGCGGTTACTTTGTCATCGATCCTGGACTACAGGCGAGTGAGACAACCTTTTGCAACAAATTAAACGCTGATCTACTTAAAATTACATCGGTAATCCAAAATAACCGATAAATACCGGATCGGTGACAATAAATTATTTCCGACCAAAATAAGTAAGGCTAACCATCAGGGATTTTTGCAAAAAAATGAAAAAAATTTATTGTTGAAATTCCGGCTCAAAATGATTATAGGTAACGAGAATATTATGTTGAACAAGAAACAATCGGTAGTTTACATTCGGCAGGCGTAATTATGAAAGTTTTGTATTTTGACTTCCGGTTACATTTTATAACCGAACTTTAATATCATGTGAAGCAAACCTTTTTTGTGTCTTCCTGGTTAGGATCCTTAAATGCTTCGTAACAATTTCACAAACCTGTCATATTTAACCACTCTACGATCCGGACAACACCTAATACCTGAAAGAGTAAGGAGGCCATACTCGTTACCGGAAACTTGCGCCAGTCGAAATACATGTTGAGAACAGGCAGTGCTGATGACTACCATGCTAACTTCATGTAAATAAAACAGCGCTAATTAACGTTTTTTATTTTATATTTTTTTTTAATAACAGTAACAGTTAAATAATTTCTTTTGTTTTAAAAATAAATATTTAAATATATATAATATAATTTTTCATTTCTTTTTCTGTGTTTTGGAAAAGAATTATTTTTATTTAAAAAAAAACTAAAAATGTCCTTAACATTTTATTTTTTGATTTAATATATTTTGTCTAATTTTAAAAATTAAATATAATCAACAAAAAAAAATTTTCTTTTTAAAATTAAAAATTATCTTTCAGACGAACTTAATGTTGGTGGTGTTACAGAGACTAGAAAAAAAAATAAAATGAAAATAATTTTAAAAGCTGGATTTTTTTAAATTTCACCAATTTTCAGTAAAAAAAATTTATAAAATTTTTTGTGTTTTACATAATTAATTAATTATTTTATTATTTACAATGTGTGTATATGATTTTTGACTTTTATTTAAAAGTTTATTAAAAATGAATATAGTTTAAACTTATTAAATTAATAGTTAGATAAAAAACTAGGTTTCTGTATTTTATTTAATTCTTTTTTATAAATTTTAATTTTAAACGTTAAACACAACACGATTTGATTTGATTTTATCTAGACAAGCTATGGGATCGTTCATGGGCATATAATTCCGATGATTTACCTTGTGGATCACCGACACGTTGATGTGGTAATAGTTTTGAGAAAAATGAATGTTGTAATGCTTCCGCTGTAAAATTTCAGAAATGTTAAAAACGTTTTTGAAAAAAATATTTGCATTGCGAAATAGTTACCTAACGTTATTCGTTGACTTGGTTCATATTCTAACATTTTCTTAATTAAATCAAATAATTGAAGATGTTCTGTAATTTCACAGAGCATGTATCGGTGCAATGGTTTACAGTGATCGCGCACATAACGGCCCGCCGATGATTTTTCATCCCAGTCTAATTTCCCATGATAGAAGTATTTCGTCTTTGTTTTTCTATAAATCAAATGCCATTCGTAAATCATTAATTTTGTAAAATATTAAAACTATTTTGCAAACCTCGCCATCCTATATGGTATCGCGCCTAAAATCCGTTCCATCATGGCTAAATGTTCTCGATTGTCATGAGTTTGAAACAATGTGATGCCCAAATATAATTCAAACATTATACACCCTATTGACCACACATCACACGGTTGTGACCATCCTAATTCTAGTATAACTTCAGGCGCCCGGTAATGTCTTGTCGACACAATTGTACTATGATGTTCGTGGTCGAATGTTGCACTACCAAAATCGATGAGACGCACGTCCGTTGATTTAACACGGCGAACATCACGGTTCTAGACACATTCAAATACAAAAATATTATTTATTCCTGCGCACATAAATAATGCGGGCCTGAGGCTTACCTTTTTATGATTATAAACGGTTGAGTAATCAGAATCAACAAACAGAATATTTTCTGGTTTTAAATCGGTGTGTGTTAAACTAGTTTCATGTAAAAATTTTACAGACCAACATAATTGATAGGCTATGTGTCGCACATGATCTATTGGATACGGTTCGTAATTGTTTTCACGCTGAAAAACGTAATTTGTGATTAGTTGAAATTGGCCACGGCCTCACAGCTTAATATACTTACCAAAAAATCGAAAACACTAAGACCAAGCATTTCAAATGCAATACATATGTGACCGTGATAATCAAACCAATCGAGCATTTTGACACATAAACTGAAAATAAATACAAAAGAATTTGGTTAGAATCGTTTTAGTACTCGCCAACGTTACAAAAGACCTAATATCTGGCTAGCAATGTGCGATTACTTAGGCAATAAATTTTATTTTGGAAACCAAATCACCTTCTACAGGCGAAATTGCTCGAAATCGGCCAAGAGATTTCGCTATGATTCATTTGAGTTTCACCATTATCTCTTATATATCTTGATACATCTGCATCTGTTATCTGGTACGCTGTAAATTCTAATATTTTTATAGAATCATCCGCAGAGTGAAACACTAGTAAGGGTTTGATCGGTTGGGGCGAGAACCACATTGCTAATCAGCCAGGGTTGCCAACCCTATACATGTGACCCGCAGATTCTGGGGTTTGAATATACTTTCTGGGGCTGCGGGTCTGAACTTTATTTTCTGGGGTTAACTATTTTTTTCAACGCATAACAACAGTTGGTTTAATTCTCAGTGAATATTTGGAGCTCAACAGTGGTAAACCAAATACTCACCTAAGTACAGAAATCTAGGCAGAGGCCAGATTTTTACATGGTCCTTCGAGCTACCACAACAACCGGCAGCCAACACGTTCTACAAACATATTGCTACAGGCCAAGATACGTCGAAGCATTGAACTCACAACAACATGTATCAAAATTCAACGGCCAATCAACAACCGGCAGATAAATCAATCTACACCATACAACAACAGTCCAACACCCCGGTCAATAAAAACATGGAGCGGTCAAAATGACAAGGCCATAGAGTTGGAGCACATCATCTCGAACTCTCAAAAAGACGTACAACGAATACGTCGATGTGGACAATCAAATAAGGGAGTCCCAGCCTGAACTAGATACAAAACACCCATACTATAAAGACAGGCAAATAGTATGGGAAGGATTTCCAAAATATGTTGAAGATATGCGTCAACGCCTAAACTCATCATGCTTGCCATCAACGCCAGCCCCAGACGCATCTTCCAAATTCAACTTTGCCGACGAGGAGTCAAATAACAACGACCAAGGAGATGAAACTTCATCAACCAACAAAGCTAATCAATCATCTGAATCATCAAGTAAGGACTACCAGCATCATTCTGAAAATTCCAGTATAGAGGTGGCACACAACAACCAGAAGCTGCCCAAGAAGCAGAGATTGAAGAAGCATTGGACGACAACAACATTCTTATGAAGTTCATAAAGCTAAAAATGGAAGAGCAAGAGCAAACAGCTCCCTACTTCCAAAATAACTACTATGAGACTCTCAAGGATAGAGTAGGCTCAACAACATTGCAATGGCAGCGTAACCGGAAAGAAGAGACTTCGAACCAGGCTGGAGAAGCCAAGGTACAATTGCTCAAAATAGAGCTACCAACATTTCATGGCGATTATGAGCATTGGAGATATCAGACACAATCAAAATGAGGTACTTGAAGGCAAATCTACATAAGACGCAGCTCAGTTGATCACCTCTCAACAACTGGTGACAATTACAACAAGGCCTGGGAAATGCTGCAAGGAAGATACAACAACCCCAGATTATTAGCAAATAAGTATTTCAACTAATCTAACCATCATTAGAGAATCCAAGAGAAACTAAACAAATCAATGAATTCTTAAGCTTCATAGAAAGAAGATTCCAATCGCTAGAGGCTATGGGGTCCACCAAGGTGGTATACGCACAACCGCAACCAATGGTACCACTGAAACGGGTACCCGCTACAATCGTAGACAGCCAGTGTATAGTAAAGGGATGCCAAGGAAAGCATCAGCTGCAAGACTGCAATCAGTTCAAGCTAATGCCAACGTTAGACAGAAGCAAGTTGGTTAGCGAAACAACTACTTGTGTACGTTGTTTAACGCGACATCCAAGGAGTAACCCATGCAGATCCGCAATACGATGCATTGTGTGCCAAGGACATCACCACACTCTTCTGCATGGTAACAACAAGGCATCGAACAACATGGGGACAACACAAACTCTAGTAGTTAAACAACAACCAACAGCAATAATTAGAGTAGCAACGGACACTGGACATCTCACCACAATGAGGGCGTTAATTGATTCAGGGTCCCAAGCTACATTAATATCATCGAGAGCTGCCAAAGTGCTAAACATCTAAAAGAGATAAACACATGTGAACATTGCAGGCATTGGTGGTAGTGAAGCAGGAATCCGCAAACATAGTTTGGACGTGGAAGCTTTGGTATTAAACAAATCAACTCAACAACTACCAGAAGCTGACATCGACAATAGCACCTGGACCCATCTCAACAACATAAAACAAGCAGATCCACACTACAATTTATCTCAACCGATTGGTATCATACTAGGCGCAGATTACAATCCATTAATAATAGCTAACAACATTATCAAAGGTAGCCACCGAGAGCCAATGGCGCAGAACACAGAGTTGTGTAACATGGTAACATGGACAACCAAGTAAGAGGAGCCATGGTGACGCCAAAATCAATCGAAGAGCAACTACAATTATTTATGGAGGTTGATAGTATTCCTGCAGAAAGGAGCCTTACAGCAGAAGAAAATCAAGTTGAGGAGACATTTCAATCAACATCGAGTCGACACACAGATGGACGAATTATAGTAAAAATTCCATTTAAGGACGATCACGTCAAACTTGGAGAATCTAGGAGCAGCAGCCAGACTTCTGCAAATCGAAAGAAGATTTGTCAAAGATCCAGACTACGAACAATTATATTCATGCAAGAATATATAGATTTGAACCACATGGAGTAAATACAAGAAAAGCCAGAAGTTGAGCGCTTCGAAGACTTGGCCGACATACTACTAAGGTGGAGCAAACACAAGATTGTCATGACAGCCGACATCGAGAAAATGTTCCGTCGAATCTGGCTCAACACAAACGACCATCACCGTGTATTATGGAGACAGGACCCTTCCGAGCCGATAAAATCATATAGGCTAAAAACAATAACATACGGAACTACCGCTGCCAGCTTCCTAGCGATAAGAACATTGATTCAACTGGCCAAGGAAGGATCCAATACTCACCCAAAAGCAGCTAAAATAATGATGACCGACTTCTATATGGACGAGGCTCTACTGATGCTGCAAGAACTGCAAGCCATCACAGCACAAGATGGATTCAATTTGAGAAAATGGGGCATCAAACTCTTCCAAAATATTGCAAATCATTCCTAGAGAGCAACAAGCCAACGGAAATATTCAAACAAAATTAAATGACACCATTAAAACGTTGGGAATACTATGCAACCCGGCGGAAGATATTTTCGAATTCGATATAGCCGGACTGCAGCTGGCCAACAACCAGCACACCAAGCGCTCATTCTTATCTGACTCTTCAAAGCTCTTTGACCCCATAGAATGGCTGTCGCCGACACCAATCACGGCCAAAACCATGATGCAGGATGTTTGGAAAATGGGAATAAGTTGGGATGAACAACTACCAGAAAGAATAAGTGCCAAATGGCAGAACCACAAAGATGACGTGAATGAGATATCAAGATTAAAAATTTCAAGATAGCTCAGAACAACGCCTAGATGCAAAACAGAACTACACGGTTTTGCTGATGCGTCAGAGCACGCCTATGCGGTAGTGGTTTATTGTAGGACAGTGGATGACAACTGTAAACCAGCAGCTCGGCTATTAATGTCCAAACAAAACGAAGCTATCAATCCCTCGCCTCGTGTTAAATGTAGCCTTGGGCAGATTCAACAATAACACTCTGGTGGATTAAAGGAGACTAAAGCCGCTTCAAAACGTTTGTGGCAAATATAATCTCGACGATTAAGAAGACATTACCAACAGCAACTTGGCATCACGTGAAGTCTCAGGAAAATCCCGCGGACGCCGCCTCACGTGGCATAACACCCAAGCAGCTCATTGACAACAACTTATGGTGGCATGGACCAAGCTTTCTAACAACTATGCCACCGCAGTGGAATACTGAAGAACCCGTTCCGGATCCACCATCAGAATTACAAGCAGAGCTGGAAGAAAAGAGAGTGCTGGCGACGGTAAAAAAATGGCCGCACATACGAGTTGCAAAGTTATTTAGCCGACTGTCTACATACAGCAAAATCAAGTGGACGGTCGCATTCATAAACGATTGCATACGATGATTAACGATTCATAAATAATTGCAAACAAGAAAATCGTAACAAGGGTTGGCCAACCGGTAATGAACTTATGGCAGCAGAAACAACAATTATAAAAATGACACAAGGGCAAGGACCAGAAATCGCCCGCTTGAACAAGGACAGAAGACTAGAAAAGGACAGTAAGCTATGTTCATTAAACCTCTCCCTAGACGGCGAAGGCTTACTCCGTGTGATGGGACGTCCCCAAAACTCAAATCTGACAACCGCCAGCAAACAGCCTGTAATTCTAAGCAAAAACACATTACATGGTGGCACACAGCTTACCCTTGCAATGCTGAGACAGAAATATTGAATCATCGATGGGAGACGAGCTGTAAAACAAGTGATACAAAAATGCATAACCTGCTTTCGCTATAAACAAAAAAACCTAGGATCAACTAATGGGTAGTCTACCATCAGCAAGAGTGAGCCCGGGAAGACCGTTTTCTAAAACGGGAATCGACTATGCAGGACCCATCTAGCTAAGAACCACCAAGGGTCGGGGTAACAAATCCTATTAAGGATACATTACCCTATTCGTATGCATGACAACCATGGCCATAGGCATTCATAGCGGCCTATGCGTAGCAGCTATGTTAGCCAGTGATGAAACGACATGGCACTTCATACCACCTCATACCCCACATTTTGGCGGAATATGGGAAGCAGGAATAAAATCCGTGAAATTTCATCTTAAGAGAGTAATAGGAGATTCAAATCTAACATTCGAAGAACTAGCCACTCTCACCACTCAAATCGAGGCGGTCCTCAATTCTCGGCCGCTGGTTGCACTAACCAACGACACAACGGATACAACAGCGCTAACACCAGGACACTTTCTCATTGTAGATGCTCTTAAGGCGATGTCGGAAGCGGCAACCAGCAACATAGGATTAAGAACGAGATGGCACATGGTCGGAAAAATGGCGCAAGACTTTTGGAAGCGATGGTCTTCTGAATACATTCACCAACTTCAACATCGGAGCAAGTGAAAAACCTCCCAGCCAAATTTGGCAATAAACGATCTAGTATTGGTGAAGGATGATCAACTTAAAAGCCCGTGAAGAAATTATCTACCGTAATATTTCTTCCACAACCTAGATACGGTAAACAGCGAGTTTGAGGACTATGTTGATACTCAACAACGTAAATAACAGAATAAATAGATTAAGCGAGAGGAGCTTGTTTTTTCTCGATACTGAGCCTTCTTTGTTAATCTGCATGATTTCATTCTGGAACTCCGCGTGTTGAATAATTCTAACCAGCTTGGTCCTTCGAGCTAAAAAGAACAGCGCTTAGAGATACGCCATAAAAACGTATTCAAAATTAATCAATCTAAAAAAAGCTTTGCAGCTACTCTTCGATAAATTTTTAACCACCGATGCCGCATTAGTACACACTCATCCAGAGGATCACCGTACATTAAACAACAATTTCCACGATCAAGTCAAGCAAGTGTTCGAGGAAACAAAAAAAATACTACTGGAAGCCAGGAAAAATACAGGATGAAGAAAACCCGGATTGGGACAAACACGTCGCAGATGCTTCATCATATGTACTATCAGATGAGCAACAACCAGGTGAACCTGATCCAAAGGTGGGTCAAGTAGACGATCAACAATAGCAGTACATCAAAACAAGGATGCGGTACAGCACTAAAGAACGTATTACAAGTTGAAGATCAAACTACTAACCGACCTATGGATGGCTCTTACAAACAATCATGAAGAGATTATTGGAAATGCCATTGATGGAGAACTTGACAACGAATACTTTAGCCAAGAAACATACGAGAATCTACAGCAAGATTGAGTTTACAATCATCTATCTTCAAGATCAAATAGAAAACGTTGCCATGGACAAGCTTCCAAAATCTTTTCAATAAAACAAGAAAAGATGCATTACCTATTATCAGTAATAGGAGGAAATCCAGCCAAGCTCAGTAACCACCTAAATAAATCGCAAGAGAACTGTACAACCACAGCTTGGAATATTTTATGCTCCAGATACGAGGATAAATCTATCATCAGAATCCGCCCATGGTCTAAAGCAACCTTCATTACATAAGAAGCCTGCCAGAGATTAAAATTACCAAAACTCGCAGCGTATGCAGAAGTGACAGGCATGACAAAAACCGAGGCTGGAGTGGCGAACTCAAAAGTTGTATCTACCTTGAAGCCAAGATTTCCATCCAAATTTTGCTTGGCCATAAAAGCATTAGTATTCATAAACTTAACGCGGGATATGCCAGAGCAGCCTCTAGACCCATGGAATTGGAAACACACCAAAAATCAAATGTGGACTGATCCAACATTTTACAGTCCTGGCCCAATCGACTTATTATTGGGTGCGGACTACTATGGAGAAATTTTAATGAGTAATACAGCAAAGGCCTAACAAACCAAACTAGGCTGGATATTCCTAGGCCGTGCCTCACTCAATTGTCACAATTCAACAGTAATACAATCAATGACAACAAGAGCAGTTGATATAGATAAACAGCTGAGAAGCTTTTGAGAAATAGAGGAGGTGCTACGTAAACGAGCATTCACCAAAGAAGAACTAGAGTGTGAAAAATTCGTGATCAGACACAAACGTCTCAAATCTGGCCGCTACGTCGTCAAGATTCCTTTTGACATTGAATTGTATTCTGACAACCCACGGGGATGCTCAAAAAGTTTGATACAAGTAGAAAAACGACTTGCTAGAAATCCAAACCTTGGCATTCAATATAAGAAGTTCATGGATGAATATATCGCTTTGGGACACATGAAAGTTGCTAAAACATCTACTGAAACTGGTTACTATTACCTGCCGCATCTGCAGTTCTTCGATTCGAGCACAACTACGAAATTGAGGCTAGTTTTCGATGGCTCTGCCAAAACCACAACAGGAACATCGCTAAACGACGTAATGTTGACGGGTCCTACTCTTCAACAGGATTTATTATCCATACTGTTAAGGTGGCGGAAGCAGAAATACGTCCATACGGCTGATATCGAAAAAATGTTCAAACAAATCGCCGTTGATGAAGATGATCAAAACTATCAACGTATTTTATGGAGATAGTCTCCGCAACAAGAAATTCAGGAGTTTAAGCTGACCACCATCACATATGGAACAACCAAACTATCCTATAGCGTCCAACGTAGTTTTAAATGAATTCTACGTGGATGACCTAATTTCTGGGCCAAACACACTGGAAGAAGCCATACTCAGCCAAAAACAAACCATTGATTTACTGAATTGCGGTGGATTTACGTTCAGGAAATGGGCAACAAACAACACAGTTCTGTTGGAATCCATACCAGTGCATCTAAGGAATCAAAATCGATTGGAATTCAAGCTTGATGACACAATTAAAACTCTTGGACTACACTGGAATCCAGCAACAGATACATTCGGTTTCATCGTCACTAAATCCGCGCGTGGCAAGTCTACTAAACGAAACCTACTTTCGGTTAGTGCAAAATTGTTTGACCCATTAGGCTGGTTGGCACCAATAACAGTTGTAGCTAAACTCATGATACAAGAAATCTGGCTAGCAGGCCTATCTTGGGACGAAGAACTTCCATCACACATATCAATAAAATGGCGGAAATTTAAAGATTCTGTATCTCTCTCCTGGAAGAAATATTTATTCCACGTTGGATCCATTTTGAGGAGAACAATATAACAGAACTTCATGGTTTCTGAGACGCCTCCGAAAAGGCCTATGCTGGTGCCGTTTACTTCAAATCTACCGAAGGCATTACTATTGTGAGGCTTCTCGCATCAAAAACAAAGGTTGATCCGTTTCAAACTTACTTTCACTACCTGTTGGGCTCTGTCGACCAAATCGCCAACTTTACTTTCTGCTGAAGAACTTGATGAATCCTACAACAAGCTGGTTATAATAATTCTACACGCGGAGTTCCAGAATGAGATCATGCAGATTAACAAAGAAGGCTCAGTATCAAGAAAAAGCAAGCTCCGCTCGCTTAATCCATTTATTGATACTAAGACTAATAAAATACTAAGAGTAGGAGGAAGAATAACTAATTCTCACCTAAACTATGATACTCGACATCCAAAGATACTGCCTCCAAAACATAGATTCACAAAGCTACTAATCAAAGATGCTCATATAAAAACAGGGATTCAGTTAACTCTGTCACATCTTAGAAACAAATATTGGATCACGAACGGCAGAAGCAGCATACGTACGGAGATATCAAAATACATCACGTGTATTCGGTTCAATGCTACAACAAGGCACCAACTAATGGTAAGCTTACCCAACACAGGAGTTGACTACGGCGGACCAATCTCACTAAGAGTTTCTAAAGGACGTGTGAATAACTCAGACAAAGGATACATATCAGTATTTGATAAAAGAAACGCTGTGGGTACAAAATCAATTAAGACGCAATTACTTCGAAGAGGCGGTTTTAACTTAAGGAAGTGAACAAGCAATCATAAGGAATTACCAAAGCTCTAGGGCTTTATTGGAAACCTTGTATGGACATCTTTGAATTTAATGTGGATCTCCCTGCACACACTGGATTAGTGACGAAACGGATCATCCTCTCTACGACAGCCAAACTATTTGATCCGTTAGGATGGCTAGCACCAATAATAATAAAACCGAAAATTACGATGCAAAAACTTTGGCTTCTAGGGCTTAGTTGGGATGAGCCGGTCTCACAAGATATTGCAAAACAGTGGGTTATCTACCTAGAAGAACTAACTCTGCTCAACGAATTGAAAATCCACAGGATGGGTAGGATTCACAAGTGGATCAATCGTCGAGGTCCATGGATTTAGTGACGCCTCGGAACAGGCATTAGCAGCTTGTGTTTATCTAAAAGTAGTCGCTGCGGAGAGCAAGTTGACGTCAGCCTTGTAGCAGGAAAAACAAGAGTGGCACCGACAAAACAAAAAGTAACTTTACCACGTTTAGAGTTAACACATTCGAGGACACCCACTGCAATTGCAGTATATCCATAGCTTTCCAATGGGTCACCACTGCTATGACAGTACAATTTTATTTTCTCTTTGTATTTTCGTTGTTTTGTTTTATGAGAATTAGCTCTTCTCATTTGAATTGTTTTTTCTCTTTACATTATCAAAATATACCATCTGTACTTACTCGCTTTTGTTTTAATGCCATGAAATGAAGTACAATGTAGTACCTATATTTCCGTCTTACTCTGGCAAATTAATGACACAACTGCAAATGCAGTGGTGATTTCCATATAAAACACGTTAGTATACAAAAAAGTGTCGAGTTGAGCAGACGGATTTTATTGGTGTTTTTTTATAAATATTGTAAAATGGACTGCTACGAGAAGCAACAGCGACTATTGGCTTTATTTGAAGAATTGGATAGAGGTGATTCCGAAGGAGAAATTGACCTCTCTACGGATGATAGTCTTGATGATCCCGATTATATCGACAAAGGCAGTAGCAATGGCAGTAGCAGTGGCAAAGAAAATAGTAACAATAGTGACAATGAGTTTGCTGGGTGTAAAAACGAAATAAATGGGGGTACTGTTCCGCAAGAACCAGGTGAACATATGGAAGAGGAAAATATCGAAGAACTTTGGACATCGACCGTAGCGAGGGAAACAAAATTGAGAGTTCAACAAAAATTAGGTAGGTTGCCAAATAAGTGGAAATTCGTCGAGGGAGGTGTTTGACATTTTTTGGTGGTGAATCGTTCAAATTATTATTAGTTTCAACTAATAATGCGTATGGCGAAAGACTGTGCAATAAAGAGCGCAAGACTCGATTTTCAAAAACTACAAAATTCATGCCAGTTGCTTTGTCTGAAATGTCAAAATTTATTGGCCTTTGTCTTTTGCACGGGTAATTGAATCTACCGAAAATACAAAACCTTTTTCAAGCCATCCATTATATCATCACCCAGTTTTTCCAAACACCATATCAGGACGCCGATTTGAACAGATTTTGAGATGTTTGAACGTTAATCCACAATTAGGCGAAACTCACTTAAATAAAATAAATCCATTTATTTAGTCAAACGTGTCAGGAAGTACATCAGCCGAACCAAACTCTTTCATTGGATGAGTCGTTGTTACTATTTCGGGGCAGATTACATTTTAAGCAGAATATTAAAAATAGAATCAAGCTTTGTGATCCAACTGGCTTTGTTTTCATTTTGGAAACATATGGCGGAAAACAAAATTGTATTTCTATAGTTTCAAAACGTAATTCACTACGTTTGATGGCTCTATACTTAGGAAAAGGAAACATATTGTTCATGGACAACTATTATAACAGTGTAACATTGTCCAACATTTTGCTGTCTCATAGAACACATACTTGTGGCACTCTACGTAGCAACCGAAAGGGGAACTCGAAAGAGCTAATCCAAATGAAGCTTAAAAAAGATGAACACATTTGGGTCAGAAATAGGGCTGTTTATATCTCAAAATGGAAGGATAAAAGGGAAGTCCTTTATCACCCAGAAATGGTTACTACAACAAATAGTTATGGAAAAGAGCGGAAGAAGCCCGTCGAAATTGAGAAATATAATCAAAATATGTCTGGAGTCGATAGACTGGATCAATTAGTGTCATATTACTCGTGTCCTCGGAAAACCGTAAGATGGTATAAATAATTATATTTCATATAATAGATATATCCGTATTTAAATCCTATTTTATATACAAAAAAAAAAGTTCCAAAAATACCGTTCGTGTTATTTCGGGGTCACCTATAGGTTCCCTCCTCAACATTGAAAATACGAGCAGCGGACATCGTCTACCAGCAAACCTAATTGTGGAAAGTTCAATAATGTCAAAAAATACATTTCCATCCGGCCAACATTCACAAAAGAAAAACTTATTTTCGCGATTGCAAATGTTGCACACGGACCAAAAAGCAAAAGCAAACCGCATATCACTGCAAGCAATGTCCCAAAGCAATGTCTCTTTGTTACCTTTGATTAGGGTTTTTATTAAAAGTTATTAATTTTCAATAAACGACTGAACGAACTGTGGTTCTTATTACACTTCAAATGCAGTATAGCTTTATTATACATTACACTCCTCCCAACGGGTCAATTACCGTATTTGCAGTACTACCGCTAAAGCAGTAGTGTCCTATAGTTGACAATAATTACCATGGGGGGTCACTACAGCACAGCATTAACAGTACTGTTTGCAAAAAAAAAGTTAGCAATTGCAGAAAATTTCTAAAAATATTTAAGACACGAGACTTTAATCCTATTTAAAATATTATCAATAATACCGGAGTTATGGCATGTGACATTCTGAGTAGTCGCCGTGTAAAAAGGATGTGCGCGAATGTGTTAAACGGAGCCCTCCTAGCTGCGAAACTACTTCAAGAAGTCAAGCAATCACCAACTTATGCATGGACTGATATCGACAACGGAACTTATAAATCACAACAACTGGTGGACTGAACCACAATGGTTAAAAAATAATAAAAATTATCATTTGATGAACGACCAGAAGCTGAACTGATAACATGCAAATAAGGCAACTGTCACCGAGAACGACAACCAAGTTCATACACTTAATAGAAAAAACTTCAAGCTTTATGAAACTAAAACGAATCGTAAAGAATGAAAACATCTTTATCAAAAGATGCAAAAACGATCTACATGAAGCAGAACGTATCATCATAAAACAGACTACGCGTAGTCTTTTCAAGATGAAAATAGAAGAATTGCTGAGGAAAAAGTCAGTCAAAAAAAAGAAGTTACTACAACTAGACCGTTTTTTGGATCAATATGGAATTCTGCGGGAAAACGTCCTGCGATACTTCCTTCTAATCATCAGCTTACTAGAGCAATAACCAATTAAGCGCACTTGAAAACAGCACATGAAGGAATCCAACTTATCCTCTCACACCGACGTAAGAAGTTTTGCATACGTACAAAAAATGTCACTAAAACGTTAATTTCAAAATGTGTCACTTGTCACAGATTTGCAGCTCATCAAGGCAGTAACCAACTAATGGGAAATCTGCCATCTCCAAGGGTGCACTACAGTTAAAAACGAGCAGAAGTAGAGGATATAAACCTTATAAAGACTACATAGCGATTTTCATCTGTCTTCCTACCAAAGCAATTCACATAGAGGTAGTAACAGATCTTAATACTGAGGCATTCATTCCAGCTTTCAAGAGATTCAGCTCTAGACGATGATTATGCAGTGGCGTGTACAGCGACCAGCTGAAAAAAATGAAAAAAGAAGCTCTAGTGGACTTTAACAAAATCGTATCAGAAGAGCTAACTTCAGAAATGGAAATTTCTCAACGGAAAATAAGATATTACGCTACTCGCCGCAAGTGGCAGCACCATCACAAAAGAGAATTTATTTTGTCATATAATTACCAGCGGAACTTTTTATTCAAAATGAGATCTTTTCTTAAAATGACAAATTGATTGATCTCCGAAGTAAATGAACTCGGTAAATGAAATCTTGAAATTTAACAATATTCCGTCTTTCCGCCATTCTAAACGTCTGACGATGAAATCTGGATAATAGAATTGATCAGGGGTTCAAAAATTAGGACAAAATTCTAGGATCTGATCATGCTGGACTAAACCAATACTTTTGAAAATTTAAATTTATTTGTTAATTTGTTTTCAGTTTTTGGTCAATATCTTAGAAACTTCCACTGGTAGGCGTAGGTCATACTGAGACTACGAGGGAAATTTGGGGAAAATTGATGGATTAGAATTTTCACTATAATTTTTTGATTTTTTGCGACCATTTAAGTTATTTTCAGTTTTTGGCCAATATCTCTAAAATTTCCACTGGTAGGCGTAGGCCATACTGAGACTACGAGGGAAATTTGGTGGAAATTAATGGATTAGAATTTTCACTAAAATAATTTGATTTTCTGCGGCCATATAAGTTATTTTCAGTTTCTGGCCAATATCTGAAAAACTTCCACTAGTAGCCAATACTTTCGATTGTTTTTCTAATAGCTTAGGTCATATTGAGACTACGAGGGAAATTTGGGGAAAATTGATGGATTAGAATTTTTTGATTTTCTGCGGTCATGTAAGTTATTTTCAGTTTTTGGCCAATATCTCAAAACCTTCCACTAGTAGCCAATACTTTCGATTGCTTTCCTAATAGCTTAGGTCATACTGAGACTACAAGGAAAAATTGGGGAAAATTGGTGGATTAGAATTTTTTGATTTTCTGCGGCCATATAAGTTATTTTCAGTTTTTGGCCAATATCTCAAAACCTTCCACTAGTAGCCAATACTTTCGATTGTTTTTCTAATAGCTTAGGTCATACTGAGACTACGAGGAAAAATTGGGGAAAATTGGTGGATTAGAATTTTTTGATTTTCTGCGGCCATGTAAGTTATTTTCAGTTTTTGGCCAATATCTCAAAACCTTCCACTAGTAGCCAATACTTTCGATTGTTTTCCTAATAGCTTAGGTCATACTGAGACTACGAGGAAAAATTGGGGAAAATTGGTGGATTAGAATTTTTTGATTTTCTGCGGCCATATAAGTTATTTTCAGTTTTTGGCCAATATCTCAAAAACTTCCACTAGTAGCCAATACTTTCGATTGTTTTTCTAATAGCTTAGGTCATATTGAGACTACGAGGGAAATTTGGGGAAAATTGATGGATTAGAATTTTCTCTTTAATTTTTTGATTTTCTGCGGCCGTATAAGTTATTTTCAGTTTTTGGCCAATATCTCAAAAACTTCCACTAGTAGCCTATACTCTCGATTGTTTTTCTAATAGTTTAGGTCATATTGAGACTACGAGGAAAAATTGGGGAAAATTGGTGGATTAGAATTTTCACTATAATTTCTTGATTTTTTGCGACCATTTAAGTTATTTTCAGTTTTTGGCCAATATCACTAAAACTTCAACTAGTAACCAATACTTTCGATTGTTTTTCTAATAGCTTAGGTCATACTGAGACTACGAGGGAAATTTAGGGAAAATTGATGGATTAGAATTTTCTTTTGATTTTCTGTGGCCATATAAGTTATTTTCAGTTTTTGACCAATATCTCAAAACCTTCCACTAGTAGCCAATACTTTCGATTGTTTTTCTAATAGCTTAGGTCATACTGAGACTACGAGGAAAAATTGGGGAAAATTGGTGGATTAGAATTTTTTGATTTTCTGCGGCCATATAAGTTATTTTCAGTTTTTGGCCAATATCACTAAAATTTCCACTAGTAACCAATACTTTCGGATGTTTTTCTAGTAGCTTAGGTCATACTGAGACTACGAGGGAAATTTGGGGAAAATTGATGGATTAGAATTTTCACTAAAATTTTTTGATTTTCTGCGGCCGTATAAGTTATTTTCAGTTTTTGGCCAATATCTCAAAAACTTCCACTAGTAACCAGCACTATAAAATTCTAATCCATCAATTTTCCCCAAATTTCCCTCGTAGTGTCAGTATGACCTAAACTATTAGAAAAACCATCGAAAGTACTGGTTACTAGTGGAAGTTTTTGAGATATTGGCCAACAACTGGAAATAAATTAACAAAAAAAATTAAATTTTCAATTTTGTGATCGTGCTGCCACTTGCGGCGAGTAGCGAAATCTCTAATTTTCCGCTGAGAAATTTCCGCTATCTTATACAGCATACTTCACAAGGTATAACATGGCATTTCCAACCACCATTTCCCAGAAGAAGATTTTGGGAAATACCACACTGACCTACGAAGAATTGACAACCGTTTTATAAATTAAATAGAGGCAGTGCTAAATTCTAGACACCAAGACAGGTTAGTTTTACACTACAGTTTACGGGTTGGCGACAGTTTAATGAACATTGTTAATTTTAATATTAATTTGACATCGGCTGTCCTAATTAGCATTCATAGTCATGTAGAATGACAAATCGTGTATTTGAAACATGTGATCTTTGCTGTGTGTATATACAATTTCGCGCAGTAAATGAACATTACAAAATATAAAAATATAAATATACGTATCATAATTGCTCGTGAAAATTTATTAAAATTTTCCAAAAATAAATTTAAATTTTCACCAAAATAAAAAAATTTGACGTCAAAAGGAAGAATTTTCGTGTGTTTTTCAATAATCGGTTCCCAATGGTAAAAAACAAAATATGAAATAACTAAGCCAAAGAGACAGGTGTTCCGACATGGAGTCGCGAATAAACACGTTGATGTAGGTAGCACTAGCAGCGTATATAGGTAACACAAAACAAGAGACACAATAATAATAATAACGAAAAACACTTTACTCAATGAAAAGTCGGGAAATTATTTTAAGATTTTATACTGTCGTCATTCTATTCAGGCAGCAAATTTTTTAATTTTTTTGGTTTGTTTTTACTAAAAAAAAAATTATGTAGATTTAATTACAGCAACTTGTTTATATTTTGGTTTATTAGTTCTTTACCCATACGAACAATCTAATATGCATCGTACATGGTTTATTATTTTTAGATTTTCCACGAGAAACATACGCATAAGTTATAATTTATTTGGTACGATGAAAATGGACTGAATTTTGTTCCATGTTTACAGTTTTTTGTTTGTTTAATCCGTCTGTCTGTAAAATGTAAAAAATGGCGGCCGATTATATACTCAAAATACACCTACTAATAGTAGACTCACGGGCAAATACAGTTTGCGGATTTTATTTCATGAAAAAAATTATTTAATTTGCGTAACTTTGATCTTCTTATTTTTTAAATTCAAATTTGATACGGAAAATTGGCAAATTTGAAACAAACGGTTTTTTGGGTGAAGTGCCAATTGTCGGAAAGGTCATTGATTAATAAAAAAAAGTGTATTTTATTGGCGCCTTACTCAATTCATTAATTGTTGGGTATGTTCAGCCAGCTAAACTATTAAACTAAAGAGATCAACAATTTTTATGTTCAATAGAGCTCCAATTTCTACACAAGATATATTGGTTAGTATTGCGAAAAATGTGAAGGGTGGAGGGAGTGAATATGTTATGACCAACACTCGACTTTTTTGCCTTGGTTGTACAAGTATTTCGTATACACCACGCTAGACTTTTAAAGTAAAAAATTAAGCTTACCGAAGTTTTGCGGTAAACAAGTTCTCCCAGTTTACGAAAACGCCTAAGTATGAATTCATCCCGATTACTAATGTTATAGTTTTTAAAATATTGGCAGAAAACGGTAAAGTTCCCATATGGAAGCTTCCACTTCCGGTACACCGATTTTCGCCAAATTTCCTGGGACCCGCTAATTTATCAAAAGCCTTAGGTATGATGTTTTATCCTGATCAGTCAATTTGTTTAGGCTGCAGACCGCTGTGGCCGAATTTTGGTAAATTAACAATTTATTGGACACAGTTTAAAAAATATTCACAAAAAAGCCGTCAAATTTAATCCGCAGTCAATCCGTCTAGGCTATAGAGAGAACATGATAGACTGACAGACCGACGCTACCGCGAAAACCACTGTTTCGGACTTTAGCGGTATAGCGAATGGTAAATCTGTATAAATCTCAATGCTGAGTTGGAGTCTGTTCCTGTCATGAGGCGGAATTCAGGAAACTTCCGGGACCAATTCGTTGTAAAAATTGTATAATTAAAGGATCGTCTGATACCATTTCTTCGGGGAAAATTATTTAAAAAAATGGAGTGGTGTAATTGATGTGGCCAACACTCGACCATAAGCCACACTTAATCACTAAAGCGAAAAAATGAACCGACCGGATTTGTGATAAAAATTGTCTTGTATCAATCAGTCCATGTTCAAAATTTAATATGTCGCTTTTCACAGATGGGAAAATAAATTTTTTTTACCAAAACTCGTCAGCTCCGGTAACATTTAAAATATGATCTGAACAAATTTTGTTTGAAATTTAATTAGCAAATGATTGGTGTATAACAAAAACAAAGTCCATGACAAAACTGTTTGCTGACGAACTCCCTCATCTATGGTGTGTGTTGTCAATCATCACTTGATGGAAATCGAATCCAACCTATATGCCATAAGATGACAAATGAGATTTTAAAGCCATACAGTTTATCTGAAATTATTTTATTAATTTCAAAATATTTCACTAAATGTTAGTTATTGCATTTATTAAAAACTCTGCCAGCAGATGCCACAATCGCTATTGGCCGGTAGTTTGAGTGGTCAGATTTATCACAACCACGTTTCAGTTATTGTTGTACCATCTCACTTTTCCAGAAGTTGGGGTATTTTCCTTGCTTAAAGGTAAAGAGACTAATTTAGGCTCCATTTAGAACCACGAAACGGAATTGACAACTTCATCGGAGACATTTAAGGTCAAGTTCGATGTGAAGAGGTATGCCAGTAAGTCGACCTGCAAACATGGATCCACCATCAAAACCCCATCTGCACATTTCAATACTGAAATGGATGGTTTAGAAATATTGGCAACCGATGCGACCATTTGGTAATACAGGGTGGCTGATGAAAGCTGCTACCAAAAAAAAATTAATAACTTTTTTCTATGTAATTAATCTGTTCACGTTTAGCGGCACTCCTCCTAGCAGATGGACTATAATGAGGCTCGTAAACAATTTTGCTGAGCATGGGTCCATCGCAAGACATCCTTATCATAGAAACTCTCAATTCGGACGCAGAAAACTATCGCTGCTGTAGCTGCTGCCATACAAGACAACCCTAGAGTTTCGACAAGGAGCTTATCTGCTCAAATGGGTATCATCAGACAGTCACTGCAGACAATTATGCACAAAGATTTGAACTTATTCCCTTATAAAATTCAAATAACAAACAAACTGACAAACAGTCTTTTTACGTCTGACGAGGCCCATTTTGATCTAAACGGCAATGCTAATAAACATAATTCTCGAATGTGGAGTGATTCTAACCCACAGATACTCCAGGAGGCGGAATTACATCCACTTTGCATAATAGTGTGGTGTGCAGTTTCATCAAAGTGCATTGTCGGGCCTTACTTTTTCGAAGAGAACGGTGTCACTGTTACGGTCACTGCAGATCGTTACTTAAAAATGTTGAAAGAATTTTTTATCCAGAACTACGCCGAAAGAGAATCACTTTCAACGCTGTGTGGTTTCAACAAGATGGTGACTCTCCTCACATAGTCCGGCCAGTTATGACAGAATTGAAGCAAAAATTCCCCAATAAGCTGATTTCAAGAAACTCCACATTCCGTTGGCCCCCCAGGTCTTCTGACCTTACTGCGCCTGATTTTTTTTGTGAGGTTATTGCAAACAGGAAGTTTACAAAACAAAACCAACAAATTTGAATGATTTAATGATTCGAACGATAATGAGGTAATTTCCGCTGCAACTCTTCAGGCAGTAATGAATAATTTTTTGCTGAGATGTCGCACATGCGTAGAGCCACCCTGTACCTGCGATCAGAGATTTTCAGCTCGGAACCCTTGGCGGCTTTTTTGTTATCGGCTCTTTTCACTTTTTTAACACATATTTTTTACAAGTACAGTAAAACCTCGATTTAACGGACTAATTGAGGATGTCCGTTAAATCCGAATGTTTTTTTAATTTAATCGATTCGATCGAATTTAATCTGGGACGGAAGTCAGACATTTCTTAGCCGATTATGTTGGGATTGTTTATACTGGATGGAAATAGGATTCTTAATTGATTTTGGGAAGGAGTTCTGGAATATGAAACTAGGACAAATTGGACATTGTGGGTGAAATGAGATTACTAAAAAAATTTTGGAAAATGTTCTGGAATATGGCCATATGGATTAAATTCTTGTATTGCAAGTACCTCAAAGGTGTAAATTTCCGCTTGGTTCAAAAGGTTCTGAAGATTTCGTGGTCTTAGAAGGTATCATATTCCATGTTGCCGTGAACAAAATTTTCGAGGTCGTTGTTGATAAGAATACTATAAATTTATCCGAGCCATCTGTGTAGGATTTATAACGTAATTTTATGTGAGAGTATGAAGTTTGCCTGCCGCTCAACCTACCAATTCCGTGAGTGGTGAGTGTTCGAGTGGTTACGTACTGGTGATAGATGTTCAGCATTACTAAAAACTTGTTAGCATTACGAGCCGCTTGCTTCAACCAAAGCGCCTGCTTAATACCGAGTTTCGTGGCCATATTCCAGAATTTAAAAAAAAAATCATTTAAGACTCCTATTTCCATCCAACATACCCAATCCGATCATAATCGGTTAAGAAATGGCTGCGTTCCGTCCCAGGTGGCCATATTCCAGAACTTCTTCCCAAAATCCTTTAAGAATACCATTTCCATCAAACTCCCCAATCCGATCATAATCGGTTAAGAAATGGCTGAGCTCTGTCCCAGGTGACCATATTTCCGAATTTCTTTCCAAAATCATTTAAGAATCCAATTTCCATCCAACATACCCCATCCGATCATAATCGGTTAATAAATGGCCGAGTTCCGTCCCAGGTGGCCATATTTCAGAATTATTTCCCAAAATCAATCCGATCATATTCGGTTAAGAAATGGCTGAGTTCCGTCCCAGGTGGCTATATTCCCGAATTTCTTCCCAAACTTATTTAAGAATCCCATTTCCATCCAACATACCCAATCCGATCATAATCGGTTATGAAATGGCTGAGTTCTGCCCCAGGTGGCCACATTTCAGAATTTTCTCCAAAAATCAATCCGATCATAATCGGTTAAGAAATGGCTGAGTTCCGTCCCAAGTGGCTATATTTCCGAATTTCTTTCCAAAATCATTTAAGAATTCCATTTCCATCCAACATACTCCATCCGATCATAATTGGTTAAGAAGTGGCTGATTCTCGTCCCCAGATGGCCATATTTCAGAATTATTTCCCAAAATCAATCCGATCATATTCGGTTAAGAAATGGCCGAGTTCCGTCCCAGGTGGCCGTATTTCAGAATTTCTTCTCAAAATCAACCCAATCATAATCGGTTAAGAAATGGCTGAGTTCCGTCCCAGGTGGCCACAATTCTGAATTTTTTCCAAAAATAAATCCGATCATAATCGGTTAAAAAATGGCTGAGTTCCGGCCCAGGTGGCCATATTTCCGAATTTCTTTCCAAAATCATTTAAGAATCCCATTTCCATCCAACATACCCAATTCGATCATAATCGGTTAAGAAATGGCTGAGTTCCGTCCCAGGTGGCCATATTTCAGAATTATTTCCCAAAATCAATCCGATCATATTCGGTTAAGAAATGGCTGAGTTCCGTCCCAGGTGGCTATATTCCCGAATTTCTTCCCAAACTTATTTAAGAATCCCATTTCCATCCAACATACCCAATCCGATCATAATCGGTTATGAAATGGCTGAGTTCTGCCCCAGGTGGCCACAATTCAGAATTTTCTCCAAAAATCAATCCGATCATAATCGGTTAAGAAATGGCTGAGTTCCGTCCCAAGTGGCTATATTTCCGAATTTCTTTCCAAAATCATTTAAGAATTCCATTTCCATCCAACATACTCCATCCGATCATAATTGGTTAAGAAATGGCTGATTTTCGTCCCCAGGTGGCCATATTTCAGAATTATTTCCCAAAATCAATCCGATCATATTCGGTTAAGAAATGGCCGAGTTCCGTCCCAGGTGGCCGTATTTCAGAATTTCTTCTCAAAATCAACCCAATCATAATCGGTTAAGAAATGGCTGAGTTCCGTCCCAGGTGGCCACATTTCTGAATTTTTTCCAAAAATAAATCCGATCATAATCGGTTAAAAAATGGCTGAGTTCCGGCCCAGGTGGCCATATTTCCGAATTTCTTTCCAAAATCATTTAAGAATCCCATTTCCATCCAACATACCCAATTCGATCATAATCGGTTAAGAAATGGCTGAGTTCCGTCCCAGGTGGCCATATTTCAGAATTTTTCCTTTTTTATATTGCTTACTGCTGGCACTATTTTCTATGAAAAACAATATTCCTCGGATCAGAGTCGCAATTGCTTGGGAACGTCAGACGCGAATATCGATTGATTTGAGTTCTAAATCCTATTCAACGATTTGCTCATGCACCAATTATGTAAGAAGCCTTCCGCGTGGTTCTATCTTCCGTTCGTGCCGTCACCTCACGTAAACCTTGATCTTCAGTTATCTGTTTGTAGGCAGTATACTGCGGAAGATGCCTAAATTAATTTTTGGGGACGAATTGGGCTGAATTTGACTGGGTCATCTCTTAGCGGATTAAGGCTAAGTTTGAAACTGAGGAACTGGAGAATTCCTTGGCCGACTATTTCCAAATTTATTTTGTAGAAACATCCAGAACTTCATCCGGGATTTATGTTGGAATCTCGATTCATCTCAACATACCAGATTCGAGCATGATTAGTTAAGAAATTTCCTAGCACGGCCTAACTCCAGAACTTCTCTAAAATACATTTTTAAATCACCACCCAATTCTGAATACCTGATTTGCCAATTTTTTTTAGGAATAGAATCCTACCTCAGCTTTTCAAACTAAATTGAAAAGTTATCGGTTAGGAAACGGCCTGGTTCCATTCATTATAGCCAAATCCCAAAATTTTGTCAAATACGGCTTTGCGCACCGAATTTCGTGCCCTCACCTCACGTATGATCTTTTTTGATTAACTGAGACGTGCTTTTAGACAGTAAACTGCGGAAGATGCAGAAATTAATTTATAGGTACGAATTGGGTTGAATTTGAATTCTAACAAATTTTAGTTTTGGAGAAGCTGAATTTGACTGGGTCATCTCTTAGCGGATTAAGGCCAAGTTTGGTTCGGCTATGGTGAACGGAGGAACTGGACAATTCCTTGGCCGATTATTTTCAAATTTATTTTGTAGAAAAATCAAGAACTTCATCCGGGATTTATGTTGGGATCTCGATTCAGGTCAACATGCCAGATTCGACCATGAATAGTTAAGAAATTGTCTAGCACGGCCTAACTCCAGAACTTCTCTAAAATACATTTTTAAATCGCCACCCAATTTTGAATACCTTATTTGGCAGTTTTTTTAGGATTAGAATCCTACCTCAGCTCTGCAAACTAAATTGAAAAGTTATCGGTTAGGAAACCCAAAATTTTGTCAAATTCGACCTTGCGCACCGAATTTGACCATCATTTGTTGAGAGATGGCATACCAATTATACTTTGTAATAAAACGAATATTCTTTGGTGACCAAAATCAATAAAACATTTGAAATTTTGGCGAAATATTGAATCCGATTCAATACCTCAAAAAAGTGGGAATAATAAAACCATCTTAGTTCTGTTCGTTTGGTACACACCGGATCGATTTTAGACAATTTACGCGAAAACTCTAGGGTTGCGTCAAATCAGTTACGTCATTACGATGTTGTCTTGCGATATTTCATCAATATAAGCAAGAACCGGAACCGGCGAGAGTATATAACTCTGTCTCGTTTATTTACTGCAACCGTAATAAAAATTGGTGTTCCTTAGAGAAAACTAAGCTTAAATAACAATGACTAATGATATTTATCCACTTCTAGAACAAAATAAAAATAAAATTTAGGCCACTACATCAGTGTTGATATCCAATAATAATTTGTGAATTGAGAACTGTACACATCAAATCAACAAAGAATTTACACGTTAAAACATTTTTTGGCTAATTATTCATTCGGTTAAAACGTCGTTAAGATGAGTTTTAAAAATGCATGTTTATTTTGTCCCATTGCCAACTTTTAATGACCGACAATTCTAACAATTGTATAACCGGGTTCACCTTTTAATAGTACAAAGGATGGAGAACTTAAAAAAAAAAAAATTATACTCACTGTCTTGCCTGTGGATCCTTATCGTTAATTTTTTCTAAGCAATTTATTTCTAATTTTGCTGCTTCACGATATTTTTCAACATTCTTGATAATTTTGAGCGCCATACAATTATCTCTAAAAATAAAAATTTGATTTACAAAAATTAGAGTTTTATATAAAATACAGAATTTTTTTTTAAATTACATTTCAGTGTCTTTTACTTTAACCACCCGGCCAAATGTACCCTCCCCGAGTGTTGCTAATATTTTATCTGTAATCAATTATATTTTGCATATTATTAAACCTCCAAATTATGACAAAATTTTAAAATACTCACATCTACCCTGTAGTACGTCTCCGGTTTTATATATCAAGTGCCCCTCTTCATCATCCTGTATAGGGACTTTTGGTGCCTAATTACGTAAAAAAAAAAATTTGTTATTTCAAAATTTACAATAAAAATTATTAATTTTAATTTGTTGTAAATCAAAATAGGTATTTGGCTCATGCAAAATAAAGATTTCATATTTGTTTTGTTTTAAATTGTAAGAAAGCGTAAGTGGTCCAGTTTTGTAAATAACTGGTGTGACATATGTCTTCATATCTCTTTGCCTATATTTAATTCAAGCTTAGCGCATATTTAGGTAGGTTTATTAATAGTATGTGGGGTAATATATAATTGGCGGGTTTTAGTCGAGTTAAATCAAAAAATTGGATCGCGGATTTGTTCATTCATCATACACGTTAATATGGGGTGCAAAGCGTTAAGGGGGGCGTATATGGGGTGCGTTAAGCTGTCTGCAAGTTTATTTTATATATTTTGGGTCGTGACACAATATCACGGCATTGACATTAATAAGATTTTTATTGGCTTGGATTCCTAAAACACAGCGAAATTTGACCCCATTATAGCGTGTCGTAAAATTAGATTTTATTCAAAATATGCATTTTGAATGAATTTACTCGGAAAGCAATTGTGAAAAAATTTAAACCGAGATTTTTGTTTTATCACCGCAACTTGTTAAAGTTTTCCGAGCTGCGATTTTGATCTCCCTTTAGCCCACTTTTCAGGATTTCAAAACAATTTTTCAAACTTGAGCGAATCAGTGTCGAAATTTCGCCCTACATTTTTTTAAGGCAAAATAAGTACAGTGGAACCAAGTCCCGAATCCCGAATGCCCATCCATTTAGAGATTAGTTTATATATCGAGGAGCGAGCGGAGATAAGCGTTTACGCACCATCTACAAATTTTTACGTTATAATTAGTCGATAGTCGACCTTGTCGTAGATAACGTCGACAACCACATATTTTGAACTTCTTTTTCCGGAGATTTTAATGGAAGTTAATGTCAGTTAATATTATCATAAAATATATTTCTATAACTTTCTGAAACGTACTGTACCTATAATCTAATCCTAGATTGCGTACCAAATTGTTATTTAACCATCATCGCTAATAAACATTTCGACAATTGATAAATCTCAAGTTAAATTTGCAAATAAGAATAAAATTTTAGTGTATTGTGTTTTGCGCCATCTATTAATGGCGGTACGAACTATGTTTAAATTAATTTGGTTAGTAATTTACTCGAAAAAATTGGTATCAGGCACAAATCATTAGTGTTATACGGTGTGCTTGGCAACCAACATCAATCATTGTGTTTAAATTTCTGGCTAACTAAATTCATGATTAGTTCATACTAGCCGTTCATAGATGGCACAAAATACACCACGTATGATGTTTAATTAAAATTTCATAAATAAATTGTAATTTACCAATAAAATATCGGACTAATTTTGGTTTATGATCATTAGAGACATCTATCGATAACTGATACGAATTAACCAATAATTTAGTTAGCGAAAATGTATCCAAATACATCGGCGCGAAGAAACCGGCATTAAACGCTCATTTATTATTTACACGGCCTGACACGAATTTTTTCTAAATTTCCGACTAACTATATTGATTGTTAGTTCATATCAGTTAATGATACATGTCGCTACTGCAAACTTAGTTTAAATTTATAAATAGCCGATACTAGTCGTTCATAGGTGGCACAAAACACACCACGTCTGAGGTTTAATTAAAATTTCATAAATAAATTGGAACTGATCGATCAAATATCAGACTAGTTTTGGTTCATGATCATTAGAGACATCTATCGATAACTCATACGAATTAACTAGCAATTTAGTTAGTCGAAAATTTAGCCAAAACATCGGCGTGAAGCAAACGACATTAAACGTTAATATCGCCTGACAAGAATTTTTTCTAAATTTCCGACTAACTAAATTGATTGCTAGTTCATATCAGTTAATGATAGATGTCGCTAACTTCAAGTCTAAACTGCAAACTTAGTTGAAATTTATAAATAGCCGATTAAAAATGTTGTGGAGATATAAAGTTATAATTTGTTTGGCAATTTTTAATTATAAATGAGACGAGGTTTTCATTGTACCATGTATGAACGACTAGAGTAAACTAATCACTTTAGTTAGTCGGAAATTTAGAAAAAATATCAACGTCAAACAATTTTTTTCTATACAAATTAAGAACAGTGTCACCTCTATAGAACTGGTTTTAAAGGTTCCAACCTAACATTTTACTGACATCTGCTGATATTTGGTGAAATTTAAAAAATATGAAGTTGAATTGGACTATAAATATTTTTTAGTTTAGTTAAACGACCAAACCTTCACAGAAAAACCATTAATTGTGCCAATTTGATTCCATGTCATGTGATGTGTTTTGCCTGAATATGGTGTGCTAATTAAATGTGCACCAGGTACATTACGTATGAGGCTGGAATAGATGATGGAAATGAACGCTAGATTAAATGAGGCCAGCTGGTGAAAGTGGTGAAATTTTAGGACGTTGTCTAGGTTGAGAATGTACTCACTATTCATGAGATGTTATACGCAATTTTTTCAAATCTAACAATGGGGATGTTACCTCGGATTGTTTTTAAATCGCGTTCCTTATGCCCAATGAGAATTTAATTTGTTGTTCGGAACAACTGATGACCGCCGTGTTAACATAGGGCAATTATCTTCCGATTAACAAAGAACGTCACACCCAGCACCCCAAACGAATTAATTTACATACCCAGGGTGTACATTTGGATTTGCACTATACTGATTGGTTGCCATGATTGTGACGAGATTTTAATATATGAATATGTTTCATAAAACTCACACACTCAGTTGGTATATTTGTATCACGCTATTCAATCTTCCATTGGCAAAATCTCGTAAACACTATAAATGGAAATTGTATGTGACAGTTGAATCACGATAAATGTGTCTATTTCGTAAGAGATGGCGCGCAATGCAAATGATTTTTAAAGTTATATTTATTATAAGCACGACGATAAGTCGACGTTGTCTACATTGTCGACGTCAAGGACGCAGAAACGCGCTTTGTAATCTACGTAATAGACTACAAGTTGACCAGCGCCTAGATTACATTGCTTAAACTATCACACCCATCTTTGGAAGCGAGTGATTTTAATCGTGAATACTATCGGTTACGGTTCTCACAAAATGTAATCGAGTGAAATTTCGCTTGAAGAAAATTTAGAGCCGACAGAAAAACAAACCTATTTTTATATTAAGGTAAGAATACCAAGAGTTTGGTGTTTGGTTTCTAATTAAAAAAAAATTATTTATTATTTTAAAAATTCGGTAATCTCAGTAGATTAAAGTGGCCAAACTAAAAAAATTTAATACTTCATGTATTCCTTAATAACCGAATTAAACACAAATTTGCATAGTGAGTTCTAATAGTTTGAGATCAAGTCATCAAGTTCTTGTTGACCTCAAATTGATACAAAACAAATGTCTAGCTATCATCCAGAAGAAACAATACAAAGATAATTTTAGGTACGCATATCTCCCCGTTTCCTCAATTTCTCTAACTGCAGGCTGCAATGGAATCGAAAATTTGGGTTTTAAGATGAAAAGTACCCTGGCCGGCCATCACTTCAATTATTTTGATAAAAATTTAATGAAATTTCCTTTATGAAATTTTCAACAGAGTTGGCGGATCTGAATGCGGCCATGTTAAACCAAAACCAGAGCTGTCAAGATGTCAAGAACTTTCATGAACTCTATTATCATCACATAATAACATGATAAGCTAGAAAATGTTTTTTCACAAGGAAATATTTTACAAATACACAATTTCATCGGTTCAGGTCTAAAGAACGCCATTATTTGTCAATTGCTAAATCACTCGGCGAAATGTTAGTCTGAGATAACCAGGAAAAAATTAATATCACCAACAATAAAAAATCTCTTCCTCTGTACCTATTCATGGAAGGATTAACACAGTTACACTAAATTTTAATCCGGTAAAACTACACAAATACCCTTAAATATTTAAATGAAGCTCGACATGAAGTTTTCTGTATCCTGCCCAGTTTACGTAAATTTGAAGTTAGTCTCGAATGATCAGCGTTAAGCACGTAACTCAATTTCGACAAGAATTGTAATAATTAAGTTTATCTTTTCAAAATGTTTCTATTTTCCAAATTACTTAAAAACGGATTGGGCGAAGAGAAATTTATCGACGCGCCTATGTAAAGTTTTAATATTACAAAAAAGCTGCCGGAGTATCCTAATTTACCGGGTGATACACGAGAGATAATTTTTGAACCTTCTTCACCGTGTCCGCAAAAATGTATGCCTGCCCAAATATTATACCGAAATAATAGTCTAACTACTACTAAGTTATGTTAATTATTTCAATTCATAAACGGGAACGGAATCACTAACGGTTCACCACAGACTTATGCTATACTGATGCTATAACTTATAAATATTAAAATCTTCGATGCTGTATAAGATAGCGGAAATTTGACACTGGGAAATAAGAAATTACGCTACTCGCCGCAAGTGGCAGCACTAACACAAAAGAGAATTTATTTTGTTATAAAATTACCAGCGGAATTTTTTTATTCATTTTGTATCTCTCTTTCACTAAATAATAGGATCCGTTCCTGTTCAGTTGTTGGCCAATATATCAGAAAGTTCCACTGTCTTGTAACCAATACTTTCGGTTGGTTTGCTAATAGCTTAGGTTATACTGAGACTACATGGAAGATTTAGGGAAAATTTATGGATTAGAATTTTCACTTTAGATTTTTGATCGGCTTCAATAGTCTTATACGTCAAATGTAAGAAATCGTTATATTCCAATAAACTAAAATTGAGTTAGAACCACAATGAAATCGTATGTGTTAAAATGAGCCTTGTTGTCTTGAGCATTTTGTTTTAATGTTAACATAAACTAATTCACAATTTAACAAGTACTCGTTATCTTATTGTTAAATTATTTTTTAATAATGTTCAAGTACCCCAATCACCGAATATACACTATTCAGACCTTTATGAGAATCCATATTAGACTTAGGGAAACAGATTCCTTCAAAAGAGGAAGTAAGCCAGGAAGGCCGGTAACTATTAGAACGCCTGCACTAGAGTAAGCTGCTCTCGAGAGCTATCCTCAATTTATTGGTGCTTCTTACTGATGAGGTAAATTTCTCAAAAGATGCCATCATTAATTTCCACAATAGTCATCATATTTGGTGTATGGAAAGCCCACATGAAATAAAGCAAAACATCTGTCAGCATAAATTTTCGCTAATTCCCATCTACACAGATGGCCCAGTGTTTCTTCCTGCGGGACTTTATGATGCATCAGGTAGATGTTTTCATGAAAAGATGATCTACCTATCGTACTAGAAGATCAACCAGATTTGATCAGAAGTAGAATGTGGTTCATGCTTGATGGCGCTCCAGCCCACTTCAAGTTTTTGAACATAATGTTTGTCGATCGAAGGATAGATCAAGGTGTTCAAAAACCAAACCTAGAATGGCCTTTACGATCCCCGGATTTAACATCAGTTTACTGAAATTGATCTGTCATTTAGTTCAGTTTTGACAGCCATTGAAAACAGACAACTCATTGTTTTTTGCAAAGATGGAAAAAAGTGAATTTCGTGTGTTAATTAAACATTATTTTTGCGTGGAAAAACCATTACGCAAATCAAAGCAAAGCTTGATAAATATTATGGGGACTCTTCACATTCGATTAAATGATTCACAAGTGGTTTACTGATTTTCGTTGTGACGCCCAAATGAAGTCACCACACCAAAAATGATTGACAAAATCCATGATACGGTATTGCAAGACCGCAGAGTGAAAGTGCGCGAAATAGCTCAGATAGTGGGCGTTTGCTTAATTGAGCAAAAACGCACACGTGTGGCAACTTCAGAGGCAGGTTTGGCGATGTCCAAGCGAAATAAAAACGAGTTTTTCCGTCGTTTCAGAACTGTGGATGAAACATGGATCCATCACTATACACCGGAGACCAAAGAACAGTCTAAACAGTGGATATCTACTGGCGAATCTGCACCGAAGAAGGCTAATACGGTTTTATCGGCCAATAAGGTCATGGGCCAGAGTTTTTTTGGGATGCACGTGGCATAACACACATCGATTACCTTCAAAAGGGGAGAACAGTCAACTGCGAATATTACTGCAACTTATTGGACCGTCTCAACGCCATTTTGAAAGAAAAACGACCTCATTTTGCAAAGAAAAAAGTTCTCTTTCATCAAGCCAATGCACGGGTGCACACGTGTGTAGTTGCCATGGCCAGAATCCATGAATTACGCTTCGAATTTCTTCCACATCAGCCATATTATCCAGACTTAGCCTCCTGCGACTATTTCCTGTTTTCGAACTTGAAGAAATGGCTCGGCGGAAAGAGATTCGGCTCGAATGAGGAGATCATCGATGCAACAAACGTCTATTTTGAAGGGTTGGTGAAATCGTATTATTCGGCAGGGATTGAAAAATTGGAAAAAAGTAGGACTAAGTGAAAAATAATTTTTTTTGGCCGAAAATATTATTCCTTGTTTCATTTTTACCAAACTTCTCACTTCGCCCTCATACATAAAAATTTTCCAAATATTTTGAGATACCACAAAAAACCACAAAAACTAGTCAAGCAAGTAAAATTCGAAGTTTGTTCAAACAGTTGTAGGAAATCTCATGCTCTCTATTCAGAAAAGGTATTAGGCCCATTTCGTTAGACAGACATATGATTGTCATGGCAGAAGATTGATTAGATAGACATGAGTCCACCTTTTCCATAAGTGAAGCATTTTAGAAGAATCTCTGAGATTTTTGTTATAATAACCAAATATTAAAACTTCTCGAACATGTAAATTTCGAAGTTTATTCAAAATTCTAGGAACTCGTCTATCATCCATTTAGCAAGGGCATATGGCCAAATTAATCATTATGTCTTTACTTCTCTTCGACTAAAAGCAAATTTTCAATCATATGGGTCAATAGATCGCTAAGATATTTGATTATTTCTTTAGCGTCATCTTAGAAAATCGCCCGAACCTTAACTACTAGCAAGGAAAACTTTTCAATTGATCTTGTTCAAAAGCTTTACCACCATTACCATTGTTATATCTAAAATTTATTATTTAATTTATTTGATAGTGATTTGCGACTTATGTGCAGGAACAGGGCACATACCAATAGCATACTCGAATTATAACGAGAAATATGAGTGAAATTCATAATTTGTTACATCGATTTACAGATGCCTCAGAGTTTTCGACAAATATGCACTACATCTCGTTCCTATAAAAAGAACTAGGCTAATACCCTTCAACTACTCCCTCTCTGAATAGTGGATCATTGGCATATCTAAATTAATACGTCACGTGAATACTCGAAATATAACGAAAAATATGAGTGAAATCTATAATTTATTAGATCGGTTTTCAGATATCTCAGAGTTCTCGGCATATATTCATTGGTATATTTGAACTCGAATCTCGATCTTATTCGAAAGAAAATGACACCAACGGTACCGAAAATTTCAAAAACACTGTTCAAACAATTTTAGATAGCCTGAAGAACAGAATAAACTAAATAAGTTAGTGGAAATACCAAGTTCCAAAATAGCTAAAAATAAATAATGTCTGCAATACATAGTTTAGTTCATAATTCCGGAGCAGAAACCAGACATCCAAACCACTCATTACGAATAGCCATATGGAATGCAAACGGATTAACACAACACTTAGTATTAGAACTACTTTTAAGTACTGGGAAAATTGAATACCACATATCCAGCAGAACGGGCAAGAGGAGGGTCAGCAATATTTATTAGAGATTATTAATCATCATGAAGATTTAAAGATAGAAAAATAATCTATGCAAGTAATCAACGTGACGGTTAAATTTGGTTATCACAACACCTGCAATATATCTGCAATATATTGTCCCCCACGGTATAACCTACAGAAAGAAGACTAAGTAACTTCATTTTCGGGGGTGACTTTAATGCAAAACATACCTTCTGGGGTTCAAGATTAACCTCTCTAAAAGGCAAAGAATTTCTTGAAGCTGGTCAATACTCAAACTGTGAATATTACGCAGGAGGGAAATCAACGTACAGGCCATTTGATATTAACAAAACCCAAATCGGAACACTACATCTTCTTAGAAACTGATGAACGTCTAATATCTGATCATTCTTCTGTTATTGTGACGGTTAGTGAAAATGTAATAGAAAAAACAAATTCACCACAACACAAATTGGGAATCATTTAAGCTGCTAGTAGAGCAAAAAAAATTTACATCAAGTGCCAATCAAAAGTGAAAATGAAAAAGAAGGGGAACTAGACAGGCTTCTTGATGTGATACAATGGTCGGTTTGGGAATGCCCCTCAAATTATCATCCAGGAAAGAAAACTTCATTATTTACCCAATAGAAGTAACAGAACTAGTGTTGTACAAACGAAAAACCCGAAAAAAGGCAGACTACGCGTGCGCCGCTAGATATAACCGCCGTAAACAACTTGTGCATCATACTTAAGGCACTCATCAATAATCACTCACTCAGCTCCAACTAAAGATACAGACTATTACCTCTGGAAACCAACAAAAGGGTTAAAACGACCAAAAATGCGGGGATCTGCATTTTTTGTCGTTTTAACGAACCAATCAAAACCAACGCTAGGAAATGGGCTAGAAGTGTGAAAGTTAAAGCTGACCTGTTTGCTGAACATCTTGAAGAAACATTTGAACCTCTAGGTCGGCAGACCAGTTACGAAAACATTGCTGATACGCACGGAACATTTGACTTCGAAGATATCAGGCCTGTAACATTGAAAGAACTAAAAACTGAAATTAAATACATAAAAGCAAAGAAAGCTCCTGGTTACGATCTGATAACAGGGCAAATAAAATAGGAGCTGCCTGAAAAAAGCACCCGCAAATTATTGCACATAATCAATGCGATCCTCAGGAAAAAATATGTGCCAAAGGAGTGGAAAGTAGCGGAAGTAATAATGATTCCGAAACCGAGCAAGCCACTGAATGATAGAAAATCTTAGCGGCCAATTTCACTACTACCTTCTGGGCTTCGATAAGGTGTGGCACAGAGGTTTACTCTTCAAAACAATTTTAAAATCATACATAGAGAATTGCTATTTTCGGATGAAATATGAAGAAGAATACTCCGAGCTACAAAAAGATTTCGACAGAAGCCCCGCAGGGTAGTGTTTTGGGACCTATTCTTCACCTGCACTACACCAGAGATTTTTCGTTGCAATATTTGCTGATGATACTGTAGTTCTCTCAGTAGGAGACACTATCGAGGAATAGACGGCGAAATTACAAGAAGCATGTGATAAAATCATAAAATGAACAAAAATGTGGCGTATCAGGCTCAATGAGTCAAAATCCACGCTAAAAGTCAGAATGACCTTAGATAACAGACTCAGATGGAAAGAACACGTTAAAAAGAAAGAAAACATGCACTAATTGATGGACAGCGTATTTATCAACACGTAACTGAAGAGCTTCGTGGTATATTGGACACTTCACATGCAGTAAGGCGATTGCTGAGAACAAGACTACTTCAGTAAATAACCTATAAATGGTGCTGGCCAATGGGCCTCTTCTCATTCACTAGTGACTAAATTAAGAAAGAAAAATTACTAGATGAATTGTATTCAGTTGTAATAATTTAAATAAAAAAAAAGGTATTTGAACAGGTGATACTTTGGTCTATCTAGGAACCTACCCCTAGAACGCACGATATTTTGCCAGAAATATCAGTGAAACCCTTAATTTGTTACATCAATTTCGGGCCTATATAAATTAGTACGCCACGGTCGATTAAAAACAGCTGGGTACCTATCGAGCCTATTTAGACACTCAAGCCTTTCCGATAAAATGTACTAAACTAATTTTCCTCAAAATTAGTTAAAAAAAACGCAAATGTGAGAAACGTTTGTGAGCAACAAACGATTCAATTGCAAATTGTATCTCCAATGCAATCCTCATTATATAGGAAATCCGAATCTACAATCATTAGATTGATCGTTAAAATTGGTCTATGATAATCACTCTAGACCACCGATTTCATTGGTTCGTCGATTTGGAAAATTTCAAATATTGATGCCGTGGCCTTGAGGATAGAAATTTATTTATTTTAGTAGCGATCGCAACATCACAAATTGAAATTTGAAATTCTAGTCAAAAGTTATATAAACTAAACTGTTCATTAGAGCTAGGCTGGTCTTTAGACGACCGAAAATTTAATAGAAACGAAATTTTTTTGTCTACTGTCGAAATGTCCTTAGTGTTCTTTGATCGCTTGGTGTGGACGGATTGATCGTTGGAATTTATCTACGATCACTCCAATTCACAAACCATTCGTAGTCAATTCACCGTTTATTTTCTCCACAGTGGAACATTCTAAATCCAGTCCAGTTTGAGAAAATTATGTACTAGAAATAGTTAACGAAAACATGTATGCAAGGAGGACGGTAAACTGATCGTCACAACAAAAAAGGAATTGTATGCAAGGCATTTCAATAATGCTTCTTTTATAGTATTGATTACATTACCAGAATCGACATAGCTTTAAAGCTGAAGAAGATATGGCTTGACTAGATCTCAGTTTTTGATCGCGATCGTTTCAAAATTATAGTGGTAATCGTGCAAAAGTTTTACATTATAAACTTTTGTCTCGCAATAGAACTTTCACTATAGATAACAAGATCGATTTTACGGAACGTGACCTGTAGCTATTTTGATTATGACCGCGATCACTTGATCATTATTTGAATAATTTTTCTATATCCTCCATGATCACCAAATGAGAGTTAAATTATGAAGAATGACAATTGAGTTACATATCACAATAATTTAAAATATTCATAACACAATGGACATAATGGTAATGGTTTATCTTATATTTTAATCGCGATCGTAACAAAATGCTTGAGTCATGATCTCAAAACAGATCTAATATCATGTGTGACAGTTCAACTTGATCAAGATACCGTACTTATTTTTGTAACAGCGATCGCGATCGAGGATTACTTGGTGTTCTTACATAAGATCTGCTTTATACCCCTAAGGCGACCATTGAGGTTGAGCATCATAGAATAACTGTGCCTTACTTAAAATTAAATCAGTAATCAGCATTGACGAATTGAAAGTTATAGGTAATCGAACGATTAAATAATTTATTTCTAATTTAAGATACAACCAAATGGAATTTGGATCGTTAAAAATGGTGTATGATCAACACTATAGATCGCCGCTCGCATGGGCTCGTCGGTTTCAAAAACTTTAAATTTTCCACCCGTGGCAACAAGAAATTTAGGGTTCTGTTCTATATAAAATAAGCTAGTCTCGATGGACTCATCGTTTGAATTGAATTATTATTCGCAAGATCGAGTCTACGCAATATGGCCTTTGGTAATTTAGATTTACGATCGCGATCACTTGGTATTTGATCGATATGATCATTTTATTCTAATATACCTTTTATTTTAATCACGAACGTAACAAAAAGTTTAAATCATGATCTCAGAACAGATCTAATATCATGGTGACAGTTGAAAATGGTCGATCGCGATCGAATTTCCGAAACCAAAATAATTTGAATATAGATGTCGTACTTATATTTGTAACAGCGATCGCGATCGAAGATTCTCTGTTATTTTATTTTTCAACTAAACCCTTTTTCAACTAGGTCTGCCTTATTCCCCTAACGAGACCATTCGGTTTGAAAATCGTTTACTTTACTTAAAATTAGACCAGTAATTGTAAAACATAGACGAATTAAAAATTATAAATAATCGAGCGATTAAATAATTTATTTTTTAATTTAAGATAAAACCAAACAGTAATTCTAAAAAATTATTTAAAAAACTAGACGTATTGATCGTTAGAAATGGTGTGTGATCATTACTATAGATCGTCGTTGGGCTCGTCGATTTGAAAAACTTTAAATTTTCAAGCCCTGCCAACATGACATTTGGGGTACTGTTCTATATAAAATAAGCTAGTTTCGATGGACTGATCGTCAGAATTGATTTATGATCACTCCAATTCACAACCATTCGTAGCCATTTCAATATTTACTTCTTCTCCGCAATGGGAAATTTCATATCATGACATGGCATTGCTGATAATTGAATCGGGATCGTAATAAGTAATATGTTGGTGTCTATCGATGATTTATAATAAAATTTGAAATGTCCTAAAAATAGCTTAAGAAAACATGTATGCTAGGAGGACGGTAAACTGATAGCCGTACAAGAAAGCAATTTTGTATACAAAGCATTGCAATAATGCTGCTTTTATAGTATTTTATACATTGCCAGGATCGAAATATATTTAATGTTAAAGATCATATTAGCTAGTTTTGATCGCGATCAAGTGTGATCCCGCAAGATCGAGTGTACGGAACATGACCTTTGGTAATTTTGATTTACGGTCGCGATCACTTGGTATTTGTTCGATATGATCATTTTAATCGTGAACGTAACAATAAGTTTAAATCGTGATCTCATATCATGGTGACAGTTGAAAATGATCGATCGCGATAGAATTTCCGAAACAAAACAATTTGAATATAGATGTCGTGCTACATTTGTAACAGCGATCGCGATCGAGGGTTCCCTGTTATTTTATTTTTCAACTAAACCTGATCTGCCCTGTTCCCCTAACGAGACCATTCGGTTTGATAATCGTTTTAAAAAACCTGTACCTCACTTAAAATTAGACCTGTAATTGTAAAACATTGACGAATTAAAAATTATAAATAATCGAGCGATAAATAATTTATTTTTTAATTTAAGATAAAACCAAATAAGAATTCTAAAAAATTATTCAAAAAAATTAGGCGTATTGATTGTTAAAAAATGGTGTATGATCATCACTATAGATCGCCGCTCGCATGGGCTCGTCGGTTTCAAAAACTTTAAATTTTCAAGCCGTGACAACATGAAATTTAGGGTTCTGTTCTATATAAAATAAGCTAGTTTCGATGGACTGATCGTTAGAATTGAATTATTATTCGCAAGATCGAGTCTACGGAACTTTGATAATTTTGATTTACGATCGCGATCACTTGGTATTTGATCGATATGATCATTTTGTTCTAATATACCTTTTATTTTAATCGCAAACGTAACAAAAAGTTTAGATCATGATCTCAGAACAGATCTAATATCATGGTGACAGTTGAAAATGATCGATCGCGATCGAATTTCCGAAAAAAATTTGAATATAGATGTCGTGCTTATACTTGTAACAGCGATCGCTATCGAGGATTAGCTGTTATTTTATTTTTCAACTAAACCCGGTCTGTTCTATTCCCCTAACGAGACCATTCGGTTTGATAATCGTTTACCTTACTTAAAATTAAACCATTAATCGTAAAACATTGACGAATTAAAAATTATAGATAGTCGAACGATTAAATAATTTATTTTTTAATTTAAGATAAAACCAAATAGGAATTCTAAAAAAATATTTAAAAAACTAGGCGTATTGATCGCTAAAATTGGTGTATGATCATCGCTATAGATCGCCGCTCGCATGGGCTCGTCGATTTGGAAAACTTTAAATTTTCAAGCCGTGACAACATGAAATTTAGGGTTCTGTTCTATATAAAATAAGCTAGTTTCGATGGACTGATCGTTAGAATTAATTTATGATCACTCCAATTGACAACCATTCGTAGCCATTTCAATATTTTTCTTTTCAGTATTGGGAAATTTTAAATCCAGACATGGCATTGCTGAGAATTAAATCGGAATCGTAATAAGTAATATGTTGGTGCCTATCGAAGGTTTATAATAAAATTTGAAATGTCCTAAAAAAAGCTTGAGGAAACATGTATGCTAGGAGGACTAAACGTAAACTGATAGCCGCACAAGAAAGGAATTATTTACAAAGCATTGCAATAATGCTGCTTTTATAGTATTTTATGCATGCCAGGATCGAAATATCTTTCATGCTAAAGATTATATTAGGTAGTTTTGATCACGATCGAGTGCGATCGCGCAAGATCCAGTCTATACGGAACATGGACTTTGGTGATTTTAATTTACGATCGCGATCCCTTGGTATTTGATCGATATGGTCATTTTGTTCTAATAATAATACCTTTCATTTTAATCGCAAACGTAACAAAAGGTTTAAATCGTGAACTCATATCATGATGACAGTTGAAAATGGTCGATCGCGATCGAATTTCCGAAACCAAAACAATTTGAAAATAGATGTCGTACTTATATTTGTAACAGCGATCGCGATCGAGGATTTCCGGTTATTTTATTTTTCAACTAAACCCGATCTGCCCTATTCCCCTAACGAGACCATTCGGTTTGGTAATCGTTTACTTTACTTAAAATTAAACCAGTAATCGTAAAACATTGATGAATTACAATTATAGATAATCGAGCGATAAATAATTTTTTTTTTATTTAAGATAAAACCAAATAGGAATTCTAAAAATTTATTTAAAAAAACTAGGCGTATTGATCGTTAGAAATGGTGTATGATCATCAAATCTATAGATCGTCGCTGGGCTCGTCGATTTGAAAAACTTTAAATTTTCAAGCCGTATGACAACATGAAATTTAGGGTTCTGTTCTAGTTTCGACGGATTCGTAGCCATTTTAACAATTTTCCTCTCTGCAGTGGAAAATTTAAAATCCAGACATGGCATTGCTACGAATTGAATTTTAATTATTTTAATTTATGGTTTATATTAAATTTGGAATATCATAGGTAGGCCACTTTATAGGTATAAAGTTATTTTGACATTTTGAACAATTATTTGTAGCAACAGACTTTTCTGAGAGGATTATGTCCTAAAAATAGCTTAAGAAAACATGTATGCGAGGAGGACGGTAAAGTGATCGCTACACAAGAAACGAAATGTATACTAAGCATTTCAATATTGCGACTTTTTGATCACGATCGTTTCAAAATTATAGCGATCGAAAGAGAACTCGCAAGATCCGAGTCTACGAAACATAGCCTTTGGTAATTTTGATGTCCGATCGCGATCACTTGGTATTTGATCGATGTGATCATTTTGTTGTTTAATTGCGGAAACAAAAAGTTTGAATCACGATCTCATAACAGATCTAATATCATGTTTGACATTTGAACATGATCGATCGCGATCGAATTTACGAAAACAATTTGAATATAGATATCATGCTTATATTGGTAACAGCGATCACGATCGAGGACTCCCTGTTATTTTATTTTCCAACTAAAAAACCTGTACCTCACTTAAAATTAAACCTGTAATTGTAAAACATTGACGAATTACAATTACAGATAATCGAATGATTAAATATTTTTTTTATAAATTAAGATAAAACCAAATAGAAATTCTAAAAAATTATTAAGCATCATAATTATATGATTAATGGCGGATAGTTATTATATTTCGGATGAATCAGTAAAACGGCGCGATCACTCGTGAAAAAAGCTTAAGCCGATCATTGTAACTAAGTAACATAAAATTATGATGAAATTATGATTTACCTATGATAATTTTTTTTTTAAATGCACACAACAAACTCAGACACATAAAATTCCTTAAATAAATAAAATAAAAAATAAAAATAAACAACAAAATTTTGAGGTTAGATATTATAATATATGATTAGAGTATTTTTATAGTATAATAGATATAAAATGGAAAAGCTCGCGGTATGAGAGCGATATATTTGAAAATATGTCTTACAAATGACGAAAATGCTTTTGGTATACGTGAACTGTGTAGTTGTTGCTGTTGTTGTTGTTGTTGTTGTCGATATCTGTTTATTGACGCTGATGATGTTGTATTATGCAACGATGATAATAGTTTACTACTACTTGATGTCTGTAATATGCTATTTTTAGTTTTATGACTATTACTACTACTATTGTATGGGTCTCTATCAATATGATTATTGTTATCATCGTTTGTTAATTTTCCATAAACATCATCCAGTTGGGCATATTTCATAATCAGGCTACGAATTTCTTTTCGCTTTAAATCACGTTCAGTTAGTTCTTCACCATCATCATCATCCATACAGTAATTATTAATATTGTTTAGGATACTATTACTTGCATTACTATTATTATTGCTACTTGTTGCCGATGACAATAATGATGACGATGATGATGATGAGGCAATATTTTTGCAGCTCTTCGAATGCGTCAGGACGGAATCACGCTCAGAATCGAAGAATTTTTGCGTTTGTGACACTTTATGTTGTGATTTGGATGCGCGTGACGTTTCACGCGATTCGTCACGAATCGCATCAAAATCGATCGGATGCAGTTTATAGTTGGTCGTATGGCGACGGTCAGCTGAATTATTTTTGCTGCGATACGATTTTAAATGGCGTCGACTTGATACATCGGTCGATGGTATATCATTATTGTTGGGGTTGGGGTTGGATGCACTATACTCGTTGTAAAAGGCGTCTGGATCGTAACGCGATTTATAGTAACTTCGGCCGCCCACATAATCATCGTAATTAGTTTTGGGTTTGGCCGCCATGCCACTGTAGTAGTGGTCATATAAACCGTAGTTACGGTAATCGAATGCTGGCTCTTTTGTGCGTCGCGATAACGCCGCCTCCTTATCGAGATATGATTTGGTTTTATTATCCTTCTCGTACTTGGCCAGAAAATCAGCCTCGGATAAATCTAAATATTTACTTTTGTTCCGGGCCGAGTAACGATAAGGGGTTCGTTCCTTTGCTGGGCCATCTGGCAGCTTTGAATGCGATGATAGAACCGTGGTAGCACTTTTTGTTAAACCATACGAATTCCTTATCGGACTTTCGGGTTCTAGTGTTTTTTCCTTATCTTCCTGCGCTTCCTGCTCCTTCCGTTTTGAGATTTTCCCCAGTATATCCGAGTATTTTGATTCTAAGCGCGATCTCGTCGATTGTGGCTTTGATACGTTAACAACAGGTGTTGCGTCACGATCTTCTTCTATTATTTTCTAATTTTTTATTGTTATTTGATGTGCGGTTGTGTGTCGTTTATTCAAATTTATTTAATACAGATAGAGATAACGTCGCACGCCGAATGGAAAAATTAAGAAAAATTAGAGATAGAAATTTTTTTTATATAAACGAAATTTTAAAATTTTGCTACTAACATTTACTTTCTTTTCTTCACTTTTCTTAAACGTTTTCAGTATAGGTTTATAATACGAGCTCACAGGTGACAAATTAGAGGAATACTTTAAACGATTAAATGCCGATGTCGATGCTGAGGGGCGGAGGCCCGACGAGGATGATGGTCCCGCATCATACCCACTGTAATATGAAGAATCGGTAGCACGTTTTGTGTACGCGCGTTTATCACTACTACTCATTGTGTTATGGTTGTCTGTTGAACTTGAATTTTCATTACTTTAAATAGAAAAAATTTGAAAATTTCGATTTAAAAACAAAACACAAAAAAATATTTTGCAAAATTTTTTTCACATTACAAAATTTTATTTTTAATTCAAAATATATCCGTCCTTGTATTTATTTTCAGACTCTCGCGTTTAATTCTAGATTGATAAATTTTTAATTTAAAAAACTTTTAAAATATTTTTTTTTTCCCGTCTAGATTTTAATTAAAATTTCACATTAAAAAAACCAAAATAAATAAATATTGGAAATTAATTTGAAATATGATCACTTTCGGAATTTATCAATCTCGTTATAAATTCGAGCCACCGCGCACCAAACTAAACAAATTAAAAACTTTTTCAAATTTTATGTAAAAAAAAAAAAAAATTAAACTTTTTATTACCGAGATCGTTCAGAATTTTTATCTGATTTTTCACTTGGATTCCGACGTAAACGTTGCATTAAACTGTTATAGCTGTCAGACAATAATTGTGTTACACTAGTCGTTGAACTTCGCGTGTACCGATTCCGTCTTGGAGACTGATAAGACGATGATGCGGCCATTACGAAAAAAAAAATTTATTGTTTATGGAATAATAATAATAAAAATAAAGTAAAAAAAAACTGAGATGGACACAGTTTAACAAAAAAAACACTTTAATTAAATATTTTTTACAAAGCAAAATTTATATCCGAACTGTTCCGAAAACGCAATATTTATTTATAAATTTTTCACAATATATATCGTTGAACAAAAACCAAAAAATAATTTTAATTTTATACATGAGATCGTTTTGCGCGAGAGATCGCTCGCGTAGTTGATCGTCAGTGCTGTACACAAACTAAACTACGTGCGGCACAAACGCGCGCGCACCTCGGATCGGACAACACAATACAATGTGTACGGTCCCGCTAAAATACACTGAAACCACACATTTTATGAAAGGCGCACACACACATATCAATTGTAATAGTAATATATTCACGATCACCAAAATTTATTTTCATTTCACCTCCCGTACCAGGTATTTTCACAGACTCATTTGTAATGCCCGTGACCTGGATCTAACGTATCTAGCGCGTCCTCTCTCTCTCTCTCTCTCCCTTTATAACAAGTTCACTCCACTTTTACATATTATTACTATTATTATTTGGTGTAAAATCTATTTTTGACAAATAAGTAAAAAAAAAAAAAATTGCAAAAAAATGTTCACTCAAAAAAATATTACCGCGCACGAAAACTACGCTACGTGCCCACCACTAGGAGAGGTAGTAGGCAAAATATAAAAAAGAAATAATGCGATGCTGGGAAAATAAAAATATTTTCTTTTTATTTTGTGTAATTTGACGTCTAAAAATATCGTTAAAGTAAAATTTATTTGTAAAAAAATAGAAAAATTCTATTTCAGTTTGGAAATAATTAAAACGATTTTATTTTTTGCCAAGTATTTGATATTTTCCGTTCTATATGAAATGAAAACTTAATTTTCATTGTGTGCACACCTAACACATATAGGTAGATACTGTTTAGATACTAAACCAACAACAAGCACATAACCACCATAGATTGTCATCATTATAAAAATATAAGATCGGCACCGTACATCCCGATTTGTGCCAAACTACCAAATTTCGTTAAATTATCTTGATTTTGAACTCCTGCTGCGCGCGTGTACTACGGCACCGGGGCGCACACGTAAGCGCGATGTGTGAAATTTTTTGTTTTGTTTTGATACAAAGAATTCAGGAAGTGTACTTGAAATTTTTATTATTACACATTTGTATACGGTTAAGTATTTTAATTGTTATTATTTGTGAAATTATTTAGTGAAATGTGGGAAATAGGTGGTAATACAATAGCAACAAAAAGTTATCATTTAAAACGATCACCAATTTACGCGTATAATACGAGTTGGCAATGTATCATGACATTTAATTTTATTTGATTCTAAAAATTACTTTGTGCGCTTCGCAGTAGCATAAAGAGTTACGTTTTATAGCTTTCTAATTTGCTTAAACTTTAAATATTTAAATATAAAAATTAGGGATCTGGCCCAGATGTGTTGTAATCGCTTAAAAAAAAACCAATTGAATTTTGAATGAAATCTGTTCAAAATTTACAAACTACGCTCACAGTCCAACGATTTGGCTAAATTTGAGTTAATTACAATTTTCACTTGTGAATGCATTTTTAACAGTGTAATAAAACAGATAGTCTTAGTTAGAGGCTCATCCGATAAATTTTTAGGTAACATTCATTTTTAACATCGAGTAATCCTGAAAAAGGCAAGCAGGAAAAGTATTAGGGTTCGTGTAAAATTTTCAAGACCCCTGGATACAAGTGATGGAACCCAGAAGAAGAGTGTGAAGTTATCCCAGTTTTTCATCCCAGGAAAAATAAAAATGTTCATCAGGTAACACTTATTTCATCCCATCCCAGGATTTTTAAAATCATCCCATCCCAGGATTTTTAATTTATACAATTAATTAGGACTGTTATACTTGTTAAAGGTAGCGAACATCTTAGCTTCCGACTATGCAGAACCCTAAAATTAATTTAAATCAAAATTATATATTTGAGTACAAACTGTAATTCATATATAACGAAAAAAATACTCAATAAAATAATTAATATTGCTCTCAAACCTATAGAGTGCCTAAAGATTTGACTTCTGTTTATGCCTCGCCATGGTGTCCACTAACTCTGATAACAATTTGGATTTCAGCCGTATGTTAGGATTTTTGCTATATGCTCATTTGCATATGGCCCAACATATGAAATTTGAAGAAAATACTCAATAAAATAATTAATAATTCTCTCAAACCTATAGAGTGCCTAAAGATTTGACTTCTGCTTATGCCTCGTCATGGTGTCCACTAGCTTTGATATCAATTTGGATATCAGGCGTATGTTAGGATTTTTGCTATATGCTCATTTGCATATGGCCCAACATATGAAATTTGAAGAAAATACTCAATAAAATAATTAATAATTCTCTCAAACCTATAGAGTGCCTAAAGATTTGACTTCTGCTTATGCCTCGTCATGGTGTCCACTAGCTTTGATATCAATTTGGATATCAGGCGTATGTTAGGATTTTTGCTATATGCTCATTTGCATATGGCCCAACATATGAAATTTGAAGAAAATACTCAATAAAATAATTAATATTGCTCTCAAACCTATAGAGTGCCTAAAGATTTGACTTCTGGTTATGACTCGTCATGGTGTCCACTAGCTCTGATATCAATTTGTATATCAGCCGTATGTTAGGATTTTTGCTATATGCTCATTTGCATATGGCCCAACATATGAAATTTGAAGAAAATACTCAATAAAATAATTAATAATTCTGTCAAACCTATAGAGTGCCTAAAGATTTGACTTCTGCTTATGCCTCGTCATGGTGTCCACTAACTCTGATATCAATTTGGATATCAGCCGTATGTTAGGATTTTTGCTATATGCTCATTTGCATATGGCCCAACATATGAAATTTGAAGAAAATACTCAATAAAATAATTAATATTGCTCTCAAACCTATAGAGTGCCTAAAGATTTGACTTCTGGTTATGACTCGTCATGGTGTCCACTAGCTCTGATATCAATTTGTATATCAGCCGTATGTTAGGATTTTTGCTATATGCTCATTTGCATATGGCCCAACATATGAAATTTGAAGAAAATACTCAATAAAATAATTAATAATTCTGTCAAACCTATAGAGTGCCTAAAGATTTGACTTCTGCTTATGCCTCGTCATGGTGTCCACTAACTCTGATATCAATTTGGATATCAGCCGTATGTTAGGATTTTTGCTATATGCTCATTTGCATACGGCCCAACAAATTGGCCCACAAATTGATATAAGAGCTAGTGGACACCATGACGAGGCATAAGCAGAAGTCAAATCTTTAGGCACTCTATAGGTTTGAGAGAATTATTAATTATTTTATTGAGTATTTTCTTCAAATTTCATATGTTGGGCCATATGCAAATGAGCATATAGCAAAAATCCTAACATACGCCTGATATCCAAATTGATATCAAAGCTAGTGGACACCATGACGAGGCATAAGCAGAAGTCAAATCTTTAGGCACTCTATAGGTTTGAGAGAATTATTAATTATTTTATTGAGTATTTTCTTCAAATTTCATATGTTGGGCCATATGCAAATGAGCATATAGCAAAAATCCTAACATACGGCTGATATCCAAATTGATATCAGAGTTAGTGGACACCATGACGAGGCATAAGCAGAAGTCAAATCTTTAGGCACTCTATAGGTTTGAGAGCAATATTAATTATTTTATTGACTATTTTTTTCGTTATATATGAATTACAGTTTGTACTCAAATATATAATTTTGATTTAAATTAATTTTAGGGTTCTGCATAGTCGGAAGCTAAGATGTTCGCTACCTTTAACAAGTATAACAGTCCTAATTAATTGTATAAATTAAAAATCCTGGGATGGGATGATTTTAAAAATCCTGGGATGGGATGAAATAAGTGTTACCTGATGAACATTTTTTTTTTCCTGGGATGAAAAACTGGGATAACTTCACACACTTCCCAGAAGTTAATATAAAAGAGAAGGCATTCAACTACTACCTAACAAATTCTACTCACAAACACTGTTTCTGTTTCTCTCCCCGGTTTGTGGAACCGATTATAACCTGCTTTCACATGTCAAAGACGGTTTAAAATTTTAAATGAGGGTGCTGATTTTAAATTTAACAAAAATGAGCATCAATCGAGTTATCGACGCGAAACAAGAGAGTTCAATTTGTGAGTGAAGAATTTTCCTAATAGAAAATATTAAAAAATTTCAAAACTGAAAATAAAAAATTTAATAAAAAGTGAAATTAACTTGATTAAAAACAATAAAGAATAATCTAATAAAACATAAAAAGACATTGAAAAAACTAAAAAAGTGTAAAATTAGTGAACGAACCAAAATAGGTAATGGCGGTAACCCAAGCCGTCCAATAAATATGGACGAAGAAGAACCATCCGACGATGATTTTAAAGGTTTTAATTTTTATGATAAAAAATTAAAAAGAAAATTAAATAAATCAGAAATCACTATCGAAGAAAAAATGAAGAAAATCACGCCAAACAAAAAACCAATTATTAACAAAGAAAATAAATTGAGTGAAAAAATGGAAACAAACGAAGGTGAGGAAATTAACAAAAGTAAAATGGACGAGGCCTCAAGTCAACCAACCATACAAAAACAACCAGATAACAAATATATTAACACTGATAAGGGACCATACTATGTTTTAATAAAGTCGAATACACCAAAATACATGATTTCAGTGATTCTTGCAAGAATTTTCAAAAATAACAATATAAAAACCAAAAGCATCATTGAAATAAATAAAAATATGGCAAGAAGAGAATTCGAAACTTTTGACAAAGCAAATAAATGTATAAGGAAAGATGACCCAATTAATAAAATCTTAACTGAAAAAGAATACAACGCCTTCATCCCGAAAGCTTATACACATGTTGAAGGTGTGGTTAGAGGACTAGTAGGCGAATTTGAAATAAATGAAATTAAAGAAAACATAACAGGCGAGTTTCCGATCACAAATGAAGAAATAATCAAAACATGGGACCGAGTAAACAAAACCCTAAAAAATACGAACATTTTAAAACTGGAAATAAGAGCAAGTGCATTGCCAAAAGAAATCTTATTTTACGATGTAAAAATAAAAACGGCGACCTACATACCTAAATTAAAATTCTGTGCATCATACCTAAGCTATGGGCACATAAAAAAGTTTTGTCGATCAAGAATAACAAGATGCGCTAAGTGTGCAAAACCCAAAAAAATAGATGAACAACACGAATGCCAGGAAAACCCAGAATGCAAATTCTGTGTAGGAGTAGAGCATTATACAAACTCAAGAAACTGCCAAGAAAAGAAAAAACAAACATGAATCCAAATCCACATGATTAAAAACAAAACATCATACAGAGAAACCCTAGCTGCACTATACCCACGAAACGTGCTGATCAACCAGGATATTAATGATTTCCCTCAAATCAACACAAACGAAGAAAACAGAATGAATATCTGGACTGATAAAACTCAAAGGCAGGAATTAATTCTAAAGGCACAAAGAGAAAAAATACTAGAATTACAAAACACCTTGGAGAAATTCATTCGACTAAGTGATAAAAGATACGATATACCAGATCTACTAACCATTGAACTAAAAGAGTTAGTAAATAATATAAAAACAAAATAAATGGAAAGTAGTATAAAAATACTACAAATAAACATAAGAAGTCTAAACAGTAACATCAACCTTTTAAAAATGTATATGCAAAAACAAAAAATAGACGTAGTAATACTAAATGAAACCTGGACACATGAGAACAATATACCACGAATACCCAAATATAAACTCATAACAAAAAACAGAGACACGGGATATGGAGGAATAGGGTTTCTAATAAAAAACAACATTGGAGCCAAACAAGTAGACCTAAATATAAACATCACACATATTGAGGCAGAACAAATAAAAATAAAATATAGAGAGAAAGAAATGTATTTGATCGGTTTCTACAACCCAAATGGTAACACAAATGTACAAGTTATGGATTTCAAAAAATTAATCAAAAAAGCAGAAAGCAACAACAAAACAATCCTAGCAGGAGATATCAATGCCCATAGTAGTCTATGGGATCAAATAACCAATGACAACAAACTTGGTAAAATATTGGCAGAAATAATAGTTAAAAGCACCATGTTATTATTAAACACCGGAAAACACACCAGACAAGATTTAAGATCGCATACAACATCAGCGATAGACATCTCCCTATGTACTACCGATATATACAATAAAATCGAATGGGACTGCAAAGAGGATAACATAGGATCTGACCATCTGCCAATTATAATAAAAGTAAACGTAAACAAATACATAAAAAAGGAAAACACCAATTGGAAAAATGTAATAAAAGAAATATCAGAAATACAGGAAGACAATAACCTAGTAAATATTGAATCTAAAATAGAAGAAATCATTCAAACAAATACAAAAATCATAACCATAAATCAAAACAATGACCCAAAACCATGGTGGAACGAGCATGTTCAAAGATTATGGAACATAGAATCCGGAAAACAGAAATGCTATAATAGACATAAAAACCTTCACACGGCTACAGAACTACTCAGATCAATAGCAGTACTAAAACGAGAGATCAAAATAGCAAAAAAAAAATTCATGGGAAAACTTTATTAACACCATAAACAGGGAAATAAATACGAAACAGCTTTGGCACAAAATTAATAAACTAAGAAATAAGAAAGGAAATAAAGGATTCAATCTATTAGAGGAATACGATATGGCGAAAAAATTTATAAACGAAAACTTCCCAGAAACAATAAGATTACCCTGCGTAAATACTGGAAAGACAGAAAACATATTTAATAATGAAATAATAAAACAAAAGCAAAATACAGCACCTGGAGAAAATAAAATATCATATAAAACCATTCAAAATATAATAGAAACAAACCCGAAGTTAACAAACATTATAATAAGTCATCTAAATAACATCTATAAAAACCAAATATATCCAGAAAACTGGAAAGTTACGAAAACAATAGCCATTAAAAAACCTAATAAAGATGAGTATGAAACGGAAAATTATAGACCAATAAGCCTACTCAACACATTTTCGAAAATATATAACAAAATGATTCTTGAGGAACTAAACCAACACTTAGATAACAATAATATACTACCAAAAAAAAACATATGGTTTTAGAAAACATATAAATATTATGGACTACTTCGTGGACCTCTTCAGTAAAATAGCATCAGAAAAACATAATAACAAAACAATAATAATAATAACGACCGATATATCAAAAGCTTTCGATCACGTAAACAAAAATATACTAATTGATAAACTCATTAAAATAAATACACCAAACCATATCACAAATTGGATATATCAATTCCTAACGAATAAAACAAATCACCAACAAAGGATTACCACAAGGCAGCAGCTTAAGCCCATGTCTATTCAACATCTATACCAGGGAACTCCATGATATAGAAAACAATAACAACAACATCTATCAATTCGCAGATGATATAGTGATGCTAATAACAGGGAAAACCGAAATAGAAGCACAAACAACAGCTAACAAATCGCTAAAAAATCTAAAGGAAGGACTAAATACAATAGATCTAAAGTTAAACCCAAACAAATGCTCGTTCATGAGATTATTCAAGAACAAACCTACGAATTTTCAACCGATCCTCAACAATGTAACCATCAAAGAGGAAAGAACTATGAAACTACTTGGAATAACAATAAGCAATAAATTATCACTACTGCCACATTATAAAATAATTGAAAAAGAAATAATCAATGCAACAAATTTATTAAAAACAATAACATACAAAAATGGTGGAGCACACCCACACCTAGTTATCAATGTATATAAAGCGATAATCCAATCGAGAACAAAGTATGCAGATATAATAACACCCACAAACATAAAAAACAGCATAAAAATAAAACAAAAAAATAATAAACCAAAACCTGCGTATCTGCACAGGAATGCTAAACACTACACCAATCCCCACCTTACTGGCGGAAACAGCAACACTACCGGCAGAATTCGACAATAAGGCCACAACGCTAAAGTATATAGCCAACCATCTACAAAAGAATAGCGATATCGGAAAAAGAATAAAAAGCAACTCCTCTATAAAAAAAACTGTCAAACCTATATCTAGAGTATGATTTTCTACGTGAAATAGAGCAACCGCAAAGCAGGTTTATGTTAACAAAAGAAACAAGAAAAGAAACCCTAAAAGAGGTGATTGCAAGATCACACCACAACGAAATACGGAACAAATACAAGGGTTATGTACAAATATATACAGACGGGTCACTAATAAGACAACAAGGAGGAATTGGAATTTACTTCAAAAACTCAGAAATAGAGATAAAAATACAACTAAAAAACCAAGCATCAATCAAAACGATAGAAACTTTAGCTATAAAAACCGCAATCGAGAAAGCTATAGTAATGGGTATAGAAAAATATGATAATATTCACAGACTCAAAGAGCAGCTGCACCTCAATAAAACGAGCTAACGAAGAGAGCAAATACAAATTTTACGAACAACAAATATTTGACATGATAAAAGGAAAAAACATCAAAATAGTTATACAATGGATACCGGGACACTTGGGAATAAAAGAAAATGAGAGAGCAGATAAACTAGCTAAAGAAGCATTAGAAAATCCCAACGAAATAATAAACAACCCAATAACCATAAAGGACTCGTATCAAATAATAAAAGAAACAATAAACAAAGAATGGCAAATAAAATACAACGAATGGACAACAACAGTTGGAAAATATAACAAAACTATCAATATATCACCTCCAACCAAACCATAGTGCTCTTAAACTGCACCGACCAAATTAGCCCGCCCCAATGAAACCTGTACCATAATTTGTTACACATTTATTACAATTTATTACAACAAATCCCGATTTTATTACAGTTACCGTTTTCGAGGAACGAGTGGTCAGTTTAGCTTACAATTAAACCTGCACCGCCAAAATTGTAACTTTTGATGTAACTATGATATCGGGATGATTCTTGAACCAGAATTTATTACAAATTAATTACATTGACTAGGTTAGTTCAAGACCACCCCTATAACTATCCTAAGGGTAAATTTCAAACCCAAAACGATTATATATTTCAAAAACGTCAATTTAACCAAATTTAATAAATTTTTTTACACCAGACTGCCACAAGATTTTAGGAAAAATGTTGCAAGAAGTCTTGTCGAGAGTAGTTAAGCCCTATCCAGATGTGTAATAAATTATTTTTGTGTCACGATACGCGGAATTGGCTTCCAACGGTAGAGGCTTCAAATAGGTAATTTAAGGGTCGATTTTACCACTTTTAATAATTTATTACACCAGACCGCCACCAGATATGGGGTCTAATGTTACTTTGTGGTCGTTGTTAAGGGAAGGTCAACCTTATACAGGTGTGTAATAAATTATTTTTGAGTCAGGTTACACGGAATTTCCTCCGAACGGCAAAGGTTTGAAATGTTTAATTTAAGGGTCGATTTTCCCACATTTAATAATTTATTACACCAGACCGCCACCAGATATGGGGTCTAATGTTACTCTGTGGTCGTTGTAAAAGGTAGGTCAACCTTATTCATTTATGTGGTAAATTATTTTTGTGTCAGGATACGCGGAATTTGCTCCCAACGGTGGAGGCTTCAAATAAGTAATTTAAAGGTCGATTCTACCGCCTTTAATAATTTATTACACCAGACCGCCACAAGACATGGGGTCTAATGTTACTCCTTGGACATTGTGGTGGGCAGATCAACATTATCCAGTTGTGTAATACATTATTTTTGTTTCAGGATACGCGGAATTGGCTCCCAGTGGTAGAGGCTTCAAGTAGGAAATTTAAAGTTCGTTATTTTACCATCTTTAATAATTTGTTACACCAGACCGCCACCAGATATGGGTTCTAATATTACTCTGTGGTCGTTGTGAAGCGTAGGTCAACCTTATACAGGTGTGTAATGAATTTTTTTTGTGTCAGATTACGGAATTAGCTTTAAAATATATGGGTAATAACTATTGTTCAAAAAAGTGCTCTACTTAATAAACGACAAAATTAAAGTTGTATCTAATAAATCATTGAAAATGAAATAAATTTGTTAAATTCAATTGGTTTGTGCTTCTAACGCAAGGCGTGGTTTAGAAAAAATGTGATATATTCCGACATCCAAGATCTACACTATTTTAGATGTTAGATACATGCTACAGTGTTTAAATACCAATATAGATTTTTAATTTTTTACCGGGACATGGGGTCCAAGGAGTAACATTTGACTCAATATCTGGTGGCGGTCTGGTGTAATAAATTATTAAAGGTGGTAAAATCGACCCTTAAATTACCTATTTGAAGCCTCTACCGTTGGGAGCGAATTCCGCGTATCCTGACACAAAAATATTTTATTACACAACTGGATAAGGTTGACCTACCCACCACAATGTCCAAGGAGTAACATTTGACTCAATATCTGGTGGCGGTCTGGTGTAATAAATTATTAATGGTAGTAAAATCGATCTTTAAATTAAACATTTCAAACCTTTGCCGTTCGGAGAAAATTCCGTGTAACCTGACTCAAATATAATTTATTACACACCTGTATAATGTTGACCTTCCCTTAACAACGACCACAGAGTAACATTAGACCCCATATCTGGTGGCGGTCTGGTGTAATAAATTATTAAAGGTGTTAAAATCGACCCTTAAATTACCTATTTGAAGCCTCTACCATTGGGAGCCAATTCCGCGTATCCTGACTCAAAAATAATTTATTACACAACTGGATAATGTTAAACTACCCACCACAATGTCCAAAGAGTAACATTTGACTCAATAGCTGGTGGCGGTCTGGTGTAATAAATTATTAAAGATGGTAAAATCGAACTTTAAGTTTTCCTACTTGAAGCCTCTACCACGAGGAGACAATTTCGCGTATCCTGACTCAAAAATAATTTACTACACAACTGGATAAGGTTGACTTGCCCACTACAATGTCCAAGGAGTAACATTAGACCCCATATCTGGTGGCGGTCTGGTGTAATAAATTATTAAAGGCGGTAGAATCGACCTTCAAATTAAAAATTTCAAACGTTTACCGACTCATTTATTACACACCTGTATAAGGTTGACCTACCCTTAACAACGACCACAGAGTAACAGTAGACCCCATATCTGGTGGCGGTCTGGTGTATTAAATTATTAAAGGTGGTAAAATCGACCCTTAAATTACCTATTTGAGGCCTCTACCGTTGGGAGCGAATTCCGCGTATCGTGACACAAAAATAATTTATTACACATCTGGATAGAGCTTAAGTACTCTCGACAAAACTTCTTGCAACATTTTTCCTAAAATCTGGTGGCAGTCTGGTGTAAAAAAATTTATTAAATTTGGTTAAATTGACGTTTTTGAAATATATAATCGTTTTGGGGTGAAATTTACCCTTAGGATAGTTATAGGGGTGGTCTTGAACTAACCTAGTCAATGTAATTAATTTGTAATAAATTCTGCTTCAAGAATCATCCCGATATCATAGTTACATCAAAAGTTACAATTTTGGCGGTGCAGGTTTAATTGTAAGCTAAACCGACCACTCGTTCCTCGAAAACGGTAACTGTAATAAAATCGGGATTTGTTGTAATAAATTGTAATAAATGTGTAACAAATTATGGTACAGGTTTCATTGGGGCGGGCTAATTTGGTCGGTGCAGGTTAATAGCACTCCAAACCATGGTATCATAACTCAAATCTAAACGCTTACAATATAAGACAAATAAATAGACTGAGATCGGGACACGCTAAAAACAAAAAATTTAAACACTTAATGAAAATAGAAGACAATAACATATGTGAAGTATGCAACACACTGGAAGACAACGAGCACATAGAAGGCCAGACGAGAAGTAAATATGCATTATTACTAAACACCAAATTAATAGATATTCTAAAATCAGAGAATGTCAATGACTACAAAATGCTATGCGATTACCTAAAGGAAATAGGAAGCAACTTATAATAGCAAATCATAAATTCAACGAACAACAAACATACAATTCCTTACATATAATTTGACACGTTAATCAAAATTTTATTCTTATTATTATTTATCGAATTTCAAATATGTAAATATTAATTAAAAATATTGGTCGTATGGGTTTCGGTTCAGACCTTAGCAAATGAAATCGGTTTTTATATTGACTAGGGCGTTTACATTTTTTTTGCATGGTCAATATTTTTGTAAATAATTCTCTTCTCTCAACCAAATAAATTATAGAATAAAGATTAGTTTTTACAAAACAGTCAACCACCAACAGCAAGCGAGAAACATTTTAAGTAATTATCATTTATTGTCAACTATCAAATTTGTGATTTGACCAAAATACGGTCGAATATTGGTCCATCGAGGAGAAAGAATCACGCTAGGTGAAACGCTCCACAACAACAACAACAAGAATTTATAATGGAGAAATTACTGAAAGAACAAAGTAATCTGGGCGAACAGAAACAAAAACTAATCGCAAACATAAGAAAAGATCCAGTTGCCCGGACACAAGATACAAAGAAAACGGCAAGCTATTAATTAACTACGAAGGCATAAACAACTTGGCTTACATAGAAGAATGTAAACACATAAAACGTGCTTGTGATAGCATAACAGCTGATATTAACTATAAGCTGGAAACTGCCGCAACAACTCCAACTACAAAAGCTGTAGATGACATCGCAATTGAAAATCTGCCGATAGCAACAACAACTAAACTAGCAGAACTGAATAGCTGGGATAACGAAAGTGCTGACTGTCACAACTACGGCACAACAAAAAGTGGTATCCAAGTTGAAAATCCCGATGATTCAAGTTAACAACGATGATCCCAAGGAAAGGCTTCATAAACGTAAGAAAAGAAGCTGAATGCCTGAAACAAAAAATTAAACAACTATATTCGAATAAGACGATTGAAACAAGTGAAACAAACAACAACAATCAGCAACCAAAACAAAGGTTAAAGGAAATTGTGACCAAGACTGGGTTGGTAGATCAAAACTATCAAGTCTAACAGATACACACAAAATCATGTATTTCAAAACACATTTGGAGGGAGCAGCAAGCAATAGGAGACATTTAAAAAAGCACGATGGAAATACTATAGGCAGCAAATATCAAAACAAAAGGTTGCTAGTAAACAACCATATTAACGCTACTTTTGCCCTACACAATATTCAACAAGAAGCAGCATCTGCAATTAGAATATTGCATGGGTCCGTCAGGGAAAATCTACATGCAATAAAGAATTTAGAAGTCGACATTACAACCTGGGGTGCTTGATTAGTGCCATTTCTAACGAAAAAACTAGACAACGAGACTGTCAAATCATATGAGATTTAATTAGAAATTCCAAAGGAGCTTCAATCCACCAACGGGCTTCTCAAGTTTCTGGAACAGCGATATCAACTGCTAGAAACCTTACGACTACCAAAATTAACGCCCGCAAATGATAGCCTTCGCCATAAACACCAAGCATTCACTGCAACAATAGTAAAAAATCAATCGTGTATCTTGTGTTCAGGCAGTCATAATTTAGAATGCTCGCACAAGTTTAACAAAATGAGTCACATAGAACGAATGCAGCTTGTCAACTTTCATGATAGCCTACAACTACAACTTCAAGAAGCATATAGACCAACAGTGCGATGAAAATGCATGAGACAACACTTTTAGCAACCGACCTTGTTAAAACCACATGGTTTGATGGAAGGGAAGAGCTTTTAAGATTGCTGATCGACACCGGCTCACAAACTGCATTCATACAACAGAAGCCAAACAACAAGGTAACAGGACAAGTTGCTGGCAGAGTCAATAGTATCGTAAATATCAACCAACAACCAAGATATCTGTCAACATTTTCAATAGAAATTGAAGCTCTTGTACTAACCAAAATAAGCAAAAATCTGCCAGAAAAACCGTTTATGTTTGAAACTGGGTGCAGATTGTTACACGCAGGCATCATGAAGCCATAGTGCATCAAAGAAAATAAAAACAAACCAGCAGCACGAATATCTACACCCAACAAGACAACAGAACTAAAATACAACTCACACGTCTCATCGACTGAGATAGATGAACAACTAAAAAATTTTGGGAGTTAGAAGAAATGCATCCCCCACGCATTCTCACAAAGCCAGAGAAGGAGTGTGAGGAATTCTTTCGTGACACGCACATGCTTTCTGAAAGACGGGCGCTACGAATTACGTATCCCATTCAAGATGCCATGGATTTGGAACACGCTACTACCTATGCATAGACGGATTCGATGATAACGCTTGGATGGATAAAAGTCGATCCCAGTTAATACAGAACTTTTGTGGGTAACAGAAAAGCTGAAATTCAGTCGCTTACGCAACCAAGTCAGTGGCATTATGTAACGAACGCACGACATTTGCGAAACCATAAACTTTGGTGGGAAGGACCAAGTTGGTTAAAAACCTCAAATTACCCACTAGCGCTTGAACAAACTGAAGAAACAGCCAATGAAGAACTAAAAACAAATTGCTTATTTATCAACGCACCTCCTCGACCAGAGTTCATAGACTTTTCACGATTTTCATCGGCTCTTAAAATCAAAAGAACTATAGCGTACTGCTACAGATTTGTTACTATCCTTAAAAATCAAATACATCAAGTTCCTGGAGAGATACCAAGTTTTCTAACAGTAGACGAACTAACCAGATCACACAATGTAATCATAAAAACAACACAAGATTCGGAATTTGCCGCAGACATTAAACTCCTGAAAACCACGAATAATGCCAGAAAAACAACAAACTATCATCTCTAAATCCTTTCATGGACGAAAATGGTTTGTTGAGGTTCGGCGGTAGGTTACAAAAATCTCAACTAAAGTATGATCAAAAGCACCAACTGGTTCTACCAAAAAATCATATTTACTCAAACCTCATCACAATTGAAGCACACCATCTACACGGAGGCGTACAAGCAACTCTAGCACAATTACGTTCAAAATATTGGATTTTGGATGGTAAACGACTAGTACGCACAACAATCCACAATTGTGTAAAATGTTTTCGACTCAGTAGAGCAGCGGAAGCTAGTGTCACTCCATCTACCCCACTCTCAAATACGATGCTTGATGATTGATTACGCAGGTCCACTTGCAATCCGTGTATGCAAAGTAAAATGAAACAAGTCCTACAAGGGATGCATCGCGTTGTTGAGTTTTTTTCTCTACGAAAGCAATTCACTTGGAACTGGTGAGTAAGCATTCCTCGCAACATTTATAAGATTTACTTCAAAAAAGGGAACGCCTTTAAACATATACAGTGACAACGATGCCAACTTCGTCAAAGCTCGGAACGCGCTAACTAAGGAGCTACAGGTGGCTATACAAGCAGCTAACCATGGCACAAACTGGCATTTCATCCCGCCAGCTATTCCCCACTTTGGAGGCATTTGGGAATCCGGAGACAAATCAACAAAAGGCCACTTAAGGAAAGTGATCGGTGAACAATCACTAATCTACGAGGAGTTCAGCACCGTGTTATCACAAATTGAAGCTTGTTTAAATTCCAGACCGATTCTTTCACTGACAAGCGATTTAGATGATTTTGATGCTTTGACACCTGGACATTTTTCAATTGGGAGGCCACTGATTTCACCCCTGAGTCAGACAAAACCAACACAAGTCCGAAACCTCAGTCTGCAACTAAGGTACAAATGAAAAGACCCACAAGCAAACTACAGGATTGGTCAGCTAGTTCTAATAAAGAATGAACAACTTCCACCTACAAAATGGGCATTGGGAAGGATAAGAGATACTCATCCAGGGTCAGATGGTTTACCAGAGTGGTAACAATAAAAGGTCCAAAAAATACCATTTTCAAGAGACCGATTACAAAGATAAGTCCCCTTCCAACTGAGGGTAAGATCTAACAAGCAAATCAGATGAAGATGTAACAAAAGACCACAACAAGGATGGACAACACAAGGTTGGCAGGTGAAAATTGTAATCCATCAATTTTCCTTAAATTTTCCTCGTAGTCTCAGTATGACCTAAGCTATTAGAAATATTTACAATCGAAAGTATTGGTTATGAAATGGCCAAGTTTAGTCCAGCATGAACAGATTCTAGAATTGTGTCCTAAGTTTTGAACCCCTGATCAATACTATTATCCAAATTTCATTGTCATTCTTTAAGAAATGGCGGAAAGACGTAATATTGTTAAATTTCAAGATTTCATTTACCGAGTTCCTTTACTTCGGAGATCAATCAATTTGTCATTTTAATGATCACTTTTAATATTTTATTCCGCTGGGATGTTTTATTTAGTGAAAAAAGAGATGCAAAGTGAATAAGAAAATTCAGCTGGTAATTAAATAAGAAAATAAGTTCTCTTTTGTGATGGTGCTGCCACTTGCGACGAGTAGCGAAATCCCTTATTTTCCGCTATCTTGTACAGCATCTAATTCACCATGTTCATCTATGTTGACCATATGGACAATATGGATTTAGTTAGAAGGCTCAAAAGAGTAAAGAATAAATTGCTATCCAGCGCACACAAGGGCGCACAAACCTACCCAAGGAGTACATCGATGGATGAACCCTTAAATTTCAGTAAAATGTAGTAATTTAATAGAGACTAGATTGTAATTAAACAAAAAATAATAAAGAAGAGTTATTTTCACCAAAAAAAAAATATTGGTTGCAATTATCGACTTCGATTACTCTTATTTCGGCTGGTAGTAGCGACATCTATCAAATGGGTCATTCCTACTATTGTAATGCCTCGAAGGAATAAATTTAAATTTATTAAACTCTCCTCGACTTTCATCAACAAAGTTATGTAGACGTTTAAAAATCACCAGTATTTGTCACAAAATTCTCGGTTGCTTTGGCCGCACATCATCAAAATAATTTAAAATGTTACAGATCTGGCTGTTAAATAATTGAATGCCCTGACATTGTGTATTCTGAACATAATACAATTCACAACTGATTAATGCTGTATACAATTTTCACCTACACATTTTTAGATTGGGGGAAATTTATCAAATCATTTCACCGCACACACACTGGCGAAATACGCAATTTGTCTTGTTTCGCTCAAAACACAATTAATCATTATTTTTTATTTATAAACACACTATGTGCAGAAACCTGTTGTCCATTTTCGTAATATAGATTAGAAAATTATATTTCCACGATCGTACTGTAAGTTAGATACCTTCAAAGTTTTACACATTTTTCGGCCTAGGTTTTTTCCGCCGAAATCTAACGACATACTACCCTTTAGACTCGCGGTGTGTGAGATTAAAATTTTAAATAAAAAAAAAATTTTGTATCAAACAAATCTGGTTGACGTTCCGTTATTATTATTATGATGTTGGTGGCACTGTGCCCATTTTTGAAGGTCATTTGAAAACAACCGTGCGACTACACAAAAAAAGAACACTCGACGCAGTTTTTAGGGAAACAATAAACTCGTCTATTGACACCACACGACGATATGACACCGTCCGCGCATTAGACAAATAATTAAAATTTCCCAGAATTTTGCCGGTGTATTCGCACAAACAAACAAACAAAAAAGTGTCATCCGCGTAAAAATAGGCGAACGGGTTAATAATACGTTCCGCCGATTTTGTAACAAATATTTATAATTCAAGTACATTAATAGACTTGTATAGATTTTGGATATGAAGATAAACACACCACCCAAACAAAACATATGTTATTTGTTTATGTATAAAAAAAAGTTAACCCTTTCAGAGCGAATTTTTATTTTTATAGTGAGTTGTGAATGTTTAAATGATGATGATGATGATAATGTTGTGGGTGATTTGTTTTTATTCTGACACAACGAATACATTTTTTTATCAATGTTCGAGTGGTACACACACACAATCGTTATGAAATTAGATTTTTTATTCTAAATATATATGTACGGGATTACCACACGAATTATTTGGAAGCGCGCGATGACAGATATTGGTTTAATATGTGAGAGCAAATTTTTATTAACTATCCAGTCGTCGCGATCCAACGTGTATGGCGTCTAGCATTCAAGTAAAATTACAACTTGTACACGGTCTTATATGCATATACGGATACGAACGCACGTTTATGCAAATTTACGTAAATTGTAATAATTTATTGCAATTGCATTGAAATGTACCAGACTAAAATAATTAGTATTTATATGCAATTTAAATATGTCTCATGACAGTTTTATTCTGAGAGACGCCCATGTACGTAAATAATTTGTAATCGCGTAGGATTTCGATTTACAATCAACATAAGATCGCGCGGTACTATATGCGTTTTGACGATCTTCGGTTATATAATTATAATCGGATTGTGTTTTAAGATAAAAACAAAATAACGTGTTTAAGATATACTAGATCCTAAAGAAAATGTCAAAATCACAATAAATAATATCGGTACCGATAATCTATTAAAAGAAATTAGCACAAACACAAATTCTTTATGTATTTTGTGTTCTCGTGCATAAATATCAGATTTGCCAATCTTGTACATGGGAGAATAAAAGATTTTTTTGTAAACTAGGTCGGATCGACTATCGACACGAGCAAAGGAAACGTATTGGGTACAATGAAAAACAATAAAATTTGCAAATAGCAATAAATTATGGTTGATTTGAAATTGTATAATTATAATGGATGCTGTAAACTTAGCAGTTAAAATTCATCAACAAAGTAGTTAAAAAAATAGTAAACGTTGGGGGGCTTAAATGCTGTGAAATTTATTGTAAGAAATTAAAATTTTATTTGATCAACCATAATCAGAAAATATTCAAAAGATCTAAACGGGCGCGAAGTTGACTCTACTGAAGTTAGCACAAAATTTTCGCCGAAAAAAAATTTGGGTCACCAACAATATTTGATTTCATGTAGGTTATATGGACTGGGTGCAGTCGGACCTATTCATATTTTTCTGGATTCAATGTTTATAATTTTTCGTGTTAGGGATTCTACTCGTATTAAAGTTAGTCGATAGTTAAAAAATCGATAATGCAGATCGTGTCTTTGTTATCTCAGCCGATAATATAATATGCTATGTCAAATTAATATACTTCAGCCGAAAGTTATCAGCCAACATTTCTCAGCCGATATTTTTCAGCACAAAGTGTTTTTTTATACCAAAAATATAAGTTTTCTAGGGAAATTGCAAATAAATGAAAATGTCACGAATCCAAAATTTGAAAATTTTTAAAAATTGACCGTTTAAAGTGTCATGGTTTGTAATAGATTCAAATGAAAGGTCTTAATGATGCTCACACCTGGAAAAAATTTCAGGTACATTTTCATGTGGGGAGTCTGGAAAAACTCGATTGACTATATCGCACACACAAAATTTGAAAATTTCTAAATATTGACCAAAGTGTCATGGTTGCAAATAGATTTAAATGAAAAGTTTCAATGACGCTCGCACCTGGAAAAAATTTCAGGTCAATTTTCATTTGGGAAGTCCGGAAAAACTCGATTGAATATATCGCACACACAAAATTTGGAAATTTCTAAAAATTGACCGTTTAAAGTGTCATGGCTGAAATAGATTCAAATGAAAGGTCTTAATGATGCTCGAACCAGGAAAAAATTACGTCCCTTAACCCTAGACCCGTGTAGTTGGTACTGAGTGCCCCAAAGAAATTTCAAACATAAATCTCCTGTTAGTTTAAAACCACTTCATCATCTTAATTATCTTTTTCCCAAAAATGGGCTTACAATGAACCCAAAACTAAGAAACTTTTACCAGTGTAGCAGTACTTCAAAGGCTGCTGACTATTTAAAAAATTTTACATGTTATCGTGTACTGGGGCACTCAGTGCCCCATGCGAGATTGAAACAGATTTTATGAAAAATAATGCTAATGTTTTTCCCCTGAATATGAAACTAATTCGATTAGATTTTTCCCCCCTTCTACCGTGCCGTTTTGACCTTGGAAGGGTTCGAGCAACTAACTCGATTTATTCGTTTCGATGATTCGCATACCAGAGCCCTGCGTCTTGAAACGGATAAATTGGCGGCATTTCGACACGTTTGGAATGTTTTTCAACAATACTTGATTGGCGTTTACCAACCATCAAAGCAACTGACAATCAACGAGCAGTTAGTTACTACAAGAGGAAGATGTTCGTTCCGTCAGTTTATTCCGAGTAAACCGGGTAAATACGGTATCAAGATATTTTGGATTGTCGATGCAACAACAAATTTTCCGCTAAAGGGAGAAGTTTATGTAGGCCAACAGCCAGGTGAGAATCGATCACATGGAGTATCACAGGAACTTGTTTTACGGTTGTCACAAAGGTATCTGGACCATGGTTTCAACATCACCATAGACAATTTTTTACATCGTGCCATTAGCCTTGGATTTAAAAAGTCGGAGCACTACCATAATCGGTACTATAAAAGCTGTCAAACCGCAATTGCCAATGCTCTTCACACTGCCAGAGAAGGAATTCAAAAAGAGTCGACAACCATACAGCTCTATATTTTGTTTTTCCCGAGGTATGCAATTGGTTAGTTTTGCCAGTAACACAAAGAGAAATGTGCTTTTATTATCAACTGCACACCACGACGAAGAAATCGATGAACTAACGAAAAAACCACAGGTAATATTAGATTATAATAAAACTAAGGGCGGAGTAGACACATTTGATCAAATGAACCGAGTTTACACCTGCAAACGAAAAACTAATCGGTGGCCTGTAACGTTATTTTATAACCTCCTCGATGTTGCAGCTCTCGGTGCTTACAGATTGTATGGCCTTAGTAACCCATTATGGTACAATTCAAGAAGAAACTCCGACAAAAGAAAGATTTTTCTGAAATCGCTTGCAATGGAGCTTGCAGAAAATCATATCACAAGAAGAATTCAAAATCCCAATCTGCAAAATTCGGTGAAAACTGCCATGAAGTTGATTGGATACGAACACGCAACGGAAACGAGTTTTCCGCCGGTTCGCCCCAATACAAAAGAGAAGAGACGGTGTGAGGCATACAAACTGGATAGAGAAGGTAATCGGGCAGATACAAAAACAACAGCCATATGTGATTTGTGCGGTAAACCTACATGCACTAAACACTATATCAGAGTTTGTGAGAAGTGTTATGTCTCTGATGCAGTACAGGAAGTCGAAGAAAATTACGAAAACTTTTCTATTGGCTCTTCATCAATATCCTCTGAGCCTCCTCCAAAGCGCATAAGATTCGGCTCACCTACATAAGTTTACCTACAAATAATTCTACCTCAAAACTTATTATGATAATTAAAAATCACCATATAATAACATTGGAGTGGGTTTAGGGTTAAGTTAGCAGAGCCCATACAGCAGAACATTACAAGATAGTATGAATAGTTATAGGCTAATAATAGGCTAATTAAATGCTCTATTAAAAAATGTTGGGCTCCATTTCTTCCAACTAAAACGATGGGTTCTGCTAGCTTTAGAAAAAGTTAGCAGAACCCACATCTAAAAATGATGTAAACACAATTGGAAAATTAAAGGTTAATTTTAGGCTAATAAAGCCCTATTTAAATTTATTTCAAAGCTTCAAAGCTAGCAGAACCCAAATCGAAAATCGGACCAAAATCGACATTAGAACTCAAAACAAGATCAATTGCAAAACAAATAATTTTAGGCTCATTATGGTCTAATCAACGTTCCATTAAACAATTTTGGGCTCTACTCGTTTTTGATCAAACTTCAGGTTATTTAATCTAAAGCTAGAAGAACCCAAATCGAAAATCGGGCCAAAACCGAAATTAGAACCCAAAACAAGATCAATTAACAAACAAATAATTTTAGGCTCATTATGGCTTAATAAAATGCTCCATTAACAAATTTTGGGCTCTACTCCTTTTTGGCCAAACTTCAGGTCTAATTGATCCTATTTTGGGTTGTAATTTCAGTTTTGGTCCGATTTTCGATTTGGGTTCTGCCAGCTTTAGATTAAATGACCTGAAGTTTGGTCAGAAAGGAGTAGGGCCCAAAAATGTTTAATAGGGCATTTGATTAGCCTATTATTATCCTAGAATTATTCATACTATCTTGTAATGTTCTGCTGTAAGGGTTCTGCTAGTTAAAGGGACGTAAAATATTTCAGGTCAATTCTCATGTTCCCCACATGTCCGGAAAAACTCGATTAACTGTTTCACACACACAAAATTTTAAAATTCTAAAAATTGACCGTTTAAAGTGTCCTGGGTCATTCTGGGGAAGATACGCGTTTGAAACGAACCAACCAGTGATGTCTGTACTTAGATTTGAAGAAATTTGCCGATATCTTCACTTTAACGATCATATTATTGCAACCGATAAACACCATTCAGATCATGATCAGTTGTTCAAGGTCCGGTCGCTCATATTAAATTGTAATGAAACCTTCGGTTCAGTGCCAATGCTACCTAGGGTTTCTGTAGACGTGCAAACGTGCGCAATTGACAGTAACTATTTTGCGTCAATATATGCCGAAATTGAACAAACCGCACAAATGGGGGTTCAAACTGTTCTCGCTTTGGGATTCCAGTAGTTTTTCTTGAATGAGTAAGACTTGTTGACTAACTTTTTGCGGTCCTGAGGCTAATAAAATCCCCGAAGGCTCATTTGATCTTGGAGCATCGTCGAACGTTGTTATTTGTCTTTCAAAAAATATACCGTGCTTTATCAACCATGAGCCTATTAACATATCTATACAGCAGAGCATTATTTAGCTTAGGAACGGCTCGTTCAAATCGTGTGTCTAACTATAAGCTGTCGAATATGCGGTCTTAAATGGGCACGAGAAGGTCGAACGAGAATATTCGGAAGAGTATGTGGTAAATGTCTCTCGAGTAGACATTTCGTCAGTTTTGTGGCAAGACACCAAAACCGTGCGGCTTCTGTCAACTTATGTTGGCACAAAACCATTTATTTACAGCAAAGGCACCTTGCAACCACAGAAGGCAGCCCAATGTGATAAAAAAGAAAAAACCAATATGAAATCGATTGTCGGAACATAATTAAGGAGTACAACAACCGTCATATGGGGGTGTGTATTTGATTAATGGGTTGTTAGGCCGCTACCATATACGAATCAAAACTCGAAAATGATCGAACCGAATTTTTTTCACCTTATTGACGTAGCAGTTGTAAACTCCTATATTCTGTACCATAGAATAAATCAAAACCAAGAAAAAATTGAGCTTCCAATATTTCGACTGAAGTGGCTGATTCACTCTGTTTCAGTGGAATAATGGAAAACAGAAATGTTAAGCTTCCCACTTGAGATGTCCGCTACGATCAAGTAGTTCATTGGTGTATGTTTCGCGATACGTCAGGTAAACGACAAAGTGAATTTCCAAAATATACTTATAAAACTCAAGCATTTTGTGTGAAATGCTGTCTTGGTTCAAGTAACTCACCGAATAAAACATGTTTCATTGAGTTCCACAATGATTAAAATGTCTGATAAACCTCAATTTGAATTGAAATCCGACCTAAATTTATTTTTAACTAATTTTATTAGAGGAGGTGAATTGTCAAGTTGAAGGGAATGACTCCGTTAAGTTTGTGTCAATAGAAAATGAGGGAAGGTCAAGGAAGCCAAGGTCTTGGAATGAAACAACACTTAAAAAGAAAACCATCCCAAATTTCGACTTTAACACACCGGTCCGTGGTATGCCGAAAATGTAATCGAAAACGGAAAGTCACCGGTAGATTTATTCAAAGACGTGTTCGACTAAACTAATTCTTATGCGAACCTTAAAGGAAATATGCAGTTATAAACCACAATATATGAATTATATATTTTTTTCGGTATACTAATTGTATCTGATCCTGAAATTGTTTTAAATGAGCCACTTGCACTCGATGGAGTGCAAGAGAATCCAAACGAATTACTATACCGCAACCGTACATAGTAAAGTTAAATGATATATTACTTAGTACATGGAGCTAAAACCTCTTGATGACGTGTTATAAGAATCCCTATGATCCTCATAATATTAGTCGACATATAAACTACTCAAACAGGTGAATGCGTTGTGCCATACAAATTAAATAAAAAATATAAAATTGGGGAGACCGTTGGGGCATATCATATAGATTGTTTATTACTTATAACATGAAGCTATTGTAACCTCCTGATGACGTGTTAGAAGAAACCCTGTGATCCTCATAAACATAGTTGACATATAAACTACTCAAACAGGTGAATGCGTTGTGCCATACAAATTAAAAAAAAATTTAAAATTGGGGAGACCGGTGGGGCATAGCATATAGATTGTTTATTACTTAGTATATGGAGCTATTGTAACCTCCTGATGACGTCTTAGAAGAATTCCTGTGGTCCTCATAATCATAGTCGACAATATAAACTACTCAAACAAAACAGGTGAATGCGTTGTGCCATACAAATTTAAAAAAATTTAAAATTGGGAAGACCGGTGGGGCATAGCATATAGATTGTTTTTTACTTATAACATGAAGCTATTGTAACCTTGTGATGACGTGTTAGAAGAAACTTTGTGATCCTCATAATCATAGTCGACATATAAACTACTCAAACAGGTGAATGCGTTGTGCCATACAAATTAAATAAAAAAATTTAAATTGAGGAGACCGTTGGGGCATAGCATATAGATTGTTTATTACTTATAACATGAAGCTATTGTAACCTCCTGATGACGTGTTAGAAGAAACCCTGTGATCTTCATAAACATAGTTGACATATAAACTACTCAAACAGGTGAATGCGTTGTGCCATACAAATTAAAAAAAAATTTAAAATTGGGGAGACCGGTGGGGCATAGCATATAGATTGTTTATTACTTAGTATATGGAGCTATTGTAACCTTGTGATGACGTCTTAGAAGAATTCCTGTGGTCGTCATAATCATAGTCGACATATAAACTACTCAAACAGGTGAATGCGTTGTGCCATACAAATTAAATAAAAAATTTAAAATTGGGGAGACCGTTGGGGCATAGCATATAGATTGTTTATTACTTATAACACGAAGCTATTGTAACCTCCTGATGACGTGTTAGAAGAAACCCTGTGATCCTCATAATCATATTCGACATATAAACTACTCAAACAGGTTAAAGCATTATGCCATACAAACTAAATTATAAATTTAAAATTGGGGAGACCGTCGAGACATGGCATATATACTGTTTATTACTTAGTATATGCAGTTATGGTAACCTCCTGATGACGTCTTAGGAGAATATCTGTGATCCTCATAATCTTAGTGGACATATAAACTACTCAAACAGGTGAAAACGTTATGGCATACAAATTAAATGAAACGTTCAGGAAAACGTTATATATATGGCACATGGACCGATTAGCTTTTATCACTTGAAACTATTTTTTTGACTTGATGGCATATTATAGGGTTTTCCAATAGGAATGATATGATTTTTAAGTGACGTTTCGGCCATTTGTAATATGTCATGATCTGTCATTTTTTGTTTCATTGTATTCAGTAATGTTTACAATTTCATCCGTAAACGTCGTGAATTTGCTGATTTTGCCTTGAGAAAATCATCTTCTCCGATGAGGCTCACTTGCATCTGAGTGGTGCGGTAAATAAACAAAACTGTCGATTCTGGTACGAAGAAAATCCACAAATTATTCATGAAAAACCATTACATTTACCTAAATTGACAGTTTTATGTGGTTTTTGGTCTGGTGGAATCATCGGTCCATATTTTTTTCGAAATGAAGCTGGTAACACCATTACTGTCAATGGAGATCGGTATAGATTGCTGATAACCAACTTTTTATTTCCGAAATTGGAAGAAGTTGATCTTAACAACATTTGGTTCCAACAAGACGGGGCTTCGTGTCACACAGCAAGTGCAACAATTGAATTATTCCGAGAAAAGTTTGGATCATATCACTTTTACTGGAAAACCCTATATAACCACCAACCAAAGCATGTTTTTTTCAAAAAATGTCCACTTAAAATTCTTATTAGAAATTAATTTAACAGTGTAACACTAATCTAATGATATATTTGTTATTTGTTAAAAACGTCACGCCCGTATTTTTTGTCACTGTTTCATTCCCAGCGTCATTTTAAACTGACGTCCCTCAGAACGAAACCTGTTGGTGCTAGGTCAACCTACTTCCGGAATTTTCCTCACTAGTCAGTTTAGAACTCAAAAATAAAAAATCATTAAGATTGAATGATTTATTCGGGTAGCACGATGTAATGGGTTTTGGATCGCCAGGGGCCATTTGTCACAGAAAACAGTTTGGCAAACTACACCCATGTATCCTCATCAGCAGTTTTTCACAATTGGAACGAAGTTGACTAACATTGTGGCCTATTAAATGGCCATAGTGGTATCAATGATCAAGCATGTTAATCTGGAACATTTGGCCCTTCAATGCAATTTCAGTATACTTCAATATATTTTAAACTGGTTCCTTCTCTTCTCTAAGTGGTTATTATACAGGGTGGGCTATGAGTCACTGAGCATTGTATTTTTGATACAATTTTTTTATTTTGTATTTTTTGTCTCTTTTTATTCTTCAGCATTAGAAACAACGTTAGAGAGATTCAGTAGCCATGTATACCCATGATTGAGGAACGAGGAATGAGCAAAAGTTGCTGAGTTTTATTTTGCTAATCAAAATTCAACAATTCAAACCCAAAGACAATTTCGAAATTTTTTACCACCAGAAATGCACCATCACGAAATCAAGTACGCAATCTAGCCGCTCGTTTTCAATCATCGGGATCTGTTAGTGAACGAATTCGGGAGAGCGTAAATAAGAACCTCATGAGATGCCTCTCTGCTTCAAATGTCCAGAACTTGACTTCCGTACAAGATACAAATGGTACCTGAAATGTACGCAAGACTATGCAACCCGCTTAAGATTTTTTGCAAAATTGACCGAATTATTAACGGATGATCTTAATTTTATGAACAAAATTATAATGGCCGATGAAGCGCATTTCCATTTAAGTGGTTATGTTAACAAGCAAAATTTTCGAATCTGGAGCACTGAAAACCCAAGAGTGATACAACAGCGTCCGTTGCATCCACTTAGAGTCATAGTTTGGTGTGGAGTATCAGCAGATAAGATCTACGGCCCGTATTTCTTTCAAGACGAATATGGCAATGCAATGAATGCAAATGGTGAGCGTTACAGAGCTATGCTAGAAAATTTTTTGTTTCCTAAACTTGATAATGCTCAAGAAATGTGGTTTGCGAGCAGCTTGCGAAGAAGTAAAAATTTGAAAAAAATACAATGTTCAGTGACTTATGGCCCACTCTGTATTAATAAAAAATTGAACAAATTATTAACCAACCCAATAGATTAAAAAAATTAATTTACTCTTTCGAGTAAACCAAATAATTAATTTCACAATTACAATTTTAACACTAATTATTGACGCTACTAAATCGCAACACATAAAATTTTTTCGGCTTGAAAATCTAAGACACAATCTACATTATCGACCATTTTTTCTGCTTTCGGCTAGAATATTTCAGCTAACTTTAATAAGGTGTGCCAAAGGGCATCTAACATTATAAAGTTTTAATGTTTTTTACAACCAAAATACTTTCACAAATAGACAACACTCAACAGGTAGCAAGTTTTCAATTTTATGTTGTAATTAATGCTAAAGTTTTAGTCATTAAAAATATTCGTTTAACAAGAAAGTACCATTAACTTGTTTGTTTTTTTTACCATATCCAATGAAAGTGGAAATACAAGTAAGAGTACCAGTTTTATAATTATCAATCTACCATCAATGTGATGACCCCAGAGGAATAACCGTATTAGAGAACAAAGACCGTTTATAGAACAAATGTGATGCGCATAAAAAAAATAATTTCTTATTTTGATATACAGATGTCAGCCGATGTACAAAAAAAATATGAGGTCAAAGTCTTTATGTCAACAGTTTGTTACCTTTATGTCTACCAAACAAATTCTATTTAAAATTTGATTTATAATTATTTTTTTTTGTGTTTGTTCACGGGGTACAAAATTCGAAGAAATTTTTTGGTTTAAATTTCACTGTGGTACCGTGTGTCATGTGAAATCGTAAATTATAATTTTTTTTTATATAAAAAACAAAAGAAAATATTATTCATTTACAGTGTTTATATTATAATCAGTCATAACATTGCAACCAATTACAAGGCTGCACTGTTAAAAAGTATGTCTATATAGTGAAAAACTTTATATTTATATAATTCGCCTACATATTTAGACGCATAAAAACAATATTTTTGCATATGTTGTGTATCACGTAATTCATATATATGTTACGGTTAAAGTGCGAAATCGGCAAATGTCCGAAATTTTAACCGGTTGTCCGGCGGCCCGATGGTTAGGAAATTTTTGTTGACCTTCCCCTGTACATCTCCGTAATTTCATTTAATCCCCGTCAGAGGGCTAAGTGTCAAGAGGAACACACAAAATAAAGCCAGTAATACCACAAAAAATTAATTTCGAGAATGAGAGTCCAACTCTCATTTCTTCGATTTTGCTGCAATGGCATAGTTTTTTCCACCGATTTCATGCTTTTACCGTAACATATACACAACATTAGATCAACAATATATGATATAAAAAAATTTATTAAAACAACATGCTAATTTTAGCCGCATGCAAATTATATTATTAATAAGAATTAAGACAAACCTGGGGTTAGTGTGTTTTATATACTCCACATAGTACAGCGCAAATAGTTGGTTAATATACATCAAAAATATTAAAATTAATATTAATATTAATAAATAATGTTTTTTTGTAATAACCTCAAATGATAACATAAATTTATTTTTATCGGTATTATCGTCCAGTCCTAAATTAAATAGTTGATCATCAATGAATTTGCCTAATCGATCTTCAAACGCTAATTTATTATTATTATTTTTATTATTATTGCTATTGTTTATAATTTTTTTGTCATTATTTTTCGGACAATACAGTGGATCGAATGTTTCTAAAATCTCATTTAATATCACATTTTTATCATTACTATTATTATTATTATTAACACGATTATTATTACTATTATTACTATTTGTGGATAGATTTAAGATTTGCGATGATGATGATGAATGCTGCAGTTTTGATTTGTGTTGTGGCCCAACAATGGGTCGCCGATTAAATTGTCCCATAGCATCTTTGGGCTTCTTTTGTATCGGCTCGTACAAATCTTCGTTGGTGGTGTTCGTGGTACCGCCATTACTAGGACCGGACGGGAATGCAGGAGGTAATTGACCATTTACCGGTACCGTTATGGTGTTGTTCTTTGTAAATGGGGCGTACCCAACAATCACTTTACTCGGTTGCGGAAATGTTTGTTTCATAAAAAAATTACTTGCGCACGTCGGACCAGTATTATTACTATTCGGTTGGGATGTTGGTGGTGGTGGTGGTAGTAGATACAGTTTTGGTTGTTGTGGCTTTTGCTGCGGTCGACTCATATTTTTTAGTAATTCACTATTTCGTGCCACCATTTGATTCGTGTAGCTTATATCGCTCGAGCTGCCACCGATCGGCTCCATTAATTTCGGTCGCATTAAATTCTCGAACGGCTTTCGATTGTAGATAATCGAACTGGATGCACTTTTACATAAATTGTGTAAATTGCGTACCGGCACCTCAGGCGGTATTTTTTGCTGTACAATATTTGCGTTCGATAAACTTTTTTGCACTGTGCTCGGTTTCGGTGGTGAATTTAGATTATTTATGGTCGATAGATTTAATTGCTGCATTGCGGGAGGGACTTTATACTCAAATTTATGTACTGCACTTGGTACAATCGATGCTGATATACTCTTACTGAGCGGTAAATATTTACTCGAATCAAAATTAGTCGCGAATGCGGGTTCTTTTTTTAACTCACCGGCCGCCTCCTCACGCGACATAATTTTATTATAATTCCATCCGACTTGTTTCGGCTGCGGTGAATTAAAATTATTTTTCTCCGCCCAAAAATTATTCATGTACAGTTTACCGGCGGTTCGCGGTACCCCATCATCCATAATCGATTTGGTCGATTCACTTTTTGCAATTCCGTCCGATTTGTGCGGAATAAACGGTTTAATGTCGGGCCGATCGATTTTATTTTGCGACGGGGGCATAAGTCCCGATATGCTGCGCAATATTTTATTTGAATTGTATAAATCGTTCCAATTGTTCGACGACATTTTAGGTATTTGCGACGGTTGCGGTACCGGATTGTTGTTAAAGTGATACGAATTTGATTTTGCCAACGGATTCGAATAGTTTGACGGGGGCGGTAAATAGTAATTATCATTTTTTGATATAATCTGGCTCAGCTGCTTGTAATCGGGCAAGCTGCGTAAATATTTATTCATATAATCGATGTCACTGTTATACATGTCACTATTTAAGTCGCCCGTGGATATTTTTAAACCTTGATCGTTATTTAGCATTGAAATCTCATTACCACCGATTCGGCAATCATTTTGCTGCTGCCGATTCAAATATAGATTTGTTTGATTTGCAACGGTTGCAGTCGCTGTGGCCCCTATACTATTTTTATGACTTTCATTGGCCACGTTCGGTATAAAACGATTTAAATTATTTGGCTTTGGCATTTGATTGACTTGGATCGGTTCATGTACCGTTGACATTTTATTACTCGTATTATTATTATTATTATTGTTATTGGGATTGGGCAAAATTTTTGACGGCTGCTGTTTACAATTGCTATAACTAAAATAATCATAATCATCATCATCATTACTATTTTCGTCTTCATCATCATCATCCTCATCGTCAACATCATCATCATCATCATCATCATCATCTTCTTCGTCATCGAGACATTCGTCATTATCATTATTATTTATATTCTGAAATGAAATAAATTGTTTCGTATTTTTTATATAGATCAGATCAATCGATCTTAATTCGCGCGATTTATAAAAAAAAATTTATAAATAAAAATTTGATTGATTTTTCAATGAAACAATTAAAATGAATAACAAAAACAAGAATAAATTTCATTCAACAATTAGGAATTCTAAAAATTTTCTACAAAGCAATAAAATTTTATAAAAACCTTTTTAACTTTGACGATCACAATTTTTCCGTTGCCCAGGGGCGCACTCGCCTTAAGCGCTTCCATCCGTTGTCGAATTTCCTTCTTTTTCATTGGAATTATTACCGCATTCTTGTCACCCTGAATTTTTTTCATTTGATCGGCACGTATTACGTATTCAGAGCGTGCGTTACACAAATCGGTTGATACCAAACGTACCGAATCGGGATCTTTGGGCGCGTTACGGCGTTGCTGTTCGACAGGTAGAAAACGATAACCGGCCGAATTTTGGTTAGCACCCGATTTAGGATCGGTGTCCAGGAGGCGATAACCAACTGTTGTAAAACCATTGGCACCAACACCACTTGTTGCTGGTTTGGCTTGTGTTGTTTTGGTTGTTGTGCCGGATGTGGGTTTTGGTGCTGTTTTCACCGCTGTAGTTTTAGTAGCGGTCTTAGTAGTTGTTGAAGCTGTCGGTTTAGTACCCACATTAGTTGTTGTTGCCACGGGTTTTGTTGGCGCCACCGTTGATGCAGGTGGCTTCGGTTGCGCTACCAAATTAGCAGGTTTTGCTGGTATTGGTGGCGCTGCTGGTTGTACTTTGGGTGGTACGGGCACTGGCTTAGGCAAAACCATTGGCGGTGGAACTGATGCTTGCACGACAGGTGGCGTTTTAGGTATGGACACCGATTTAGAAATCGGAGGCGTTTGCACTTTATTATCGGGCACATCACTCATATTATTGTACAACATAATATTATTATTTGAACTATTACGGCTTAATTGTGGCACCGCATTCCGATTCGGCACCGTACCAAATGTATCTGCACAGCATATATCATTCATAATATGCTGATTATGTTTTGAATTTGGATGTGATGGGGCCACACGCACATTTGGTACAGATCCAATTTTATCAGCATCACAAATTTCGTTTAGCATACTGCTCTGTTGGCCACAGCACAGTAGCCCGTTACGGGTCGGTATAAATCCCATCGAATCCGCATCGTGTATATCTTTAAGCACATTAGTTTGTCCGCCACAGCACAGTAGTGTATTCCGTGGCGTATGATATCCGTTACAGTTTTCACTTGGAATATTATCAAACTTAATTTCTTCGGTGCCATTTACAAAACCGTTATAATATAGACTAGGACTATTACTCGCCATCTTATATTTAGTTACGATTAATTTTAATTAAAAAATATATAAATTTATTAATTTATTTTGATTAAAACATTTTCATTTGTATTTCACACACTAAACTCGATTCTAACTTTCTAGCGCACAAACTAAATATTTTTTTTTGTATATTGCTAAAACTTCTTTATTTTTAAAAAGAATACACAAAAAAACTCTGTATGAGTAAATTTGTCTAAAAATACACAAATTTTGAAGGAAGATACTGTAATTAAAGTATAAAATTATAAAACAACGTCAAGGTTTGATCTGTATATCTTCTTAGCGCAAACACTGTGTATACTTTATGTTTTCCCTCTGTTTTGTATACCGAAGACAATTTTCCATGAAAACAATAAAAAAATGGTATATTTTTCACTAAACGCACAATAAAGTAATTCACCCGCACAATTTTAACTAAAAACACTACTCATTACTCCTCTAATGTAACTAGCACTGATTGATTGAAAAACTTAAAGAAAAATTTAAGAAAACAACCAAACAGTTTTTTAAGTGGCCAAATAAATTTTCTAACACACTAAATTACAATAAATAATTATTCGATAGATTGCAAAACGATCTAGCCGAGGAACAATAATATGAAGAAAATTTTATCCTCCGCCGCCGCGAGAGAGATTTTCGCCAAAAAAAAATTTTTTTTTTGTCTTAATTCTGTATTCTTCATTCACAACCAGTGCTAACGAATCTGTATTATAAAACGAGATTTATTTATTTTGTATATAGATCCGAAAATCTTATGTATACGCTACACACACATACATAACACACATACACCATGAACGAACATATGATGTTGATAATTTTTGGCATAAATTCAAAATCGAGATATTTTAAAACACACAGTAAAAGAAAATCTTGATATAAATTCTGTGCAAGAGGAAAATAGTTTTTTCGATTCGTCGTTTTTCTTTTCGATAAACAGAACCACGTAAAAAAAACTAAAAAATTAAGATGTAAATATTGTGAATACATATATATGTATGTATGTATATACGAGGTGTGCAACATATTGAAGATCATACGATGATGTGAGTACATACAACAATATCAAGTTGTTCCGAGTGCCAATTCAAAAATATGGAAAACTGAGTTTAAAATTGTAAATGAGGTTTGTGGCCAAATTTGTGAAAATAAACGATTTGCGTCAAATTTTGATGAACAATAAACGAAATTTAGGTTTTCGGATGAAATTAAATTAACGTCATATTTAAAAAATTTTTGACGCAGTTAACATATTGGCAATCAGGCCAATCAAAACAATAATACGGAAAACTTCATAAAATGTCTGAACTCTACTTGTCGGCATCGCATGATATTTAAAATCAGACCACTACGGTTAATCGCGATATTTAACATTATACAGGGTGTCCTATATTGTACGAACAAGCTACATAAATTTGGCAATATTTTAACATAATAATTCTAACAAAGCTACTTAAGTAGTGCACATGTAAAATATTTAAGTTATTTCGAAATAAACTAGCCGGATTGAATTTTACGCGAGGAGCTGAGATTTTCAAAACTTTGGAAGGTAGAAGGTTTTGAACAACTGAAGAGAATTACAATTTTTCAATAAAAAATTTATTTTCTCATCAGAATGCAGCGACCAACCACCTTCTGAATAAAGTATTAACATTTTAATTTAAAGCATTATACAGGTTGCCCTCGTTTGGGATGCTAAAAAATCGTGTGAGAGGGCAGAGGAAGGGAGGTATGTTGCATGAACAATAAGAAAGACGGAAAAGATCGCAAAAAAAAAACAAATGCCGTCAGTCAAAAATTATTGAATTACAAGGCCTATACGACAACTATTCCGAAGATCACGAGACAAATCAGGCCTGCGCCCCAGAAATCGAATCTACACACGAGTATTTTCAAGAAAAAAGAAACATCGTGGAGACGTTCAACAAATTCATACAGGAAATGAAAAACCAGATAACTGAGAGCTCTTCCACATCGTCACAAAACAAATGAGCAACTACCAACAATTGCTTATACAACAGAACATCCGAATACGGGGATTATCTATCATCTATTATTTAACAGATCAAGAGCAGCTTTAAACTTAACACTCAGAAACATAGACAGGATGACGATGCAAATCATGGAACTTCATGAAACAATTTGCATCGAATCTTCAGAAGTCGATGAAGCAGAAGAAAAATATTTCATAGAAAACCACTATAACAATATAAAACAGCAATACAACAGGATATCCATAACAATAACTACAGAACTAGATGAAAAAGCTTACGACATAAAACCCATAGAAATTCACCTGAAAGCCGTTGAAATTCCAACATTCAATGGTGATTACATGAAATGGACCGGATTTGCTGATACCTTCAAAAGATTGGTTCACGAAAACACGAACCTAACAAAGACCCACAAGATGACCTGAAAAACTACATAGGAGGCCCATCACAAAAATTGTTAAGCCAGTTAGAACCCGCTGGAGAAAGCCATACCATAGCCTGGGAAATCTTACAAAATACAGGGCGGCTGACACAAAGTGATCCAAAACAAAACGCCACAGAAGTTTTATTTTTTGATGAATTTTATTGAATACAAGTAAAAAATGTTCACAAATATTTAAATTTTCGAATTGCTTTAACAGTTTTTGATTTGGCCATCCTTAGCCGCGATTATGGCCCTCAAACGGCCGACAAAGCTTTTGCATGCAGCGCGAAAGTGGCTCTGCGATATTTTGGCCCATTCCCGGCGAAGCGCTTGCTTGAGATGATCGACACTTTGGTATTTTTTGTCCCAACCTTGCTCTTCAAAATACCTCAAACCGAGAAATCTAGCGGATTTGCATCCGGTGAATTTGGTGGCCATTGAGCAGTGGACATGAACCGCGGAACGTTGTTTCTCAGTTACGGTGGCCCAAACCTTCACCATCGGCGGCGCTTGGTTTCGAGTGGCAATCCGTTGGTCCAAATTTTCAGTAGAACGGCAGGGCAAGTAAATCCGGTCGTTTTGCTTGTTCAAATATTGCTCAATAACGAACGGTAACAAATCGGAGAAAACCAAATTCGGCAAATCGCCACTTTCGTGCAAGCGTAACAACACTCCTTTGCTCTTTCCACTCTAACGTTTTTTGAGCATCGGTGAGACCATGCGTTTTATGGAATTTTGGATTGCGAGCCAATTTGGTCTTCACCTTCCGAATGATATCCGGCGATGTTGCAGTGCGTTTCGGTCCACCACCATGGCATTTTGCAATGCAGCCAGTATCGTTATAACGATTTATGGTGCGATACACAAACATTTTATTCACATGCAGATGTGTTAGCTGGTTAACAATCTGCGGCTGTGGTTTTCCAGCCAAATATAGAGCAATCACACTATTACGCTTGAATTCCATTGCGGATAACTTTTTTTCTGAATATTTCCCACTGAAATGCTTTTGTACGCTTGTAAACAATGGAATGAACTGTCATTAGTGTAAAATTGAGCGCTATGTCATCACTGGTTTAACAGCAATGACAGTCTGAAGTTGGTAACACTTCGTGTCAGTCACCCGGTATAGTTTCTTTTCACGCTAAGTTCGCGGCTATGAAAGCAAATCTCTGTGCAATGCTGGCTGTCATGTCATGTACATCTTCGAAACGGATACTGTATCGACCTCATTACTCAAGTTTAACATCCGTTTCTTCAGCAAAAGGACGGTGTGCAAATATGACGGCACATGAAAGTTTTTTTGCCTGCTGGATTTACAAGCTTTATATAAATGTTGAGGTATTTGCTTCAGCCGTCGATCAAAGATCGGCCTTCTTGTATAGGAAGGCGATCGACGAGTTAGGCGAGGTATGGCCAGGTGTGATGCTCGGGGCAATCACGAAGGAAGAGATACCAAGTAGACTTAGGGCAATGGTCTGGATTCCACACGGAGCCGGCTAATCTGCATGAATCCCTGAGGATTATCCAGGTTTGCAATTCGGATCTTCTGACGGGGAACTGGAGGATTGTGAAACAGGAGGAGCCCAAGGGCAGTTTCAGATTATCATTTATGATAATCAATAAGGAATCCCTGGCTCCAAAAGGGGTTATAAAAATCGGCTTCTTAGAGATTTTAGAGATCGACTATCTCTAGGCATGGGTAGGGTGACACATCGGACTCTGAGGGAGGGGGAAGTAGGGATGTGAACCTTCATAAGTTTAGGGACTGCGGAGGGAGTGAGGAGCAGAATACCGTCGACTCCGTCGGAACCAATTAACCGACGTAGACGGCTGTCGCGATCAGGTGAGTAAATACTGTTACTAATGATCAGGTTTGTGCAAATAAATCTTCATCACTCCAAGGTTGCTTCGGAGGCGCTATTTCTCAGACTTGCTAAGCCAGGGAAGGAGATAGCTCTGATCCAAGAACCTTGAATTAAAAACGACAAGATCTGTGGTCTGCGAGCGAAGGGGTACATCATTTTTACGCTTGTGGGACGGAAAAGTGCAGATCATGTATACTGGTGGAAAAAATATAAATGTTTTTCTACTTCTAAGAACTAACCTCATTATTAGTAATATAAGTCGGCAACCCACCGAATATTTCACCTATGATCAGGGAATGGAGGGTGGCGAAGGAGCATTACTTCTCTGACCATCGGTACCTAACGTTTAAGCTCAAACTCCAAATTACAAATCAGTGCATATTCAGAAATCGCCGGAGGACAGTATGGCGCGTATATAGGGACCTCTATTAGGAAAAGTTGCCCATTAACACATCTGAGGGAAAGCGAAAATTAGTTTGGTGAACCTCGGCACTTGCGGAGTGCTGGAAAGTCCGTGGGTCTGCTTTCAATAGAGCGAAAAGATCAGGAGAAAGACAAGACTTGGACTTCTATAAAGAATGCCTCAGATTATACAAAACAGAATCATGGAAGGCGCAAAGGAGTTCGTGGAGGCTCTTTTGTGATAGAATTTTAGGGTCTCGGATACCTCGCACTTAAGAAAAATTCTCTCTACTAGTCCAGCGAATGGACGGTTTCTAGTGAAGACGCTCTTGATCTTTTGATGAAAACTCACTTCCCGGGTAGAGGGAATGCGTCGATTGTGGGGCCTTTGGTTAACTGCGGGTCTAAGGATAACTGCGGCGTCCAATTGTTGTGTACAGAGGATATTATGAATACACGGAAGATAAAATGGCGTATTAAAAGTTTTAAGTCCTTTAAGTCAGCTGGTCCGGATGGGATTGTGCCAGCAGAAATTCAGAAGAACTCGAAGGTTTTACTTCCCTTGCTGGTTATATTCAAAGGGTGTCTGAAGCTGGGGTACATCCCGAAGAAATAGAGGGAGCCTTTTCATCTTTTCTTCCGAAACCAATGGAAAAGTTGCTGGAAGTCCATATTCGTTCGAGAATTCTACCCAGAAACTGGGCACAGTCTTAACATGCGTACCACAAGGGTAAGTCCGTGGACACGGCATTCATACCTTGGTTCGGGTAATTGAGAAGTCACTGGATTTTCCAGAATACTCGTTGGTGACGTTTCTCGATATCGAGGGCGCTTTCAACAACGTGAAGGTGGAGGTAATTAAGGAAGGATTGTTGCCACTCCAGATTGAACGCCCTGTAACAAGGCTAACTAAATACCTGCTAGGTAGCAGAAGGATCCGCTATTAGCGTATATGGGGGAAGTCTCTATTAGAAGGCGGGTTGTTCGGGGAACACCTCAGGGAGGTGTCCTCTCTCCCCTTCATTGGAATGTAGTAATCAATGGACTACTATTGGAACTGGAGGGGGAAGGAATAGGTGTGGTTGCTTATGTCGATGACGTAGCGTTAGCTGTCTCGGGAAAGTACCTATGTACAATCAGAGATGTGATGCAGAATGCTGGTTGGGCCAGCAGATGTGGATTGGTGATTAACCCATCTAAAACAGAGCTGGTTCTTTTCACTAGGAGATATAAAATTCCGGTAATGGTTTCACCAAGTCTAAATGGTACTATGCTGACCCTTACTGATAGGGCGTTGAAAACGACCACCACTAGTACCTTAGATGTTATGCTGGCCCTCTTCTATTGGATATTATCGGTAAGCAAATTGCCGTCAATACGGCCGCCCGGGTATCAGCGATTTCGGGGTGGAAGTTCAACTATAGCCAAGGGGTTTCAAGGGGTTTCAACTATAGCCAATTCTGTGAGGCACGACCTGGTGAACTTGGATTATATAACACCCTTTTGTGCTTTGGCAAGCGTTTTAAGGTAATTCTCCTCTCTAGGGAGGATTGGAAGAATGGTCTCTTTATGGAGACCGGGAGAGTTAAATTCTTCACCGACGGCTCCAAGCTCGATGTAGAGTAGGAGCTGATGTGTTCTGTGGGGAATTAAATGTAATTTTATCTTCTTATCTACCTGATTACTGCAGCTTGTACCAGGCTGAAGTTATAGCGACTGAAGAGGTCATGAATTGGTTGAAGCACATTGACATATCATTGACTAATATCTCTATCTGTGTGAACATTCGGGCGGCCATTCATTCGCTGAATTCAGTTTCCCTGGCGTCAAGAGTGGCGTTGGATTGTCACACATCTCTTAACGAGATCAATATCTGATCTGCTTCATAAAGCAGTTGTCTTGGCAAATGCTAGGGCGGAGCGAAGCAAGTATGGCCTGAGCTGAGCTTAAAGCGATCCAAGATCTTGATCACACTAAGGAAGCGTGACTTAGCTAGAATTGCAAGGATATTTACCGGACACTGCCCTTTCGAAGATCATGCGAGAAGGCTGGGTCTGGATGGAAACACCTTCTGCAGAAGCTGCAAGGACGAGGAGGAGGAGTGGACTCTTGTTCACTTTATATGTACATATCCTGCGCTAGCTGACAGAAGACTTGATCACGTGGTCAAATACACTATGGACAGGATGTCGGATCCTGTGGTATCACAATGGGCAAAACTGGCCTAAGTGTGCGATAGCCACCACTGAAACCTATAACCTAACCTACACTTTTTCTTAAAAACTTCACACCGGTTTCTTTCTACTTGTAACCCAGAATCAGAACTAGGCTATTTGTCTGGTCGAATGCAATACGTGTTAACGCATCCATTATCATAAAATCAGCACATAACTGACAGAAGTGAATTATTCTTATAAACTGGATTATTATTACAGAAGGGTAATAATTTATTTTTGGAAATACCAAAATGATTAATTGTGGTGGCAAATGGCATTATATAATTCACACAGCACAATAATTATGATATCATCACGATGTCTAATAAAAATTTATATGATAAATTACACGCAATTTTGGCGCTTCATTGATTCTCAATAAAAATATTAATTCCTTTGTGATTCCTAAAATCAAACACAAAATATAACAATATTAACCGCATAAAACTGATGAACATATATACAAAAATAGATGAAAGATTAAATTAACTACTGTTTATAAACTAAAAGAAAAAAAATTAACCACACAAAATATTTTATACCCGTGTACGTGTACTACCTCGGGCCAAACAAAAAGTTTCTCATTGGAAATTCCAGGGAGTGTTTTTCTGATAGGAATCTTCCATAATATTTATGTTCAACGCCTCGTATACTTAATTTCTGTTCCATGAGTCGTCAACATAAACAAAACTATTTATGTGCTGTTCTGCGCGGTACGTTATAAATAACAAAGTGATTCAAGTTCATTTTGGGAAAAAAGAAAATTTTGCGATTTTCAAAATATTATCCGACCATGTAGTTCGTAGACCAACATGTAGTTGATTTATTATGCACAGCGTTACAGAAAATATATTTTCTTAAAGCACGTTGCTTCGTAGAGGGTTAATGTTTATACATTACAAAACCATGTGCACATGTGTCGGTGTACTTTGAAAATAGGTTACATCGCGTATATTGTATGCATTTCTGAAATGTTACACACACACAAAACAGCACTAAATGGATATAATGATTCATAAATGTTGTGCAGCTGAGCATTAATCATATAGCAAAAATTATAGTGTTTAATGCTAAAATAAAACTATCGCTCTTTCTTGCACGTAGTCTCGTAATTTTTTTAAATAAATCAAGTAAAAGTTATAAATTAAACTGAATATCGTAATTTTATTGGCACCGTGCAGCAGCAGCAGTCTATACATATAGGTATACGTATGCAATATTGAAATAGAAAAGTAATTAGAAAAGAATTAGAATATTTGAATTAAACTCAATAAAATATAAAGGTTCAAAGTATATTTAGTGCAATTCTTGTTTTAATTGTACCGATTGGATGAAAGGGGCTCAATATTGTGTGCTACTTACGACGAACAATTTGTTATGTATAGCAGCATGTAATTTTTGAAAGGTTTTAATCAACACCTGCATAAACATTATAATTTCCGAAGTGCGTGCGAAGTGGTTTTTAAATATAGATTTGCGTAGTCTGATGATAATTCATCCATAATAGTAATCAACACAGTATAATCGGAGTTTTTGTGCGACTCGCGCGCACGGCTAAGTGATTTTGTTATAGGTGGAAGCAAATAGTTATTATTGGACTTGTGCCAAACGTACACACGTTGCGACCGTGAATAATATTCATTCAATACGTAATTTAAATTGTACAAAGAGACGAGTTAGTTCCAGATGAGAATTTTATTTGTAAACTTTTTGTGCGGAAGTAGGGCAAAATACAATTACGTGTTTGCTAAAAATATGAATCATTATTTTAGTGATTTGTGAATTTGTTTGCCCCCAAAATCTTATTTTAAGTTTGACAAGTCCCGCTTAGTATTTTTGATTAAATGGAAGCCAATAACCTCACTGACTCAAAATCTGTGAAATGTACGAAAATATGTTGTTAGATGATTATGTGGGCCGGGACTAACAAAATTTATATTTAAACTGACTGATGAAGTAATTCGCATCACTAACAAATTAGTTTTTCAGATTTTCCAAGAAACACAATAACAGTATACTAGTAAGGCCTGCAGAGTAGCACCTAAATGTGTTGTAGGGGGAAATTGAGCGAATAACAAGACAATATTTGCGAAAAATGTTTTTTTCGCGATCCAATGTCTCGAAATTAAGGAAAATACTTTCGAAAATTTCAAAATCATTCGAGCCAAAAAAAAGTTCATAAAAAGGACCCGCGCCGCTCGGGAACGCCAGCTGGACAGCTTCCTCTGGAATGATATAACTCCCATTAACCACATTATAATTTCACGCTCGAATCACAGTTCATAATATAATCCAACTTTCATCCTGATTGGTTGAGAAATAGTTTGCTCCATGTAGTCGGTTGAGAAATAGTTTGCCCCATGTAGACCCTTTTCCAACAAACAAATATCCAGCATGCTACCAAAAAGCAAAAAAATGTATGCGTGAGAGATGCTATTGAAGTTAACCGAAAATTGCAGCCGAAAAAAACCCTTCATTATCGACATATTTTGTATCAGGCAGTAGTACAAAATTCTATTGATATTAGCCGAAAATTACCATCTGCTACAAAATATGTCGATAATGCAGGTTTTTCGGCTAACTGCAATAGCATAATAATATATCTCATTTTCGGCTAATATCGACATAATTTTGTACTACTACCAGATAATGCAGTTTTAGGCTGAAGTTTTCGGCTTTTCGGCCTGAAACAAAATAAGACGATAATGCAGGCTTTTCGGCCGATATTTTCGGCTAACTCAAGTAGCATAATAACATGTCTCATTTTCGGATAATATCGACATAATTCTTGTACTACCACATGCTACGAAATGTCGATAATGCAGTTTTCCAGCTGAAATTTTCAGCTTACTTCAGTAGCATAATAACATGTCTCATTTTCGGCTAATATCAACAGTTTTGTTTCACCACCTGATACAAAATATGTCGATAATGCAAGTTTTTTAGGCTGAAACTTTCAGCTTACTTCAGTAGCAATAATGTCTCATTTTTGGCTCATATCAACAGAATTTTGTACTACCACCTGATACAAAATATGTCGATAATGCAGGTTCTTAAGCAGAAATCTTCGGCGTACTTCAGTAGCATAATAACATGTCTTATTTTCGGCTAATATCAACAGAATTTTGTTCTACCACCTGATACAAAATATGTCGATAATGTACGTTTTTAGGCCGAAAATTTCCACTAACTTCAGTAGCATAAACATGTCTCATTTTCGACTAATATCAACAGGATTTTGTTTAACCACCCGATACAAAAGGTCGATAATGCAGGTTTTCAGGTTGAAATTTCCGGCTCAGTAGCATAAACATGTCTCATTTTCGGTTAATATCAACAGAAATTTGTCTTACCACCTGATACAAAATATGTCGATAGTGCAAGTTTTTCCAGGCTCAAATTTTCAGCTTACTTCAGTAGCAATAATATGTCTCATTTTCGGCTAAAATCGATAGAATTTTTGTTCCACCGCCTAATACAAAATATGTCGATAGTGCAGGTTTTTTTTCGGCTGAAATTTTCGGCTAACTTCAGTAGCATAAACATGTCTCATTTTCGAATAATATCAACAGAATTTCCCTAATACAAAATATGTCGATAATGCAGGTTTTTTTCGGCTGAAATTTTCGGCTAACTTCAGTAACATAAACATGTCTCATTTTCGTCTAATATCAACAGGATTTTGTATAACCACCTGATACAAAATATGTCGATAATGCAGGTTTTCCGGATGAAATTTTCAACCAACTTTAGTAGCATAATAATATGTCTCATTTTCAGCTAATATCAACAGAATTTTTGTACTACCACCTGATACAAAATACATATGTCGATAATGCAGAGGTTTTCAGCTGAAATTTTCGGTTAACTTAAGTAATATAATAACATGTCTCATTTTCAGCTAATATCAACTGAATTCTCCTGATACAAAATATGTCGATAATGCAGGTTTTTTCGGCTTAAATTTTCAGCTAACTTCAGTAGCCTAATAACATGTCTCATTTTCGGCTCATATTAACTAAATTTTGTACTACCACCTGATACAAAATATGTCGGTAGTGTAGGTTTTTTTTCGGCTGAAATTTTCGGCTAACTTCAGTAACATGCGTGAGACGCTCATACCCTGGGTATATTCCCACAACATTCAAACAATCTGTTCTAAAAAATTCAACAGATTGAAATGTGGATATATGTTCTGGCATGTTCATGGCATGGCCTCTTACTGGGACAAATAAATCAAAAGTTTCCTGGGATCGACGATATAAATTACGGGTGTTTTACAATGGGGTTTTATTTTATTTTTATTTCGCTCAGTGAGAAAACTCAATGAAAGGCATATTTTATAAATACTTACAGCCATATAAAGCCATTTTAACAAAAACCAAAAAATTTTAAAAGAATGACATGTGGGTAGGTTTTCTGGAATTCTCGTGATATATTTTCTTAACGGGACAAACGAATCGAACGATATAAATAACGGGTCTTTTACAAAAGGGTTGTTGCAACAAATTTTAATTAACAAAATTGTTCATCAAATTTCAAAAGATTGAGATGTGGATAGGTTTTCTAGAATGTCCCGTTAGGAGAACGTATTACGAGCGTTCCAGAAACCTACCCACATGTCAATCTTTTGAACAAATTTGTTAATTAAAATTTGTTGCAACAACCCTTTTGTAAAATATCCGTTATTTAAATCGCCGACCTCAGGGATCGTTCGATTCCTTTATCGCGTTAAGAAAATGTATTTTGAGCGTTGCAGACCTACTCACATGTCAATCTTTTGAAATTTGTTGAACAGATTCGTTAATTGAAATTTGTTACAATCGCCCTTTTGTCAAAGACCCGTTATTTATATCGCCGACCTCAGGGATCGTTCGATTTGTCCCTGTAAGAGAACATATCATGAGCATTCCAGAAAACTTACCCACTTGTCAATACTTTAAATTTGTTGGACATATTTCTTATTTGAAACTTATTACAAAAACCAAATTGATTGTGCAACGTTTATTGCGTGCAACAAATTTGAGATTTTTTTGGGACATATTTCACTTGGGTAAAAATATCACATCAATGAAACTTTCTGCGAAAATACTGAAACATCCACCATTTTAGATGGTTATCATATATTGATTATATTCATTGATCTTACAATCAATTTGGAGTATTCAAAAAAACCAGCTCAAACCAATTTTGATTCAAATCGCTTAAGCCGTTAAATTATTATTATCATATATCATGAGATGCATTCACATATCAAAACTCAAATTATAAGTCATATTGCATGTAAAACTACATGTCACATCACATATCATATAATTTGTCATATCACATGTTATATCATAGTCAATTTTGCCAATTCGAATATAGAATTCTTAATAATTTCGTTTTCTATATTTGTTAAAGGTGTTGTGTCATTGATATGTAACATGACATGACTTATGATATGATAGTCACTTAATTTTTGATAAGTACATAGTGTACAAGTGACAAGTGTATAATGAAGTGATTCATGAGATTTGACAAATTAACATGTAACATATCATGTGACTTGAGGCATGTGATTTAAAATATGAGTTGACATGTTATATGACAAATGCATTCTAACACACCATGATACGTGATATGACATGTTATTCGACAGGTGCATTGCAATGTCATAACAAGTGATATAAAATATGACATAACATGTAATCTTTTACCCTGTGATATGACATATGACTGGATATCTGTTACTTGTCAGGTAATATGACTTTCGATTTGATATGATGTGATATGTAGAATAATATGACTTTCGCGAGCAAATTATACGATGACATACGATATGATGTGATGTGACCTATGACGTGGTTGCATGACTGTGGTACGACACATAATTTATGGAATTGATTAACATGTGACATGCTATATTTTGTGTCTTAAGATTTGATATGTGACATGACAAATTACATGTCATTTTATATGACATTTGATAAAGGGGAGTGTCGTCGATGATAAGACACGGTATTGAAATATGACAAATCATGATTTGACATTTAATTTATAACATGTTACTTAAAATATAATATAAATGTAATGTGATATGACATGTTGTGACACTTATGTTACGTAATTTTTGACAAATGCGGTGCATTAATACAAATCAGCTCCAATTTTCCGAACTTAGTCTAATAGTGTATAGTGAAGTGATTCATGTGATTTGACAATTTAACATGTAACATATTATGTGACTTGTGGCATGTGATTTCACATATGAGTTGACATGTTATATGACAAATGCATTCTAACATACCATGATATGTGATATGACATGTTATTTGACAGGTGTGTTGTAATGTCATTGCAAATGATATAACAAATAACAACACATGTAATCTTATACCCTGTGATATGACATACAACTGGATATCTGTTACTTGTCAGGTAATATGACTTTCGATTTGATATGTTATGATATGTAAAATAATATGACTTTTGCAAGCAAATTATACGATGACATACTACATGACTGTGATGATTTTTTAAATTGATTAACATATGACATGACATATTATGTGCCACTAGATGTGTCTTAAGATTTGATATGTGATATGACACATGACATGTCATTTTATATGACATTTGATAAAGGAGAGTGTCGTCGATGATAAGACACGGTATTGAAATGTGACATGACATGTGATATGCAACATGACATGTGATATGACACATGACGTGACTTATGATGTGATAGTTACGTAATTTTTACAAGTGCGGTGCATTAATACAAATCAGCTCCAATTTTCCGAACTTAGTCTAATAGTGTATAGTAAAGTGATTCATGTGATCTGACTATTTAACATGTAACATATTATGTGACTTGAGGCATGTGATATGAGTTGACATATTATATGACAAATGCATTCTAACATACCATAATATGTGATATGACATGTTATTTGATTGGTGTGTTGCAATGTCATGACAAGTGATATAATATGACATATGACTGAATGGATATTTGTTAGTTGTCATGTTGTCATCTGTTATGCGATATAACATGTGATATTAAAAGTGATATGATATGATATGTGATATGTAAAATAATATGACTTTTGCAGGCAAATTATACGATGTCATACGATACCATGTGATGTGACCTATGACATGGTTGTAACATGTGACATGACATATTATGTGACACGCGATGTGTCATACATAATTTTCAACACATTTTCTAATTTTTTCTTTAATTACCACCCAGTAAAACTAAAACAAATCTTAAATTTAAACTTAAAATCGCAAAAACCTTTGTTCCGGGATAGTTTAAAGCTTACATTAACATAATTGATAGACTTTCTAGAGTCCTAAACTCTTAAATTAAATTTTAAATTAGAGTACAAAGTTTTCATCTAAAACTATCGTATAACTTTCATTTTTAATAAACGGAAACTCATGATATACACATTAGATATTCCCACAAGCATATTCTAATAAAAAAGCTATAAATATAACGTTGAAATTAAAAATACAAAATAATAAAAAATAATTTATATATTCGCCATATAAAAATACGAAAAAGCCCCTACCTGTAAAATTACACTCGCATATACGCATGCAAATTAATACTTTACTTAATAATTAAGTTATTTTCTAACCGTCGTAATAAAAACAACTTGTTGTCGAACACATCCAACCAGTTTGTATTGAATCAAACGCGATATTCTTATCATTTTCACTGTGTATCAGACGATACAACTAAGAAATAGAAAACCGTCCATTCTCAATTAATGCACATAAGATTCACACGGATATGAGAGACGATGCTGTTAAAAATCCGATTTTTAATTATTTCTCGCAAAACTCTGCGATAAAAATAGCAACTACCCATACATGTACGCGCACTTACATAAAGCATACCGAAAATTTTCTTATTTATTTATTTAAATTTAATTAAATAATTTTGCATCATTATAAATAAATTAATTTGTACAGCACGTCAATTGACACAAATTAAAACAAGATTTATAGGAATAAGAAAAATGTTTAGAGCGCCAATTACGTATGCGCGATGGTGCGGCATGCCATTTGTGGCGACAGGTTTAAGGTTAAGTCGTTTAATCTTCTGGTGTTTATATAAATACAAATGAAGATTATCACTATTGCATCATGATTAACATAATATATTGACCATATGTGCCGTATTTCGAACGGAATCTCCATAACAAATCGTAAGCATCCACCTACGCGAACACATTTAATTGAGATTTATTTGAAATTTAGCTGACGACGATATATGGTATCAAAATCATAACTGTTATGAAATTGCACAAAATATACTCAAGGTAGATGCTGTCGATAATCGCACAACCTGGTCCACCCACCAGGTATTTATAATTTTCGGCAAATATGAGTCAAATGATTTTATTTTTAATTTGACGTCACGTGCGCGTATCTCAAGGGTGTTTTTGATCTAAGCTATAACGAGATGTTATCGTATTTTTCGGATATATAAAGCTTTTGATAATACTAACGAAGTTCTTATAAGTTCCATTGGACCATGCCAAAGCGCTTTGGATCAAGAAAAAACAAACAAAAAACTTGATCAGGCTTACAAACGTCGTGTGGCGCTTAAATGCAAGAGTGTTTCGAGCTGTTACGTGAAACTTAGCTCTAAAAGAGTGTTATAAATCGGCTATAGGGTTCTAATCCTGGTGACTTCGGAATCACCGAAACCTCAACGCTTTTCTCAGTTAGAAATTATAGCTTGTTTTGCTATATTTGGTGGTCGTCGCCAAAATTGCATAGCGTTATACATTTCTTTACTCAGGAACCATGCTTGTAATTGTACAAATTATTTACTTGCCTACTTGCTCTTTTGAGCGAGATTTAATGCGATGTCGACCGTTTTTTTCCGAATTTGGAGTTAGCACAAGTGTATTGCAATCAGCTTTTGCTGATGCTTTAAAATTGTAATCACAAGCTGATTTTTACACATCAACGGTTTTTTCGGCTGCGTTTGAAAATTTAGTTATGTTTGCATCATCCTTGAATGATAAAATATGTTGCGCGTGTGTCGAGAACTAGTGCAACTATAAGTTTCGTAGAGCCAGCTCAGCGACATTATATCGATGGATAATGTTTCCATTTCCCTCAAGAGTTGCAATGACTTTATATCGCCTATTTGCCTTTATATCGCCTCGAGTTCATTCATCGCTTCGTATCTATCCATACCCGGTGGTTTATGGATTTGATTTGATCTCGCACGCACTTGACCGTACGCAACACAAACAGTATATATGATAATTTATAAATGTTTTAATTTTTTTTTATGAATTAGACGGTGCTGAACCGGTACCAAAGAAGAAAAAAATGAACATCCATTTACATTCTGCCGATATTCTGCATTGATTGTGTTGACTGGAGAACGCGTGGCTGGAGAAGCTTCTTTGGTTTATTGTCAATTTCAACCGAGTTTTGAGCGTGTGGTTATAGTTGTTGATATATGTAATAGCCTCCCTGTGACGGGCTTTTTGCCTCCTGAAAATTGCCTGTTTTTTGGGTTTGTGACCACACCGTTCGTGATTTTGGGTGTTTGTTGGTGAATTGATTGATAGTCTTATTTGCACCAGCGAATATTTTCTTGAGCATCCAGCTCCGATTCGAGGCGCGATCGTCTGTTTTAAGAGTTTAGTGGATACTAATTTTTCCCCTTTTTGACATTTGGCAACATCCGCCCGTTGATTTTGTTTTGGTGCATCGTGACGTACTATTTGTTTTGCTTTTATATCAGGCGAGTGGTTTGAAAACTTGATATGGATGCTGCCACACTATCCTGCCCCCAGTGATTTCAAATCGCGCCGCGCGTCAGAACTGAATACTCAAGTGAAATATCCTCTGGTATAAAATTATCACATACTCATGCCGACATCAAAAAGTGGGCTTCCTCAGTAGATTATTCATTGGGAGTACCTCCAGGACTCGCAACTCCAAAGTCATAACTAAGAATTTTCAGATATTTATAGCATAGTTGTTATGTTTTTCTAATTAGTCTGACAAGGTGTTCTAAGAGACTAAAAACACGTGTTTTAGTGGAACTTTTGAGTACATTGAAATTTGATATAGCCGTACTGATGTACAGAAGTACGTAGTACTTTAGAAACACAAATATCTGCTGACTAATATTATTATTGATTGCAACGAATTATTGATTAGACATCAACGGCCAATTACCAAGCGAGATCACGCGAAAGACTCAGCTCCACCGCACGCACTCAACAAAATCAAAGAATAGACAAGAAAAGTTAATAGTGATAGTCCCAAAATCACATACACCAAACGAAACCAACAGCGAACACATCATCGAAACGAGACAATAAGACGGCCTAAGACAATTTCGGAGGGAATCTGCTGCCGGACTGATACGGAGAGTCCATGTAGTGCACTTCATCGAGTGCTTCTGTCTACAATTTTATGAATTTGAAAAATGTGAGCCTCAGTGTAAGAATTTTTTATCTGAGTGTCGCTATTGCTCTGAAAGTCATAAGTGGTCGGAGCCTACTGTTCAGTATAATTTAATTTCCATTCGGGAAAACGAACTAAGCCACTCATTAGGAGGTAGTTAAAACCTCTCATACTATCTTGAGATATCAAATATATCGCAACGAGATCATGTTGTGATAAATTTGGGTTCTCAGCTTTAATTTCATAGAACTCCAGTATTTGATCTCTATACTATGCTTCGTATACATTTTTTTTCGTTAATTAGTTCGTTCTATGAAAATTGGTGGAATTTAGTTAACCAGAATGCGGAATCAGGTTTAGGTGCTTTTCTAGAATACCTGATAAGGAATATTCTTATTTCACTATTATTCTTGCTGAATATTCTTGCTTCATTATTGAACGTTGACAAACGAATAGTAAATTTGCTAACTAGCAAGGAGGACGTGGTCAATTTGTGCTAAAATACTTAAGTGTCAGGCTTTAAGGATCAGCGACTACTGGTTTCCATCTGGAAGGCATCTGGAAGGAACACACGAATATAAAAGATTAACGACAAGTTCTGAAGTAGGAAGTAGTGGAAGCCAAATCAAATGCTGCAAAATGGCAATGGGCCTTTTTGTTATCACAGGACGACCCAATATAATTGAAGAAATTGCAAAAATGGCAGCGCTTAATGGTTTATCCTTCAATCAAATCGCAAAATGTGATTAACAAATTCTTCAGGTAGTAAGTTCTGAAATCATAGCAGCAAAAATTTAGCATATCAATCGATGAATGGATGTCCATATTTATTTCAACTCAAACGAGTCGAGCAACTTGGGATTAATAGCAATTGATGTCAGTTGTCCAGCTGACAAAGCATTGTTCGTCGTTAATATTAAACAAATTAATTAAATAAATTCCAGATTTCATAAGAGATTTTGTTCCAATAACGAGTTACGGTGCTGCTGTCATAACAAGATTTGGGCAGCTGACTCTACAATCATGCATTGTATTAAGCTGTGGCCAAAGTGTTTTATATTAAGCCAACACCATTATCCAACGATAATGGTGATTCTGAATCTGATTCAACACAAGCAACGGCCACAGACTCTAACTCAGAGAGACTCTTTGGAAAAATTATAGGTTATACAGATTAGAAAACACGTCCATCTATCAATGCAGTTTGTTTTGGACGAGAAGAAGAAAAGAAACTCAAGTTAATTTCGGATGGTAAAACTGAAATACGATTGAACGATTTACTCGAATAAAAGGCCCCATTCAACAGGTGCTAGCTGATTTGAATAAAGAGAGCATGTGGAACGACGAATAAATAACATTGCGCAAGTCATACAGGCCATCTTAAAGCTCTTAAAATTACAGTGGAGAGCCTTAGCCGGGAAGACGCTACATTGTTGGCAGCAGAAGGGACGCTGATACTTTTATTTAATAGTTTGCAAAATAACAACTCCGATTTAAGCTGTGACTTTCTTAGTGGATGGATGTTTAAAACAAATCAAAATATTGAGTTGGATTCCGGATCTGATAATGATGGAAAGTCAGAATCAACGCTGCTTTATACATCTGGGGGAACCAAAAACAAATAATCTTGTTGATAGTGTTGGAGGACTACCAATGAAATTTAATATTATCGAGAAATCTGGGAATCGAAAATCTAAAACTCCTCTTGCATGCTTTGATGCCAATGAAACCCACTTCTACGCAAAATAAGCGTAACTTTTCTATTATACCAGGTGTGTCAGTATGAAATTGGAATTTATCAATAAACTACGCCACCTGTCAATGTACCTTTCAACAAACACGTCATCGGCGCTATTGTTTTCTTTTTACATCTGTCAACAATATCCAATTCATAGCTGTACAAGTTTCATATAATAAGAATCATATCGAATGCTTCTCAAAGCTTACGGTGAGCATGCTATTGGTAAATCACAATGCTATGAGTGGGTTAATAAATTCAAAAGTGGTGATTTTGACGTGACGAAACGAAGAACGTGGAAGACCACCAAAAAAGTTTGAATTGCAAGCATTGTTGGATGAGGATGACGCTCAAATGCATAAACAACCCGCGGATCAATTAAATGTGTCACGAGAAGTCGTCTCCATACTTTTAAAAGCCATAGGAAAGATTCGAAACTGGAAAAATGGGTTCCGCATAAACTGAATGAACGGAAACAAGAAAATAGAAAAGCACTTGCAAAAGGTTTGGCGACTGGCAATGAAAAATGTACCTATTTTGGGTTGATCTAGAACTACCATCGACTTCGACTGCAAAGCCAAATCGCTTTGCTTAAAGAACGACCATGATTTTGCATCATGATAATTCACCATTCCACAAAGCAAAACTGGTCATGGAAACGTTGGAAGCACTTAATTGGGAAAAACTTTCACATGCGGCTTACTCGCCAGACTTGGACTCCGTCCGATTATCACTTATTTTCATCGATGGGGCACGGCCGCGCGGGCTTGCGGAGGAGCACTTCACTTCCTACGAAAATGGCTCGATAACTGGTTTGCTTCAAAAGAAGAACAGTTTTTTTGGCGTAGCATTCACGCATTTTGCCTGACAGATGGCAAAAATGTTGAACTAATAATGGGCAATACTTTGAATGAAATACTGTTACGAATGTAATAATCATCTTTATATGAATTATGAGGAACATTTTCGAAAATGCGGTTAATCGTTTTTATAAATAATGAGGCAACTATTTTTTCTTACCGTAACCGATCAGGATAGGAGCCAAAATTTGTTTCAGTTTTTCAATGCCAGTTTGTTTGCGAAAGAGGTTTGTCGTTTCAATGTCCACAAATTGATGACATTCTTTGAAAATAATTACAAATTTAATTTCTCTTCCTTTTGGGAACCACAAAAAGCAATTTACCATTCACTTGTCTAAACAATAGAAGGAATTTTTGAAAATTTATGTATCAGGATCGTTTCGCTGCAACGATTTTAACCAATCATCGTCGAAATCTTCTATTCCAAAAATATCTAACATAGCTGGTTCCAATTGTGAAGGTTCTTTAACCGTATTTCAACGATGCGTTAAATCGACATGTGATATTTGCTTAACACAACGATGCTAACCAACAAGGAAAAAAGTATCAATTTATTTGACGAATTTTAGATGAATTGCTCTTTTTGGGCAATGCTGTTTTAGATGAATTGTCGTGCTGTTGAAAAATGTACGTACTAGTTGCGGTTAGAAAAAAACAACATTTCTGTTAACCATGATATTGTGTCTGATTCCGGAACTCAGAAAATAAAATAACATAAAGACCAAATCCGGAAAGAAAACACGGAATAAGAGTGCGGATCGCGCTATTTCAAGAAAATATAAAGGAGTTGTGTTTGTAATCCACATCGCCACACTTTATAGATCGATATCACGATTTGTCCAACTGATTGGATTGGAAGCCACTGAGGTGAATTTTTTTATTTAAATAGGTAAAATTATCTTCAGGAGCTATGGTTGAACGACACAATATCGAGTTTGTTACTCCTCCAGCATTATCAAAGAAATGTATGGAATATTATCACTGCTAATCGATTGTTCGTACTAAATTGTATTCCTAGGAGGAGGGCTATTTTACGCGCGACCATTTTGGAAAGTTCCGGATGGCCGCGCTCCACAGCAGTTCCATAACTTCGCCGGCAGAATTTACCGAAAACAAGGTACCGAATAGTCCAGTAGTTATTTAAAATCTTAATAAAATGGGTGAACTACAAGTTTTTTGTTTGTAGATGTTGGGAGATCAAGAGCATAATTCTGCATTTATTGTTTTTCAAATCTTACAAGAAGGGGGGGGGCTAGCTCAACAGGGGTATCACGCCTTATGCTTGATCATTTTTACCCCCCAATTAATAAATTTTGTCCACCTTTGTTAACTAATATTGATTATTTTTTAATTGAGTTCCATTATCGATGATCAATTTTTCCGACTCCGCTAAAAATACTTTTTATCCCTAATTACCAATTTGTACCTCCCTGAAATTATAAATACTTAGACTTGAAGGAATGGGTAAAACTAAGGGTAAACGTTTGGTAAAATTGATAAATACAAATCGGCAATCATAAGGCATAATGCGTTTATTCCAATTGGCACTTAGAGGTGGTTTACGTACGACTTAATCACATTTTAATATTCCATACAAGGAAGTAACAATTTGCCTTGCATTTTAAGCTTCAGGACTTTTTAATAATTTAATAAAATGGTCAACATTTCTCCTAGAACTAGGAACCCACGGATCGTCACTTCCGTAGTACTCCTTCTCACTAGTCCCCCTATGTCGGAGAGTTCTGAACTCGAAGTGTTGGTCGAAATTTGAATTTGATTTGCTTTTGAAGGTCTTAGCTTAAAATGAACGATTCCGCATTAAAAAGTAGCAGTCACAATTTTAACGATCGAATCGGCTTTTGCAGATTTCTTCAAGGTCATCAGAGACACATATCTCCATATAATAGAATCATTTTTACTTAAAACCCACTCTCTTTGAGAAATTCGACACTGTCTAGGACTACGCTGTGGCGTTATTTGCGGTTTAAAATAGGAATCCAACCGACCAAATGGCATAGTGGTTAAAGCTTTGGCGTTTGGATCAGAAGATACCGGGTTCGAATCCCGATAGGGGCAGGATGCAAAGGGAATTTGCATCAACAAATTACGATTTGTGATGAAAAGGAACACATCTATGGCCCCCTGTCGGAGTGCAAAATTCATGGGCCGACCCATCTTCCATGCCAGTATAGGCTGGCATGGAGCTATGCAATGTGCAGATTGTAATAAAATCGGACCTATATCCATACGTCCTCGAATTGGCCGATACAAGGGTAAAAGTAAGGATGTAAATAAGCAAACCGCGAAAGAGTTGGGAGAGCTTTGGCCCCAGAACAGATAGCAGAGATTAAAATAATCTAAAAAAAATAGGAATCCATCCAAACGAAGTTATAAAACATTTGATGAAATATTTCAAATTGTAGGCAGTGACGTATTAACTATTTCTGAGACCGCAGAAATTACCGATATTCTGAACCTAGCATACGTAAACGTAATATCTTTAATAACTTTAAGCACTGGAACTGGGAACAAAACTAAACTTGAGATAAATGGCATATCAGGTATATGTACCCAAATAGCGGAACGTTCATTCGGCCAAAGAAAGTGGTGAACAAGTTGTTTTATAGTAATTTGAATTTCATTAACGTTATATGAAATGTCAAAATAAATATTTATTTCTGAAAGTTGGAATAGAATGATTTTGGCCATATATCCATCAATTCAGTAAAAATTTAGTAAAAATAAAAAATAAAAATTTTCTGGTACCAAATGACATGACACTGGCATAAAAGCATGTTGGGGACTCTACCGGAAATAAAAACTTAAATTTAACAAAACAAAGCAAATGTTATTCGGACCAAGAAGTGTCCATTACAATCATGCAATTGCTTTGGCATTGCAATCCAATCCATCATAATCATCCGTCAGGAATTTGATTGTCACTTTAAGAAGTGATAAAACGCGTCAGACCAATTTTTAGGGAGGTTTATTACATAGAGACGATAAATGTATTGGACGAAGTAAAAAAATTACCGATTAGCAAAAATCATGAAATTTATCAAGCGGTTATATGGCGGTAAAATATTTACATCACTCCGGCCTTCCATGACGTAAAATATTTACCTCACTGGGACAAGGGAGGAAAGTACAGAAACCTACAAAAAATCGACCTGCTTCATTTACTAATAAAGTGCCATCGAAAAGGAAAAATAATAATGAACCAGATGAAAATGTGGAAGGCTATCATATGTTTTACCGAAAGTTCAAACTTGTACCCCCAATTTGGTCAAGTAACGAAATCCAGAAGATTGCTCTAATTAACAGTTTACTACATAAAAATTGAGATAAGTTATATTGGCCAAACTTTTTTAATTGAATTTCTGAAGGCATACGAAACAAATCAGAAAGCATGAATGGACCGAGCAAATGGCATAGTGGTTAAAGCTTTGGCGTTTGGATCGGGAGGTACCGGGTTCGAATCCCGATAGAGGCAGAATGCAAAGGGAATTTTCATCAATAAATTACGATACACATCTATGACCCCCTGTCGGAGTGCAAAACTCATGGGTCGACTCATCTTCCATGCTAGTATAGGCTGGCGTGGAGCTATGCAATGTGCAGATGGTAATAAAATCGGACCTATATCCGTACGTCCTCGAATTGGCCAAAACAGGCGGAAAGGTAAGGACATAAATAAGCAAACCGCGAAAGAGTTAGGAGAAACTTGGCCCCAGAACAGATAGCAGGAAAAAAACAGGAATGGGATGTTTTGTTACTTGGGTATCCCATCAATATGAATTTCCACGTCGAAAACTTTCGTGAACGGATCTAAGTTTAGGGTGTTAGTAGAAGGTGAACTTTCGAAGGCGTTCGAGTTAACGTTGGGAGTCTCCAAGTTGACCAAATTGCCCAAATATTATTTAATACCTGTTTGGAATAAGTTATCATGGCATTTATAAAGTCAATTAGACTGGGACATGTTCCTCAACCAAAAATTTAAAACATAAACTCCTGCAATATTCTGACTGCGTAAAGAACTGGTTATAGATGGCAGGAGTCCGTTTTTTCCTTTCACTAGTTGTGAAAGCAATGAGGTGCTTTCAAGTACTTAAAAGTATTTAAATTTAATTTAACAGGAACATCCAAAAAATTATCTGAGGATGAAGATTTCAATTTCTCAAGTTAGACTCAGTATGACAATTTCACAAATCATTAATTTATACATACCAAGTTAATGTCGCTTAAGGCGCCGAAAAATATTACGTCACAGTATGTACATGCGGAAATGTTACAATGAAAATGGGTAGGTATTCCACACCTGCCATAAATTCAAGTAATATTTCATATATTTTATATCGCGACAAATAAAAACCTGCCGGATAAAATTAACCCGCTCGCTGTAATGAATTTCCAGTTCAATCATAAACTACGTCCCACCACAATTCAAATTGGAATATTTTTCATAAAACTTGTCTAAAAATGTCGCCATGTACATACATTCGATTATCTAATAATAACCTGCTATTTATACGGTTACGCCAATCATTAATTATACACCAATAGAAAATGTCACTAAAAATGTTTCACTTATCTTTACGAATAAAAAAAAAAAAGTAAACAGATGACGGTCAAAGGTAATAAACCATAAACATTTATGTGTTCGGTGATAAGACGCGCAAGGCCATATAAATTGTGTCGCCTATTTTGCCACTCGCATACAAAAATCGCAAAAAGGACAACAACTTGGCAGACCTACTAATAAGCATCTTCAGACTATATGTCATATCACTTACAATTGCATTTTAACTAATAAACATCATAAATGGCAATGAAATGACAAAAGCAAATTTCTTTATAGGAATAGAACACGCAGCACTTCACACTCATTGAAATACTTAAGATTTATAGACGAGTACAAGAATATTTAGCTAAGTAATTCAAAGTACTGCAAAATAAATATGATTTTTTTTTAAAGTGGGATGCTTAAGAAACGTCTAAGAGAGTTCAATGAAATTGAAAATATATGTAATTTGTTGTTGTACTGTTCGCGCGGTAATAAACCAGAATATTATTATTTCTTGTTACTTCAAATTGATGTAATTAATGTGATTTACAACAATATAAAATTAATCGTTGGTGGATTTATATAAATCTTGCACTTACCTTTTTAAAATGCACTGTTCGTTCATCTTTCTGGTGGCGATACTCATTTTCTTTTGCCTCCCTATAACCGTTAGTATTGTTATTTTGAATATTACTATTAGTTCGGTGCGATTCATTATTATTAGCATGGTATTCGTATAATGGTGAATGGTCACCGTTACGATATTTGTCTAGTTTCCGGTTTGAATTCACCGTTCGATTGTAATTTGAACGTTTCGATCGCAAAAGACGTCGTCGCGATATATTTGATGAGTTGTCACTGAAATTGAAAAAGAGAAAATGTTAATGGCTTTTTAATCCGACTGAATCTCAGACATCACCACATATTTTGTATGCTTAACGAGTCCTAAGTGAGTGTAAGTGTTTGAGACGATGTTTTCTTGAATGAGTTTCAGCAATGAAATGATCCTCGAGGAAAGTTTTTTCATATTTTCTGAAATTTAAGGTGTGATGGAAAAGCATTTTGGGATGGTTGCTTTGTTAACCAGTTAAAGAACAAAATTCCAGATAAAGTAGATTATGATTAAAAGTTACCAAAGTATTGAGAAGAAATAACAGAAATTTTAGAAAACTGTTCTATGCTTACCTATAAAAATACTTTTCAATCCCAAACCAAATTTAAAAATGTTAATATTACAGCAAATAAAACTAAGCACAAAAATAAGAAATTAACAAATTTTCAGAGTTAAAAATTTCTAGTCTCAACTGATAGTTTTTCAGATATTGTTAAAGATTCGATTGTGATAACCGAAACAGCCAGCCGAAAATGTCGATAAAAAAGATTTAAATTATCATTAGATAATAGAATAAAAAAATGTCAGTAAAGCAAATGCCCTTCAGCCTAGACAGAGGCAGGCCCAACAGATTCTGGGGTGGGCCAATCATAGTTTAACCCATTTGGACGAAGTTCCAAATTATCAAGATCACCAAGATCTTCAATTGGAAATATATTTCAGTACGAGAAAGAAAATGCCGCACTCCGTGAACAACTAAGAGAAATAAAAGAATTTACTACTAAATTGAAAGAAGAATTTACAATTTTAAAGAAAGAAAATGAAGAACTCAAAAAACAGTTGAAACACGTGCAGAACTTGGGACGACACCTAGCCCAACAGTCGATGATGGCATTAATTCATTCCATACGGATGAAGAAGAATTAGAAAGAGAAACAAATTGGATGTTGAACCGGAATAAAAGACCAAGTAAGAAAAGGAAAGCGCAACACTCACCAGAAATAGCAGTGACTTTACCATCAACTTCAAAAGAGGTTGCCAGAAATCAATTAATCATCAAGAAACAACTAGCTCTAGAACAACAACCAGCTAAACCAAAAGAAAAATCTCCTCCACCAATAAATGTCGTCGGGATATCAAATTTCTCCACTATACGAGAAATCGATTACGATAGTCGAGTACAAACTCGTATCTCTAAACAACGGGGTCTGAAAAATTAATCTTGTAGACTCTGAAACTTATAGAGCTTTGGCTACAAAGCTTAATTCCGAAGGGCATCAGTGGTTTACCTATGAGGATAAGAATGATCGCCCAATTAAAGTTATGGCTAGAGGTCTTCACCCAACGAAAGAAAGAAAAAGTCGAAACTGAACAAGGAGTTCAAGTTAACAAAAGAGGGCTTCCACTATTTATGCTCACTTTTAATAACAAACAAAAAGTGGAAGATGTGTATAATATCAAAGCAATACTTAGCATGAGAGTTAAAATAGAGCCATTGAAAAAGAATAACGGATTAATACCGCAGTGTAAAAAATGTCAAGGTTTTAATCATACGCAGAAATATTGCCAAAGAGAGATTAGACGCGTGAAATGTGCCGGAAAGCATCATGCCCAGGTATGCCCGGTTATTAAAAATATTGCTGCACAATGTGTCAATTGCAATAAGACACATCCCGTAAACTACCGGGGATGTGAAATAGCTAAGGAGCTACAAAGAATAAGAAATAAAACGCGACAACAAAGTCCAGGAGTATCGGTAAAAAATTATCAAACTTCCACCAAAGAGGAACCTAAACCTCATGCTAGTAAAACGGGAGAACCAAAACCAAAACTGTACTCGCAAGTAGTCATGACAAAACCAATTATTTCGGAGGACACTACTGAAGGTACAGCAGTGCTCCAAAAGATACTAAGAAGCATGGAAGCTCTTAACATTCGTCTAGCTAAACAAGAGAAATGTCTTCAAGCTCTAAGCCACAGGTTAGATAAGCAAGACTCTCTAAATGAAATGAAATCCATGCTCTATTAAAATGATGCAAACAACAACAAATAAAACATTAAGAACAGTAACCTGGAATGCAAATGGGCTAATGCACCATATTCCAGAATTAGAAATTTTTCTAAATACAGAAAAAATAGATATATGCCTAGTATCAGAAACCCATTTTACTTCAACTTCATATCTTAAAATATATGGATACAATTGTTACCCCGCTATTCATCCAGCAGGAAGGGCAAGGGGAGGATCGTCGGTGGTTATAAAAGATAACATCAAACACTTTATAGATCTTAAAATTGAAGAGGAATTAATGCAAATACCTTAAAAGTATTTATAAATAACAACAAAGAATATAGTGTATCGTCAATATATTGCCCCCCCCCCCAAGATATAATTTAATTAAACAAGACTATTGCACGTTATTTAAATCACTTGGATCAAGTTTCATGGTCGGAGGGGATTTTAATGCAAAAAACACCTACTGGGGATCAAGAGTAACCTCTAATAAAGGAAGAGACCTGTTTGCAGCAGGAAGACTATGCAATTGCGATTTTCATTCTGGAGATCAACCAACTTATTGCCCTACGGATAGAAACAAAATACCCGATACCATTGACTTCTTTATCACCAAAGGTATAGACGAAAACTACATATACCTAGAAAGCAGCGAGGGGATTATGTCGGATCATACGCCTGTTATTATGACAATCAGTGCAACCATTGTTAAAAAAAACTAGTCCACCTTCGTTAACGAACAGAAAAACCTGCTGGGAGAAATTCCAGAAACCTGTTGAGGATAATATTGATCTTCAGGTGCCAATTAACACCCCGATAGAGCTAGAAGAAGAACTAGAACAAATCAACAACAGTATACAAGAAGCGGCGTGGAGTAGTACTCCCTCAAATTCAAAGGAAATGTGCCGAAATGCTATTTATCCGCTAGAAGTTAGGGAACTGGTTGCAGCAAAACGAAAAGCAAGAAAGGCCTGGCAAAGAAGTCGAGCGCCAGAATATAAAACAACTCTTAATTTTTTATCCAATAAACTAAAGTTACTAATTAAAGAAATTAAAAACGAATCCATTAATAAATACTTGAGTGGCCTTACTGGTGAAAAAGATATCGAGTACTCCCTTTGGAAAGCGACAAAAAGTTTAAAACGACCTAAACTACAAATTCCACCAGTAAAAAATGAAGATGGTACATGGGCTATAAGTGCAAAGCAAAAAGCTTCGTTGTTTGCAACCCACCTCGAGAACACGTTTCAGCCACTACCTAGACAAACTGCAGAGGAAAACATACCACCAGTATATAAAATGGATAACTGCAATATATCTCCTGTCACACTACAAGAATTAAAAGAGGAAATCAATCTCAACCTAAATACAAAGAAATCTCCAGGATATGACTTTATTACAGGACAAATAGTAAAAGCTCTTCCTGAAAAAGGTCTACGTAAACTACTCCAAATAATTAATGCAGTGTTCAGACTTAAACATGTTCCGAGTAATTATGATACCTAAACCAAACAAACCACTTAATGACAAAAATTCGTATAGGCCGATTTCCTTACTTCCAATAATTTCAAAATCATTCGAGAAACTACTCCTAAAGAGACTAAAACCAATAATAGCAGAAAGAAATCTTGTTCCTCCACATCAATTTGGCTTCAGAGAAAATCATTCAACAATAGAACAAGTACACCGAATTACAAACATAATTGAAGACGTACTTGAAAAAAGAAAGTATGTTCAAGCGTCTCCTTGGATGTAGCACAGGCCTTTGACAGAGTATGGCATAAAGGTTTGGAATATAAATTACAAAGAGACTTACCAAAGCAGTTTTATGAAATTCTAAAATCTTACATATCTAACCGACACTTTCGAGTTAAATTAGATGGCGAATACTCAGAAATAAAGAAAATATCAGCAGGGGTAGCGTTCTGGGACCAACTTTATATGTTCTATACACCTCGGAACTGCTAACGATACAGGAGACTAATGAAACAAAATCTGTTCACGTAAACTTTACCAACAAGAAGGTCAACTGGATACCAGTAGAACTGAACTCCCAGCAAATTCCCTATGCAAATACGGCAAAATATCTAGGCATGACTCTAGACGCGATACTAAAATGGAAAGAGCATGTGAAAAAGAAAAAAGAAGAGTTAAACATCAAATACAGAAAGATGGATTGGCTCTTAGGAAGAAATTCTGAGCTAACTCAACATAATAAATTACTACTATACCTGCAAATCCTAAAACCTGTGTGGACTTACGGTATTCAGCTCTGGGGCTGTACAAAGAAAACCAATGTCAATATCATCCAGTCATTCCAAAGCAAAGTCCTTCGTGGAATAGTTAATGCACCGTGGTACATAAGAAATGACAACCTCCATAGAGATCTGAAGATGGATTTCGTTAGTGAAGAAATAAGCAAACAAGAGAGAAAACACATGCAACGTATTAGTCTACACCAAAATGCTGAGATACGTCGTATGTTGGATGATTCAAACCCAGTAAAACGGCTGCGAAGGAAGAAGCCGCATGATCTACAAGATCCAATCAGGATCGAATAAAAATATAATAAAATTGTAAAGGGGACTTGTCAAAGGGCTATAACCCTTCAAACAAGAATATAAATTGTGAAAGATAAATTACTAGATGATTTGTAAATCAGTTGTAATAAATAAATATCTGGAAAAAAAAGTAAAGCAAATTCTTTCCAATAGCAAGCTGAAAAATGACAATAATAATGAATTAAAACCAAAAATGACGATAATGCAAATTTTAATTAAAAATATAAACTTGCCACCCGAAAAGTGTTGATAAAGAAGATTTATTGAAATAGCCAACCGAAAAACCAAAAAATATTGATAAAGCAGACTAATAGGTAAAATTTAATTATAGATTTAGAAAAGAATTGATGCGGTTAGAATTCTGTTAAAACTAGTCGAATCTATTCAACCAAAAAATGTCGGCAAAGAAAGTTTAAATTAACCAGTTGAAAATTGTAGTTTCTAATCAAAAATGGTCGGTAACGAAGAAATATATTTAATGGAAACGATACGTCTGCAGAAAGTTGAGGTATCTATACCGAACAAAGACATAAAAAAGAAAATTTTCAAGCTATTGCTATTTAAACCAGGTATCTTGTAGGAAATTGGGTAAAATTAACACCTCAACAATAGCACGAATATTTGCAAAATTTTTTGTAGTATGTGTAGCGGTTAATCCGACTGAATCCCAGATTTGGTTGAATAATAGAATGTGATACGGAAATTAAAGTTGGAAAAATAATCCAAATGAAATCGAAACGACCGGGCGATTCAATTAGAGCATTGCCATTGTACATCGTACAATTCAATACAAACACGCCATCATCCAAAGTATACGCCATCTATGCAATGAACCATCAACGAGCGACGAAATGCAAATTAGATTTCAGATGTGTTCAAGTGACTGCCAAATACAAGAGCAAGCAACGAAAGAGGATATTTATTGTACTAATTACAATAAACGGGGATATCCAGCTTCATATAAGGGTTGCCCGGTATACCAGGCAATGATGCTACGATTAAAACAAAAGATCTAAGAGAGACGACAACAAGCAACACCAGGACCGAGATTATTTACATCTATACTGTAACAAAGGAAAACGGAACAATAGCCGATAGACTGAAGGAGGGGGGGGGGGGCAACCCCATTACAACAGCAACAGCAACAATCATATTGGCGCCCAATATAATACAACAATACACCAATTAACAACGAGAGTGGATAGTATGGTCCGTACCATACAACAATAAATCGAGCTCAACTTCTCCAGATCATTGCCTCATGGCAGATAAATTTAAAATTATAGCATTAAATGCAAATTCGATTGTGGTCGGTTCAGAGGAGATTAAATTTATTGAAATTTTTGGAACATCATTCACCAGATTGTCTACTGGTGAATTGATTGATTGATTGATTGATTTTGAATGTACGACCAAGTTCTTAGGCTTGAGTTCCCGGATGACGCCGGGTCCACCGTACACCCTTTTTTACACATAACAAAACCGAAGGATTGGATAGGTTAGTTAAGTGGGACAGAATCGGCCCGGTTACAGACACCTAGGTATAGCCGATAGTTAGTAACACAAAGACAACACAATTCTAATCTACTAGATGAAGGATAAAGGCTTAATAGGTTAATGGATAACGATGGTATTGGTCTTCAAATTCACCAGATTGTCTACTGGTGAATGAAACAAAATTAAATTCTAGACACAAAATTGAATTTAAAAATTATGAGATGATACTACGGGATCGGGTGAATGCTAAGCAGGGTGGAGGCACGATAGAAGATCAATGCAAATGAAATCACGGATGAACGTTTTATTAAAGAGCGAAGCAAATTTTAAATTTACAAAATCCAATAATTACTACATAATAGCGGGAGACCTGAATGCCAGGCATACAAATTGGGGCAACGCAGCAAACTACTCAAGAGGGAATAGACTCAATCGATGGGTGCTGGAAAATGCCATGGAATGGCATAGGACGAGAATATACAACAGTGACACATCAACCATGATACGATCCGGGAATTAATTAGATTTGGCCATTGCAGACGAAAGAATCAAAATTGACACGAGCAATAGGGGTGAAATATCAACACATCGTTACGATAGTGACCATAAAGTGGTTGAGGTACTAGTACGAGAGGTGGGTGAACTGGAAACGGGCACAAATGAGATGGAGCAATTGTAGAAGAAGGGAGACAATACGAACATTGATACCAAATACAAGAAACCTGGACGAAGAGGAAATTAAAATTTATATTGTAAAAATCACGAAACTCCTTTTGACAAACATCAAAGAGAATGAACCGGAACAAAGACGTTGTAACAACATGATTTTTTTTTTACAAAAATTAAAACGTATCGGCGGAATATGGAACGAAATAAAAGGTATCACACATGACAAGTGTAATGCATCGGCAAATGCAAAGTTGGAGCAAAACGTAAACATACAAATTGAAAAATATTGGGTGAAAAATTTAAAAATGACACGACAGAAGGCGCATGATTTCAACGTACGGGCAGTAGATGAACAAGGGATAGATGAATACGAACAATTAAATATACCGTGGGATGAAATGACACGAAGTGAGAATAAATATCAAATTTTGGATGAACAAATAAATTTAAACATAATTGGCTATCACATTGAAAGACTTACGCAACGAGATCCATCACTAGGCAAACCAGAGCAAGAACATCAAGTAAATGAAACTGTTGAACCGATCAAACGGAAACATGATGAAGATCGAATGGTGAAACGTACAAAAACACAATTCACGGTAACGAATCGAGCTGAGACACCCGAACAACCTGCTGATGATTCACAGTATCACAATCCAATATTTGACAAACATTTTGGATAGATGGCTTGCTGACAAAATTAAAACAATTATAATAGTGAAGTATTTCCTAAACTTTCCTAAAAATTTAAATCTGCCATATTTGTTTCAATGGATGCGTAAAACTTCGTTAAACGAGTGAATTATAAATTATATGAAAAAATGCAAATAAGTACGTTGATGAAGTACTTGTAAAGAGGTCAATTTGCTTATTATAGGGTTTTTCCTAGCAATTTTCCCAATTCCAGAAACACCCGCTACCAAATACTAAGCGCGTTTTTGAGTTGTTCTGAATCAAAACTGACAAACAAACACTTTTCCATTGAAAAATCTAGGGGCCCCGGGTGGCTTAGGAAATCAAATTTGTAAAGAGGTCAATTTGCATATCGTAAGGTTTTTCCGAGCAATTTTCCCAATTCCAGAAACACCGCTACCAAATACTAAGCGCATTTTTGCGCGTAGCGGTGTTTCTGGAATTGGGAAAATTGCTCGGAAAAGCCCTACGATATGCAAATTGACCTCTTTGCAAGTACTTAGTCACCGTACTTATTTGCATTTTTCATAATTTATAATTTACTCGTTTATACGAAGTTTTACGCATACATTGAAACAAAAATGGCAGATTTTAATTTTTAGGAAAGTTTAGGAAATAGTTCCCACGAATAAACAATTAGACTTTAATGAGGATCTCATCGAAATTATATATGAGCTATTGTATGCACGGAAATTAATTATGACAACGGGCGGTTCGCATTCGACCAGAGAATTCAAAATGTTAAATGGGATACAACAGGGGTCAATAACAGCACCAATACTGCTCAATTTATATATGGCGGAAATGATTGGCAGCGAAAATCTAAATTCACATGATATACAAACGTGTGTATATGCAGATGACATGGTGATATAAAGCAGTAAATATGTGGTCGGTGAGATACAAGCACATGGCGCATCCAAATGAATGTGGCTAAATGCGAAGCGATACTCTTTCGAAGTCCAGTACGCAACGCAAACCGTGACCTAAAACGATTACTTGTATGGACAACTGCACATATATGGACCGTATCACGTGGACACAGCATTGGTAGAACAATACCTGAGGGAGGGGCTAGTACCAGCCCCAAATTTATTTATGCATCTTGACCGGCGAGGGTACATCCAGGATAGAACTGGTATCCCGCTAATATATCATATACAGATGCGACCAAACGAGAAATGTTTTGAAAAGGAAAAGTTTGAGAATCCAACGGAGATATCCGAAACAATACGAGTATTAAGCAATCGGAGCCGGGCGAGTATGAGGCGCGATGCCGCAATTATTGGTGGCTAACAAACTGAGAAATGATGAGGATGATGTACAGAAAGAGCAAGATGAAATATAGAACACACTGTACATATTTTTTGAATTAGTTTACGTACCAGAGTATCCAAATTCGGGACAGCGGGTGTCATTGTAAATAAGTTAAGGGTGGAATTAAATTGATCCAACATCCTTTTGTAAATATTGTAATTGATAAATAGGAATAATTTAAATAAATGGATTAATTTTTGCAAAAAAAAAAATAATATTCACGTAAAAACGATTTTATTTTGATTAGATATATAATAAAGTTGCAATCTGCATTATCGACCAATTTTTCATCTAACACTTCCCGGCCCCCTTTGTTTAGATCATTTTCAGCTGTGAATTTCAGTTTCATAATAGATATGTACAACATATATTTTGGTAATGTTAGTTGTCCGACAAGGACTACTCCCCAACAATACTATTTGAATAGGCTCGAATGTCTAATATTGGATAATAGTAGTGGCTGTATTGCAGAAACTGTAAGAAGGACTGTTAATTGGGTGTGTATGATCAGCTCTCATATAGTATTTTTGTCAACATATCAAATTTTGTCAGATAAGTTCAACCCTTTTTATATTTATATACGGGCTATACTAATTTGAATATGCCGAGACATTGGGAATAAATTCCAAAAGGTAAAATTGCAGTGGTAATTTATAAACTTCGAGAACATTTTCGAAATCCCCAAGTATGTATAGTAAATGACCATCATCAACTCCAGATTCCTGGAGGGAAACTACTGTGAGGGTGAAACTACTATAGAGAATTGGGTTGAAAATTATGAAGCTTATTGGGAATTGTATAATCCGCTCGAAATGTTTATTGATGCTAAACGACTGATCAAATGTACAGCTCGAGAATATATTCGTTCGGAAAAAATATGAAAAACTGGGAAACATTAAAAGAGTTGCTAGCCGAAGTTAATGAGAAAACTGAAGTTAAAATTAGAAGTATACGAAAAATTGCAATTGAAGGTAGCCGCCAATAAAAAGAAATCGTTCCACCAACAACAAATGTCAAAACCAAAATTTTGTACCAGTAATTTTGTTCAAAAAGAAAAACCGAATCTAAGGCCAAGGAAACCGAATCTAAGGCCAACAAATTGTGGCTACAGGAATGATCGAACTGACGAATGCCGATTAATGAACCAAAGTGTTTTACATGCAATAAAAGGGGTCATAAAAGCCCTATGTGTCCAGAAAAGGTCTTTGTACAATAACTGAAAATCGTTACTTTAAAAATATTGAGGTAAAAAATTTAAAAAATAAGAGCCCTAATAGGTACCGGCAGTAGTGTAAATATTATAAGATCAGCTGAACTTGTAAAATTTGAAAATACAAAGTTATTACACTGGCTGGACCAGTGAATAATTCAGAAAAGTAATTCAAATTTTTCAAGTCCGAAGTAAAGAAGAACGGGAAGGTCAGATTATGTGTTGATTACCGAAAATTAAATAAGCAAATTATGAAAGATCAGTATCCATTGCCGTTAATTGAGGATCAACTTAATAAATTAGAAGACGCCAAAGTTTTCCGCACGATAGATTTGTTCATGTTCCATAATGCATCCAGAGGTCTGTTAACGATTCACGGTATTTCAAAACAGTTACAATTTCAAAACAAACCGTAAGCGAATCGTTACAGTGGTGCCCCAACGTGGGTCGGCTAGGTGGCAGTCGTATGGGTGGGATCTTTCCACCAATCATTAAGAGCTTGTCCGATTACGCGGTGTTATCACAGGTGTTCATATCACTTTACACAACAACTAAGCAGTATGGCCTTGGATCGTACGGTCATGCTCGTCTTTGCCCACACCTCCATTTACACATGACCTCAATTATCACATTGAAGTCCCCAGCGTGGTTCAAGTCTAATTAATCATAGCTACAATTATATTTTACCTAGCCACTCATTATTATGAGCACTTCACAAACAAACGATTTAGCACGTACGCAAGACACTTCAGCACGCACGCATAACACTTTTCCATTAATTCTGCAAATAAATTTGAATCAAACTGGGGCCCGTTGTCTGTTAGAATGCTCTCAGGTACTCCAAAAATATGGAATATTTTGTTTTCGAGTATTTCTTTGATTTTTGCACCCGACGCGGAACGAATGGGGAATGTCATTGGAAACCGACTATCCGGTCTGGTCGTCGGATATGGGCCGGGAAAACCCAAATAAAGACGTTGTCACGGACGTGCCACCTCAAATTTTCCACCCATTAATGGCCTTGTTAAATAATTGACTGGTTTTATACATTTACACAACTCACTCGTTGACAAATTCTCTTGTTTATTCATGGCCGGCCAATGGTAATATCTTTTAATACCTGTATTGTCTTTTCTATACCTTGATGGGCAGGATAAGGTGGGACAGGAGCTCTCTCAATTAACAATTTTGTTAAGGATTCTGGAACAACAAGTTTCCACGACGGTATATCGGTTTGAACGTTAACGCTCGTATTCACGTAGACTTTACTTTATAATTGGTTGCTGTATCCAGATTTTGAATTAATGCCATGATCCTCGCGACATACTCTTCGTCTTGGAATGCTCCGGAGTTTAGTTCAATATGTAAAATTTTGACCATCTTGCATATCTACCAGATAAATCTCGCTGTTCCATTAGCCATCGTAAACTTGAGTGATCCGTGATGCTGTAGTTTCTCTGTGCTTTATTAAGCTTATGGGACATGAACGCTATAGGATGCTCATCCCCATTATCATATCGTTGAAATAACACGCTACCTACTCCCGATGTAGATGCATCACACTGAATATAAAAATGTCTGGAAAACTCTGGATTGACTAAAACAGGTGCAGTAACGAGAACATTGTTTAACTACTCAAATGCCTCCTGTGCTTCAGTACTCCAATGATTATGCTTCTCCTTCTTAAGGATATCAGTAATAGAGGCGGCTAGGATGGAGTAGTTTGGAACGAAGCGTCTCTACCAGCCGGCCATGCCAAGGAATTTTCGTATTTGTTTCGTAGTCTTTGGAATGAGAAAGTCATTCCTCATCTACGTCAGATTTGCCAATTTTAGCAATCTGGCTACTTCAGTCAGTTGAAATATGCTCCTCGAAAGAAGCAGACACAACTAATAGGTCGCCTAGATAAACAAATACTCGGTCATGAAGGTGGTGAGGAATTACCTTGTTCGTTAGCCGACACATAGTTTGGGTTGCATTACACAGCCCGACATAGATGAACTTATCCGTTTGCCTTTTTCACGAGAGTTACCGGGGATGACCACGAGCTGCTACTCCCCTCGAAGACTCCCAAACTCAGCATACGGTCCAGCTATCTATACATCTCTTTTTATACTTTCGGAGATACAGAGTAGTATCTTTGTTTCACAGCCGTGGCGTTACCTACATCTATGGCGTGTGCCAGAATATGCGTCCTTCCCAAGCCAAATTTCTCACACGACGGAAATTTTTGAACAGTTTCATTTAATACTCCTTGTTCCTTCTCATCCAAAACATGTTTATTGTCCAACTTAACAGACGAAATATGACCATTATCCCACTCATTTACCATCATTGGAATAAGCCCAAACAGCTCCCAGAAATGTTTCTTAAGATACACTTTCTGTGTCAGATTTGGAACGATATGTAACCTCATGGTTTTTGATTTTCCACCATAAGACACCTTCACGATTACATGTCCCAGAACTCGTTGTCGATCCCCACTAGCAGTTAAAACTGAGGACTTCAAGTTGCGCAGTTTCTTCAATAAATTCTACTGTACCTAGACCAAGAATTAAAATACTGGCTCCGCTTTCCAAAAGACCTCGGCACGGTATCCCATTAATTAAAACATCTGCGTACGGCCTATTGTTTATTTTTAAATATTTTAATGTTCGTTTTAAATCATTGGTTCTCTTGGCTCAATGGGTTTCTTCGTTTGAGGTTTGAGTTGCGACAAATAGTTTCGAAATGGCCATTCCTGTTTTTGCTTAAGGTTTCTGTAAAATTCCGGATCTGTGTTCGTAACCGAATCCATCACTTCTGGTTTGGGGCTTGATTGATTTTGAGATCTCAGAGTCCCAGAATTACTGACACCCCTCCTCTAGTAGTTTCCCGAAGCCATATAATTGCGACACGTTTGGCAATTTACTTTGATGTCATTTATGGCTCCACAGCCAAAGCAAAATCTTTTGGAAAATTTATAGGAACTGGAAAGTTTTTAAACAAACGCTCGCTACTTCCACAATCCCAACATAGGTTTCGTAGGGTGTTATTTTGATTGTTTCACAGATTCGCTACTGCACACATGGAATCATAGTTTGTCGACAGCTCAGAATAATCGACTCATTGAGACATTCCTTCACCATAATCATAGGATACATCAATAAGCTCGTTTGTCTTGCGTTTAGTTTGAAAAGTTAATTCTGGAATCCAACCAAGCCGATTTCACGTATGGTATAGTTAAGAGCCCTGATCTCATATTCCTTACCAATAAGTTAATTGTTTCCTACTCAGTCATCGGATGCTTCAGAGGGAGTGACATAGCAAGGATTTCGTTGTAGAAGCCCACAAACGGTTCCCTCACTCGCTGTTTTCGTCGTTCTTATATCTGCATCCGTTCGACGATCTTGGAAGCGGTGTATCATAGCGCCTTTTAAATCATCCCACTTCACGTTCCTTACTCGCTCCATGAACATCCATTACCATTCCCGGGCTTTTCCATTCAATGGAACCAAGCTACTTCAAGTAGCTAAACTGTCTACTCTGTAGATAAATCGCTCCATCGGAATCTCACCACATCCATCCATCATTCAAAATATTCAATCTTTTTGGAGTACCTTGAGAGCATCAGTTTGATTCAAATTTATTTGCAGAATTAATGGAAAAATTCGGAGTCAAACATGATTTTACGGCTAAGTACTCTCCTTAGGGCCTAAATAAAGGACGATCATCCAAGCTCTCGACCAAATTACAAGTGCATTGCAAAATGTGGTACATGCCAGTACAAGTTTCTCACCACACATCTTGGTTTTTGGCCAACATAAAATATCACACGGTTCAACGTTTAAGTTATTGCGTGAATTAAATTATCTTGGCGAAAACCAAGCTTATGCTCCGAACAATGCGGAACTCTTATCTTCAGCTCATAAAATTGTCCTACGTCACACAAACATTACATATTAATCATCAAGGACCGATGATAGCAACAAATAAAGGATATCAATATATATTTGTTATTGTGCCTAGTTGCCTTTACCAAATTTTCTTGGATTTACGTGGCTAAAACAACAGCAGCTCACGAAACTCTACAATGTATGGAAAAACATTATTTTATATTCGGGAATCCGGAACGGACAGTGTCAGATAATGGTACAGCATTTAAAGCAAATGTTTTTAAAGAATTTTGTAAAGAACGAAAAATTCAGCATTAATTTATAACAGCAGGTGTTCCAAGAGCGAGGAAGAAAAATATGGAAATTTATATCAGATTGGTGAATTAGTCACAATTCGGCGTACTCAATTTGGGCCAAAGTTAAAATGAAATATTAACTTCAGATCATCTAATCTAAAGCTAGCAGAACCCAAACCAAAAGTCGGACCAAAAACGAAATTAGAGCACGAAATAAGATCAATTGACATACAAATAATTTTAGCCTCATTGTGGCCTAATCAAATGCCCCATTAAACAATTTTGGGCTTGACTCGTTCTTGGACAAGTTGAGTTTTGAAATTATAAGGGGCATCGGCCTAGAAGATCAATATACCAACCCAAATGTGAACATCACCTGCACGTGGTGCTCCCAGCTATTTAACCAACGAGGCTCTGGCGACCTAGAAACGGCGGGATAACCGTACACCAAAAACTTAGAAAATTTCTCTTCACTGACCCACTACTAATTTCACTGATTATGTTGATAGTTGGTTCAATAACCAGTCCTTAAAGCAATGAGTTCACAACAAAAAGCAAATTTAACCCCAGGTGGTACCCAACAGTTGTACTTGGATAATCCACCCACTAACGAGGCGGCTCAATGGATTTTGGAGAAAATATCTAAAACACCACTTAGACAAACACAGTCCCCGAACCAGCAGAAGTTGAAGAACGCCAGACTGATAGAAGTTTTGGAAACTTGTTTTACTAAGGTTAAGTTAAACACAAATGATGTGGAACTTGCAAGAAAAACTAGCAATCACAAGCAAAAGGTAATAAATCTACTGAATCAGTTCCTGCACATCAATAACACTAGCAACAACCACCAATCAATGTGATAGGCATTACAGCGTTTATGAATATCCAAGCTTTCCCCAAACCCCTATAGAGTAGTGACACTAACCAACAATGTTTGGAAGATAAATACAGAAGATTCCAGTACATATAGAGCTTTAGTCACAAAGCTCACTGAAGAAGGTAAAGAGTGGTATACCTAGATAATAGAATACCTCGAGATGAGAGAGCTGCAAAAAACGTAGTAAAAATCCTTAAACGGTAAAAAATTTAAAATAACAAAGGGATGATCATGCAAAAGGCAAGAAGCCAAAAATGAACGTAACACTTAGAGTTGTCATTCGAAAGGCAAATGGGTTACCACAGCATGTTCTTGGCCCTTATCAGATCACCAAAATAAAAGACAATGATCGATATGAAGCTCAAAAGATTGGAGAATGTGAAGGTCCAGTAAGAGTACTAGTTGCGACAATATGAAGCAATGGGTTGGACAATTTGATAGTGAGTTCTCTTCCGGGGCAGAAGATGTAGATCAGGATAGCCGAAATGTAGGAATAAATGTTGCCAACACTGAAAAAGATAATATTGAACGCAACCACTACATAAATATCAGGCATTATACCTTTTTATATAGCAGTGGTTTCCAGAAGGGAAAAAATCAAAATCATTTTTCGACATTTAGCTTAACGTCCTAATCACGACAAATTAGCTATATTCTAACTTGAAAGTCAAATAGGTTAAGTCATAGTAATGAGGTAGCTGTAAAGTGTATACCCATGTTATACATTCCCTATTATATACCAATTTGGGGGTATGAGATACATTTCCGCAATTCTGTTGACCTCAAACACAACAATTAAGTTGTGGTAAATTTTAATTCACGCTTAACCCAATGGTCGATACTTTCAAATATTGTAGCCAAAATATATAATAATGGTTATTTGTGACGTCACTGTACATGTATTACAGGATCGCAAATTATTATGATATCAATAGAAATGGAACGCAAAAAAATATCCTTTGTGACAATGAGCCGGCAGTAAATTATTGACGATACGATTTTTGGCCGAATGCCAACTGCGAACTGAATTTCAAGGTACACACGTAATTTTATAAAAACATATGTTAAGACAAGCTGTTTTGTTTTGACTGAATCGCCAGAAGCAAGTGGGTGATAATTTCAAATATTAAGTCAGTCAATTTTGTATGTGCGAGGTCACGCAAATCCACCGTCCATTATGTCTACAACGATAAAATATTAAGTTGTATAATTCACCTGCCGCGAGGTTATTTCTGCATCGTAAACACAACAATTATCGTATTACACGAAAAAATAAAAAATTTCCAATTTAACCCATAATTATTTATAAACAAACCATTTATAGTATTGCAATTACAGAATTCATAATGAAAATTGCACGTACTTTGCGGCATGATCGAATACGTCTTTATAATAAATAATGTTTAAAATTTTTATTAGAAAATTTTATAATTTTCTAATAAAATTTTGCAAATAAACAACCGACTTAGTCAAGGTTCGCAGTTTTTCTATTTTGATCTATTTAGTGGCGCGTAACCATATGGCAACATACTTGGGAGCCGCGCGGCTCTTATACATTCATAAAGTTATATCAAAGCATAAGTGGGGCATCTAAACAACATTATTTTATGCTTGGCTAAATAAAATTTCTTATTGTTTCAATGTCACGATCATCGCAAATCTCACTAAATCGCAAATTGTAATTTTACCACTGTATATGGGCAATAAACAACTTCACGCTATTGTATGTCTTCGTATGACGAATCTATACGCGTGTGTAAATATTTTTGCTATAAATGGAATGCATATTCTCGTACATGTGGTGCTTTGATACGACCATTAAAATGCCACACGTGGCTCGAATGGTGCCATAAATTATTAGACTATTGTTCATCGTCCCGCCATTTAACAACGTAGACATTACTTAATATACGTTGAGATACATTTTCTCTCCGGTACCACGAACTTCATAATCCGACAGTAAGGATAAAGAGTACCCTATTAAAGTTAGCCGAAAGTTTCCAGCCGAAAGATGATAATGCAGATTGTGTCTTTGCTATCCCAGGCGAAAAAATATTTTATAGCCGCTAGAAATACTACTTAATATACCTAGTTCTACTAACACCTCCAAATAAGCAGAATACAGCCAAAATCGGTCTGGAAATAAATAATTTTACAAAAGTGGACCAAATCCTATGAAATGTTAATTTCAATAAATTTAAAAAGTACCGAACAAAATAATTAAAACGTTCTGTATTTTCTAGGTTACCCACTTTCCCAAAGATCCTAATACAGCCATTAGATACTGAATTCAATGGACTATATCTCGAATACTAAACATACAAAAATTCTCAAAAAATTATTTCAAATACGTTAAACGTTCCTCTATCACCTTATGCAACCCACTAGTCTGGCCAGCGAATAATTTCTGAGTTCGATGGACTATATCTCGAATACTAAACATACAAAAATTCTCAAAAAATTATTTCAAATACGTTAAACGTTCCTCTATCACCTTATGCAACCCACTAGTCTGGCCAGCGAATAATTTCTGCATAAGGTGATAGAGGAACGTTTAACGCATTAGAAATAATTTTTTGAGAATTTTTGTATGTTTAGTATTCGAGATATAGTCCATTGAACTCAGAAATTATTCGCTGGCCAGACTAGTGGGTTGCATAAGGTGATAGAGGAACGTTTAACGTATTTGAAATAATTTTTTGAGGATTTTTGTATGTTTAGTATTCGAGATATAGTCCATTGACCTCAGAAATTATTCGCTGGCCAGACTAGCGGGTCACATAATGTGATAGAGGAACGTTTAACGTATTTGGGATAATTTTTTGGGAATTTTTGTATGTTTAGTATTCGAGATATAGTCCATTGAACTCAGAAATTATTCGCTGGCCAGACTAGTGGGTTGCATAAGGTGATAGAGGAACGTTTAACGTATTTGAAATAATTTTTTGAGAATTTTTGTATGTTTAGTATTCGAGATATAGTCCATCGAACTCAGAAATTATTCGCTGGCCAGACTAGTGGGTTGCATAAGGTGATAGAGGAACGTTTAACGTATTTGAAATAATTTTTTGAGAATTTTTGTATGTTTAGTATTCGAGATATAGTCCATTGAACTCAGAAATTATTCGCTGGCCAGACTAGCGGGTCACATAAGGTGATAGTGGGACGTTTAACGCATTTGAAATAATTTTTTGAGGATTTTTGTATGTTTAGTATTCGAGATATAGTCCATTGAACTCAGAAATTATTCGCTGGCCAGACTAGTGGGTTGCATAAGGTGATAGAGGAACGTTTAACGTATTTGAAATAATTTTTTGAGGATTTTTGTATGTTTAGTATTCGAGATATAGTCCATTGAACTCAGAAATTATTCGCTGGCCAGACTAGCAGGTCACATAAGGTGGTAGTGGGACGTTTAACGCATTTGAAATAATTTTTTGAGGATTTTTGTATGTTTAGTATTCGAGATATAGTCCATTGAACTCAGAAATTATTCGCTGGCCGGACTAGTGGGTTACATAAGGTGATAGAGAAACGTTTACAAAACGTTTGTATATTTATTGTAATTTACATTTCCAGAATTTTTTTTGCTGTATTTTGGTTATTTGGAAATGATAATAGGACTAAGTTTATTATGTAATATATCTTTCGGCTATAAAATATTTTTTCGGCTGGGATAGCAAGAACAATATCTGCATTATCATCTTTCGGCTGGGATAGTAAAGACACTATCTGCATTACCTTTTGGCTGGAAACTTTCGGCTAACTTTAATAGTATATAAAGAGTTTAATGAAATTCCACCAGACGTACGTTCGACTAGTTTTTTAGCCACAGAATAGTTTGGTAAATAACAAATATCTCACTCTAGCTGGCTTCGACCTTAAAATATTTGCATTAATGTATCTCACATTATAATTGCAGCTACCTTCAATCCAGTGCATATTGTGTGCGGTTATGAACACACTCCATGAGATGAAACAAAATGTAACATCACTCTCTTTCTTTTTTTGTATTATCCTTCACTTTGAGGAAATCTAAAATCATCACCTGTTGGGTTGTGTAAAACGAGCATCTTTCTTGCACGTGTGGAAAACACATTACTCGAGCTGCTACAAAAACAATTCCCTAACGATCTGGTAAAAAAGTCAGTTCAAGAGTTAACAAAAGCATTAACCGAACATTTTATGGAAAAGAACATGTGCTCGTGTCTCGGTGTGATTTCTACAAAATTTGTATGTTGCCAATTTACGCGGTACATCGGTCACGTAATGCTGGTAATAAATATTCTAACAGTTTTAAATCGTGCCCTGGGTGCCAGGATACAAATGAGTGTCGTGATTGTTGGCAAGTCACATCTATTTGCGACAAATGTGGAAAGAAAGGTCACATTGCCAGCCGAGCCAATAAAGCGGGAGTCTGAGTTAAATCATAAGCGGTCAGGAATAAATTATGGCGGTGGACGAGGTCGTGCTCAAAACCATCAATCATCGAGGAATGAAACAGTTAACAAAGTGAACGATTTTCGATCAAGTGTCAACCTAATTGGATGTCAATAGTACAGGCAGATATTTTTTCAAGTCGACACGGGAGCGACTTGTTTGATGGTTGGACTTACTACCAATTGGGCTCTCCAAAAGACGAAGTAACGAATAAGGTCCTGAAGGCTTACGGCGATACTATAATGTTCCTCTCAAAGGATGTATTAAGGTGCAAGTTAGGCTACCACTCCTGGTCGTCGAAAACGACAAAGCGTCAAATATTCTTGGTTTAGACTGGTTCAAAGCATTAAATTTTGAACTACGGACGACAACAAATCGTAGTCGAATGTGCTTCAAAGGTGAAAATTACATTAAAACCTGACGAAGGATGTGGATGAGGAGATTCAGAGACTAGTGTCTAGCGGCATCCTTAAATCGAGAACGATTAACCCACAAATCGAAATCGATTGATACCCAATTCCGTGGATAGAAGAATTATTTCATAAGCTCCAAGGAGGGCAATTCTTCATTAAAATCAATCTAAGCGACGATTATCTTCAGAGGAGTCTAGGCAGTTAACATTATATAATACACCCTGTGGGCTTTTTCAGTACCAACGTTTACCTTTCGGCATCGCCAGTGCTTCTGGAATTTTCCAACGTTTGATGGAAAAAGTTACCGCCGGCATTAAAATGTATGCGGTATATCTCGGCGACTTAATCATCACCGGCGCAAGCAACGAAAGCATCTTCGAAATTTTAAAGAGTTGTTGAGTCAGCTTGACAGGTATGAACTGCGCTGTAAAATCGACAAATGCATTCATTCGTGGCACAAAACATAGAATACGTGGGGCATATCATCAATCAACAAGGTATAACACCATCAGAAAAGCGGTTGGAGCCAGTGAAGAACATGCTGCGTCCTACTGATGTCAAACAAGTGGAGGCATTCATTAGCAAAATCAATTACTACAATAAATTCATTAAGTATTTCACTTCAATTGCCGTCCCACTTAATGAGCTTCGCCACAAAGGTGTGAAATTTGTTTGGACCGATCGACAAGAAACCGCTTTTCAAGCTCCGAAGTCATAGTTGCTAAAAATCAAGCCATTCTTGTTACAGATGCATCCAAGTACGGCACCATTTCTAAGATGGATCTGAACATCCTATCGCTTTTGCATCAAAACCATTGACAAGTCAGCAAGCTTATGGACAAGTTGAAAATGAAGCCCTTTCTATTATTCATGGTGTGACAAAGTTTCACCAATATTTATACGGCAGAAAATTTGAATTACTCACGGATCACAAGCCGTTGCCGACAATTTTGCATTGAAACAAGAAAGTTGCCAGTTGCAACACTCTAAAGACTTCAGCGTTGGGCTATCGCTCTCAAAGGTTTGAAATACGACATCGCCCAACTGAAAATCATGCCACGTCCACATTATCTAAACTCTATAAAGCAAAGATGAGGAATTTGATCATTACAAAAAAATATTGACAAATGTGCTTCAGCTTCTTCTCGAAGGTCATTGGGGTTCAACTAAAATGAAGCAGATGGCCTGGAGACATATTTGGTTTCCGAATATTGATACAAATATAGAATGTATCGTAGCCAAATGTACAGTCTGCCAGTTAAATATTAGTGACCCTAATAAGACATTCTCCAGTTGGCCTACTGCGAAGCATCCATGGGAGCGTATCGATATTGATTTCGCAGGTCCATTTTTCACTAAAATGTGGTTGATCTGTGTGGCTTTTTCTAAGTTTCCGTATACGGTCTAGCTGAAGGGTATCACAGCAGCTACTACGGGGCAGATACAATAGTGTCCGACAATGGCTCTCAATTCACGTCAGAAGAATTTCACAAGTTTTGTGAACAAAACACTATTAAACATCTGACGTCAGATCCGATTCACCCAGCTTCGAACGGGCAAGCTGAGCGGTTCGTCCAAACATTCAAGTCAGCTTTCACTAAAACCAAGGCAGATGAGGATAATCGACAAAAAGCTCTTTTAAAGTATCTTAATACTTACAGAGCTACACCAGATCCAGTCAATGGAAAATCTCTAGCAGAACTTCTACACGGACCACAACCGCGTACTTTAATATCTGTCCTAGTACCGAATCTACAACACCAGAATTATGAAAAAAAACGTCGAAGTTTTACCCAGGTCAAGCAGTCTACGCCAGACATTTTGGGCGTGGGAAAAAGTGGATGTGGGGGACAATCTCTAAAGTTATTGGGCGAAAAATGGTTATAATAAAGACATCACTTGGGATTTGTAGGCGTCACCAAAATCAGATTCGTATAAGATCTCCAGAAACTCGGGAAAATTCTACAATTCCGAATGAATGTAACCTTGATAAGAGTCAAGTAATTTTAAATATTTTATCACTAAATCCTGTTGTCTCTCAACAAACGTATCTACCTATACTGTTATTCCCGATGTGGACTCGATCGTTATTCCCCTCATATCCACTTTTGAAAATTAATAAGTTTTCTATTAAACCAAAGTGGTCTACTTCAATGTTATCCACTGTATTTAGATCATCACATTTTCCGTTCGCAGATTTTCCAAATACTTGACACACTTTCCATGTTCATCTCGCAAATTTGAAAATAAGGCTTGTTCTCGACTGATAATATCGCGCACGGTGTTTATGACTTATCATCAATCAATTGATTGACCAAACCGAAAACGTTCAGCGAAAGTTTACCATTTTCCTTATGCACAAATGTATAGCGTTCAGTAGCGATATTAATTATGAAATTCCAAATAAAGTATTTAACCTTAAGTCCACTCAATCCCGGAGAATTATATTTGATGAGATGTTTCTATAAAAACTGGCTAATAACTTATGTGACGCAGCATCACTGACATCTCTAAATTTCTACGTACCATCATATAGAGTTAGAGGGGCATTTTCAAGATCGAATCAGGATTTTTCGAACCCCATATTTCGATTACAGAGTAGTCACAATGCGTGCTTTTAACCGGTCTGACAAATTTAATAAAATTTGTTATTTTAAAATTTACGTGAGTGCATTCAATATTTTAACAGTGTAATACAAAAAAAATTTGAACAGAAGTGATTGAAAATGTTCATAATGAAATCGCGTGGAAATTTCTAGGAACGGACTCGTAAAACATATTGAACAACACAAAAAATTGAATGAGTTTACTATTAAATATTTTAGTGCGATTTTCAATCAATTCTGTTCAACTTTTTTGTTGAATTACACTGTAAAATATTGAATGCACACTCGCGTAAATTTAAAAAAACAAATTACTAAGCTTATCACACCGGTGTGCTTTTATAATGTTGACCTTCCTCCAGTTCCAGATCTTGTAACCAGTTTAGATCAATAATTAGTAAGTCACAAAAACGAGCCTAATTGTTATTTCTAATAATCAGCGGCTATTTTGGAAGAGAGCTTTTTATAATACTAAAGATTTGCTATTTGGTCGATATTTGAAGTTTCTTTCTTGGTGTTGGTACATTAATTACCTGGCAACGGCGAGTAATTGGATTTATTCTATTCGCTGTCCTTTTTTTTGAATCAATAAAAAATAAATTTGAAAAAATGATTAAGAACTAAACGATTCTTAATTAATTTTGCAACAAAATCGGCGCAGACCAATTTTTCACAGTTTAAGCGGAAATGATGATGGCAACAACTATTTTTCAGCAAAAATGCTGTCCCTTTACCATAAGGATAAAGGTGGTCCTAATCAATTTTGGCCGACATCGGTTCACCGATGGAAGTGGCAGCCTCCATCGAAGTGTTTTCCGTTTCTTGCAAATATTTTGAAAAGTACTTAGCATAATTTCAAACAAACTTAGTTGGGGCCTCTCAATTTGTGAACAAGTTTAAGTGAGGAATTGAACCAAGACCGAATTTGTATTGAAAATTAGTTTCTTGCCACAAAATCGTCATTTCCACTAAAGATTTTGGAAAACTGATTTCGGCCGGTTTTGTTGCAAATTTAATTTTGGATCATTTAGTTTTTTTCTCGTAAGTGCAATACTTTTCAAAATATTTGCAAAACTCGAGAGAGTTCTTATAAAAGATGTCAGTTATGGTGGACCGATTTCGGACAAAAATCACGAATTTGTTGGATCTTCCAGTTTGATCCTTATCAATCAATCCGTCTGCCGTACAAGGGGCGAATTTTTCTATAAAATCAGTTTTTGGCCAAAGATTATCATTTCCGCTTAAATTTGGAAAAACGGACCTGAACAATATTGTTGCAAAATTTATGAAAAACATTTTATTTCTAAGTCGTTTTTCTCATAGAAAATATACTTTTCAAAATATTTCATACAAAAATGAGTTCACATGGAAGGTCAAATTTCCGGTGAGCCAATTTCCGTCAAACATCACTAAGATCAGTCAATCCGTCAAACTCTACGATATCCAGAATTTATCTAAACGAAAACTACTCAAACCATTAAAATCGATTTTATTAGCAAAAACGAAAAATGATATCTATCTCCTCCATATGGAAATGGCTCCTGGCTCATTTGAATGGGTCAGTCTAAACCTACCATTTGCATACAGCGGAATTTTCCGACAAACTCTACGATATCCAGAGCTAATTTGAACTAAAACTACTCAAACCAATAAAATCGATTAGATTTGCGAGAACGAAAACTGATACATATCCCCTCCATATGAAAATAACTCTTGATTTATTTGATTGTGTCAACCTAAAGCTAACAATTGCACATAGTGGAATTTTCCGACAAACTCTACGATATCCAGAATTAATCTGAACTAAAACTACTCAAACCAATGAAATCGATTTTATTTGCAAAAACGGAAAATGGTATCTATCCTTTCCATATGGAAATGGCTCTTGATTTATTTGATTGCGTCAACCTAAAGCTAACATTTGCACATAGTGGAATTTTCCAACAAGCTCTAAGATATCCAGAGTTAATTTGAACTAAAACTACTCAAACCAATAAAATCGATTAGATTTGCGAGAACGAAAACTGATACCTATCCCCTCCATATAGAAATGACTCTTGATTTATTTGGTTCGGTCAACCTAAATCTAACATTTGCTCATAGCGGAATTTTCCGGAAAAACCGTACGATACTCAGAATTAATCTAAACAAAAACTACTCAAATCCATTTGCAAGAACGAAAAATGGTATCTATCCCCTCCATATGGAAATGACTTTTAATTTATTTGATTTTGTCAACCAAAATCTAATATCTGCACATAGCGGAATTTTCCGACAACCACAATTATATCCAGAATTTATCTAAACTAAAACTACTCAAACCATTAAAATCGATTAGATTTGCAAGGGCGAAAACTGATACTTATCCCCTCCAGATGGAAATGGATCTAGCTTTATTTGGTTGTGTCAACCTAAAGCAAACATTTGCACATAGCGGAATTTTCCGACAAACTCTACGATATCCAGAATTAATCTGAACTAAAACTACTCAAACCAATAAAATCGATAAGATTTGCGAGGGCGAAAACTGATACCTATCCCCTCCATATGAAAATGGATCTTGATTTATTTGGTTGTGTCAATCTAAAGCAAACATTTGCACCAAGTTGAATTTTCCGACAAACTCTACGATATCCAAAATTAATCTAAACTAAAACTACTCAAACCAATAAAATCGATTAGATTTGCGAGAACGAAAACTGATGCCTATCTCCTCCTTATGGAAAATGCTTTTGCTTTATTTGATTGTGTCAACCAAAATCTAACATTTGCACAAAGCGGAATTTTTCGAAAAAAAACTCTACGATATCCAGAATTTATCTAAACTAAAACTACTCAAACCCATAAAATCGATTTGATTTGCAAGAACGTAAACTGATGCATATCCCGTCTATATGAAAATTGCTCTTGATTTATTTTATTGTGTCAACAAAAATCTAATATTTGCACATAGCGGAATTTTCCGACAACCACAATTATATCCAGAATTAACTAAACTAAAACTACTCAAACCAATAAAATCGATAAGATTTGCGAGAACGAAAACTGATACACATCCCCTCCATATGAAAATGGATCTTGATTTATTTGGTTGAGTCAATCTAAAGCAAACATTTGCACAAAGCGGAAATTTCCGATAAACTCTACGATATCCAGAATTTATCTAAACTAAAACTACTCAAACCCATTTGCAAAAACGAAAAATGGTATCTATCCCCTCCATATAGAAATGACATTTCGCTCATTTGATTGTGTCAACCAAAAGCTAACATCTGCACAAAGCGGAAATTTCCGACAAACTCTACGATATCCAGAATTTATTTGAACTAAAACTACTCAAACCCATAAAATCGATTAGATTTGCGAGAACGCAAACTGATGACTATCTCCCGTATATGGAAATGGCCCTCGATTTATTTGATTGTGTCAACCTAAAGCTAACATTTGCACATAGTGGAATTTTCCGACAAACTCTACGATATCCAGAATTCATCTAAACTAAAACTACTCAAACCAATAAAATCGATTAGATTTGCGAAACCGAAAGATGATACATATCCCCTCCATATGGAAATGACTCTTGATTTATTTGATTGTGTCAACCTAAAGTTAACATTTGCACAAAGCGGAATTTTCTGACAAACTCTACGATATCAAGAATTAATCTGAACTAAAAATACTCAAACCAATAAAATCGATTAGATTTGCGAGAACGAAAACTGATACATATCCTCACCATATGGCAATGGATCTTGATTTATTTGGTTGTGTCAACCTAAATCTAACATTTGCACATAGCGGAACTTTCGGATAACCACTATGATATCCAGAATCTATCTAAACTAAAACTACTCAAACCAACCAAATCGATTAGAATTGAGAGAACGAAAACTGATACATATCCCTTCCATATGGAAATGACTCTTGATATATTTGATTATGTGAACCTAAAGCAAACATTTGCAAATAGCGGAATTTTCCGACATACTCTACGATATCCAGAATTAATCTGAACTAAAACTACTCAAACCAATTAAATCGATTAGATTTGCGAGAACGAAAACTGATGCTTTTCTCCTCCATATGGAAAATGCTCTTGATTTATTTGATTGTGTCAACCAAAATCTAACATTTGCACATAGCGGAAATTTCCGAAAAAACTCAACGATATCCAGAATTTATCTAAACTAAAACTACTCAAACCCATTTGCAAAAACGAAAAATGGTTTCTATCCCCTCCATATAGAAATCGCGTTTCGCTCATTTGATTGTGTCAACCAAAATCAAACATTTGCACAGAGCGGAAATTTCCGACAAACTCTACGATATCCAGAATTAATCTGAACTAAAACTACTCAAACCCATAAAATCGATTAGATTTGCGAGAACGAAAACTGATGCCTATCTCCTCCATATAGGAGTGGTACTTGATTTATTTTATTGTAACAACCTAAAGTTAACATTTGCACATAGTGGAATCTTCCGACAAACTCTACGATATCCAGAATTCATCTAAACTAAAACTACTCAAACCAATAAAATCGATTAGATTTGCGAAACCGAAAGATGATACATATCCCCTCCATATGGAAATGACTCTTGATTTATTTGATTGTGTCAACCAAAATCTAACATTTGCACATAGCGGAATATTCCGGAAAAACTCTACGATACCTAGAATTAATCTAAACTAAAACTACTCAAACCCATTTGAAAACACGAAAAATGGTATCTATCCCTTCCATATAGAAATGGCGTTTCGCTCATTTGATTGTGTCAACCAAAAGCTAACATCTGCACAAAGCGGAAATTTCCGTCAAACTCTACGGTATCCAGAATTAATCTAAACTGAAGCAACTCAAACCAATAAAATCGATTAGATGTGCGAGAACGAAAACTGATACCTATCTCCTCCATATGGAAATGGTCCCAGGCTCTTGCACAAGTGGAATTTTCCGACAAACTCTACGATATCCAGAATTAATTTGAACTAAAACAACTCGAACCTCAACGAAAAATGATACCTATCCCCTTCTTACGGAATTGGCTCTTGATTCATTTGGTTCTGTCAACGTATGAGGCTAACATTTGCACAAGGTAGAATTTTCCGAATAACTTTAACATGGCTTTCCTTATATTCTGGTCGTTTTTCTCGTAATGCACGGCTCAAACTAATTAATTGTGGCCCGTGGGGTTATCGTATAAGATCCACTTCTCAACACCAGTCACTATCCCATGTAAAAGCTGTTTGCAAGAAAGAAATCGCTTTACCACGTCTCTTGGTTTCAATTCATAAGGAACCCAATTGTCTTGCTTCAATCGTACGGAAACTGTTTGTTAGGTCATCCGCAATGTACCGGCTTGGCCTTCTTGCGTTTAAGGCGGATCTTCACAGAGCCATCCCTCTAATTCATCTTTTACAAATTTATTTCGCTGCACTTTTTTCCAATTAAAACAAAAAATTATCACTTTCCGCAAATGCTGTTTAGTTATCACAAAATCCGACATATTCAACATCGTAAAAAAACACGTTTTGTATGAAACTCAAAGCAATACAAACTGAATGTTAATGGCAGATGTCTAATATGTCTGAAACAACGGAAATCAGCTGTCATTATAAAAAATGTATAATAGTCAGAGCCACTTTTTGAAAACGAACCGAAAATCGACTTGATTTAGTAGAATTAAAAAGGACCCCTTGAGTTATACCTAATAGGCATTTTCCGACAAACTGCACTTCAGTAATTTATTTAAATTAAAACTACCCATACCGAACGAATTGACTTAGTTTACCAGAACAAAATTCAGAAGTATCCCATTTTTATGGAAATGTCCTTTAGCTCACTTAGTTTATCTGTCTTCTGAATATCGTCTTATCGTCTAATAAAAAATGAGAATTTTCCGGGCTATTATTTTTTGAGTTTTTTTTCTAGTTTTCACTCAAAATGGCATTGCAATAAATTTGCACAAAAACATCTTCGAAATTGATTGAAATTGCAGTCCGTTTTGAAGTAAGATAAAAATTTAGTTTGGCAAGAAGTTGTTATTAGTTCAGTACATAAAGTAACTTCAAAGCCGCATATTAATTAAGCACTGACAATCCCATCAAAAGTTTCATCACCAATAAACCAATCAAGAAGACAATACACAAAATAATACAAAAAAGTTTGACATTCAATAAATCGATATCGAAACACAGTTATAATTTATCTTAGGTGCAACGACTCATTAATTTGTAATATCCGTACGCGCGCGCGCGCTTAACGTTTTATTGTCTCTCCAAAAAAAAAAACTACCAAACGACACAATCGTGTACGACGACGACGACAACAAACAAAATTATTCATGCAAAAGTTATTTTGACAATGATTGTCGCGTATCGTTTCGTTTGGGGTTTTCTTCTTTTTAACTCGATTCGTAATTTTTTCTTTCTTGAAAGTGAAATGAAATTAATACAATTTGTATGTAGTTGTTGTTGTGTATAACGTTAACAAATCCCACGAAATTTTATATACCAAAAATTTTAACCTTGAGCCGCGTTTTATATGCATGCGCGATTTAATTGTATTCGATGTGAACCCAGTGTTAATTAAATGTGGAAGGACCTTTAAGGATTGTAATCCCGTATTAAAAATAAATACAATTAATTATTTAGCGGACACTTACATTATTTCATTTTTGGTGGGCTCCAATGCCTTAGCCTCGAATATCGATTGATTGCATTTTGGAATCCAGGAGGCCACGGCCAAATATAATACTGGCTCCTCATGTATTATATACTCGTTGCCATTGTAGTAACGGCTAATCCGTTCAAATTTATAAAAATTATTTTCATGACTAGTTGAGTATGCCGTCGATACGGGGCGATCAACGACGTTACCATTATAATGTTGATAATGATGATGATTATGATGATGTTGGGTGGTTTTAGTAGGAACACTTTTTGAAAAATCTACATAGAGGGGTTCGTTCGATGGTTTACGATTAAATTCATCCTCAATGTAATTATTGTTATTCGTTTGTTTATTATTATTGTTGTTGTTATGGTTCTCAATACTGCTGCTAGTACATCGACTAGAATAGTTTGAATAGGAACGATTTTTATAAAATTCCTGTTCGAATGGTAGACCCGATGGGAATTTATCGGAATATGAACACTGTGTTTGTTCTTCTTCTTTGTATTTTTTAACATTTCTGTAGGAAATTCGCACCGCATTTTCACGATCGTATTTTTTATTATTTTTGTTACTATTTCTTGTATTATCACTGTACAGCGATCGTTTTTGTGTATTCACAATCACATTACTTTTGATATTATTATTATTATTGTTGTTACTTGGGTTACAATAGTTACGGTGTCCGTTTGCACTATACGTAACAGTGTTGATTAGTGGTTTTTTACGCGGTGGGCATGCCGTCACCGATGAATTACTGCTTGACGAAATCGATTTCGTTTCAAATTTTTTCTGTTCGCTCATTGCGGTGGAAATGCGCGGAAAAATTAATTTAGTTTGCTTCGACTGCGGGTACACATGGGCGGACGAGGGTAGTTTGCGCACAGAATTGTGTATACGACATGTTGTGCGACTTGATGTGGTTTGCGTCATTGAACTAGCTAGATTCAACATTTTTTTTGCACAAAATTTTCACTTTTCTCTATATAAACCAAATAAGTTACGACCACAAAATCTATATAAAATGAAATTGAGAAGACATTTGCACTATTACACTTTTATGTAAATCACTTAAAGCTTAAAATATTCTCTCATTAAATATTCACAATAAAATTATAATTCTTATTCTTAAATATTTCTATTCGAATGTAAATCAAGTTCATTAACACGATTTTTAGTGATCACAATTTTGCCGCAGGTATATATTGCACTAAAAAAATTACAACACTTAAAGATATTTTTTATCCTTATTTGTATTTGGTAAATAAATTTCCACAACACTATACACATATATGATCGATCGGTCGATCGTTCACATTTTCTTAATCGAATGCACTACACTTTCGTCTACACTTTGTATTTACTTGAAAAAAAAAAAATTCCATAAAAACACTCACGCCAGATAAGACGAGCAATTGTATTTCATATTCAATCAACAGCGCGATATCATTGTCACTAAATGCACAATATTTTTTTAATTTTAATTAAAGCTGATTCTGTTGCGGTTATTCTTTTCTCAAAAACATAAAAAAGAAAACCAAAAAGTAGTTTTCCCTCTTTCTTCGTCGCGATATTTTACTATACTGTATATGTCTTTACACAGTGTGCAAGTACCAAACAGAAATTGAAATATGAAATAAAATATAAAAAGCGATATATTGTGGAGAGACTTAAGGCCTTGGCGTACATAATACAACTACAACACAATTTCATGACTTATACTTAAGTAAAAAAAAAAAGAACAAAATATTGTAAGACAGCAAAATGTACACAAAAAAATGGTCTTGCTGTGTGCGCGAAACTTTATAAATAAAGTAAAAATTTAATTTGTCCGTTAAAACAAAAAACCTAAAATAAATATTTGCTGTTGTGTACGCGGTCGCATTATTGCTGGTTTTTAAGCTCGCATAACGATAACATACAAAGAACCGAAATGACTAACCAAAATCCAAAACAAACAAAAACCGATACCATTTAAAGTTAATCTTAATTCTTAAGTAATTCCAAGACATTTTCGAATTCTTTATGTTCATCGTTTTGTAATGAGGTTAATGATATTTTATGTATGCGCGCTCAGCGTCACCGAACACACTAAATGGTGTATATGTTTATATAGAACTTTACTTTCATCTTCATTTCGTCGTATTCTTTACAAAAATTTGTAAATCATAAAGTTTAAGATAAAAAGAACAAAAGCGCAATAAATAGTTTGAATTGTTTTGCGATGAATATATACTTTCTGTGCAGTGGCTCTTAACCTTTGTTTGTCCTCGGATTCCTTCCGTATTAATAAAACTTTTGTACGAAAGTCTCAAGGTACTCTCTTAAGCGTAGAGTAGCGATAGTTACTTAAATTAGTAGTTTACTCTACTCACCGCCAGAGGCAGCACTAGATAACGGATTGGGTTCGAATTGTAACGAAAATTGTGAGAGCAGTTGTAAATATTTAGACGTGTGTAACGAAGTACCCCGTTGGGCGCCACTGTAATAATACACGAAGAGTTCCAACTTGGTGCATGTGAAGATACTGCGAAAGATTTACTACTAAAAAAACAAAAACTTCACATGCATATAAAGCAGTGTGAATCAAAATATTCGTATCATACTGATACCTGTATAAAGCGGAAACAATGCAACGCAGTGTGAATCAAAATGTGTGTATCAAAATGATACCTGTATAAAGCGGAAAATAATATAACTTTTAATGTATTAACATTATTTGAAATATTTGTCAGTTAACTTAAAAAAAAACTGAAAGAAACCATTTCATAAATCAATATTCATTGGTTCGAATATTGGGATTAATAAAAGTTCTAAAAAAATAACTAGAAAATCGGTAGCCGGGGCAGAATAGTAACACACACTATGCACGCTGAACTACATAAGATGAATTATTGAAAACAATTGAGATAACCGGAGGAATCAAAATTCAACCTCGGGTAAAATGGGTGGGGTAATAGACAAATTAGAAAAAAATGCCAAGCTCCAAAGGCAGGGAAGTCTCCCTTTTTTAAAATTAGAAATACATTTTGAGAGAGAAATGAGAATTTTTAGGGCTACAATAGATATCCATAGAGACCTAAAGACAACCTGAACTATATGAATTATTAATTAGGGTTCATATTTTAGAAAAATTAGTGAGGACAAACTCATCTAGCGGTGTTGGCAGTGTATAAAATTTTGTATTAAGACCTAATATAATAAAAATTCTTAGGCCAACTGAGATATTTCTAGAGATCTTAACACAACCTCAGATATTATTATTATTAGTCCTAAGTAATTTTATTATATTCGTCATAATATAAAATTCTATAAATTGTGTTCACCCCTGGATGGAAAGCTACCGATTATTTTATCTAACTGGCATGATCCTCATCTAATACGGCATATACCTGAGGTTGTGTTAAGATCTCTAAGGATATCTCAGTTCAAATTTTTTATTATATTTGGTCATAATATAATATCAGCTAAACTGGTCCCACCCCTGGAAATGCAGCTTCTGATTATTTTTTCTAACTGAAATGGTACTCTACTAACACTCCATATACTTGAAGTTGTGTTAAGATCTCTAGGAATACCACAGTTGGCTTAAGAATCTTTATTATATTTGGCCATAATACAAAATTTGATTAAATGTTCCCTCCTCTGGATTGGAAGCTGCTAAATATATTTGCTAACTGCCATGGTCCCCAAATAACACCACTTACATTAAGTTGTGTTAAGATCTCTGTAGCCTCTCAGTTAGCCTATGAAATTTTATTATATTTGGTGATAATACAAAAGCCTATAAATTGTTCCCATCCCTGGATGAGGAGCTACCGATTATTTTTTCTAACTGAAATGTTCCCAACTAACACCCCATACACTTGAGGTTGTTTTAAGATCTCTAGGTATACCACAGTTGGCCTAAGAATTTTTATTATATTTGGTCATAATACAGTATTCTATGAATTGTTCCCACCCCTGAATTGGGAGCTCCTGATTATTTTTCTAACTGTTATGATCCTCAACTAACACGCCATATACCTGAGGTTATGTTAATATCTCTAGGGTTTATCAATTGGTTAAGAATTTTTATTATATTTGGTCATAATACCAAATTGCATAAATTGTCCCCACCCCTGGATGTGGGGCTCTTGATTTTTTCCTAACTGACGTAATCTATAACACCCCCAATATCTAAGGTTGTGTTAAGATCTCCAGGGATACCTTATTTGGCCTAAGAATTTTTATTATATTTGGTCATAATGTAAACTTTTATTAAATGTCCTCTTCTCTGGATTGGAAGCTGTTGAATAAATTTTGTAACTGGCATGGCCCAAAAAAACACCTCGTACCTGAGGTTGTGTTAAGATCTCTTTAGCCTCTCAATTAGACTATAAACTTTTATTATATTTGGTCATAATACAAAAGTCTATGAATTGTTCCCACCCCTGGATGGGGAGCTCCTGATTATTTTTTTAATTGACACGGCCTTCAACTAATACTTCATAAACCTGAGGTTGCGTTAGATCTCTAGGGATATATCAGTTGGCTAAGAATTTTTATTATATTTGGTTATCATACTAAATTGCATACATTGTCTCCTCGGAGTTACTTAGGCAACATTTTTGTTGGTCTACCATGGCAACTCAGGTGAAAAACTCCATAAACGGATGAAAAATATGCAAACTCAGCAAGCCAGTTAATTTCTCAACTAAAGCATTCCATAAGATCTTTATTGACTTTTTGGCCCATATACACGCACGACGAATGCGGGTTCTTATACTCCTCCAACCATTGCACTCCGTGTCGGCCGCGAAAGTACGTCAATTTTTAGAAACCAAAGCCTCCAAGAGCCTGAAGTCCTATTTTCTGATAATGATCCGCAGTTTAAAGTAGTTCAACTAGCAGACCTACTTCGTAAATATGGCGTACAACATGAACTTACGGTTTTATATTCACTTCATCCTAATGCTTCGGAGCGAGCTAATTGGTCGATTGGGTGTACAAAAAAATTTATTAATTCGGGCCGGCCGGAATAAAAAATTTTTAACATAAAAATATGATATCTTGCCCCAAAATTTACTAGAGAAACCCAAAGCTGCGAAGTTAGAGGCGGGAGTCGGTTTCGTGGAGTCGGGTGCTATTTTATTGGAGTCGAAAAAACTGAAATCCCATTTTTTTTGTCAAATTACGACAACAATGTCATATATTGACACCCGTTAGAGTTAGTCGAATTCCTAGTTTTTGATGGATTTCGAAAATTTAATTAAATTTCAATTCCAATTTCTTGAAAAATACAAAACCACTATAGCAAAACTAAAACAAAAAAACCCGTACACAGTAAAAAAGTAAAGGATCAGACTAGAAAAAATTTTAGTTTATAGGAATTTAAAAACCGATAGGAGCGAGAGTATAGGATCGGATTACATAAGTCGAGTCGCGGCGTTCCCATCGCTTCGTTCCCAAGTTAGAAAAAAAATTCAGTTTATAGGAATTTAAAAACCGATACGAGCGGGAGTATAGGATCGGGTAATACAAGCCGGGTCGTTGCAATTATTGTAGAGACTGACGGCTTCGATAACTCTCACAGACACGCGGGAGGCCACTGAGCTCCTCCCCCCTCCCCGCTTAGCCCTCCGAGGGGCTTTAGATTTGAACTTCGGGTGACGTTGGAGCCGGGATCAGCAAACATGTCGCACTTCGTGCCGCACGTAGGAGCGGATTATATAGAATCCATTAATGACACCTACTAAAACGAAAAATAATTGCACCATTTTGTTATGCAACATTTTGTAGTTGCAAGATTAATAAAAAAAGAAATATTTTGTTAATGCATATTGCATGTTGAAATACAGAAAAGTAACCCCTTCGACACATGGGGCCGTTTGAGACAATCGACCCTTCGACACATTCGACCCTTCGTAATTTTGCCTTTTGGCATTCGGCCCTTCGACATTAATTATATCATACCGAATTATAGAGGCTTCAATAAATCTCGTGGGCACTCGGGAAGTCGCATCGCTCCCCTTCCCACCGTTTAGCCCTCGGAGGGCGTTTATAAAAAAATTCCAGGAGAGTGGGGTTCGAAAACATGGCGGGAATAAAGGAGCAGTTTTACTAGTTTTATTCTAAGTGAATGATTTGAATTCAAAACTGATTTTTTGAAACAGTTCTACAATACGGTCGATAGAGATGGAACTTGACCATTTCTTTACTGATTATATTAAAACTCTACAAGTAAGGTCTAGCGACAGAACTTGGCTATTTCCTGAGAGATTATGATAAAATTCGACATGTGTGATGGAAAGAAGATTCTAAAATGATTTTTTGACTAAGTTCTGAAATATACAGCCTTTTTTGTCCAGATACGCAGAGCTTTATCTAAAAATCATTTAATAATCCCATTTAGATCGTGTCAAATTTAAACATAGTCGGTTAACAAGTGGCCAAATTCCATCTCTACTGACCATAATCCACAGCTTTATCAACAAATCATTTAATAATCCCATTTCCATCGCACGTGACGAATCTCAACATAATCGATTAAGAAATGGCCTAGTTCTATCCCTAATAACAATATTCCAGAACTTTATTAAACATCATTTTGAAATCCCATTTAGACCCCACAAGTTGATTTTCGACATAATCGGTTAGGAAATGGCCAGGTTTCATCCCTATCCACCTTATTCCAGAACTTTATCAAAAACGTCTTTTTTGAATCACATTTGGGATCCACATGTTGAATTTCAACTAAGTCGGTTAAAAAATGGCCCAGTGCCATAGTGATGGCTATATTTCAGAACTTTATCGAAAAATCATGTTAGAATCCCATTTCCATCGCACGTATCGAATTTCAACAAAATCTGCTAAGAAATGGTCAAATTCCATCTCTATTAGCCTAGCTCTTCTAGAACTTTATCGCAAACTCGCTTTTGAATTTTGCCAAAAAATCATTTAAAAGTCCCATTTTCCCACACGTCAAATTTTAAAAATTCAAACCAGGATTTCCTAAAAACCGGGATTTTTTTTATACAAAACCAGGATTTTGAAAATCAGGATTTTGAAAACCAGGATATTGAAAACCGGGATTTTGACAAACCAAGAATTTGAAAACCGGAATTTCGATACACACCCAGATCGATTATGTCCGCGATTCAATGGTACATTAAGGATGAGCATAAAAATTGGAACAGCTTTGCTAAATGTTGTCCTTCTGAATAGGGAGTTCCTAAATATATTTGCTAAGTGCCATGGTCCTTAACTAACACCCCAAATACCTGAGGTTGTGTTAAGGTCTCTATGGATATCTCAGTTAGCCTTTGAATTTTTATTATATTTGGTCATAATATAAAATTGAATAAATTGTCCCCACCCCTGGATGGGGAGCTCCTGATCATTTTTTCCAACTAAGATAATCCAGAATTAACGGCATACATACTTGACGTTGTGTTTAATGTTTAGGGTTATCTCATTTACTGTGCTTGAATAAACTGAAGAAAGGAAAGCAAAATTAAAATTAGAAGGGAATCGAAATTTGTTGAGTGAAACTTGAGGACAAATAAAGATAATAATAAAACGGATGTGTCCATCCAGGAACGATCGGACCCCCTCCCCCCCCCGGATGCTTAGTACAAAGTCTGCTGAAGAAACCCCCTATTAACACATCGACTCCTGACGTCAGCGTTAGAAACCCACAGCCACAACGAAGTGGCATAAGAGAGTAGAGACATCATTCCAGTAGGTAAAGCCTTCCTCACCCGGAAGGCCTTGAGAAATCTCCTACTTTGCACACTCCGATAGCTTACCAGACTACCGTAGTGCCACGGAGACACCCTGAAGATATTACCGCCGTCCCCGAATGGACGACACATGTGCTGGATCCATTACCTCCTCCTAGAGGCGACTACAAAAGGGGTGCATGTGAGTAATGAACCCAGCCTGCAAAAGTGGAACACCGACACGAAGCGAAACTCAACTCTAACATACCACACCGAAAAAAACTTAGTAATTGTCTGTTCACAAGCAAAGGAAAGAAAATAAATCCAAATTTAAAAAAAATCGCGGTTCTGACAATAATCCTTTAAACGAATTCGGAGTGAATTGTCTACCGACATAGACCGAAATGGACGTTTTGAAATAACTTAGAGCAGCCGGCAAAGTTTTGTTTAACTTGTTTTGCCATATGTGGCTAGTCAAATTGATGGTGAATGCGCTCGAGAGTTTTGCTGCCACCTAAATATTCTAAAGTGGGAGGGACGTGAGCTTTTTCAGTGAGTGGCTGTGTCAACAAATTCGGAAATTTGAACTTTTTCACATTTATGTGAGATATCGTCTCATAAGGAAGCGTTGCCCTTGTCCTATAGCTGAAGTGGGTTGGACAAACTGAAAATGGATAACAATATGGCTAATCCTCTCTTATTTACACCGGCGAGCGACACAACACTGCCTCTTCCAGCGTGGCATCCCAGTGATTGTCTTTCTCCAATAATCCTATTTTCTCGCAGATTTTTTGGAATGTTGAAATCTCTTGTTTGTCAAAAAACGTCATCAGACCCAGAAAGCTAGTGGGTCCCAGTATCACATTTAGCAGCATCCTTAAACAATAGCAATCAAAATGTTTAACATGTACGGTGTATATGCGGCTGAAGGCATCACCTCTTTCCCAAATGCATCCCAAGTATTAAGTCATCCAGCTGGTTGGACGCAACTTTCCGGCAACCGCAGTAGCAGACTGCGTCTCGGCCACTCGATCGAGTACATGAAACATTGCGGAGCTCCGAATAGATGACCTTTTGTAAGGAGAGCAACTAACTTTTGAATTTTTTTAACTCTAGCTGTCAAACATGCCTATTAGTTGATTTTTGGCCGGGCATAAGCACTTGGGTAATAAACAGACCGTAACACGTTCAGAAGATCACCATTTATAAGTGGATTGAGTTTTTCGCCCGCAGTTTTTTTTTTTTGGTTTAAAAAAATATTCTTCAAGCGTGCAATCTCCATCTTTTTAAACAGGTCCACCATTTCCAACAAACTATTGGGTACTCCAGTGCGCCGTAAAACCTTTGCACGCCCGGGACTCTGGTGAGCATACCGGGGAGGTAAATCATCTTTCAAGTTGCGCGCGTGGTAAACGGCCTGAATGAATAAACCTGACCAAATTTTTGGTCGCCTATTGACTTCGGTTTGCTCAACCCCATGCAATATATCTGCTAAAAATTGGGATTGCATGTTGGCCGCGAGAAACTAAGAGCAAACTATGTAATAAATTATGTCCGCCCAGAAAGACGTCATATAAAAACAAGTGTTGTGCTGTCTGATTTCATTCGAAAGAAAGATGCGATTCGTACGTGTCTTAGAGAAAAATAATATTAGAGGTTAAACTGGCAACTCCAAATATGCTACTTTGCCTTCAGAATAAGACATTTTTGCCATTTCCATCTTGTATTAACGGTCCCGCGGAACCTGCAATCCTCGTTCTTTCACTCGATTTTTATAAGCCTATAAGGCTATAATCGTTAGTTAGTTTTGAGATGTCTAAGTAAATCGAAGTATGCTATCGTGTAGTACTGACCCCATTGCATCTTTTGTAGAGGCCAACATAATTATGCGCCCCGTCGAAGCATAAATTTTCTATGTTGGAATCATAAATGATCGAAAAATTAGAAAAATTCAACCATTCGATTTCACGTGGGTGGATGATGAATTCGAATGGTTGAACTGAGGCCGTAATTTCGTCAGCATTTGAATTTACCACCGATAATGAATTCACACGGTTGGATGATGAATTCGAGTGGTTGAATATGCGGCCGTGATTTCGTCAGCATTTGAATTTACCACTGAAAACGAATTCAAACGGTTGGATGATGAATTCGAATGGTTGAATATGCAGGCGTGATTTCGTTAACATCTGAATTTACCACCGATAATGAATTCACGTCGTTGGATGATGAATTCGAATGGTTGAATATGCGGCCGAGATTTCGTCAGCATTTGAATTTACCACCGATAATGAATTCAAACGGTTGGATGATGAATTCGAAAGGTTGAATATGCGGCCGTGATTTCGTCAGCATTTGAAATTACCACCGATAATGAATGCAAACGGTTGGATGATGAATTCGAGTGGTTGAATATGCGGCCGTGATTTCGTCAGCATTTGAATTTACCACTGAAAACGGTTGGATGATGAATTCGAATGGTTGAATATGCAGGCGTGATTTCGTTAACATCTGAATTTACCACCGATAATGAATTCACGTCGTTGGATGATGAATTCGAATGGTTGAATATGCGGCCGAGATTTCGTCAGCATTTGAATTTACCACCGATAATGAATTCAAACGGTTGGATGATGAATTCGAAAGGTTGAATATGCGGCCGTGATTTCGTCAGCATTTGAAATTACCACCGATAATGAATGCAAACGGTTGGATGATGAATTCGAGTGGTTGAATATGCGGCCGTGATTTCGTCAGCATTTGAATTTACCACTGAAAACGAATTCAAACGGTTGGATGATGAATTCGAATGGTTGAATATGCAGGCGTGATTTCGTTAACATCTGAATTTACCACCGATAATGAATTCACGTCGTTGGATGATGAATTCGAATGGTTGAATATGCGGCCGTGCTTTCGTTAACATCTAATTTACCACCGATAATGAATTCACGTGGTTGGATAATGAATTCGAATGGTTGAATATGCGGCCGTGATTTCGTCAGCATTTGAATTTACCACCGATAATGAATTCAAACGGTTGGATGATAAATTCGAATGGTTGAACATGCGGCCGTGATTTCGTTAACAACTGAATTTACCACCGATAATGAATTCACGTGGTTGGATGATGAATTTGAATGGTTGAACATGCGGCCGTCATTTCGTCAGCATTTGAATTTACCACCGATAATGCATTCAAACGGTTGGATGATGAATTCGAATGGTTGAATTTTTCTAATTTTTAGATCATTTATGATTCCAAATAGAAAATTTATGCTTCGACGGGTCGCATACATATGTTGGCTGTTTGGACACTTTTTGACTGTTATAAGGTTTTTTTGTCAATTGGTCAGAGTTCACACTACCGACCTTTACAGCGACTTACAGATGGAATACAACAAAGATGAAATAATAAAGCATGCCTCCAAACACGAAATACGGCTCCAGGAACATGGAAAACCCTATATTCGCCATATGATAGATAACTCTGTTGTTGAAAGAAGACTTCAAAGAACGAGGCCACTTGACCTAGTAAACATACCAAATTAAAATTAGTATTTTAAAAAGGTTTAATTAATTTTGGGACTGACCATTAGGTTTCACCCCAACAAATCAGAATTGTTTAAGAAATGTAAAAAAATTTAAAGATAAATTGCTAGTCTTAAAATTTGACACCTTGTATCTGTAACAGGAACATCAGAAAAAAATGTTCTAAAAAAGTTATTTTATTTTTTTATTAGGACTGCACATTCAAAACATAAAAACAAAAAAATCAAAACACGACTTCGAAAAATTTGAGATTTGACGTATTTTTCACCATATAGTTACTGTGACACCCCATTCTCATCCGTCTAGAATTACATCTGTGCAATGTTTCAGCTTAATTCGTTCAGTAATTTTGGCGTGAAAAGGTAACAAATATCCAAACAATCTTAAGAATAGTGTGTGTATGGGGGGGGGGGGGGGGTATTTCCGTTTTAACTAAACAGCGTCGCGCAAAAATGATTTTATCAATGGGTTGATAGCAAATTCATCGAATTCCCCAAATCTAGCCAACCTAAATTTGATATCATTCGTATATAATTTATATCAATCGATCAAAATTGTTGGTTATCAAGGTTTCAAAAAATAATTCCAGAAAATGAGTTGTTTGCAAATATCACATTGACATGTTTCCGCTGAAATGTGTCAAAATGTCTTGATTAGGTAATTACCTTTTGTTCGCGGGATTAAACCGATAACAGAAGCTTTAGATAGTCCTATATCAAATTAAAGAATTTGTGTCAAATACTTTATTAGGTTATTAAGTATAGTTAAAGATAAGTCCCGGAAAAAAAGGTTCCGCGTAACATATTTTACAAGCCACTGTTCTAGATGCAATATTAAATTACCATATTTCACAACGCATCGTTTACGTGTTTACGATTTACGTAAGACGATTCGCCGAAAACTTGTTTTTTGGGTTTGTAATTTACAAAATGCCTTTAAAATTACAATACCGTTAGGTAGTTAGTGTTTTATATGTAGTAATCAAAATTATTTGTTGGAATTTTACGGTTGATTCATTATCTCAAAGTTGTTTGACATTTCTTTATATCATATGTTATTGTTGTTGTTGTTGTTGCTGTCACACTTGAACGATCGATTAAAAATGTATATACATTTCGATTTTTATTATGTATTGTTTAGTCATCTTACATAAGTGGAAGATTTCAAGTTTGAAGAAATGTTTTTATTTGTAAATATTAGTTTTATGGTTTCGAAGTGACATACAAAGAAAGAAGCGCAAGTTCATTCACGTTGAGGCTCGTTATCGCGAAATATTATGTGAGATTTTGTAATAAAATATAAATTAATCAAATTAATTTTAAGGTTATCGTCTTGGCTTTGAGCCTGATAATTTGAACAGCGAAACTTCGCAAGGTGTTTTTATATACAAACCACCCTGTAATTTCATATAAAATTAAAGCGCATAGCTACTGATTCAACATTAGACAAACATTATAAATTCAGATCATATAAATACACATGGCAACGAATATCAAATTTATTTTGACTCAGTCAGATAATATTTCAAGAATGCCACATCAATTGACTCACATGGTAGTCGTATGTAGAAGAATAACATACATAAAATACATGATATGGGATGAGGCATACTCTCAACAAAGTTCTGTGTCATTTTTATCAATTAGATTAAAATTAATTGGCTTAATGTATTTTAATAAGGCCGAAAAGACATAAAAAAATCGTAAACAATAAGATTCAATTTACATAACACATTTAAGTGTATTTCACATTGCAGAACGGTCAAAATTATTGAAATTGATAAGACGTCGTTTTGTCAAATGCGCCACACACATCTGGGTGAAATACATAGGGGTTTCTAACCCGAATATGTTTGGTTGATGACTTAGATATGTACAGATTTGAAGTTTGTCAAAAACTTTTCCTAAAACCAACAACAACGTTTCCTGTTTATCAGGTGCACAACTAAATTTCCGGGTTTCACACATAGATGGTGCTAGCGACACATCTAGTTGTCATTTATGTCAGAAGTTGTGTTTTGTTCATAGCGTGGACAGTTGTTAACGATAACCAGTTATAATACCAGCACATATCGCAAGCACGTCATTTGCTTGAGGAGGCCTACGGCGAACATACACCATCGAAAACTAGCTACGAAGATTGGTTTAAACGCTTCAAAAGTGGCGATTTGGAAGAAACGCTCCGGAAGACCAAACACATTTGAAGGGACCGAGCTGCAAGCATTATTGGAGGAATATGGTTCGCAAACTGAAAATTAATGGGTGGCGCATGAGTTGAGAGATAGATGGAAAATCGAAGAACCACTTGCGAAATTTTGCTTTCACGGCATGAAAAAAAGAGCTTCTTACATCGAATTATTACGGAAGATGAGAAGAAGATCTTTTTAAGAATCCCAAATGCAATAAGCCACTACTCTGAGATGGGTGGGATCAGAAACGAATCATCATGTACTATGAGCTGCTGAAACAGGGCGTAACTGTCAATGGGCAATGTTACCGACAACAACTCAACAATCTGAACTCGAAAATTTCGAAGAAGTGCAAAATTGGTTGGATGAATTGTTTCAGAGAGATTGCAAAAATGTGTAGATAGCGAAGGGCAATACTTTGAATAAACAATTTTTTATATTTCTATTGAAATCTTCCATTTTCATTTTTCAAAAAACCCGGAAATTTAGTACAAATAAATTTAACAGTGTATTTTACATCTCAAAATTGTCTTTATCTACATTGTCCCTAGATATTTTTAAGAGGTTACTACGGTTGGAATGAGTGTTTTCACTTTGTACTAGACCCAATCCAATTTAAAAAAATTAGTTTTACGTAAAATCTAGGGGAACAATGGGTATAATATTCAAAAGTTGTATACCTCAAAATCGGATTAAAAATGCCTAACCCTAAGATATTTCTAAGGGATTATTACGCTGGAATGCATGTGTTAAATTTATACTAGACTCAATCCAAAAAATCTGAGTTTTCCGGGAAATCTAAGGGAATTTATTTATCTTTAATCTGTTCTGGATCCTAGGTATTTCCCAACTCTTTCGGGGTTCGCTTCTCATGTCCTTACTTTCTCGCAGTTTGCATAGTTCCATTTCAGCTTATAGTACTGTCATGTAAGATGGATTGGCTCACGAGTTCTGTACTCCGGTAGTGAGGTCGTAATTGTATTCACAGATCGTAATCTGATGAAGAAAAATCCCTTTTGAGTCCTGCCCCTATCAGAATTCAAACACGGTACCTCCCGATCCAAACGCCAAAGCTTTAACCACTGTGCCGTTTTGTCGGTTAAAACTGCTTTATACTTAGATATTTTTAAGAAGTTATTACGCTGGAATGGGTGTATTTAGTTTGTACTAGACCCAATCTAATTGAAAACATGCAACCTTGGGGAACACAAATATTCTATAGTTGCATACAACAAAATCGCATTGAAATTGCTTTGTTCTAAGATATTTAAAGGAAGTTGCTATGGCTGGACCGGACAAGTGGTGCAGTGGTTAAAGCTTCGGCACTTGGACCGGGAGGTGCTGGGTTCGAATCCCATCAGAGACTAGATGCAAATCGAATTTTCATCATCGATTACGATCGGTGATGCTAATAAATACAACTAAGACCCTCTGATGGAGTGCAGAATTCCGTGTCACGCGCCGACCCACCTTCCATGTCAATGTACAGGTTGACATGGAGCTTGCAATGTGCAGGTGGTATACTGTAGTTGTGTGAGTAGGTGAAGTAGGTGGGTTAATGATGTGGAGTGAATGATTGGTATCACAATGGGCCTAAAAATTGGCCTAAGTGTGCAGTAAGCAACCACTGAAACCTAACCTAACCTAACCTACTATGGCTGGAATAATGGTTTTCACTTTGTACTAGACAAATCACACACAATTAAAAATAAAGAATTTCCCGGAAAATCTAGGAGAGCACTTGGTGAACTATTCAATAGTTTTATACCTCAAAATCGCATTAAAATTACTTTTGTAAGAGTTACTACTGCTGGAATAGATGTTTTTTTTAATCATTGCAATCTGAATATCAGAAGTTCTGTTTTGTTTATAGCGTGGACAGTTGTTAACGATAACCAGTTGTAATACCAGCACATATCACAACCCAAAAATATTTTTGCTAAGAACGAAAATATCGAGTTTTGTGTCAAACAAACAGCATTTGCGGGAAGTTTGCTTTTCTGCTTCAACTTGAAAAAAATGCAGGTGAAGCACATCATTTGCTTGAAAAGGCCTACGGAAAACATTCCGACCACCAGAAGTGGCGATTTCGGCATTGAGGACAAGAAGCGCTCCAAGACCAAAAACATTTAAAGGCACCGAGCTGCAAGTGTTATTGGATGAATATGGTACGCAAACTCAAGATCAACTTGCGGAGACATTAAACACAACTCGCTAAGGCATTTCCAAACGTTTACATGCTATGGGAAAAAATCAAAAGAATAACACGGCTCAGAGTGAAGCTGATCTCAACACAGTTAACCAATCAATTCCTAGGAAGAGATTATAGCTAAGAAACGAAATAGTTGGTGGAACTCTAATCTAATGAAACTTAGATGTTCTATGCATAAGCATATCAGTCGGAAATGGACCAAAGAGCAAAAGAGTTGGAATTGACTCTCTTCAGAGTGGCAAGAAATAAATACTTCCATGAAGTATTTAAAGCAAAGCAAAATAGTTTCCAACGGTACGTCATGGAACATGGCAAAGCAACACTTTTTGAAGTTTTGAATACCATTAGGAAGACAAATGGAGTTGTCATTATTATGTGGCATGACACACGCTTGGAGTTCCTCAACTCATTTCTGCCAGACAAAACACCAGACGAAACTGAGCCTCAATCAGAAATGCGCGAGGTCGCCACCAACATTAGTTGAACATACACACATGCTGAAGACTACCCATTTACGTGGTAGGAGGACACCGGTACTCTTACTTGCTTCAAGCGCAACAAGTCACCAGGACTCGACAACTTAAATGCTGAAATAATCCAGCTGGCATGGCCCATCATAGTAAAACTATTAAACACCTGCATAAAATTTGGTTACTTTCTTCGAAATCTTATAGACACATAATGTTACTACTGGTTATGGGGAAACCCCTAAAAAGTTGCAAGTCATTCGACAAACAATTCGGTTCCCGACCTAGCATGTCTACTGAAGATGCGTTAGTTCGCCTAATCAACACTGTCAAAACCCAAAGTTCGAAATATGTCATGGGTATATTCTTGGACATCAGCAGAGCATTTGATAACCTTACATGGCCTAGTGTCATCGCTAGTTTATCGGTGTACAATCTCCCTAGAAACACTATAAATGTTTTTAGGAGCTACTTCAGAAACCGATCCGCAATAATCACAAATATGTACGGTTCTGTTCCTAAGCAAATTACAAAAGGATGTCCTCAGAGCTCTATCCTAGGTCCTCTAGTCTGGAATATCGTGTTTAAGTCATTCTGGTGCATGGCAACTCGAGACTCGAACTTCAGCTTCAGGGTCAAATCGCGATTAACAAAATGAATCAATGGTGTGAAAAAAATAAAATGTCCCCATCTAACAATATCTTTAAATGGTCGAAACATGAAAATGGTCAAGTCTATGAGATATTCAAGGAGTTGACCTAGATGAACGAATGAGCGTAACTTCTCACGTTCTAAGAGTCTGTGAAAACGCTAAGAAGCTATTCCAATCCTTGGCGAGAGTGTCAAGAGAGGGATGAGGACTGAATCATAAAACACTTGTAGTGTGGCGGAGGCGCAGTTCACGTATGCCGCGGCTGGTTGGTATGACAGCTTAAATTATCACCACGTCAGATCATTGCAAAGTGCTCAGAGGAATATTTTGCTAGGGGTAGCAAAGGCCTAGCGAACAGTGTCTAAAGATGATGTTGTGGTTTTGGCCGGCGTGCTCCCGGTAGATATCCTAATCCAAAAGCGAGCGCAATTGTACTACCTAATAAGATGTAGACAAGTAGTAGACCTAATCAATATAGCAACAAAACTGAAATAGACGCAATGGCAATTAACTTATGGCAAAGAAGGTGGAATGAATCAGCCAATGGTAGGCATACATTTGGCTTCATTCTTGATATAAAAGCACGACTCAAAATTAAATTATCTCTGACGGGCTCAATGAGCCAAGTTATCTCTGGACATGGCAAGTTTAAAGCCTACCTACAGAGATTCAAAATAATAGATCAACGTCAATGCTTATGCGGATCGGAAGAAGAAGACGTTAAACACCTACTTTTCGAATATAACGAGGTGACTGTAATGTCACTAAAACATTAGTGGCTGGATAATACAAACATACAAGAATTACCACCGCCAGGATTACTTTGCGACGAAGTTCTTTCCAAGTTCCGACCATATTGTGCTGATTGCCGGCCTGGCTCTATGTTACGGACTTATGTCACCACAAATGTGTTGAATGTTATGCTTTTGTGTGAAACATGGAGGCGTGAGAGTAAGACGTTTCTGACATGCCATATTTCAAGCACATCGAAGTTATCACTGCCAAAGCTCAGAATCTAGACAGACCGATCTAGACGAACTGGTTAGCAAGGTCTACAGATTTGAACCCAATAGTGCATGTCTGGGGCATGTTAGGGCGACAGGTACGTACTCGAAGTCCAGCAGTTCGAAACACAGAAGAACTTTGAAATATACTCTTGGACGAATGGGAAAATTTATCACAAGCAGTGGTGAAAGCTTGTTCACGAAGCACTCAGCTGCTCGTCCCGTCTAAATTAAAATAATCTGTTTAACTTTTATTATATTTATTTTAATCCATCAATTTTCCCCAAATTTCCCTCGTAGTCTCAGTAGTATGACCTAAGCTGTTAGAAAAACAATCGAAAGTATTGGTTACAAGTGGAAGTTTTTGAGATATTGGCCAAAAACTGAAAATAAACTAATAAAAAAATTTAAATTTTCAAAAGTATTGGTTATGAAATGGCCAAGTTTAGTCCAGCATGAACAGATCCTAAAATTTTGTCCTAAGTTTTGAACCCCTGATCAATACTATTATCCAAATTTCGTCGTCATTCTTTTAGAATGGCTGAAAGACGGAATATTGTTAAATATTAAAATTTCGTCACCGAGTTCCTTTACTTCGGAGGTCAATTAATTTGTCATTTTAAGGATCGCTTTTAATATTTTATTCCGCTGGGATGTTTTATTTAGTAAAAAAGAGAGATACAAAATGAATAAAAAAATTCCGCTGGTAATTATATAACAAAACAATTCTCTTTTGTGATGGTGCTGCCACTTGCGGCGTGTAGCGAAATCTCTCATTTCCCGATGAGATAGTCTTATACAGCATATATTGCAGAATATCTTCCAATAATTAGTTTGTTTGTGATTAAAATGATTTTGGTAGTAGCTCTCGGATATGGCCTATTGTTGTTTTCGATGAATTCTCGATTTCTAATAATTGTTGCGTGAATTATCGTTTGGATGAATTGTTGTTTACGAAAAACTGCCATTTGCGGTGCTCAAATTGCTAATTGCTCTTTCTGACTAATATCGTGCTACCGTCAACAACCATTTTCAAGATCTGCGCATAAAGTTTATGCGCGGTAACAAGTTTCTCTTCGCGCAAATCCCCACCCATTGGGGGTTTTCTACCCCACGCTTATTTCTATATGAATTACACCACTGGTTTCCTTCGATCTATTTTTTCTTACATCAGCTAATTTAAGGAAGTGATTTTTTATTGAAGGTGACTTTAATGCGAAAACCACCTATTGGGATCTAGACTTACGACTTCAAACGATTGAAAGAATTGCTTCAAGCAGGGCAAACATCAAAAAGTGAATTTTACTCTGGTGGTTTCCTAACATACTGGCCCAGTGACGGAACGAAGATACCTGATGTAATAGACGGATCATTCCGGTTAGCATGACAGTCAGTGAAATGGTAATTCAAAGGGAGAAAGTACCCAGATTAACAAAATCAAAATCAAACTGGAATCTCTTTCGTGAAGTAATGGAGGGAAAAATCAATCTTCAGGCACCGATAAGAAATTCTCACCAGTTGGAAGATGAATTAGAAGAACTCAATGAAACAATTTACTATGCTGCTTTAGCAAGTCCCCCATTATACAAAATAAGAAGAAGCTTAACATAACCTATCCAATGGAAGTTAGAGAGTTGGTAAGAGAAGAGCAACGGGCACGTAAAACCTGACAAATAACTAGAACACCGGAGAACAAAACAATTTGGGTAACAGTCTCAAGGGTACCTTCCAACCACTACCAAGACAATCGGCCAATGAAAATATAATGTCAGTTCATAAGCTAGATGATTTTGATATATACCCAGTAACTCTTAAAGAATTAAAAAAAGAAGTAAAAAGCAACATGAATGTTAAAAAAGCCCCTTGGTGTGACTTAATTACTTGCCAAATAATCAAGGCTCTACCAGGTAAAGGATTTCGAAGATATTACACATAATCAACGCAAGCTTTCGGTTAAAATATATTCCGTGGCAATGGAAAGTAGCAGAAGTAATCATGATAGCAAAACCTGATAAACCACCTAACGATAAAAAATCATACAGGCCAATTTCATTACTGCCAATTATGTCGAAACTCTTTGAAAAATTATAACTAAAAAGACCAATAATTGAGGGCCGACAATAATGCAAGAACGTTAGAACGTAAAAAAGTATGCTCCAGCATATTTCTGGACGTCGCCCAGGCATTCGATAAAGTCTGGCACAGTGGACTGGAATTCAAGATCTGCCCGAGGCAATTATATGTCATACTAAGATCTTATTTATCCAATAGACAATTTCGTTTGAATCCTCTAATACTCCGAACTAAAGAAAATCTCTGCCGATGTCCCGGAGGGGAGTGTCTTAGGGCCAATCCTGTATTTATTATATACAAGGGATATTCCAACAACAGATAAAGGAACCATGGCCACCTTTGCAGATGACACAGCAATCATGGCGATTGGAAGTAATGTCGCTGATGCAACGAGCAAATTCCAGAAGATTAAAGGCTTCCCATATACCGATAGAAATTAACTCACGACCGGTTTCATATGCATACAAAGCTAAATATCTTGGCATGACATTCGATGCCAAGCTCAAGTGGAGAGAGCATGTCAAAATGAAAAAAATTGGAACTTTATATTAAGTCCAGAAAAGTGTATTTGCTCATAACTAGAGGCTCTGAGCTTACAATACTCAGCAAGCTGCTGCTATAACGGCAAATACTGAAGCCGATATGGATGCAAAAATGATACAGACATTTCAAAACAAGGTTCTCCGTAGCATCGTAAATGAGCAGTGGTACACAAGAAATGAAGACCTTCACAGAGACTTACAGATGGAATACATCAAAGATGAAATTAAAAAGCATGCCGCCAAACACGAAATAAGGCTCCACCCCTATATTCGCCATATGATAGATGAACCTGTCGATGAAAGACGATTTCAAACGCCGAGGCAGGAGGCCACCTGACCTAGTAAACACACCAAATTAAAATTAGTATTTTAAATAGGTTTAATTAATTTTGGGACTAACCATTGGGTTTCACCCCAACAAATCAGAATTGTTTACGAAATGTGAAATTTGTAAAAATTGGAAAGATAAATTGCTAGATGAGCACAGTCTCAGTTGTAATTAATAAAGCGGAAAAAATCAGCTAATTTGCATCTACTCTTATCGTGAAATGTAACATCTAATCAGGGATATTGTTTCATTATAACTTTATTTCGTACAGCCTGAACTTACATATCGTACGTTCAAATTTCTGAAAGTTTAATTTAGGAAAATGAAAAACCAAAGTGCTTATTTGGCGTACCATTAAAATCTAATTATAAGTTTTGGACAGTTTTCGCGGTTTTTTATTATTTATGGAACACAAAGACTTTATCAAATCCAAAATAGCAAAATTACATATAATTCGCGCAATAGTAAAAAGGACAATTAAAAATTCCAAATTATAGAACCAAAAATTATTATCAATGCCACTATATGTGGTTATTCAAAACATTCCAAATAAATATGCGAGATTCATAATCATTCCAATTAAGAAAGATGACAAAGCGAAGATATCATCACCGCGCGCGTATCTACAAATTAAAATTCCTACATATACTCATAGTTTTTCATTATCATATCCAATTAGTAATGTGACCGGTCATTGCGTTATCACTGTGTGCGCGTTCGAGCAAGTAATAAAATACGCACCACCGCCATATAGGGTTAGATGTTTATACCCATACTACCACAAAATATTTAGTAAGTGATAAGAAATATTTTTATTTGGTTATCGTTCCATTTCTCGGAACACACACAACTATAAATATTTAGTGCACAGGGAGCCGGGAAATACAATAATATCGATATGAGACACATTTATATGTGGCATGACACTTGCGATTACACGAAATTTTGTTGCCGAATCAAACAACCAAAAAAAAAGCATTTTATTACTGAGCAGCGAACGAGCATGTGCGCTGAGAGTGTTTTCAATTATAAAAATATAAAACCGCGAATTTAGTCGTTTTTATGTGCGCGGCCGCGATTAGATACAATTAGTTGGACCTTCGCAGTCGCGTTTAAATAAAAGTTTTAAATTCACAGTTTTGTTAAAAATATTTATAAATTACTTACGCGTTTGGGCTATCCATGTTATATGTATAATGCACTTTTTAACTGGAAACTACTAAACTAGTATGCATGCCTATAGCAACGATAATGTGTGCGGTTATAACGAATTGAATGCGTGCACATGCGACAAAATTTTCTCTCTCCGTCTTAAATGATTTCGTTGAAGAAATTTATAAATTTTGAATCATTTCGCTGCTGAGTGTTTATTACAACGAAATGTAGTAGAAATGTGTAAAGTTCACCATTGTTTGTTTTTTTATAGTTTTTTTTTTTGTAGTAAATTTATACGCATATGTGTGTCGTTGTATACTATAAACTATGTACTAAATGATAAAATAAGGACGGGATCAAAATATTCTCTATTTTTATGTCAAACGAATCAATTGTTTACTCGTATATGTAAGTGAATGACTGGCGCGCATGTTTTATCAACTCAATTGACCGCGACAGATTTAAACGCACAGTAATTGTTTTTTATCAGTGAACGGATATTTAAATACTTTCTCTATATATGAATTACACATAAATGGCAGAGGATTATGTTGTTCAGTGATCGCCAAATTCGATGTCAATTAAATTGATAAGATTTCGTTGTGCGAACACATTTTTTGTACAAAACCTATACGTAGAGGTACAATCTTATCGCACAAGGTGATTTTTTGCTTTGTTTATATTATTATACGACTATTGCAACGTGATATTATTTCAAATAACGCGCCAGACTATAATTGTTTACAACACGTCAGCTTTCCCTGTCTGGAAATTATTATGTGACGATTAAGGTGTGCACGTTTTGAGGAAATGTCACTTTTTTCATCATTCTGTTTGTTGACAGTCGATACGATAGATAGTGAGGATTGATTTTCATTGAGCAGGTTCATAGGCTTACAGATGATATTGAGAATAAATTAGAGAGGAAAATATACCATTTTCGGGTGAAATATGAAGAAGAATACTCCGAGCTAAAAAAGATTTCGGCAGGAGTCTCGCTGGGTAGTGTTTTGGGACCTGTTCTTTACCTGCTCTACACTCGAGATTTAACTCAATTAAACGATGTTACCATTGCACCATTTGCTGATGATACTGCAGATCTCTCAGTAGGAAACACTATCGAGGAGTCGACAACGTAACTACAAGATGCATGTGATAAAGTCATAAAATGGACAAAAATGTGGCGTATAGGGCTCAATGAATCGAAATCCAAGCATATGAATTTTACTTTAATCTAAAAGTCAGCTACGAACCCCTAATCATTAACGATCAGCAGATTCCGTATGCAAATAAGGCTAAATACCTAGGGATGACCTTAGATACTAGGCTCAGATGGAAATAGCACGTTAAAAAGAAAAAAGTTGAACTTAATATCCAATATCGAAGAATGCATTGGCTGCTGGGGAAAAATTCGAAATTGTCAACCGAAAATAAATTACTATTGTATCAACAGGTGCGTAAGCCTGTATGGACTTACGGAATTCAGCTCTGAGGCTGTACCTAAATGAAGTCCTTCAAAGGGACCTAAATATCCAGACAGCTCAAGAAAAAATAAAATGCTTGCAGTAATTCATGGACAACGTATTTACCAACACGTAAGTGAAGAGCTTCGTGGTATGTTCGACACTTCACATGCAGTAAGGTGATCGCAGAGAACGAAACCAATTGATTTATTGGATTAAGGGCATCAGTGCAAAGACTACTTCAATAAATAACCTATACATGGAGCTGGCAAATGGGCCTCTTCCCATTCACAAGTGCCTAAATTAAGAAATTACTAAAAATTATTTAAAAATTACTAAAAAAAATTTAATAATTCAAACTTCAATCAGTTAGGTTGCTCGAAACCTAGTTCATTTCAAATTGGTGAATGTACAAAAGACCAGTTAGCAAATAATCTTTCTTGGGAGGCCAGAATTCTCACTAATTTTGCTGCGGGATTTGTGATGAAAAAATAAAATTTAATTTTAAGTACGTCTGCTATAATTACTGTGCCATATATCGAAATCTCTACCAATTTTCGACATATAGGCTACGTTATCCGATGTTACAGCATCCCACTTGTGTGTTGTAGTGGTTTTCGACAAAACTTCGATTCGTTTCAAACGATGGAGTTACGGTCAATCAAATTGATCATATTCTCGTGACAAAAAATATTTACCATAAAAGATATTAAGTCTAAACGCCACGCCAACATCGATACTGGCCACTTTCTGAAAGTTGCGGAATATATGCCGTCCACCTATCCACCACTTATAATAACTGATTCTAACTGATAAGTTAGAATGGTTTAAATTAGTTATGTTTGAAAATTAATTTACAATATTTTTGTCTTAACCGTTTTTTTCGTAAATGCATATACTTTTCAAAATATTCGCAATAAACGAAAAAGCTCCTATGAAAGCTACCATTTCCGATAAACTGATATCGGCCAAAAATAAATGGGGGATCCCAATTAATAAAAAAATCTTAAGTATGAAGTTTCATCCCGATCCATCAATCCGTATGAGCAGTAGGGACCATATTTTTTACTGAAAAACTTTTTTCACAAAAATCGTCAGTTCCGCTTAAATTTTGAAAAACTGATATGGACCAGTACTGTTACAATATTTGTAACAATTTGAGTCAAATTGTTCCTTGCGGTAAAACTAAAATACTTATAGAAGGTTAAGACTTGCGTGGTGTAAGGGAACGCAACCTTGTTGTTGTCCATCACTGATTTGCGAAAACTGCAGGTATAGCGTAAGCTTGTTATCAATCTGTACATCTTGCATTTAACTCGTGTGTTACGATCGTTTACAAATATACATGGACAGATTATGTATTAATCGATATCAATACTTCTCTATTGTACTTGTGTTGTGCTTTCTCATTATCTATGTAATTTTTGGGTGATCATTAGTATCGGGGTGTGGTTATATATTTTCTTTTATATATAACTAAACGTAATCATGTATTTGGTACATAGGCAGCATCAATCAGCTGTTTGTAAATGAACATTATTGTGAGATAAAGAAAATTTGGCGGTGACACATTTAGTTAAGCGTCGGTTGTGCAAAGGCAAATTATAATAAAAAATAAATAAAACATAAAATAAAAATTTAGAAACTAATAAAATAAATAACCATTTGTGCTAAGGTGATTAAATTCCAATATAAATTTAGTGCTGGTGTAATCCTAAAGTAGTTTTACTCCTAACAACAAGACACCCTAGGTAAATTTCGCGAGTGTTGTGCATGTTTGTTGAAGCTTTTCATCATACGCAAATAAAAATTCATTGCAGTATTTCTACAAATATAATCATAGGAAATATTATAAAATTTTTGTACACGCTACCTTGTCCTAAACTGAAGTTACGGGGTGCGAAGGAAGTCTCACGGAATTTGTTGACGCATATTGTTTACACATACGGAAAGGTAATTATTGCGAGTGGTTAAGTGACGGCATGAGTTTATTTGGAATTTTTTTTTCCTTTTCATTTAATTTAACAGCTAAGTTCGGCCGCGTCAACCCGGGTGCTTTCCGTGTGGTTATAATCTTTATATTTTTTATACATATTTGTTTTTTTTTGGCGCTAAACATATAGTATACCGTATCTGGATTTAATACGGTAAAACCTCACAAACAGCTATAGCCGCAAACCGTTTTCCAATGGTACGATTGCCGGCCTCGGAGGTCAGCGTAAATTATATTGATGATCACACCAACGAATTAAGAAAACAAACCGCAAGTAGAATTCAAATAATTCAAAACTTTTATTTATAAACTATACAATTTAACAAACAATAATTTAACTTATATGTACTAATGTACTGAATTATGCTAAATCTATTATAAAAAAGTTACTTACTCTTATAAACTAAACTAACAATCTAGAAATTTTTCCACTTATGTAACGGTAATTATCGATTTAGATGAATTAGATGTAAATTTTTTTTTTCTATACGATGTACATTTAGATTAAGGCGTATGTTAGGGACCGGTCAATTTAGCTTATAGTAGCTTAGAGTTGATCAAAATTAGTGATTTTTTTGTGTGTTTTTGCTATTTGCCTGAGGGTTTAAATTAGTGATGGTTTACTTATCATTTAGCAGCGGTTCTAAAATTTTTGTGCTATAATGGTGTCTAGCTCGGTTTACGTTTCAATAGTATTAATTATGAATATTGCTTAAGTGAATTTAATTATGTAGTGGTTTTATAATTCATAAAGGGAGAGAAGTGCCGGTAATAAGGTCACTTCAGAAGGGTGGTGTCAGCATGGAGGTCAGGTGAGCATCGACCTCCAGTACGGTAAATTATCAGTAAGCTCGCTTTCTTCTGTTTTTTTTTCTTCGGTTGTTGTGTCTGAATTACCTTACTTTTACATCCCTAAGCAGCACATGCGAGCTCCAACTATCCTCGGCGAACAAAACCCCCCCCCCCCCCCCCTTCGACTGCTACTATAGCGGGCATAGTACTGCTGTCGCCGAAATAGGTAGTTGGGGGAAAAACAAAAATTTTCTTGTTGATCATGCTTGATACTTTGCGACCATGCTAGAGTCTATCAGCATGCTCTCAGAGTTACCAAGGATGTCACACGTTTGTTGGAATAAATTGGTTCAAGACAGCTTTCTCGTAAATCATATATTTTTCCAGCTGTCACTTGCGGTTGAAAAACGACAAAGCTCCTATTGACGCTGCCACTTCCGTTTCACCAATTTCAGCCAAAATATAATGGGATCTGCCAAATTTTTTGTTGAAAAACGGTTTTTTTTTGTCAAAAATCGTCATTTCAGCTTAAATTTTTAAAAACGGATCTTGAACGGTATATTTGGAAATTTGATTTAAAATTGTTTAGTTTATAATTGGTTTTCTTGTAAATGATATGGTTTTCAAAATATTTGCAAAAACCATATATGGAAGTTTTCACTTCGGGTGGAACGAATTCAGCAAAAATTAAGTGCAATCTCCCAGTTTCTCGCAAAAGCTGAAGTATGCTGTTTCATCCTGATCAATCAATCCGTATATGCGGTACAGGGCCTAATTTTTGTCAAAAAACAGTTTCTTGCCAAAAATCTTCATTTCCGCATACATTTTAGAAAACTGGTCTGAATTTTTTGCAATAAACGAAAAAGTTCTTATGGTGGCTGCCACTTACGGATGAGCAGTGTCGACTAAAAATCACTGAGGTCTCCCAATTTATGAAAAAAGCTTGTGTATGAAGTTCCAACTCGATCAGACAAACCGTCTGGGCTGTAGAGAGGACACAGATATTTATTTAAAAAATTCAAGGTGAACAATTTTCAAGATTACTATACAAAAAAAAGTTGTTTATCAAAAATCGACCTTTCCGCTTAAATTATGGAAAATTGATTTGAACCGATATTGTTACAAATTTAATTTAGGACCTTTACTTTTCTCAGAATTATGATACTTTTCAAAATATTTGCAAACGATGAAAAATTTCCTATGAAATCTGTGACTTTCGGCTAAAACGCTAAAATATGAAGTTTCATCTTGATCCATCAATACGGATTGATGAGTAGGACTGATTTTTTACTGAAAAACATTTATTGACAAAAATCTCCATTTCCCCATAAATTTTGGAAAACTGATCTGGACCCGTACTGTTGCAATATTAATTTGAAACCTGTTACTTCATAACCGTTTTTCTTGTAATTAATACTCTTCTCAAAATACATGCAAGCGACGAAAAAGCTTTTATTGAAGCTGTGAATTCTGATGGAAAAAGCTCCTAAGAAAGCTATTACTCGCCGATTCCAGCGAAAATTTGCTAAGACCTCTCAATTTGTGGAGAAAGCTTAGATATGAAGTTTCCGCTTAAATTTTGGAAAACTGATCTACAGCGGTATTGTTGCAAATTTAATTTAAAAATTTTCAGTTTATAAGTGTATTTCTTGTAAATTATTTGATTTTCAAAATATTTGCAAAAAACAAAAAGCTCCTTTGGAAGTTATCACTTCCGGTAAAACGATTCCGACCAAAATTCACTGGGATCTCATAATTTGTCAAAAAAAACTTAAATATGCAGTTTCATCCAGATCAAGCAATCGGTATGAGCTTACAGAACCGAATTTTTGTTAAAAACAGTTTTTTGCCAAAAATAGTAATTTCCGCTTATATTTTGGAAAACTGTTATTGATTGGTCTTTCTGTTTGAATCTGTTAGTTTATAACCGTTTTTCTGTTAAATGATATATTTTTAAAAATACACAGAAGGAATGAAAATGCTCCTTTTGAAGCTGCCACTTGAAAAGCGAAAAAGCTCCTATGGAAGTTGTCACTTCCTGTAAAACGATTCCGACCAAAATACACGATCCCATAATTTGTCAGAAACGGTTAAATATGCAGTTTCGTCCGGATCGGAGCAATCGGTCTGGGCTTACAGGACCTATTTATTTTTAAAAACAGTTGTTTGCTAAAAATAGTTAAAAAAATCATCGGAACAATAAGTGCCGAGTGTGGAATTTAGTGTTCTCAACTTGACTTGTTTGATACTTGTACTAAAATTTCAAGACAATTTGCAAGTTGTGGTTGGCGATATGGCGCTATTCGTGGAAGCGTCTTTGGTGCTAAATTCACTTAATTCTTTAATAATTAAAGAACATAACTAGGTTTGGTATCTGAAATTTGTAAAAAAATTCAAGGCTATTTGCATGTTGTGATTGGCGATATGACCTTGCTGTTTTTGGGCAAATTCTCTTAATTCTTTCATAATCACAACATGGAATTTCGGACACCAAACCAAGGTGAAAACACTAAATTCCACACTCGGCACTCATTGTTCCGATGATTTTTTGGATTTAGCCAAAGACGCTTCTAAGTTGGCATACCAAGTTGAGACTACTAAATTTCACCCTCGGTAGTATTTAAGCTTATTACTGTAGTACTGGGATTCTCAATATTTTTTGTTTATTTTTAATAGTTTTAATTAAGCCACGTATTTCGAATTCCAAACTTTTTTTCTTTTTCCGCTACACTTTTTGATAATTTGTGCATTTACCCTTTTTTATTAGTCTACACTTTTCATTAAAATGTGTAGCTACTCTTTTTAGTAACTTTGTAGATCAGCATATTTTTCTATGCCATTTCTAATGCAGCTTTAGTCTAGTGACACTTTAGTTAGTATATTTGGAAATGCTTGCAAAATTGCTTTGATAATTTATAAATGTGTACGTCATATTTATCACACGATAATGGCTCATAAAATTAACAACTTAATCAATAACATTCATAGTTTTGTGAGAATCGTGCGACTTGTTATTTCCGTCTTGTATGCATAAGTTAAACATCTCACATAACATAAATTGATTCTTGCACCGCGTCTAACATATACTAATCGTCCGTATATTTAATGATCAATCCACACAATAAACGACAAATATTTGATTCGAAAATTCTCATCACACCGATAACAAATAAATTTCAATTATATGAAAACGCATTAACATGTTCAATCTACTGACTAAACACAGAGATTAGAACGTTTAATTATCACCTGTTCGATCGTTATTTATATGTAATTTATCTACACTGCAAGCGAAATGGGTCGTCCACCTCGAAAGGCTAAGTAATATTATGTACGGTGCAATTCGCAAACTTATTGAAAATTTATGACCATCAAGCTGTGATTAAAAGCAATTATTACTATTTCTATACTAACAACTTGTAATAGTGAATGTTATTGAATTATACGAACCGTAAGCGCAATGATTCATCTAGATACAAGAAAATAGAAATAGCATAAATATACTTGACTCTTGCAACTACATAATATTTTTATTAATAATACAAACTATGATTGGTGCTTTCATAATTAATTAATTAATCATAATTGCGGTGGTATGGCGGTGTACACAACATTTTGTGTTTAGTATTTTTCTGTTGATGTCAATGGTAGAGCTTATTTTTGACACCTCACCTTGAACAGTCGCGCAATTTAAAAAAATTGAAATACGCCAAAAGGTCATTTTATTTTAGGTTTAACTCAATCTACGTGTGTACTGTGTAAATTGTGCAATAACCGAAAAAACTCGTATAAGACGAATTGATATTTAATCGTGAAACAGACTGTCCTATAAATTAAGTATGCGGTCGAATTCACATTAAGATTACCTCAATTTCCCATTATGGTGGTAGTACACTCAGACCGAGTATCCCAAATTCTCGAAAAACTTCAAATTTTAATTTATCCCCTTGTGATCAACATCTTGGGAACAACGGTATTTTCCTCTATACCCACAAAAGTAAAATTATTTCCCAGAAACTTGTTTATGCACACAACGACTTCCTTGTATTCCACATATGTCAATTATACACAGTATACGTATTTAGTACCTTAAATTTGCTTAATCATCGTTCGATCCCATGGAGGTTCTTTGTTACGTTAAAATAAAAACACATTTTGTATGAATCACATATACGCTTAACAACTTTGTGCAAACAAAGACGCGCAGCATCTTTATTATGTAGCTTTCATTTTCTTGTATACATTTTGTGTTAACAAAATAATTTGTATAATATGTTTATATTAAGAAATAGGGCACACATAAAATCCATCGATTATCGATCGTATTTATTTTGATTTTTTTTTCAAAACTCGATTTACGTTAAACTTGTAATAATTAGCGTTATTAAATAAAGCGACGAAGACGACAAAGAAAAATTGAAGAAAACTTTTACTTTTAGCCGTTAATGTATGATATTACGGTTAAAAATAATATTAAGATGCATTATTTAACTGATTAAGTACAAAACTTATATATCGATCTAATATTCCTTGTCATTCGTTAAGATGCGGTAAATATTAATAAATTAAACCATGACTTAGAGACTTTGCAAGAATCATTTAATTTCCGCGTTATTATTTGAATTTTTTTTTGTTGTAAGTCGCGATTAAGTACAATTTGCTGTTTCACCTCAACAAAGACTTTCTCTAGTGAAGCAAAAACACAAAATATAACACTTGAGGGTTCAAAGTCAACGACGATATACACGGTGAACGGTGATTTGTAGCAAATTCGTGTAGGACTTCCCCCGGTTGTACATAGATGTACCTTTTACTTCGTTCCACAGGGGTAGTTTGAAAAATTTGATTGGTAATAGTGCGACTCTTACAAACCTGTTATCTGTCTTGAACTACATCAAACACTCCGTTGATTACACAAGCACCAAAAATGCAACCAATCATAACTTGCTTTTCGAACGCTATTATAATTTAGGCTCAGTGGTTAAATCATTTGACGATTAGTTCTCTTAAATAAATTTCTTATCCTAAGAGAACTAAACTAACTAGGTAAAATAATGAAATACCAAATGGCTTCACCAAGGCAATGTGTCTCACTTGCGAGAAATCAAAGTTATTAATGCCATTGCTGGTTGGGTTGGCATTTCGTATTTCATCCAAATCAATTTCATTTCCTTCATTCCTTCTCCGTGTTTGACCCAAGTAGTGGATATCTTGACCGTCATCTCGTAGCGAGGATGGAATTGACTGTGGTTGATTTTGTTTTATTTAAATTTAAACTGATTTTTTTTTTAATTTAGTTTAGTTCTCTTAGGATAAGAAATTTATTTAAGTAATAAAGTCATGAAGGCCCTTTTTTCCCCCAAAAAAAACTTCTTCGAACACCGAAAGCCGAACACAATCTACAACAAACTTGAACCAGCTTCATGTAGAAAATTTAAATATTGCAAGTACAAGTGTAAATCAAGTGGGCAAAGTTCAACATAGTCCAAAGAAAACACCTATACAAGTGATTAAAGTGCTTCTTCGACAGAATTAGTTATTCCGCCGTTTAAAATTATAAATCAAAACAGCGAAGGAAAAATTAATTCATCAGCAAATGCAGTGCTAAACGAAAACAACAAGAATGAACTCAGTGTGACGAACTGTAGTGACCGTGGTCAGTTTGAAAATAATCTAGTGCAAACGGGATTGGATAGGTATATCACTGTTCAATCTAAAAGAAAACGTAGCCCGAGATCTGCTCAGTTTGCTGGCAGGAGCAAAGTGACACGGATTGAACTAGGTGTTAACCAAATACCGCTTAACAACCGATTCTCTAGTTTAGAGGTCGGTGACCTCAATACAGCGCCGAAATCGAAACCTGAGAAACCGCCTCCAATTTATTTAAGGGAAGCATCTAACAATGAACTGGTTAATAAAATCGCATCATTAACAGACTCTAAATTGTAAACTGCCCCGCTCAAAAGGGGTAATATAAACGAAACAAAGATTCAAACCTTCGAAATCGATGGCTTCAGAGCCCTAGTCAAACATTTTGACGAAGTTGGTAATAAATATTACACATACCAGCTAAAAAGTCAAAAAGGGCTCACTGTTGTGCTAAAAGGAATTGAAAGCTGCGTAGATGTTAGCGACATACAAGCTGCACTTGCTGCGGAAGGTTTCCATGTCAAATCTATTGGTAATATAGTAAACCGTGAGAAGGTACCCCAACCAATGTTCCGTTTGGAACTAGAGCCAGACGAAGAAAAGTCAAAAGGAGTTCACAAGATTTACAACCTAAAATATTTGCTACATCGCAAAATAGTAATTGAAGAAACTAGGAAGAGGTCAGGACCAGTTCAATGCATAAAGTGCCAAGAATACGAACACACGAAAACATACTGCACCTTAAATGATGTTTGTGTTATTTGTGGTGAACTTCGCGACTCCAAACAGTATGACAAATCTCGCAATGATCCATCTGTGAAACGTTAAAATCATACTGCAAATTACAGGGGATGTGCAGTGTATCTGGACTTAAAACGGAAAATAAACCCTAAAATGAGAGCTGAGCAACGAATGCTCAATATGCAATTCAATCATTTTTAACCAAACCTGCGAGTGCAAACACACAAAATGATAACTTGGAGACGTTTGACAGCAGTTTTGCACAGCCAGGTGTTTCTTATGCAAACATCCTAAAAGGTAACAAACCGAAACCCAAAGTTCGTTTTAATGAAGAGGACCTAAATATTCATACCACGCTAAATAAATTAACCGAGACCATCCAAAGTTTCATGACGATGATGGAAAGGGAAATGAGCATGATGATGGAAAATATGAATACGCTTATGCAAATAATAGCTAAAAATCAAAAATGACAGTTCTAAAAATAGCTATTTGGAATGCGAACGGGCTTCCGCAACATAAAGCTGAGGTACACACCTTTCTTATCGAACAAAATATAGACACCATGTTAATATCTGAAACACACGAGCTCCAGAAATATGCTAAAGATCACATCCAAGCTACAACTATTTGCTTGGACGAATGGTCTGGGAAATTTGTAATATCGGCTGTTTACTGTCCTCGGTGGACAGCAATTAAAAAACAGCAATTTATCGACTACTTTAATCAGTTGGGAATCAAATTTCTAGCAGGAGGTGATTACAACGCTAAACATGTGCAATGGGTTTCGAGGTTGACGTCACCCAAGGACAAGCAACTCTACGAAGCAATAAACGAGAAAACCCTAGATTATTTATCATCTGGACATCCCACTTATTGACCTACCGATGGAAAGAAAATTCCTGATTTAATAGATTTCTGTGTAATACGAGGCATAGCACGCACCAATGCTCAAGTCGTTGACTGTTATGATTTATCATCAGATCACTCACCAATAATCGTAACACTAAGTACGCAAGCATTAAAAACTGAACCACCCCAACGTTTAACAAACAAACTAACGAAATGGGTTCTGTATAGAAACATAGTAGACGTAAATTGTCATCTGGATGTCCCACTGCAAACACCAGAAGATATCGATGCCGCGATAGAAAACTTAAGACAAATAATGGAAATGGCTGCAAAAAAAGCTACTCCGGAGTACAAAAATTCGGAAAAAATAGTAAGCTTCCAAGTAACATTCAAAAGTTATTGGCAGATAAGCGGGCGGCTAAGGCAGCTCAATCTCCTTTTCATAAATGGAAATTAAATAGAGCTATTAAAGCTCTAAGAGAAGCAATACGGGAAGAACACAATCTTGGAATGCAGAATTACTTAAGTGAGCTCACAGCACCAGAGAAAACAGATTACTCACTGTGGAAGGCAGCAAGAAATTTAGAAAGGCCAGAGCTATCGAACCCACCGGTAAGGAAACCAGATGGTCATTGGGCCAGAAGTGATTTCGAAAAGGCTATCGCTTTCTCTAACCATCTACAAAAAGTGTTCACTCCACTGAAATGCGTCAAAACGGTTATCAAAAACAGGATAAATCCTAAGAAAGCTCGATCGGAAAAATGATCAAAGAATTACCCGATAGATGCATAAAATATATAACATATATTTTTAATGCGATTATGAGATGTGGATATTTTCCCCAAAAATGGAAAATATCTCAAATTATCATGATTCCTAAGCCAGGTAAAGACGAAACCCAAGTCTCGTCGTACAGGCCAATAAGTCTACTTCCGATAATTTCAAAGCTCTCTGAAAAGATGCTACTAGAAGAACTAATACCTATATTAACTGTAGGTCGCATTATACCAGATCACCAATTTGGATTTAGAGAGTAGCACGGCACAATAGAATAGGTGCACAGAATTGTAAGCACAATTAAGCTCTCCTTAGAAGAAAAGAAATATTGCTCGGCAGTTTTCTTGGATATTGCGCAAGCTTTAGACAAAGTATGGCATGAAGGATTAAATTACAAAATTAAAACTCTTCTGCCTAGACAATTTTATGCAATTCTTGAAAACTACTTAGCCCAAAGGATGTTCCAGGTGAAACAAAGTACGGCCACTACTGATTTAACCGAGATAAAGGCAGGAGTACCGCAAGGTAGTGTATTGGGACCTGTACTATACTTGTTGTTCACAGCTGACTTACCAATAACTGAAAACATAATCACTTCAACTTTTGCTGATGACACAGCTATATTGTTTCCACATAAAAATCCTCAAACAGCATCGAGAGAATTACAAGAACATCTGCACAAAATAGAAGATTGGTTAAAAACTTGGCGGTTAAGGACGAATGAATGTAAATCAACACATGTAACATTCACCCTGAATAAACGCAACAAACAAACGTCAAATATCTCGGTGTTCATCTCGATAGAAGATTGACATGGAAAAAGCACATTGAAACAAAACGTAGTCAACTAAAAATAAAATTTTCTAAAATGTACTGGTTGATCGGAAGAAAATCGAAACTCTCTCTAGACTGCAAGGTTCTACTATACAAAGCGATCCTAATCCCCATATGGACATATGGTATCCAACTATGGGGCTCAACTAGTGCCTCAAATATAGATATTGTACAAAGAACGCAAGCAAAGATACTTCGTAGCATTACAAATGCGCCCTGGTATATTCGAAACAGTAACATCCATAGAGACCTAGGAATTAAAACGGTTAAAGAGACAAGAAAATCATATAGACTAAAATATCATCTGAAACTGGAAGCACACCCTAACGAATTAGCTAGAGAACTACTAAGGCAACCGAAATACAAACGGCTTCGCAGAGCAGATCCTCTAGATTTAATCAACTGAAATATTTAATAATTACACGCATGTTGACCTAACACACTTAAATTAAGTAATTAATAATATTAAGTACTAACATACTCGTAGGTTAAGGCTTAAGTAAAAAAAAAATATATAGTTTTTAAGAATTTCACACTTCTTGTTAGTTTCGTATAAAGAAAGATTCAAGAATAAAGCCTTTGGCAATAGTTAAAAAACAAAGTAATAATGGAGCTGGAACTATTGTATGCAAACGAACTCATTCTACTGACATAAGGGGAATTCGTTATGAGGCTCGTCGACCAGCGATAATTGTTCTGGAAGAAGCCCTTAAACAGGAGCGAAGAGGCTTTCTTTGTGTCACGCTATTTGCGCATAGGGCAGCCCAAGAATGTCCACTTCGCGAGATGATAGTGTGCTTCAAGAAGTTGGTGTACATTCATAAATTGCTGAGAACTCGGATATGGGGTGGTTTAACTGTAGACGAGTTGAAACCAGTTTTTTACACCAAACTACTTCATGTTTTAGGTCGAATCGAACGTAGTTCTAATTCTGTAATATTCGACGATATAATTGTCGAGATGAGACAAGCATGGCATAATCTAAGGGATATTGGGTGGTCCATAATATGGCACGATATAACACTGCGAGAAGCCGATAATGAATTAAACAAATTAGGGTACTACTAGGAATTAGTGATAACGCGCAAGATAAGCAGAGGAGTGCGCTGATGCCACCAATTGGCACGTTAGACGAACTTAAGCTATTGCGAAAATTGATCCAGGAGCAATGTCTGTCAAATAAATCAATAGTGATTCCACCATCAGCACCACGAACATCTCAGTTAAAGGATTCATTTAGTTCAGTTAAAAAAACATCAGACAGATCATTTCCGAGCCGCACGCAAGAATTACATAATAATCAGGTAGTTCAAACCAAACCTAGTAATAAACCATTGCGACATGTATCACAAATGACATTACGATCAACGTTAAATCCAAAGAACGTATGTGGTGCTAATAACATATCAGCAGACATCTCACCGTCAACCTGTATCTTAGAAGACGATAAAAAAATTTCAAGTGGTGTAGGTAATCAGGTTGATGAACGAAGAAATTTACCTCAGGTTTCTGGTGAACAAGCATTACCAGTTGTCGAAACGATGCCACAAGTTACCTTAGCTCAAAGATCACCGCAGGAAAGTTGTTATACCGAAATAGATCTCAGTTATGCGAAGCAAGAGATGGACCTGAGTTGTAGTAAGCGGCTTGCAGACAGTAGTATGTGTTCTGATAGGCCACTATCAACAAATAATACAACAGGCCTATTATCGCCACCCAGTAACAAAATTGCTGAATTAAATGGTGACTCATTACCTATAAATTAGTAAATTAAATTGAAACAAAATCTTACACAAGCAAGAAGAACTCATCTCGCAGTAAGGAAAGGAAATCTAATTTGCACAAGCCATTACCATGCAGATCCCACAAAAGGCAACTTAAAACTGCACAAAAATCAGAGCAGTTTATAATCCAACAGGTCGATATTGCAGTTAATTCCCTGTAAACCTTATTATAGCAATAAGGTAAGGATTACACAAGGCAGATTGCACGCCATCCAGACAATTTTTAAATTATTTCACAGGATGCGATGTTGTAGTGATGTTCGTAAATACCGGAATTGGAAGCGCCGCCGTAGAAAAGGTGGTCGCATACATCATCCACTTTACCATTAGACCATATATGTATAGTCGGGCATTTACATAGATGATGCAATGGTAAAGTGAAGGCTGGTATATCGCGCGCGATATTATGAATATACCAGCGTCATTAGTTAAGTCAATAGCGATTAGGAAAGTATAATATTAAGTTTAATTTAAAGAAAGGATGAGGTTGGCTCAACCCCAGTCAGATAATTTAGCAAAATGGGCTTGAACTAGCGCCATCTACCAAGTTACTAAATTTTAATTGGCAATTAAAAGGTAATAAAGGTTAGTAGCAATTTTAGTTATATCGCCAAGATGTAAATTAATGTAAAATAAAATTAAACAAATTTTGAATAAAGAGCAACTTGTTATCTTTGAGGAATTAAAAACAACATGAAAGGATACCAGAAGTTATGTTATGGACAGATCTTTTATGCAGTTAGAGAACGGTCAAAAACTTTTCATCAAAGATGCGAACCATCAAGAGGATCCTGGCAGCGTAATCAAATTACGTTCATGTACATATTTGCGCTTACTTAACTGTGGCACATATGAAAAATTCTAAGGTGAATGAATCATATGATACCACTATAAAAAAATGCAAAGGAGAAATGTAGAAGATAATAGTTGAAGATATTATCTTCGAGGTCATGCCGATGAGGAAGTAGATTTTGTTGGGATGGGTTGATAACGGAATTAGGTTTAATCCCGTTACAGTTCATAACGACAAAGATCAGAACTTTACCCAAATATCCCGAGCAATAATATCATTAAGAAGAATAAAAGAAAGGAGAAATCTTATACCGTAAATAATACTACATCGATTCCTGTTACTTCCTTGTCATCTTCCGAAACCTCGCATCTTCAGAACTCACTTCTAGCCTCTAAACCTGTACTTGTCGCCTTAGCCTTATCCCTAAGGACAGTACCAAATTGATCTTCGTCACACAAGTTTTTCCTGAAACCACTTCGGACGATGTTCTAACTCACATAAAGAACACTCGTGCGTCTAAGCGGTGTGAGCCACGACAGAAATCCCATTTTGGAAATCCTACGGTTTTCTCTTATTTTTTCGAATAGTATTTGATTGTCCAATTTTGTGCGTCTAACGGTAAAATTTGTGCATAATGTATTTTGGGATCGGATTTCTGACGTGGTTATCACACCAGAAATCCCATAGACCCGTTTAATAATCAAAGCATGTTTTGCTTTAGTTTAATTATGCCAAACTGTGCACGTAAAGATGCACATAACCTGATAAGATCAGCGTTCACTGGTGGCATACTCCATATCAGGTAGAATTGGGAATAGAAAACTCTTAACTCAACCCTATTTTACAAGTTAAATCTTTGAAATTTATTTTATGAATGATTTTTGGAAACCCCACTTTTCATTAATGAAATCACTTAAACTAGTTGAAGGTGGAGTCTGGAATTTTTAAAATCGTTTAACTAATCCACACTTCATCGTGGGACCAGCGTTCATTTTTCATATTCTTTTTCCCTCAGCTTCTCAGACTTTGATGAAAACTGCTGAGCGAGGTTTTTCGAATGCCAAGAATCGATTTGGTAGGTTCTGGGTCCTTTTTTGGTTCGCACCATTTTTTAAAAATTAGTGAAGAGGGGTTTTACAGTTGCTCGGAATCAATTGTGATTGGTGCAGATTTCGGGAGAATTTGTTCAGAGAGTTGGACGGTAAGCTCCAGGTCCCTTGGCAGTCCCGGGGGCGGGTTTTTGAGGGTCATGAATCGATTCGATGCATACTAATTTCTTGAAAATCTATTCATAGGGCCGTCCGGATTACTTTCATTAAATTTTTCCAATTTTTATCAAAATCTCAAGCAATTTTTTTGGTTACCAAAAACTGATTGTGATGGGTCCTAATTTCGGGAATATTCGTTCAAGGGTTCGTTCGGTGGGGACCGGGTTTCCATCTATAATTTTTCCGATTCTTATAAAATTGTTCGAGGATTTTCATAAAAATTGTTGGACGAGCATTTCCGATACCCAAAAACAAATGTTGATGAGTTCTTATTTCGGATGCAAGACAACGATTAGAAGGAGTTCTGATTTCTGGATAATTCATGTAAAATTCTCTGAATAGGTCGTCATATTCCACACCATGTTGCTTGATGTTACACCATGTCGCATATTGGGTTCTTGAATGATGTTGCACAAGGTTACATTATGTTGCAGGATATTTTGAGATGTTGGCTTGAATTTTTTTTTAACCTTTTACGTGGTCTAATGATTTTGATAAAATTTGGCGGGACAGGGGTTACCAATGTAAAGACATGATATGTGTCACGTGATGCTGCACCATGTTGCATTATGTTGCACTGTGTAGTGGGATGTTGTGCACAAACCACGTCCTTTTTAAAATATTGGTTGTTATGAGTAACAATAATGACTTGTAGTATTCGCTATCTAATTAATGTTTTCACCTTGGTAAACCACATTTTCATGTCGTCTAGTACGGCTCGGGTCTCTTTATTTAATTCTATTTTCGGGCAGCGCAATTTTCATAAAAGTGATTAAGGTGGATGCCAAAGAATGCCGAGAGGTTGCTCCGAATCCAAGAAGGGTGTTCGAAAGTTGGCGAATCTCAATGAAGCAGTGGAGCGGTTAGATGTCAACTTTGCTGAACCGTTCCTAGCTCATATGTGGATGTTATATGTGGATAGTTTCTCTCGATATCCATACGTTATGAAGCTGCCAACTTTTTGCGATCGAAGGGTTGCCGGAAAGCATTTTAAGTGATAATACGTATTGGATATAAGTATTGATTACTTTACAACTGCGAGAGTGATATCTTTCAAAACCGACATGAAGAAATAATTATGAGATGGAGATAGCACTTATCACACAAGCTGGCGTTCCCTACTAGTTACTGATTCTGCCAAGGACTTTTGTTTTGCGGCCAACGCATGCAATATTTGTACGAAACAGATCTGAATGTGTAGGAGTAGTTTGAAGGCAATACTCGAATAACTCTTAAAGTTTCTATTCAGATCTAAGAATGCCATCGGAAGGTGTATACTCTCATACGTGAATTTTGAAAACAACCTTATTAAACCGAACCTCTAGGCATTTTGCACCGATCTTAGAAAGCCGCCCTGCTTGAAATATTAGATATTAAAGTGCATGGGTAGTTTGGAGGAAAAATCAAACAAATCTGGAGATGCCTTTTCAGATTTGTCATATTCTGATCTAATGCCATCGAATTTTGTGTACTCTTACGGATTAATTTTGATAACCACCTAACTCGTGCGACCGGTTGAAGGCCGCCATAATCAAACAGTAATAGTAATAATCCGTTAGAGTACAAAAAACCCGATAGCATTCACTGATTTGTAAAAATTATGCAAACGATTTTTTTTGGGCTGACACTGAGATCAAGTATTGGCCTTTCTCTAGAAGCCACACGAGAGGAAAGTGAAAGTACCTTGAAAATAGCCTCCAGACCTAAAGACCCTGTACAGCATAACAAGTATAATAATTTCTAACAATTCTATACCTCGTTGAAGAATTATGTGAATTACTACAGGGTTGAAGATGTTAATTAAGCACCTGTACACTTCTTATTGAATAGAAAATGTGTGCGTCTTAAAGTTGCCGATGACATCCTGATAACTCAGGATTATGCAGTAGGGGGATGAAACCTCTCATTAATGAGCTAAAAATCTCCCCATTTGATGAATTTTATTCTTCATTTGGCTTCTTGGCTGATGCCAGTTTTTATGTTCAAAGGAGAGGACCTTGTTTAGTTGACAAGCCAACGGGAGCTTGTCATTTTGGTAAACGTAAGCTATTTATTTTACTGCTTGTTAGTGCAGTGTTATATGTAGTGGGAAGAGTTGCGTAGGCCGTCCAGTCAATTATTCGCTTGGCCCTGTTAAACATTTTACGAACTTAGTATGCAGCGACAAAATTTAGGGTTTCCGGTTGCCTTTTTGCCCTTGCATTTGATAAGAATTTCAAGAATCCTTCCATTTTTAGGTCAAGGCTCTTATATAAGTACCATAGATCAGTTCTTCGATGTAATAACGATACAGATAGTACATGCATGATTGACCATTATTTCCTAGCCTTGTCTGTGCTGTACCATCCTGTTATTAAGACCAGCTGGATCGGGTTTTGATGACTGATGGAGATAGTGTGTAATAGTTTTATTCCTGCTCGATGCGCATTGATGTTGCGCAGATATATTATTGGGGCCTGAATGCCTTACCAAATTTGCCGATTGCTCTTATTTATTCAGTGAGATCAATACTTTTCTTTGTTCTTTCTTCAATCGGAAGTATTTGTTACCAATTCAACTGGTAAAAGAAAATTATAAACATAAAGTGCTGACGTATAGTATTTACTTGAATTTTGGTTATTGAGCAAGAATGTAAACATAAAATGCTGAAATGCAGCATTTACTTGAATGAAGTAATTTTACTATATAACCTGTAAAATTTTTATACTAAAGTTAAAAGTTATAATACAAGTAAAGACATCGCTTTTCATTTCTTAAAATATATTGTTTTGAATTAGTAGACTAGCTCCGACCCACGGTAGGTGCACTAATCTCATTCCAATACATGATCCTTCGAAATAAAAACCCACCAGCGTCAAAACAAGTTAATAAAAATTAATATGAAAGCCAAACAATAACCGGCCAAACAACTACCAAATCCATCGAAAATAAGGCAAAATAACCACCAGCGAAATTCTCAACAATAATCAAGCGCTACACAACCAGCAAAACCGAGTGTTATTATGGATAACTAACTTGATCAACAAGAACTTGTTAGAGGAAAATTAGCTCAATTCGAGAGCAATTACAAAAAAGATGGACCGTCTCGTAAGACGAGCAAATATCTGGAGGCGAAGATAGACCAATTAAAACTCTATACACAGAGTTCGAAAAACCGCTGAACAAATATACAATCTTGTTCCACCAATCAATCCATACATCAACGAAAGATTTACAGTGGCAGCGACATACAAAAAGATTATAGAAGAAATGCGCCAGCGATTAAACAATCCAACACCGCTATCACCAGCGTAGAGCATGCAGTTAATAGCATCCGAGACGGGCGATTCTAATAAAAAGCTCGTACAACAAACCAATAATACACCGATAGATCAAAGTAACAACAGGGAGTTGTACAGAGAAATAGCGAAGGCCAAACTATCAAAATTAATCTAGAAAACTAAACAAGCGCTACAAGAATCGGAGATCAAAACATTTGATTGGACGGATTCAATGATGATAACGTTAGCATGGATTAAAGGTAAACCTCATAGATTCAAAACATACTTTGCAAACAGAATATGGTGGAAATCCAATCCGTATTGTCTCCGGTGCAATGGGTTACGTGGAATCCGGCGAAAATCCAGCGCATTGTGAATCGAGAGCATTGCACCCTACCAGCTTAATAGATCACCCTCTCTGGTGGAACGGACCAAGCTGGATCAGAGACTCTTTCAAATATAGGCAAATGCGGATTGTTGCGAGAATTTGTTTCGACATTAAACACCGAATAATTATTCCTTATAAGAATGATTTCACCACGCTGCTGATAGACTACGCACAGAAGATGACGTTGCAGATAATACAGGGCAAATATTGGATAATACAGGGTCCATTAGAAGTAAAAACTGTCATCAATAAATGTATGGTTTGCTATAAACATCAAGCACGGACACTGGGTCAACTCATGGGCGATCTTCCAGCAGCAAGAGTGACTCCAACAAGATCATTCACTCATAGAAGAGTGGATTATGTTGAGCCTTATCAGCTCCGATGTTCATCTGGACGAGATAACAAAAGCTACAAAGGCTATTTAGCAGTCGTCGTCTGTTTTGCAATAAAAGCCGTTCACATAGAAGCAGTAAGCAACTTGTCAACTTCCTCGATGTAACAAAGTAAGAGCGCATCACTTTTAAGTAACACTTTCTCTACTTCGATAACTCACAGTACCATGCAATTGTTGCTTTCATTCCTCGGTGTATAATTTCAGTATTTAATTTTATACATTTTCATTAAAATACTAATTATTATATTGGTGTTAAATCGGAGTGAAGTTTATGCCAAAATAACAAAATATACACTGAGTACCTAGAATTTAAAAAAACACTCAAAAATTAAACTTTCATAATAATGTTTCAAAATTTTCAACAAACACAAATATTTCTGCACAATAAGTAGATATTTAATGCTTGTGAAAATTTTTGAGTGAATTTTATAATTAGAAATTTTTACAACAAACACACTAAGAATTGCACAGAGGTAATCGTAGTGGTTCTGAACACTTGATGTAAGAAAAAAATCTTGTTTTGTTATTCGACAGAGAAGTGTAATAAGAAAATTCTTAAACATTTGGAGTTATTTACCTCGGTCTCTACGGACCGCAGAGAGATGATCCAAGAGGTTTTGAATTAGTATTTGATGTAATAAACCAATCTTATTTAGCCACATGCTCGGAAATCTCTGCGAGTTTTGTTATTCGACGGAGAACATCATTGAGTGTAATATGGCATAAATTTCACTCCGATTGGTGTTAACATACGACTCTTAGATAAGAACTAAGCAATCTTTCATATGGAGACCTGTCGAGGTAGCTTTGGTGCGAAGCGCATGTAAATTTGAATTATATGACCTCTTTCGCCCCTTGCGATAGCGATTTTTTCATTCTAGTTCAACAATTTCGCTAGACACAGTATTCTCATCTAATATTGAGTCCGCATCTTCACTACAAACCTGGACCAAAGTTATTCTCTCAATGTCGAAACAGTAACAATATGTCAATCCTAAACAGGTACATCAAAATTGATTTGCTTCGTAATAGCCAAGCGAAAAGAATGGTAAATTCTTTTTAGATGATTGTTACTATTTAGAAATATCAAACAAACATCTAAGATTTAAGCGGCCATTCACCTCGCACCATGTGAATAAACCGAATGAATTGCAATCAATCAAGCAAGAAATGACAATGCTCTATATATGTCATTATATATTACACGTTCAATAGCTATACTCGTACACTTGACAATTTTGATTGAAGAATTAAGTTGTAGAATTTTTTTGCTTGTCTCGATTGTACACGCAACCATAAAAATCATAATCCTCGTCTTAATTAATACATCGTTACAAGCACGACGCATAAGAAGACGAAGTAGAAGAAACTAAAATAATTTTTTTTATAAAATCAATGTGCTTTGTAGGTGGTTCAAAATACGTGTGTAGATGGTCGTAAATTTGTTTGCCAAACAATAGGTACACAGGCGATACAGATATTCATGGACGTTGCGAGATTGATAGATCGGCATTACGGCCTTAACACGGTATATTTGGGTGTTTAGAAATCTCAAGTATATTTCTGTAAAATTGTTTGTGTGCGTTTAAATGCACTTGTCGATCAACCTTAAATCACCTTATATAGTTTTCTTATAAATAATAATATTTTCACTTACATTATTTTATGTATCTTTGGTGTTTCCCTTTTCGCTATTCTTGGCATCTGCGTGTGCATACGTGGAATATAAGAGAAAAAGAAGAAATCGTTATAAGAAGAAAATATAATATTGATGATACGTCAAAAGAAGTTTCGTACTCAAAATTTTCAAAATAGACTTATTTTTGTTTTCGGAAATTATTAAAAATTATAAATAGAATTATGAATTCTAAATTTAAGTATCGCGCGCGGATATAAATTACACCACGGTCTTATTATAAGACGTATATTGGGAGGTGATAAGATTAACTCGTTTAGATAATTGGAACCGAAGTCTAAATCTTTTAACACATCGTTCACATCCGCATATTATAACCGTGTAAGGTTAACAGTTCATTATAAGCATTCGTAATCATCTTATCACATCATTTAATTTATAAGTAATTTCCAAACTTGTTAAAAATCGTATTTAGTGGTCGATCATCAATCAATTTACATTCACTTCGCTATCGGATGTGTTATTGATTTGTAATTGCTGTGCTTGTCAGCATGAGTAGGTACCCGCTATGCATACGTATTGAAATCTCAATATAAAATTCGAAATAATAATTGTTAATAATTTTTAATTAAGGTTAGAATATATTTTCATAAGCAACAACAATTAAACGTCTTATAAAAATAAAAATAAAAAATATTAACAAGATGACGGAGGTTAATTAAATTATATTTCCGTTAATAGTTGTTGAGCGCTTTGCTTTGTAAAGTACAACAAGCATTTTATTGTGATATGGTTGGCAGATGCCTGTGTATAAGACAACAACTACAACCGCTTTTGTGAATATATAGGAAATATATTTCATTTGCTATAGTTATTGAGGGTAATATCCGGATGTGAGGCATCATCGGATTATCGGGTACTTAAAAAATTTATTACATGTTGGTGTTTAATGATCTTTAGCATATAGAGCAGGGGCTAATCAACAACAATAAAATTAAAGCCGGCAAATTAACTGATTATATTCAGAGTTCCAGTATTATACATTTGTCGCTGCGTTAGAAACCCTTACGGTATCATTTAAATTATGGCGATAGCAAGTGGAGCTTTAATTGCACTTCAAGATATATCAAACCAAGTCTACGTACGAATGTGAAGTTTTCGACAAAATTAAAAAATAACAAAACATGGCGGACTACAAAATTTCACAAATAACAAAAATGCACATGTATTGGTAAAACAGTTGACAAAAGCAATGTTAGGATTATTTTAAAATTTGCTATTAAAATCAACTGCTCGTTATTACACAATTAGTAAACTAGCGACTTTGGCAATGGCAATTAATACAAAATTCGAAATGTTCAAACAAATATCAATTATCCCCATTTTAATACGATGACGTAGACCCATTTGTTATTGAGCCCGAACTTGATCAATTTCTGCAAAACTAAAATAAGTGGGATTTAGACGTTCACTTTATCGTGGATTGGGCAGATCACAGAGATGTCCCACGAACAAGGTATGCATGCTTAGTTAGCTTATGAGATTCGTAACAAACAGAAATTATCCCCATTTTAATACGATGACGTAGACCCATTTGTTATTGACCCCGAACTTGATCAATTTCTGCAAAACATTATTGTGAAATGTCTAATTTTTGAGAAGGAATCATATAAAGCCAGCTGGTACCAAATAAAACCAGCCGGAAACATGCCAGCTGAAACAAACGCGCGTGGCACAAGTAACACAGTACAATGTGAATTACCTGATTTTTCAACCGGAACCATTTAAAGCCATCCAGAGTCAGAGTTCTATCACAGCCAGAACTAATATTATGCCAGCCGGAACTATTTCACCAACCGAAACAATTTTAAGCAGACCTTCATACTTAAATTTTTTCATAAAATGGGAGAACCCAGCGATTTTTGGCCGAGATCGATCGACCGGAAATGGATTACGATTTTCAGGCAAGAAACTGTTTCTTGAATTGAATTCATGACATCTAAACTCAAGTTTTTTGATTTAATGTCTGTGTACTCGCTGCAGCTCATTCGGAGTAACTAACAGATTAGTGGAAATTCATTCTTAAGCTTTTTTCATAAAACGGGTGGTCGAAATCGGCCAACCCGAAGTAGGAGCTTCCATAAGAGCTTCCTAGTTTTTTACAAATATTTTTAAAAGTATAGCATTTGTAAAAATATCGGACAAGATAATTTTTTCAAAATTTAACCGGAAATGACAATTTTTGAGAACAACAAAAAACCATATATAGTCCAGACGGATTGATTGATCGGGATCAAACTTCACACTTAAGCTTATGGTACAAATAGGGAAATCCCAGTTATTTTTGGTAATTCCACTTGGAAGTGGCCCCTATGCAGCCATGCGGATTTATTGATCGGAATAGTTCTTCATACTTTACACTTTCCACAAGTTTGGAGATCCCAGTGATATTTTGCCAAAAACGGTGCACCGGGAGTTCCACCTTCCATATGAGTATTTCCGTTTTTGAAAATAAAGTATCTCCATTATGAGAAAATCAATTATTAGCAATCACATCGGTCCACTTCAATTCTCCAAAATTTAAGCACAAAAAAACTGATTTACTTTATTTTAAATGTAAACGGTAAAATGAATTGAATAATCATGAACATTTTTTAATCTCCAGATTTTTGCTGATTTACCTTTCACTATATTCCGTGCATATAAAATGTCTGTGACCTATCAGCAGCCCAGATTGATTATAAACTTAAAAATTCTAAATTTAATTTGCAACAATATTTGCCCAGAATGGGGGAAAATGCAAAATTTAACCGGAAATGACGATTTTTGATAAAAAAAAAAACTGTTTCTCAAAAAAAGTTCGGCCCTCTACAGTCCTGGCGGATTCATTGATTGGATAAAACTTCATATTTATGCTTTTCCATAAATTTGTAGATGCCAGTGAATTTTAGCTGAAATAAGTCCACCGGAAGTAATAGCTTCCATAGGAGCCTTTCCGATTTTTCCAAATATTTTCCAAAGTATATCAATTATGAGAAACTCGATTAAGAACAAAAAAAACTGTGAGGCTGCCCAGGACCTGCCGCAGCAATCCATACAGGAAGTGAAGACGGACATTGTAATTATGTGTGAGCAATAAAGGAACCTTGATAGACGGTGTTGGGCTTCAGATAGATCGAATCGAGCTGCTGTATTGGTTTGTGGTACCTGCCCCCTACAGAAAATTGATGTGAGTTATGTACCCGGGTTTGTCAGAGCCAAAGTAAACGGCGTTCATATTTATAGTTGCTTCGCACCTCCTAGTGCATCGATTGAAGAATTTAAAACATTCCTCGATCAATTAACGGATGATGCACGGAGCCACAACCCGGTGCTCATAGCCGGGAATTTTAATGCATGGGCCGTAGAGTGGGAAATTGAAAAACCAGTAGCAGAGGAACCGCATTGTTAGAAGCCTTCGCATCATTGCCGGTCGTATTAATGAATACGGGAAATACACCTACTTTCTGTAGAGGAAATGCAACCTCGATAGTTTGTGAGCCATAAGGACTTTAGTTAGACATAGGAAGAGAATAGGATGGAAGTCCGCAGCGTTCAATGAGAACATTTTCCGTCTCATGATGGAGGATCACTATACCCACTTACCCTATCTGGTACCGCAAATAACAAAGCCGTCCAGCTTATGAAACATGTTACAAGAGCCTGTGATGCAGCAATGCCAAGAAGGATGGTGGATAATCGTAGAAAACCAGTCTTCTGGTGGAACGACGGCATTTCTGAATTGCATAAAAGATGCCTGAATGCAGGAAGGCGATACCAGCGTGCTACACACGTCGAAAACTCTCCCCTTCCACAACAATACTGTAATGCTCGATCGGAGCTTAATCATGCTATTAAAGCAAGTAAGCGAAAGTGATTTCGCGAACTATGTGAGGAGGTCCACCGCGATCCCTGGGGTAGACTCTACCGTATCGTGGTGAAAAACTCAGAAGCAATTACGCCACTGCCCCCACATGCCTGGCAATGCTGTCTGACATAGTGAGTCACCTGTTACCGCAGCAACCCGATTCTGTGTTAGAAGTATTAGGCAACGAGGAGGATGATATGCCACCCGTTACGGAGGAGGAGGTTCTGAAGGCATATGGCAAAGTGGGTAACAATAAAGCTCCTGGCCCGGATAACATTCCGAATATTGCATTGAAGTCGGCGGTTAAAGCATACCCAAACTTATTCACGGAAGTATATACTGCATGCTTAGTTGAGGAGGTGTTCCTTAGTAAATGGAAGGAACAGAGACTAGTATCGTTGCCAAAAGGAGACAAACCACCAGGTGAGCCGTCGTCCTGGCGTCCAGTCTGTTTGTTGGTTACGGCAGGCAAAACCATACAGAGAGTTGTATGTGACCGGTTACAAGAGGCTATAGTTAGAGCAGGAAACCTGGCAGAGCAGCAGTATGGCTTTCGAAAGGCGCGCTCAACAGTGGATGCGATTAAAGAGGTTGTATATACGGCACACCACGCGATATCCGGTTCTCGACGGCTACGTGCTAGTAAAAAATACTGTGCCATAGTTACATTGGACGTGAAAAACGCATTCAACACGACGAAACGGAGCTGCATATTTAACGCACTGACGCAGATGAACGTACCGAAGTACCTGCTGAGACTAGTTTCCACCTACTTTAGCGAGAGGATCTTGATGTATGATACGGAGGAAGGAAAGAAAATTTACGAGGTGACTGGTGGAGTTCCCCAAGGATCAGTGTTAGGTCCTACACTCTGGAATGTGATGTACGATGGTGTACTACGGCCCATACCAAGTGATGCACAGGTGATTGAATTTGCGGACGACATCGCGATTGTAGTTGTCGCAAAACACAGAGAGGAGATTGTGGACAACTGTAATAGGACGGTCAGACTTATTCAACAGTGGTTAACATCTGCTGGGCTGCAACTAGCAGAACATAAAACAGAAGCTGTTCTTATTACTAGCCGAAAAGTAATAGAGAATGTAACCTTAGAGATTCGAGCCCAACAAATTGTTAGCCAACCATGCAACAGGTACCAAGGAGTAATGATCGGTGCCAGATTGTCATATAAGACACATCTCATTGTCACCAGCGAGCGAGCAAGGAGAGTTAATGCGTTACTAGCACGAATAATACCGAATACAAGAGGGGCGCGGATGATCAGCAGAGTTCTGCTCGCCAACGTCGTTACATCTATAATGATGTATGGGCACCAATTTGGGTGAACTCGTTGGAGAAGCATACTTATAGACAAAGAGTAGCAACAGTTCAGAGGTTAAGTGCTCTGAGAGTATTGTGCGCATTTCGGACGGTGTCAAAAGATGCTGCTGGTGTTCTTGCGGGAATGCCCCCAATAGATCTACTTGCCAAGGAGCGCCAAACCACTTACCTGCGTCGTGGTCAAGGAACAAAAGCGGAGAACCACCGATTAGCAAGTGCTAAGACGATCACTGTATGGCAGAGAAAATGGAGTGAGTCGACGAATGGTAGATGGACCCATCGCGTGATCTCCTACATCGAGCCGTGGCTAAACAGGCGACACGGTGAAGTGGATTACCATCTGACGCAGTTTTTGACGGGTCATGGTTGCTTTAGATCATACCTGTTCAAATTCAAACACGAAGAGTCACCAGATTGCTCTTTATGCATCGGAGTAACGGAGAATGCAGAGCACGTATTATTCGAGTGTCCACGATTTACTGAGGAGAGAAGGAGTATCGGTGTACGTGGGGTCCAACGAACGCCAGAAAATATAGTGGAATTTATGCTGGCATCTCTAGATGGGTGGAACGCCGTAAGCGGAAGTGTCTCACGGATAATAAGAGAGTTGAGACGCCTCGAAAGAAGCAGACATTGAATGAGGAGTTATTTCCAGCCGAGCAGCGAAAGCTAAGCCTGACTCGCGAAGTAATACCTAACGGTAGTTTATCGGGGGTGGTGGTTTGGTCGGTAAGAATCCGACACTATCACGAGTTTGATATATGGGTTCACCCGTGAATCCTATCGAAGGTTACTCTCCTCCGCCCATAAAACACACACACACACACACACACACACACACACACACACACACACACACACACACACACACACACACACACACACATGTATATATATATATATATATATATATATATATATATATATATATATATATATATATATATCCGTTTTTTTTGTAGGTCTTTGTTGACGTACAGAATAGCTATTTTTGCCGAAATTGGTGATTCATCGTTAATAGAGTCACATGCTTTACACTAAAACTGTTCATCCTTACTAGTTTTGTTATTACCGCCGGTATGCTTTGCCCTAAAGTTGGAACACTCCATGGAGAATGCTTGTGTAACTAATTGGTTTAAGTAATCGAGAATTTCACAGAACAGAATTAACAAAAGATTTCCCGCTCTTGCTAATTAAAGTATGACCATTTGCGTTAGCTGTCTCTTAATAACGGTACGATATAATATTATGACCTGTAAACTTATGATTTATCTTAATTGGTGATTTCAATGATCGATTACGTAATATATAATTAATAATGTTGTTTCGTTCTGCTAATTATTATTCTAACAGACACTTTGTTTGGGAACATTAAGCCAACAAAGTAATTGAATTACGACATTTTCATTTGCTTAAACAAAAGAAATTCCATCCAATTAGCATTATTCCATGAAATTTAATTAAAACCTGTAATTAACGGCCAAATTAATTCTTCACAATTATTGGCAATTAAGTTGAACCCAAATATTAAGATGTTAATTATAAATATAAGCAAAGCGTATACAAATAAGAATTACCAACGATAAAAGTTAATTTTATGAGTGTATACAACCGATTTGGATTGGCCTTGAGTACCTCTTAAATTTATTACATTTATGGGCGAAAAAAAAAAAATATCTGCGGTGCACATAGGTTCGCACGCAAATCGTGTTCATCACATAGGATGAAATAATAAAATTACCTAGACAACCTCGTCAACCTGAACACTTACAAACCGCATTGCGTAAGCGCAAAGTGATAAGAGGATGGAGTCTGCGCGATAAAATAATGTCGTGTACGTATAAAAATAAGTGATTATTTAATATCGGTACATATACTTGTCCTACACCAACAACAAAACCTCCAGATTTTCAAAATATGTAATATTTTATTTATTTATTTAAATTTATCAATTGGTAATTTATAATATAAGTAAGCAATATAAATTCTTAATTGTGTATAGTCTTACATTTAATCTGTACAAGCGAGACTATAAAAAAAGCATTAAATCTATAAATTTATTCCCTATAGACATTTGGAATATCTCAGATCCAGTTTTGTCCAAGCTCTTTGATTTTATATTGCTAGCAAACACACACACACACACACACACGCAAGTGTGGGCATAGTAAGTTGTTTCATTTTTTTTATATTCAAATTGACGTTGAAAGATTAATGTAAGATTTTGAAATTATATAGTTGAGATTTATTTAGAGCTCTGTACTATTTTGTAATTGCATTTTAGTCAACCCACTAGGTTCTACTGTACGAAAGCTAATACTTTCCGTACATTACCAGTTTCCTTTATACTCGTAATAAACGTCTTATATAGAATTTGTCCAATTTTATAAAAAAAAAAATATCAAACTCGTTTTTTTATTGTTGTATGGACAAAATCTAAATGAACTTGATTGACTCATTGATTTATGATGGCTAAGTAAAGATAAAGTGAGATTTAATTCTAAGATAAAATCCCTTAACCGAAACGCACATACCTGTACGAATTACAACAGCAGCTTATACATGTTTCTTTATATCGTTCTAAGCCGTGTCTACATAATTTGTTTCGTTTGACATCCATAAATAGAAATGTGAAAAATTGCGAATTTGAACTGCGCTTGACTCATTTGTCTAGATTTTTTTTTTTTTTTTTTTTTTGAGAAAAGTGGGTTTAAGTCTCTTAAAGTTCTATATAGGTGCGAGATTAGTTTAATGCATTCGATTTTAATCAACGCTTTATTGTAAAATATTAGTCCACTAATACTTAATGTATGTTGATGTTAATCAACTACTTTGTCACGTTTTACTTTCATTTACGTAGTAAAATACAGAATCGTACCCAGTCGGAGAAGGTCGAGTACATTCTACAAGACCCTCCAGCCAATAATAAATACGACAACCTTAAAAAAGTCCTAATCGATCGCTACACCATCTCCGAGGAGCGTAAATTAGACAAGATTTTATGCAAAGTCGATATTGGTGATCAAAAAGCTTCAGGATCAGGCAACTCATTGGCATCATTGGCATGCGGACTCACAGCTTGAGTTGAATTCAGCGTGACACACGGATACCGAGCTCAAAGATACACGTGCCAAGCTCTAGCAATAGCGACACCCTTCGGGTTCCCAATCGCCTTCAAAACATCCACCATCACAATCACACCAGGGAAGTTCATTACAACAAAACAATCAACAATTACGAAGATACCAATTTCCACGCAACTGGTGTTGGTATCACGCAAAATGTTGCAACACTGCAGCAAAATTCACTCAACCAAGCACTTTTGTTACACACCAAATGGAATACGCAAATCGGTTCCCCAAACAAACAGGTCTTAAGGTCGTAGCGGCAGCCCTAAGACAATTGCAGCATTTCTACAGGAGTCGGTGAATCAAATAACATTTTTGGTTGATACCGGCGCTGATCTAAGCGTAATCCCTGCTGCGAAGCAAATCGCAATCCCAATTTAGTTCTGGCACCAGCAAATAGTACCACAATAAATATTTATTGTATCACATTACTCGACGTTGACATTGGATTAAGACGTTCAGTCACCCACGCCTTCATTCTCGTCAATGCCAACCACCCCATCATCGGCGCGTATTTCTTAAAAAAATTCGATCTAAAACTCTCAATCAACGCAACATCAGCACGCGTTGATACACCATCACCATTGCATTACACAATTAACGATGACTATGGAGCACTGCTAAAATTAACAGCTCCACTAAACTGCGCTCCGGTAATGTACAATGTAGTACACCACATTGTCACTTCAGGGCATTTACCATTTTCAGCTTGGTTCAATTCGGTAGCTTTCCTAGAATTCCAACACATGGTGGAACTGGGAATCTGCCGGCCTTCTTCATCAGTAGTATCCTGGAGACCATGTGGCGACTACAGAAGGCTTAACGCAGTCACAATATCTGATCGTTATCCTACTCCCCACATGCAACATTTCTCCTTGCAATTACATGGCTACCCAGTTTTCTCGAAGATCGATCTCGTCAGAGCATACCATCTCATTCCAATTGCTCCTGACGACATTCACGAAACTGCTATTTCCACTCCGTTTGGCTTTTTCGAATTCACCCGAATGCCATTTGGACTCAGAAAGGCTCTACAAACATTCCAGCGTTTCATCAACGAAATCGTAAAACATCTCGATTTCGTCTTTGTATTTATCGACGACATTCTCGTACCCTCAAAAGACGAGAAACAACACCTGCAACATTCGGAACAATTTTTGCAAAAATTAACAAATTACGGTGTTAATATTAACACGGCAAAATGAGTGTTTGGGACAAACAATCTTAACTTTCTCAGTCACAAGATGACATCTAATGGCATTCTGCCGTCTGAATGTCGAATTAATGCAATTAGAGAATTCCCAGCACCACAAAATGCGTGAAACAAATTCAACAATTCGTCGATATGGTAAACTACGACCACCGATTTATACCAAAACTTGCAAAGTACTTGCCCATATACACACGCATTTGGCAAGTCTTCTCAAAAAGCCCAAAACGCCTTAAAAAAATTCCTGGACTCACGAATGTCGAAAAGCATTCCTTCAGCTCAAGAACAGTTTAGAAAATATTGCTCTTTTAGCGCATTCGTTGAATGAAACGAAATATAACGTGATGCATCCAACACAGCAATAGGCGCGGTCATTTAAATATTTTCGATACTTTGTCGAAGGTCGGGAATTCACAATGTTCAACGACCATCAACCGCTTACTAGAGCAATTACCCCTAAAGCGGAACGAAATTCAAGGCAAGCACGCCACTTAGATTATGTCTCTCAATTTGCAACAGACATACAACACATTCAAAACAAAGACAACGTGGTCGCCGATACACTATTTCACATACTCTCTAGTTTTTCCAAATGGAAATCAGATAAATTTCCATTAGCCGATTTCACAATTTATTGTGAAATATCTCCAGATAACAATCGCCCGTACATTCCAGAATCATTACGTCGAACAATTTTCGACACTCTGCAGAATATTTTACATTCAAGTGTACGAGCAACTCGTACGCTCGTCACTTCTAGATACTTTTGGTCCAGTATGAACAAAGATGTAACCCTTTGGGCGAAATCTTGTTTATCCTGCCAAAAATGCAAAGTACAAAGACATTCCAATCATATTGTTGGGAATCCGAGCAGCAGTCAAAGATGGCCTAAAATGTTCACCAGCAGGACTGGTGTACGGTCAAACCATTAAATTACCTGGGGAATTCTTTGTGGAACATCCACTTACACCCCAAACTACCACTGACACGGTAATACACCAATTGCGCTCCACAATGAACACACTCATCCTAACGGACACGCACAAATCAAGGGAACCGACATATTCGTACCAAAATCACTGCAAACTTGTGGCCTCACACCACCTTATGAAGGTCCATACAAAGTGATACGACGACTTCGTAAACACTTTGTATTACAAATCAGAGGTAAGCAACAATCTGTCTCTATTGATAGACTCAAACCAGTCGATATGGAATACTGAGTTCATAAGATCAAATTTCGAGGGAGAAGAAAACTGTCCGCATTATTGGATAGGACACACAAAACAGAGGTGAACTTATAAAATTATTACATATATACACGATCCATTCTCGTAACCTAATACCAAAAAAAAATAAACTCATTTTTTTTTTTATTCACAGAATGGCAGAAGCAACCATAAAATAAGAGAACAAGCAAAACACTGATTCCTTGCTCAAGGACATAGACATGCCAATTATATCCGGATTGCAACACATCGAAACAATCGATATGGCGATACTAAAAAATGTCCAGTTACCAGAAGTACGATAATTCACCCAACACGAGCAACCAAAACCAGAGTGAAAAGCACGGCAACCCAAACCACCATCAGAATGACGAGGATTCAATCATTAGAAAATTGATTTTGGCATCAAACATCGTACTTAGTTTGCAAAACCAAAGTCATAAAATGCACTTATACACCACACAAGAGATGGCATGGCAAACGATTATGTTTAATTAAACGTATTTTGTAAAGGGTGCACCAAAATATTTTGGTCCATGTAACACCAATCAATGTCAAAAACCAGAAAACCGGTTTTGAACTTTTAAGTTGTTTTGTTGGATTTAGGCAAGAAGACGAAGCCAAAAATTATAATCTGCCTATTCAGTTTTGGGATATCAGAGCAGCAACACGCAGCACCTCAACATCAATGACCACGTCAAAAAATTAATCTTTAATAAAGATTTTTTTATTCATTTTTTAAAATTAAACTTAAAGTTTCTGCATAATGGGGTGACCCCGGTTAGTCAAAGTTGCTGTCACTCCACCATTATTAGGGTTTCTACGACGGTATGCGCGATAACCATCGTCACCAATTTGTGTTTCTGCATTTAAATTGCGAAAATACTTTTTGTAGGCCGTTGACCATGCAAGTAGCAGCCTTGTTATGTACTCCACATGGACCGTTTACCGCATTTTTAAGAACTATGTCAAGAATGATAGGATCCAGATCTCAGTTTGGTAATTCAGCTGATATCAGAGAGCCTATTTCTTCTGCCTATACGTAACCCCCTTTTTGCCACTCGATGCTGTATATTAAAGCCTTTGTGTCACCGAATACAGCATTTTGGGTTAATAATTTCTTCTTCTTTCCACTCTTTGATTGGTAAATAGCTCCTTCTTTACCTCAGTCCATTCGGGGTTGCACGTAAAGGTGATGAATAAATCTGGTCTGCCAAAATTTCTGGCATAGGTCATTGCGTCTACCGGTGTGAAGTTTTCAACATTTATCAAAAGTGTAGTTACACAAATTAACTAAAATGTAGATACACAATTTAACAAAAAGTGTAAAATTGCATCAAAAAATTATGGCAGGGTTGAATTTGTTATTTATCCTACTAAATCAAATCTAATCTAATCCTCGGCATATCACTGCGACCTTCGGGGAATTTTTTTGTTTAGTGTAAATGAAAATAATACTGTAAAAAGTGTTAACCGGGTCATGTGGTTGTTTAAGGACCATTGACACTTAATTCTAGAGATGACACCACAAATCTAAGTGCCCTGGCATTTATCCGTAACGGTATAGTGCAACACAATATCTGTTGGCCCTCTATCTTCGTCAACTAAAAGCACAGCGACTTCATTAGTAGTTAGAGCATTATAGCGACCACTATGTTCATTTGCCGCCCGTCGTTCTGCATGTAGTATGAATTTTAAGTTATCTGCTCCTGGATTTCTTTCAAGGTTGTACTTCAAACTTGGACTGTCGCGCGATCAATTCCTCTTTTAGGTTAGGCACTATATTTGACCACCCAGATAATTGGTATTGATGCGAAAGAAAATATATTTGTAAATATTGAGGACTGTTGCCCATAGGGGGAGTAAAATTCCGATGAGATGGTATATTTGGCCTTGCACCTTAAACGAAGGCATGAAAGGTGCTTGCCTAATATCATTCGCGCCGAAAGATGTCATTTGGAATAGGATATTATATTTTCTGATATTATTTAGGAAATGCGTTGACAGTAGATATTAGCAAATCTTTAATAAATTGTGGTGGCTCAAGAACCTCAGGCAAAACAACTTTGCCGGCAGCACAACTAAGAATTAAGAATTAAGAATTTAAATGTGTTTGGTGACATCTGTTTAAACTTAACAGATTCCAGTGAAGGCTTTGCTTCCGACATCTGTATTCAAATATTAAACTTTAGATTTAACATTGACACGTAAATGGGCTAACAATTTGGAAGCCAATAAAGCTGTATCAGATGTAGTGAAATTATATCTTTGCAGCGCCCATTGGTTTGGGCAATGGGAACAGACGCAACAACAATTGGTCGATCTATAGAGAACATTGGCCAATAAGAACATTGGTGCACGTAGAAGATCGCCAAACAATAGACATAATTTCAATTACCGACACAGGTCAAAGTCGAGATCGTCATCTCGATCCGGACTCTGCTACTACCACCGCCGTTTCGGCTCACGCGCACGCAACTGTGATAAGAAGTGCAGTTTCCGACCGGTAGCTAATGGGGAAACTACTTCTAACCATTTCAATCCTTCGGAAAACCGCTAAATCCTGCTGTCTCTACGGCAAACAAACAGTGGGATTGCTTCGTCTCGCCGTCTTTTCATCCAAAATAACGAAAATAACCTGCAATTTCTGATCGATTCGGAGGCTGAAGTATCTATGATACCAATAAACAAGTTTTCCCGACATGTTAAAGACACCGTTTGCATTCTTACCGCAGCAAGCGGATCCCCAATTTACACTTACGGTTCAAAAAAACTTTTGAAGGTAAATTTCGGTCTCAAGCGTTCGTTCACAGATGCCTTCATCGTCGCGGCAGTAGACAGGCCTATTATAGGTGCTGACGTTCTGTCCAAATATGGTCTCATGGTCGATTTGAAGAACGGAAGACGAAGACTCTCCGATTCATTTATTACCCTCACTGTGAACGCAATCATCGCCCAAGTCGATACGCCATCTCCAAAACATTTCAGCGTCAACAACGATTACAGCACTCTTTTGAAGAAATACCTCTCGCTCACTGAGGCTCCGAATTACAATCTCCCAGTGACGTAGGTATAATGAAGTTCACTATGTCGTCACGCAAGGTAGGTTACCTTATGCTAAACCGCGACATACACAGTTCTCATTGAAACTTGCCGGCGCCACTATTTTCTCAAAAATAGATTTGGTTAGGGCAACCATCAAATTCCAATGCCTCGAGGGTATTCACAAAACAGCGATAACTGCTCCTTTTGGTCATTTTGAGTTCACCTGAATGCCATATGGCCTTCGTAACTCAGCGCAGACATTCCAGTGATTTCTTAACGAAGTGTTAAAAGAGCTGGACTTCGTCGGCTCTTATATCGATGATATCCTGGTTGCGAGCCGCTCCGAGATGGAGCACAGAGAGCATCTCGAGTCAGTATTTAAACGTCTCTCCGCGTATGGAATTAATATTAAAGCTTCGCAATGTATTTTCGGCGTGAAGTCACTCGACTTCTTGAGCCACACAGTTTCGAAAGATGGCATCCTCGATTACATTGCCCAGTTCACTACCGACATCCATCACATCAAAGGTAAACACAAAGTGCTAAGCGACTGTTTGTCTCGTTCTGGTGAAACACTTCTCACAGAACTCAGCGTCTTCTCCTTCGACACGAAGGAATTACTGGTACAACAACAACGCGGCGACGAATTGCAGAAATTGATTTCAGTACGCAGCCCAAAATCAAGTGTAAACCTGATACGGATCGACTTACCAGACAAGCAGCAAATTTGGTGTGAGACTTCTCCAGGTAAAAATAGACCCTTCGTTCATCTCAACATTCGACGGACAATCTTCGATAGTCTACATGACTTATTACATCCCGGCATCCGTGCTACGCGAAAATTTATAGCTTCAAAATACTTCTGGCCAAGAATGAATACTGATACAAGCAATTGGGCTAAATCTGGTATCCCATGCAAAAAGTTCAAAGTTCACCGCCACACAAAATCAGAGCTTGGTAAATTCGAGCTACCAAGTGGCCTCAATCGAATGGTTATCATTATATTTTAACGATAGTCGACCGATTTACTCGTTGGCCAGAAGCTTATCCAAACCAGTAAGCAAGATCTTCTACAATGAGTATATCTGTCGATATGGTGTCCCACTATTCATCACGACAGACCAAGAAACACAATTTGAATCAACGTTGTTCACCGAGTTCACGAAGGTCCTAGGTTCTCATCGCATTTGGGCAACTGCATACAACCCGAAAGCGAATGGTCTTGTCGAACGCTTCTACAAGCAACTAAAAGCTGCGTTAACAGCTCGATGTAATACATCCCATTGGAATTCAGAACTTCCAATGATCCTATTGGGTATTCGAACCTCCGCCAAGGAAGACCTAGACTGCACACCATCAGAGCTGTATATGGCCAAAATATCAATGTTCCCGGTGAATTTTTCATCAACGTTCAAACCCAAACACAGATACTTCGGATTTCGTGAAGCAGCTTCGTACTATCATGTGAGCATTAGTTCCTACGGACACAAGTCATCCAACTGAGCAGGCAACGTACATTTCCAAAAAACTGAAAACCTGTTCACACGTACTCGTACGTGTGGATAGAGTCAGAGGTCCTTTGAGTACACCCTATTCTGGACCGGACCCGCAAATTGTGCAAATTCTTTGTTGTGGTTGTAGAAGGAAAATCAATAACAATTGGCATCGACAGGCTTAAGCTAGCATATGGATTACTTGTGGTAAACCCAGTCGAAAAATGGTTACATTTAAATCAAAACAATACGGTTTTTGATCCAGGAGGGGAGTGATGTAGTGGCTCAAAAATCTTTTTCACTTCGTGGTTCTCCTCGTAGCAAAAATATTTATACACCGCGCCGCTTAATTACGAGAGATAGCTCGTTTTGCTGAACAAAGCGATTTCGCCATCTAGATTCGCGAATCTCTATATTTATCGACTATCGATAAATATCGACAAGTTGTGCCGTATTGTCTACACTGCATCGATAATTAATATTCTACACGTGTAGAAAATGTATGAAGAAAATTAAAAACTAGACAATGTCGAAAATTATTATTTCTGTTAGCAATCATCAAAATTCTATGATTTTTTTTAAATGGATTAAAAATAGGTTGTAAGTAAGGCCTAGCTACACCGACATATTTACTGATATCCCCTCTACCTCCCTTGCTGATGATCTGCCTTGAAGGAAAGGATGTGTAGGAGGAAATTATAATTTCTTTCTATTTTCGCGGCATTCTCTACCGGAATTTCACACTTTTGATATTTACTGGTTGGTGTTAGAAGAGTTCTTGCAGTTGTCGATATGTCCATTCGGAAACTGATAGCTTAGCCTTGATGTTTCTGTTAGAGTTCCGAAATTGCATTAACCGATTCGTGCTCGTGTAAGATAAACCGTTCATCATTTTGATTTTGGTGTAATGAATGCAGAAGGAGGTGGGGGGCAATGATACAGGCACTCCATTATGTTCCCAACAGGTTACCCAAATTTGTACTAACCCAAGCAATGGTTGCTTGACGTTATTGAAGTTTTTGTTGTCTTATCTATATCTGCCACTTAAGCAAGATAGGCCCAATGGAAAAGGGCCGTGAAAAACCAAAGTCGATTGATAATCAATTGGTGAATCTCTCGGACAAATATAATCGTGAGCTAGTCTACTTTTGTTTAATTTAGTCGAATCACAACCAAAAACCGTAAAACCAATCAAAAAACTCATTTGTCCGAAAAATTTTATAATAACCCCAACTATACGTTGCTCAAGAAACGGATATTAAAATCAGAAATGAAGATGACGAACGAACGATTCATTTCGAAAATGTTCACGACAGACGGCACATTTGGCACAGTGAATTTCTTTTAAACCATAACCGAATTTAGCCTCGTACAGCGTTATGATAATCGATTAAGCTCAAGAAAGTAGATTGCACACCGCCATTTTATTTGATCTGGTTACGAAATTAACCCGATTTCAATCAGAATGAAAATTATTCATTTCTGTAAAGCCCACTGGATACAGAAAAAAATCTTAGAAGATTTCTCCATTTTTCGGATTCCTTTTCGAAGGATTATATCGACGCCATTATAGAATTGATACAAACCAGCAAATGTTACAGGATCGTATAAATGCCTGATTGAAAGGTACTGGAGAAATGCGAACTATTTACAATTTATAAAATTTAATTTTATTCCACGAATGAAAATTAAATCGCTTATGGTTGTGCCAATATCGAAGACATCGATTTACCAAGATATTTCAATCTCACCTTATTGTTTTATAAAAATAGAATTTTAACATATAAAATATAGGTAAACCCATATTGTTCAACTTATGATTGAACGGTATCATTTTCCGATTTTCCTTACATCGCGTTAAAATTAAATTTAAATGTAGCCCAAAACAAATCGACACATATAGCTATCTTAGCTGCTAAACCAAAATGGAGAGCCTACTGCAGAGTCAATTGGGTAAGGCAGCTGAGATAACACAATTTATCTCCAACTATAAAAAGGACAGTGGCTTTAAAAAGGTACAATAAGTACGTCGATGGTGAAAACGAAGTGAGGAATTTCAAACCTTCATTGGAAGTAACACACAAATACTACAAGGATAGACAGACAGTATGAGACACCTATATAAAGTATATTGATGATATGCGGCAACGTCAAATCATCCTTGCCAACAACAACAACTCCAGAATTAAATCCAAGATTTAACTTCGACAAGTCTGAGGGGTTAAACAAGAACGACCAGTGCAATGAGGTTCCATCATTCGGAAAATCCACTCATGCCCAATCCTCCGAATCACCAAGAGATGAATCAGACACCATATTTCAACAAAATCAGCCCTCAACAAAATATTTTTAACAAAATATCGGGAAATTCGTGCGGCTGAGGATTTACTAGCAAGCAACAAGTTCAGCAGCCCTCAATCATAAAATAAAAACGATGGAAAGGGTAATGATGCAGATCATGGATGTGCATGGACAGATCTGTATGGAAGCCTATGAAGAACAAGAAGCTAACTTAGATTATTTCGCAGACCAACACTACGAAAATCTAAACAACAAATATGAAAATATCATAATAACAATAACAACGTTATTAGAGGATGATCAACAACCGTCCACAGTGAAACCTATGGAAATTCGTTTACCACGAATAGAAATCCCACACTTCCATGGGGAGTGCATGCGGTGGGCAGGTTTCGCAGATATATTTAAACGACTAGTTCATGACAACAATCAACTCACCAACACACACAAAATGAACTACCTTAAAGATCATGTACAATGATCAGTTGGTAGACTATGGAACCATCTGGAAACCTGGAGAGAACTGCGATGCAGCTTGGGCAATTTTAAAAAATCGATATAACAACAGAAGATTGCTCGTATTTAACCTTCTGAACACTTTGCTGAACCAACAAGCTTGCACCACGGAATCGGCTGCGACAATAAATAGTTTACACGACATAACAACTGAGTGCTTATACGCAATAAGGAATATGGGGATTACAATTGAAACGTGGAGCCCATTCATCATTTTCACCTTACTGAAGAAATTAGACGCCGAATCACGACGTGTATACGAAAGCTCACTGGAAAACCCAAGAGAATTTCAAGAAACAAGCCAATTCTTGAAGTTTCTAGAGAGGTGTTTTCAATCTCTAGAATCAATTGGTACCACCAATCAAACACATTACTTCTCCAAACAAGGTTTCAAGATCAACCAATTAAACGAGCTTTCTTAGCTGCTACACAACCAACCCGCATCATATTTGCATATGCTGCCAGAAAAACCACAGAATCGACATATGCCTGCGATTTAAAACCATGGCCGAAAGAAATCAAATGGTCATGCTACATAATTTGTGTAGAATGTTCTACTTGCCAGGGGAACCATCACACGTTGCTACACGTAAACAATCGGGAACGCGAGAACAATTATGCAAAGCTAAACGTATCAACATTCGACTAAGATTGCGACCCAGTTCTACTAGCTACAACCCTAGTCAGAGTACAGAATATTTACGGTAGTTCCAACATCCTACGGCGGGCACTGATCGATCCAGGATCACAGTCCACGTTTGTCACAGAGCAAGCTGCACAACAATTAGGTTTGCCAAGAACAAGGGTTCTAGAAAATCACACCAACAGATAACGATCGACATAAGTCCCAGATTTCCATCAATTTTTAACATACAAACCAATGCCTTAGTTTTGAGAACTATAACAAAACCACTTCCAGACAAGAACATTTTGGGTTTGGCTGGAGATCTACAAAAGGAAATAATTTTAGCCGATGCTACCTTCGACACTCCCGAACCTATTGATATTTTAATAGGTGCTGATATTTATGGAGAGATAATGTTAAAAGGCATAAAAAGAGATCCACAACACTCAGGCGAGCAACATACCAACCACTCGACAAAATAGCTATGTTATATTAGCAGATATTGATAATCAACTCAAGCACTTTTGGGAATACGAAGAACTACATCCAAAACGAACCCTAACTGCGGATGAAGTGGAATGTGAAAAGAATTGCAAGACCACACACAAGAGGTTGAAAAATGAGCGTTATGAGGTTCATATACCATACTTAAAAATGACAAACTCAAAGAAGTGGGATTAGGAGAATCTAAAGGGAAAGCAGCAGCAAGATAGATTCAAATCGAAAACAGATTCATGAAAGATGAAAGCTTTAAAAGGGAATACCACAAGTTCGTCAACGAGTACATCCAGCTCAACCATATGGAACTAATTAAAAATGATTCTGAAAAGGAGCTTTCTCGAGTATACTACATGTCACATCATGCCGTTTCACAGGAAGATAGCACAACGACGAAATTAAGAGCAGTATTCGATGCTTCCAGCAAAACAAAAACGGGTACTTCCATAAACGAAATGATGCATGTAGGCCTTACCCTACAAGACAATTTAACAACCATATTGATCAGATGAAAGAAACATCATTATGATATCGCATCGGACATTGAGAGAATGTTCAGGCAAATACAAGTAACCAGCAAAGATCAAGAATTTCAACGAATTCTATGACGACCAAATTCAAATATGCCAATAAGAGTCTATAGATCAAAAACAGTTATCTACGGAACAGCCTATGGACCTATCTGGCCACAAAAACTCTACAACAATTGGCCATAGACGAAGCATCAAAATATCCGATTGGGTCCAAACTCGCATTAAACGATTTCTATGTGGATGATCTATTATCTGGGGCCAACACAATAACAGAGGCAAAAACTGCGCAGATGGAGCAACAAGAACTTCTCTCACTAGGAGATTTCAACCTCAGAAAATGGACCAGCAACAACAAAACAATATTAGAAGAACTTCCAGAGAGACTTAAAGAAACTGGTCTACACACGATAGAATTTGACGATACCTTTAAAAACTCTGGAACTCTGCAACAGATACATTTCAGTTTAAAGTCTCTTTGCATGGAACTAAACCAGTGATGTCCAAACGAACAATTCTATCGGCAGCATTAAGGCCTTTTGATCCGCTGGAATGGTTAGCACCCGTGGTATTTCAGGCGAAAATCTTGCTTGCATGATGTCATTAATCGATGGCACACTACACCAGCCAAGCCAAAATTGAATTACACGGTTATACAGCAAAGTAAATAATAAAATAACACTAATTGCTGCTAAAACAAGGGTTGCGCCGTTAAACCAGACAATATCGCTACCGATGTTAGAGCCAAAACGTCTTACAAGCGTTGGATATAAATAACAACATAACGAAATTTTGCTGGAGTGATTCTACAGCAGTACTAGGTTGGATAAAAGGAAAACCCCAACAACATAAAACCTTTGTGGCAAACAGAATTACAGAAATTCAATCCAATACCAATCCTAGCCAATGGTATCACGTACTATCCAATGAGAATCCTGCGGATTGTGCATCTCGTGGATTAAACTCAGTCCAATTATTAACGCACATGATTTGTTGGGAAGGGCCGACATGGCTAAAGGGTTTTTTTTAGCTATCGAACAACCAACGTGGATAGTCAAGAGATGGAACAAGCAAGTAGCATAGAATGCAAGTCCATAAGAACATTAACAACAACAGTGGAAAACCGAGTGATTGAATTTAATTGATTCTCGTCAATACAACGGCTTGTTTACACTGTTGCATACTTAAGGCCAAACACCAGAAACGTCTCATATTTCACCCCAGAAGAACTAAACATATCGTTAATGGCCATAATCAAAATCGCCCAACGAGAAGCCTTTGAAACAGAATTAAAACGACTAACAACAAATCAAAACTTACAAAAAGGAAGCGCAATCATAACTCTCACTCCATTCAGTGACGAAAATAAATACTTAGAGTCGAAGGAAGACTGTCAAATTCGGACCTTTCCTATGAAGAAAAGCATCCAATAATACTGCCGAGAAGTCACAAATTATCAAAATTAATCATCAAGGATGCTCACTTAAAAACATTACATGGTGGCAATCAAGCAACATTAGCACACCAGCGCGGTGTTGGATAATAAATGCTGAAAACGAAATTCGCCAATACATAGGTCACTCTAGGTCACGAAAGTTGGCATCAAACCAACTAATGGGAATATTACCAAAGGAAAGGGTAGACCCAGCATCACCGTTTACAAATAGTGGAGTAGAATAAGGTCTGGATGCATGTCCAATCCAAAACAACAAAGGGTTACATTGCTATATTCATATGTCTAGCCACAAAGGCAATTCATTTGGAACCCGTGAGTGACCTATCAACAGATGCCTTCCTAGCCGCATACAAACGATTCATATCAAGACGAGGAATTTGTCTGCAAATATTCAGTGATTGTGGCACAAACTTCGTCGGAGCAGACAAACAACTACAAAGCAGGCTAAACAACAAGAAGATGAAATTAAAAGCAAAGCAGCACAAATGGGCACTGCTTGGCATTTTGTGCCCCCGGGAAGTCCTCACTTCGGAGAGTTATTGGAAGCCGGAGTAAAATCGATGAAACAACTTCTCCGCAAAATAATCAGAACTCACACTTTAACCTTTGAGGAACTTTCAACACTTCTAGCACAAATAGAAGCGTGGTTGAATTCTAGGCCACTTACTCCTCTCTGCAACGACCCAGAATATGATGGGTTCTTAGGTCCAGCGCATTTTCTAACAGGGAGATCCATCATAGCAATGCCACAGCCTGACATCGAAGGTACCCAGATCACAACAAGATGAAATCTGCTAACCAAACTCAGTCAAGGATTTTGAAAGAAATGGCACACGGATTACCTTTCGCGATTACAACACAGACCAAAATGGTTACTTGAACAACCTAACCTTCGAGTGGGAGAATTGGTGATCCTCATGGAAGAACATTTACCCCCCACGCAGTGGCCACTGGCAAGGGTCGTCGAACTTCATCCTGGACAAGATAGAGTCGTCAGAGTAGTCTCCCTTAAATACAAAGATAACACGTTTAAACGAAATATCACAAAGGTATGTCGCCTACCCATAACTAAAAACTCGGAGGATCATATGAACATGAATCACCAAAATAGTGACTGTGCCCATTCAACAACAATTAAGGATAAAAACAAAACACAGCAGTAACCAACAAAGGGCCTAGATAAAAGCACTTCAAACACAACAATTGCAGAGAGTAATGCACAGTCTATTGATACCACACAGTGCCATGCTGGGAAGGACAACCAAACCCTGAGTCGGCGGCCTCATACACTTGCGAAGGGTACAACCAAAGCAAATTATCTAGTCCTAACAGTATTTTCAATTTGCTGCGTAGTAGGTTTGGCACAGACTCAGATCGATGTTACACCATTCAACCATTCGACAGGGATATATTTCGAGGATATAGGTAAACTTGAAATGGTAGCCATGAATTTACTACAACATGACGAGTTATTGGAAAGAGATAGAAGTCTTAAAAGAAGTTCAGATCAAATTGGAAGCAACTTGCAAGAAGCTCTCTAACTTAAGATGCGACGTCATCCTACAATAACTTCAGTGACAACTCAAAAACTTGGTCGCAGATAACGACCTTCTACTGACAATCAACAAGGAACGGCGGCGAGTAAAACGGGACTTGGAAGACACGGTAGGTCTTATGTTTGGAGACATGTTTTGACTTCTCATCCAGCGTGATGCTGACCAATATGAAGTCCAATTTGAGAATATTAACAACCACGAAAATCATCTAATGGCACTGATGAGAAACCAAACATCAATAATAGACAACACAATCTAGTTGGTAAAGCACAATTCTAATCGAAGATTATATTCTAAGATTGGAAATGGAGCTGTTGAACGAGTATCGAACATACGAAGATAGGGTCCGCTCAATATTAATGATCATGATCGAATTGACCTTAATATTAAAGAACTTAGAGGATACTCAACAAGGCCTTCTTAATGTCGCCTACTATGCACATCATAACATCTTACACCCATCAATACTTACGCCGGCACAGTTAGAATATCAACTACAAGGTATTCGACAACTCATACCAGTTTCAATAACCATCCCGGGCCACGACATTTTTTGCACATATACCAAACAATGAATGTGCGTAGTAGGGTAACACAACGAAATGTGATAATTTAATTAGCGTACCACTGTCCTTTGCAGCTGATTATAATCTACTAGCCGTAATACCAGTTCCTGACATTAACCATAACAACACACAATCGCGCATCATCAGATCAACAAAATACTTTGCAGTGGACAATCATCGAGAACATTTCGCATATTTAACAATAGAAGAAGTGAATCGTTGCCAAAGATTTGAACGCTCGCAATTTTTATGCGAAATATCACCGATATCACATTATGCAGCGTTAATCAATAAATGCAACCAAACATTGGATAAAACTCGACGCTCCGAATCACTGGATATACGTAGTTCCCAATGAAACATCGGTTAACGTCATATGTGAATCCAAAGTCCACTCATATAATTTTCACGGATGCGGTTTAGTGACGATGAATGCCGGCTGCACATTAAGAGACGAAAATCTTCAAATTATTGTCATTGGCACAGCACGCAACAATATCAACAATGAATTTCATAAGTCATTTAAACGTATAAACGGAGCCGTCAATCTAAAGGAATTCAGTTCACAAATAAAAACCAGAAGAATAGTGAACGATAGTCCCAAATTAATAACGGCACTGGACGCAGCAAATTTGGAGAAGGAGCTGGAAATAATAAAAGGAAATCAACAACTGCCGATAAGAATAAATCACCATGATGTTCATAACTACACAATGGTTTCCTACACAATCATAGGGATGTTGATCATTTGCTTCGTCATTTGTTACTTCAAATTTAAACCTCACTCAGTGCCAGCACTTCCTCGACCAAATTCACCGTAAAGGACACCCACAGAATGAATTCATTGCTACCTGGGAGTATGTTCAAGTTATGTTTGAGCAGTATTAAGTCATTTCCGGATTTTCCTTACATCGCGTTAAACTTAAATTTAGATGTAATATAAACTCACATATTTTTTCCTAGCCTTGGACTGAAACCAGAAAAACCAGAAAATGTTGCTAAATAAAGTGAGCCTGTTCAGTTTACTTAAAGTGTGCAATTCATTCTTAGAGTATTTTGAGGCCTCACCCGTGGTAACCTCAAACACTCTCAACAATTAAGACCAATTAACTAATTTGGAATTCACACATATTTAAACTGGAAAACTATATAAGATGACTACTTCGTACAGAAAAACAATGGAGGAAAACAACAAAAAAGCAGTTATCTTCATTGTCTACGAATTGTCTGCATGCATACTCTACCAATTTTCGACATTATCTGTTCAAAAATCAATTGTCTACGCTATTTTCCACACCAACACGTAGACAATTCAAAAATACGCGAATTTTCCAACGCCGAAAAGTACATTTCCTGCTATTTAGATCGTATTCCGCTAGAGTTGTGATAATAAATAGGCAATGTGTTCGTTTTGGCAGAGATCGACTTGGCGGGATGAGCAATAGGTGCAGACAGCTGCATCGGAGTTGAAAGAGGTACCTAATCGGTTGAGGTCGCAGTAGATGTTGTCGCAACGTCTAAAATTCCGCTAAACGAGTTCGAAAATTTAGGGGTAGTCTTGAACTAATAAATTGAACTTGAACTAATTAATTTGTAATCAGATATCATAGCTACATCAAAATATAGAATTTTGGCGATGTAGGTTTAAAGTACTTTAGAAAATGGTGAAGCCCTTTATGTGCCGGTACCAAATTTTGAGCTCTCCAAGCACTCCAAAGTGTAGAATAAAAGCGAAAGTAAGTAAAAATTGTGCTTGCCACAAAATGTTACTTCATAAAATACTCTAGAAACGTTCTTCCTATAGCAAAGTAGACAGCAATAGTAGTTTTCAATAAACGATTAATCACCAAACAAATCCCAAATTTAGAGTCGAATTTTATGTTCGTTCTGTACATAAAAAAACAATGACAAGAATTTATTGATTTAATTTTGCTAAATTATCGTTTTATATACCTAAACACGATTTACTGTATAACACAATAATTTAATTACGTCAAGCTAAACACATTAAGGCGTGTCGCCAAAATACTATCCAATCGATTTTGTCGACTTAACATTTCCTTCTGACCACTTTACACAATGTAAAATAGCGAGTAGCGATTAATTATGTGTTATAATTAGGAATGATACTCAGGTATTAGGCACTCAAGCCATTCGACAAAACTACTTGCTGTACTCACTTTGACATCAGCTATTGCCGGCGTCCCGTTGTGTCATCCAGCCCCAAACCAATTCACTCACACAACACCAAACGCACTGTTTATTACACGAGTTTTAATTAGAAATTATATAAATGGATAATTTATACAAAAACAATTATTTTAATTAAGCGTTAAAAATAAAATTAACATTTTTCCAAAACTTTACTTTGAAATTTTTTTTGCCATGTTTTCTATTTTTATTTATTTTATTTTACTGTAATATCGGGGTGAGTGTTTTTTACGGTAACAATTGTCAAAACAAACTACACACAAAACCAAAATATTGTGTTATTTATGACGTATCGCAATACAAATCAGCTGATTTTTGTTTTGAATAGAAATATAGCCCTAATTGCGTACGACACATAATAATGTGTTGAATGAAATTCGTGTATTCGATTTTTTTGGTTTATTTGCATTTTGCAGTGACTAATAGCGTAAGTACAAGTTAGAATTGCTTTTGGAAGATGGCGCACAAAATTTTTATTTTTCTATTCAGTGTTTGTTAAACTTTTTTGATATTTTCATAACACGTTACCTACCAGATATTTTTTCGTTTTGATAGTGCGATACGATTGGGTTGATAAATTGAAGTGGTTTTCTAATTTGTACGAGTATGTAGAGAATTAAACAGTGTCGACAGCAAATTACTGTTCGGCAAAATTAAAGCTTCATTTGATAATGGAACCATTTCCATAGATAGGGCTGATAGAGCTATCAACCTGTTAGTGTATTACAATAAACAACAAAGTTAAAAAAAAATTTTAACACGAAAAACTTTTTCAGAGAAGGAAACGCGATAGTTTTACTAAAGGCTCGCTGAGGTATGTTCATTTACATTAGAAAATGATAGCGGCTGAATTTGTGCTAGTCCAGAATTGGCCCAATTCCATTGAACAACATAGACCGTTGAAAAAACAATTTTCTGACAAAAAATGTTCCAGACACCAATGAAGATGGTACTTCTGATTGCATATTCGTATCAGGTATGCTCATTGCCATCCTAAATTCGGCCACTATGTTTCTCCGATGGCAATGAACATACCTGATCCGAATATGCAATCAGAAGTGCCAACTTTATTGGTTTCTAGAACACCTTTTGTCAGAAAATTTTTCATTCAACAGCCGTGGTTGATCAATGGAATTGTGCCAATTCTGGATTAGCACAAATCGCGCCTTTATATTTTTAGGATGGCAATGATCACACCTGATCGGAATATGCAATCAGAAGTGCCAACTTCATTGGTTTCTAGAACACTTTTTGTCAGAAAATTGTTCATTCAACGGTCGTTGATGTTCACTGGAATTGTGCCAATTCTGGATTAGCACAATTCAGCCATCCTATTTTAAGGATGGCAATGAACATACCTGATAGGAAAATGTAATCAGAAGTACCAACTTCATTGGATTCTAGAACACTTTCTGTCAGAAAATTAAACGGTCGTTGTTGTCTCAATTCTGGATTAGCACAAATTCAGCAACTATATTTTTGGATGGCAATGAACATACCTGATAGGAATATGAAATCAGAAGTACCAACTTTATTGGCTCATAGAACACTTTTTTGTCAGGAAATTGTTCATTCAACGGTCGCCGTTGTTCAATGGAATTGGGCCAATTCTGGATCAGCACTAATTCAGCCATCACATTTGTAGAATGGCAATGATCATATCTGATCGGAATATGCAATCAGAAGTGCCAACTTCACAGGATTCTAGAACACTTTTTGTCACAAAATTGTTCATTCAATGGTCGTTGTTGTTCAATGGAATTTTGTCAATTCTGGATTAGCACAAATTCAGCCAATATATTTTTCGGATGGCAATGAACATACGTGATCGGAATATGAAATCAGAAGTACCAACTTTATTGGCTTTTAGAACACTTTTTGTCAGAAAATTGTTCATTCAATGGTCGTTGATGTTCAACGGAATTGGTCCAATTCTGGATTAGCACAAATTCGGCCACTATATTTTTTAAATTACAATGAACATACCTGATAGCAATATGAAATCAGAAGTACCAACTTTATTGGCTTTTAGAACAATTTTTGTCAGAAAATTGTTCATTCAACGGTCGCTGTTGTTCAATGGAATTGGGCCAATTCTGGATCAGCACTAATTCAGCCTTCATATTTATAGAATGGCAATGATCAATCTGATCGGAATATGCAATCAGAAGTGCCAACTTCATAGGATTCTAGAACACTTTTTGTCAGAAAATTTTTCATTCAACGGTCGTTGATGTTCAATAGAATTGTGCCAATTCCGGCTAGCACAGATTCGGCCACTATGTTTCTCCGATGGCAATGAACATACCTGATCGAAATATGCAATCAGAAGTGCCAACCTCATTGGCTTCTAGAACACTTTTTGTCACAAAATGTTCATTCAATGGTCATTGATGTTCATCCGAATTGGGCCAATTCTGGATTAGCACAAATTCGGCCAATATATTTTTCGGATGGCAATGAACATACCTGATAGGAATATGAAATCAGAAGTACCAACTTTATTGGCTTTTAGAACACTTTTTGTCAGAAAATTGTTCATTCAATGGTCGTTGTTGTTCAATGGAATTGGGTCAATTCTGGATCAGCACTAATTCAGCCTTCATATTTGTAGAATGGCAATGATCATATCTGATCGGAATATGCAATCAGAAGTGCCAACTTCATAGGATTCTAGAACACTTTTTGTCAGAAAATTGTTCATTGAACGGTCGTTGATGTTCAACGGAATTGGGCCAATTCTGGATTAGCACAAATTCGGCCACTATATTTTTTAAATTACAATGAACATACCTGATAGCAATATGAAATCAGAAGTGCCAACTTCTTAGGATTCTAGAACACTTTTTGTCAGAAAATTGTTCATTCAACGGTCGTTGTTGTTCAATGGAATTGTGCCAATTCCGGCTAGCACAAATTCGGCCACTATGTTTCTCCGATGGCAATGAACATACCTGATCGGAATATGCAATCAGAAGTGCCAACTTCATTGGTTTCTAGAACACTTTTTGTCACAAAATGTTCATTCAATGGTCATTGATGTTCAACGGAATTGGGCCAATTCTGGATTAGCACAAATTCGGCCACTATATTTTTTAAATTGCAATGAACATACCTGATCGGAATATGCAATCAGAAGTGCGAACTCATTTGTTTCTAGAACACTTTCTGTCAGAAAATTGTTCATTCAACGGTTTAGTTGTTCAATGGAATTGGTTCAATTCTGGATTAGGACAAATTGTGTCACTAAATTTTTCGAATGGCAATGAACATACCTGACAGGAATTTGCTACCTAACTTGTTTATGACTTGGTTTTTAGAACATTTTATTTCGATTGCTTAATCTGTTGTTCAACACAAATATTATTGAACGCCATAACTCTGTGTTTTGTTTCTTTAATATAGTATCTTTTAGGAGCTAGTTAGTTTTCCCTCAATTTATGAATGAAAATGTATGAAAATCATATTTCTATGATAAGCAAAAATTTCATCAGTTTAGCCGCCTTGAGGAAATTTTAAAATTAGGCTTAAATTATTTCTGGTTTTTTCTAGAAATCGGATTTTATTTGTTTCGTCTTTCAGGCGAAATTTGAAATTTTTCTTTTCCCGTTTTTTCGGCTCCTGACTAGCACTAATTTTTTCTACGTGGACACTAATTGGGCTTAATCGGTATGCAAAGTTTCATTTTTCACTTACCCACACCTCATTGGGTATTTCAGATAACATAACTCCCGTGGAAAAATAGGATTTTTGAAATCAGGAAAGTAATAATGAACGTCTTTGCCAAACATGAGGCTAGATTTAAATCGGGCAAGACCAACTTGGTTTAACACAGGCTCAATGTGTAGCCATAAAATATCTGTATGCCGCGTATTGGGTGGGTCATTTAACTTCAACATAATATGCGTTTTGCAGAATTTTGGTTTAGTTGAAGAACTGCGAGAACTGCTGAAATTCAAAAATTGAAATGTTTGCATTTAATCAAGAAGAGCTTGCGGCTCAGGTTGATAAAATATGTAATAATTATAAGAAGAATGGCCCAGAGAGAAAAACAAAAACTACCCCACCAACCGGATACAACAATTAAAATAGCTTTATACTGAAGTTTCAAGAAACAGATGACAAAATAAGAGAACTGCAGGATATCAACTCAGAGCACCGTACTTTAAAATGGTAACACGTGTAGTGGGAAAATATAATAAATTTATTGCTATAGTGCGTGCAAAATTAAACAACGGCCCACCACTTGCGCCGGTCTCAGATCCGAATTTATAAAACGACAGACCATTCGGATGAGGAGTCTCTAGAAGAAGATTGATGAAGCCGAAAACCTTGTCGTGGCTGGGCCAAAACCGGCAATGAAACTGTCACTAGGAGTGTTGCAAAAATGCATGGAGCAAATAGCTCAACTGCATGAGGAAATTTGGATGCTCGTAACTGATGAAGAAGACCAGTACTTCGAGCACATTGATAACAAGTGTCAAACAGTAATCCTTCAAATAACAATGAGCACAGAGGAAACCGAAAAAATTATACCATCAAACCAAACAACGGAGATTCGGCTACCACGAATTCGAATCCCAATATTTGCTGGGGATTACCAGAAGTGGAATGGATTTCGTGATACATCCACCAAACTCATCCATGAGAATAGACAGATCTGTGACATCCATAAAATTAACTCTATAAGATCTCCTTAGAAGATCCAAGGGAATTCCAAACAACAACGGAATTTTTAAAAATTTTGGAAGGAACGGACCTGCTTAACAACGACAAATATATGTGTCTACTGCCGACGGGACATACAATTAATGATTGTGGAGGATTTAGGAAATTAAATTCCAGTGAAAGATCACAAATTGCAATGCTTCATAAATTATGCAGAAACTGTTTATCAGCAGAACATGAGACATATGTTTGCAAGCAGAAGATCCAATGTAACATATGCATTTATTTAACAACACAAGTAGGTTCTGCGATTTTACATAATGCTCGAATCGTATTAACAATAAGGAAGTAAAAATGCATGGTCTTCAAAGCATTAATTGACCCAGGATCTCAAGCTTCATTCATCTCCACGAACGCAGCAAATCTTCTTAAGGCGAGGCACAAACACGTCAACACTATAATATCGCAAATGAGAGGAAAGAAAGCCGAAGTGTGCAGCCACAAAGTCGAACTAACTTTATCTTCAAGGCTTCAGAGTTACTTTGGAATTAAGTTTGTAGCAATGGCGTTTAAAAATTATAATTGATACCAACAAATGGGCACATTTACAGCATTTGCAACATGCAGATCCACAATTCAACAAGTCCAATAGCATTGGTGTACTAATTGCGGTTGACTAGTACCCTCTAATTGTAAACAGTAACATCATTAGAGGACACCCACAAGATCCAATTGCCCAAGAAACCGAACTTAGTTGGATCATAATGGGCAACACAGGCTATAACCAGGAAGAAAAAATGTTGTCAATGGTCACCACCAAAACAATTAAGCAATTATTAATAGAAAATGATGCCATTCCGCAAGAATAAACGACAACACGACTACACCAGATGGGAAATACATGGTATATTTACCGTTTGAAATAGATTCATCTATGCTAGAAGAATCCAGGAAAAAGGCAGTAGCACGATTACTGCAAATCGAAAGAAAATCTCTGAAATATAAACCATTCGCTAAACTATATCACGAATTTATGGAAGACTATCTACCACAAGGACACGCAATTAGTGAAAGATGGTTCGGATGACAGTCCAGTATACTATATACCACGTCATGGAGTGATCACTGATCACCCACGAAAGTACTACTACAAAGCTAAGAGTAGTAGTCGATGCATCGAGCAAAACCACTTCAGGACTATCGTTGAATGACATAATGATGAACCGCCCCAAAATTCAAAGTGACCTAATTGACATAATCTTGAGGTGGCAAACACACAAATTCGTGCTAACAGCAGATGCGGAAAAACTGTTCCGGAAAATCTGGATGCATTATGGTCACCAGAACTTACAACACATATTGTCGAATACAAACTAAAAATAGTTAATTATGGAACAACGGCAGCGACGTTTCTCGCTGTAAGAACATTTTTGCAATTGGCATGAAATGAAAAAAACAACAATCCGACGCCTGCAAAATTCATGGAAGGAGATTTTTACGTGGATGATCTACTGACTGGGGATGACAGCGTCGAGGAGGTTGTAACCATTCAACAACAGATGACAAGACTTGCAAGGAGCAGAAGAGTTCATGATTAACGTTCCTGCGCACCTACGAGCAAAAGGAATGATTAATTTAAAAATCAACCACATAATAAAAACACTAGGGATTCTCTATAATCTTGAAGATGACACATTTGAATTTGACCAGACCAGGCTAAATCTTTCAATGGAAGAATCAACGAAACGTCTACTGTTGTCCGACTCTTCAAAATTATTTGATCCTGTCGGCTGGTTATCACCAATAACGATAATAGCAAAGCTGTTAATGCAGGACACCTGGAGAGCTGATACACAGTGGGATGGCAAACTACCAGAAGCAATTGAAGAAAAATTAAAAATAGTATAAGCTCGAATTAGATGAATTAAGCAGAATAAAGGTACCAAGATGGGTTAAAACAATGGATTTGCAGATGCTTCGCAACAAGCATTTGCAGCGGTGGTTTATTTAAGAACCATAAATAGATTCGGGCAAGTTACAACTAGCGAGCTGGTAGCAAAAACCAGAGCTTCTCCAATCAAAATCAAACTGACAGTTCAAAAGCTGGGACTAAACGCAGCGCATCTATTGTCTAGGATTCTGGGATACGCCAAACATACCCTTATAGAAACTTTTGTAGCAATCTGGTATCCCAGATTAACGGTAATTTACCTCAGCTACAATGGAATTACGTACCAACAAACAAAAACCCAGCTGATTTAGCAACAAGAGGATTAGCAGAGACTACACTCATCTAACAAAGCTCAATCTGGTGGACGGGGCCAACATTTTTGCAGATTAATTCAGATACAAGGCTATAACATCCTCATACAAAGGTCCGCAAACATAAGCTGACCACAATTAGGAAAGCGCAGAAGATATCACTTGACTCACAATAACCGCTGAATCCAAAGCAAACTGTATATTGGTGTACTCCCAAAGCTTCATAAACGTGCATGTTAATAAACAACGGCAACAGTCGAAAAAAGTGACAGTACCAGAACTGAAACTCGCGGAACTAAAAAATAATTAGAATTGAACAACATTGATACTTCCGTAAAGAACTTCAGGCATTGATGAGTGAGATTTTATTGAATAAAAAATCTAAACTATCTGCTTTATACCCAGTCATCAGCAAGGATGGGATTGCACGGACGTTTCAAAATTCGCAACTACCAATGAATCAAAAACAACCCATTATCTTACCGAAGGAAAGCACAATCAACAAGCGAATAATTGAAGATGCGCATACGGCTACAACACTTCATGGGGGCATATAACTAACATTGGCAAATGTTCGCAATAAATTTTGGATAATTAATGATACAAATCTGGCACGTCACATTACACAGAAATGTGTTACATGTGTGAAATCTCAAATTTAAATAAGCAACCCTCAACCAACTAATGGGTGATCTACCGGCCGGCATAGTAACTCTATCACGGCCGTTCAGCAAGGTATAGATTATACCGGGCCGATTCAACTAAAGAACAAGATTGGAAGAAGTCAAACCACGTACAACGGATACATGGCGGTATTTGTATACTAATGCCATATATGTAGAAGTAGTCAGCGGATGCATTTATAGCAGCTTACATACTCGTGAAATATTTTCTAAACCTATCCTAAGTTAAACATTTTTTAGGGAAGGTTTAGGAAAAATTTCACACTCCTGCACACAGCCGTGAAATATTTCCTAAAAAAATCCTGTATTTATGCTAGTGTTAGTAATATCAACATCAATGCAAACATTTAGGCAAACCGATAATTTAACGAAACTCCTATCTAAACAAAAATATGGAAATTAGCAGTTATAAACGAATAAGGGGGGCATATAACTAACATTGACAAATGTCCGCAATAAATTTTGGATAATTAATGATAGAAATCTAACACATCACATTACGCAACCCTCAACCAACTAATGGGTGATCTACCGGCCTGCAGAGTAACTCCATCACGGCCGTTCAGCAAGGTAATGATTATGCCGGGCCGATTCAACTAAAGCACAAAATTGAAAGAGGTCAAACCACGTACAACGGATACATTGCGGTATTTGTATGCCTGACTACCAAGGCCATATATGTAGAAGTAGTCAGCGGATTAACAACAGATGCATTTATAGCAGCTTACATACGCGTGAAATATTTCCTAAACCTATCCAAAGTGTAAACATTTTTTAGTAAAGGTTTATGAAAAATTTCACACTCCTGCACACAGCCGTGAAATATTTCCTAAAAAAATCCTGTATGTATGCTAGTGTTAGTAATATAAACATCAAAGCTAACATTTAGGCAAAACGATAATTTAACGAAACTCCTATCTAAACAAAAATATGGAAATTAGCAGTTACAAACGAATTAAAAAATTTAAATTAAAGTTAAACACAAAAACTATCTTCAAGTAAACTCAGCAGAAGATTTTGTCAAACACTCATCTATTCCACTAGGTTCTCGGTTAGCCCTGAAAGAGAGGAAATGAAGTGAAAGTTCACCCACATATAAGATTCGATTGTACTTTAGAAAGAATTCACACTATTCCTCTAAACCATAACTTACCACTGATTGGCAATATTTAACGAGGAATTTTAGAATTATGTCATAATTCTGACATGGGCAAATATGGCCCCGAAACGAATGAGTTGTGATTTACAATATTTTGTTATTCAAACGATTACTAATCGAGATTTTGGCCGGTTCTCATCAATCCCGTTATGTTTCCCAGGAAGATCTATTCAATGTGAATACACACGAGGAATTTTGAAATTTTGTCATAGTTCTGGCATGGGCAAATAAGGCCCCGTAACGTGTGAGTTTTAATTTAAAATATTTTCGCTATTCAAACGATTACTAATCGAGATTTTGGCCGGTTTTCATCGATCTCGTTATGTTTTTCAGGAAGATCTATTAAAAGCCAATACACACGAGGATTTTTAGAATTTTGTCATAGTTCTGGCATGGGCAAATATGGCCCCGAAATGAATGAGTTGTGGTTTATAATATTTTGCTATTCAAACGATTACTAATCGAGATTTTGGTCGGTTCTCATCAATGGTTGATGCCCGGTTTTTCGGGCAGAACTATGACAAAATTCTAAAAATCTCGATGAGAACCGGCCAAAATCTCTATTAGTAATCGTTTGAATAGCAAAAACATGATTACTCAAAACTCACACGTTGCGGGTCTTATTTGCCCATGCCAGAACTATGACAAAATTCTAAAAATCCTCATGTGCATTGGCATTTAATAGATCTTTCTGGAAAACATAACAAGATCGACTAGAACCGGCCAAAATCTCGATTAGTAATCTTTGAATAGCAAAAAGATTGTAAATCAAAACTCACACGTTTCGGGGCCATATTTATCCATGCCAAAACTGTGACAAAATTCTAAAAATCCTCGTGTGCATTGGCATTTAATAGACCTTCCTGAGAAACATAACGGGATCGATTAGAACCGGCCAAAATCTCGATTAGTAATCGTTTGAATAGCAAAAACATAAAAAATCAAAACTCACACGTTTCGAGGCCATATTTGCCCATGCCAGAACTATGACAAAATTCTAATGCTCCAGGTGTGCATTGGCATTTAATAGATCTTTCTGGAAAACATAATAAGATCGATTAGAACCGGCCAAAATCTCGATTAGTTATCGTTTGAATAGCAAAAAGATTGTAAATCAAAACTCACACGTTTCGGGGCTATAATTCCCATGCCAGAACTACGAGTATTACAAAATTCTAAAAACTATCATGAATATTGGCCAGATTGATGTAGCATAAAAGCATAATGAAATCTATTCAGCATACTTTATTTATTTAGGATTTTTTTAGTAATTGTTTCACACCAGTCAGCTTGCCACAGGTTCACATCTCGCAGGGAATTGTGTACATAAATCTATTCGGATAATGCTGCCAACTTTGTTGGTGCGGAACGAGTACTGAAACAGAAATTGCAAGGTTATTTCAATAAGATGAAACAACCTGACACTTTATACAACCTGCTGCACCACGTTTTGGTGGAATATGAGAGGCAGGGACATGAAGAAAGTCATAGGCGAGACCGCATTGACAACAATAACGGCTCAACTAGAGGCATGCTTAAACTCTTGGCCATGGACTACCCTGTACGACTAGAATACCAATGGATCATCTTGTATTTAACAAGATCTCCATCTCTAAAAAATTTTGATATTGTGCGAAAAGTGTCGTCCGAGGAGTCGGATATGCCACATTTTTATAGTTAAAAACAAAAAAGCTTTTCAATTCGAAAGCAAAAACTTTTAAAAAGAACAAAATTACTTTTGATTTGATTTAGCTTACATTATTTCGATTTATTCCTTAATTGTTGTTGTTAAGATCTCTTAAAATTGGACCAAACAAATGGCCAAACGGTATATTATTTATACAGAACACAATTTCACAACTCCCTCCCTCCCCCTCCCCCTCGAAAATATTATTTAAAAGAAGAAAGTTTTCTAATTTTTTGGTTACTGTTCTCGCAGCTTGGGTTTTGTGTTTTACTGAATTTATAAGGGGAAAAGAGGGTCATCAAAGTTGGTGGTAGTGGTTTTTATAGTACTATAAAGTTATTTGAAAAATTATTATTTGCATGATGGTGTTAAGAAATGTATACGCGGCCTGAATAAATTTATCAATACACCTAGTAAATCCTATATAATTTGAATTAATATTTAAATAGTCGAGAACTTTACGCAGCATCGTATTTATCTAGAGACATTCGTAGTATATTTTGGTTATACCTGAAAAATATTACTCGTAATTTATAACTCCCTACTGTATAATATTTTGTTTTTGTCACAAGTCATGCGGCACTTCGGGTCTTCTATATATAATATACGAGATAATTTGTGGATGAGAAAGGGTTATTAAATAAATTCGTAGAATACATAAATATCGAAAAATACACACGCCACCCCAACCCCGATTAGTCGTTCGACGAAACAGCAAACGAACAAAAAATAAATTCTTTTCGATTTAACCGAACCATTTTTATGTATATACGGGAAACGGAAATCGCCGGGACAAATGAAAATACAAATCAAATTGGTATTGATATTGTCAATTTCCGAATTCGAATAAAAAAAGGATATTCGTCGTAATTGATTTTTTATAAATCTGTATATAAATTTTCCGATTAAATGTTTTCTGTTTGTTGAGAAAATTCGGAAAAATATGTATTGCAATTCAATGTTTTATGCTCGTACATTGTTATTCAAATAAATATTTTGCGTATATCGATATTTATCGAAATTAAAATTGTCATTAAATGAAAATTTTGTAACTCTGTATGGGAGATACAACAAATATTGTCTCATGATGGAAACGTCTGCATCATTTAGCAATTTGTTGTTATACTCGTATATTAAACCAAGAAAGAATGGTGGAATGGTGTATACCAGTAGGAGTACGAATAGACCAAACCATTGTGAAAAGCTTTTAGAATATACAACAACAAAATAGCTAAAATCATTTCGACGTTATGGTTCAGGAGATTTTCGGGTTTTGTAAATTGATTTTAAATTATCGACATTAGAATTTTAATGTTGGAAAATTTTGGGGTGCGGGAGTTTATTTTAAAATATATTTGTTTGGTTTTATCGTTTTTGTATTTTATTGTTTAGGCATGTTAGTATACATACATAAATTATGGTTGGATTTTAGATTTGGATAGGAAGTTTTCAAAAAACCAACAAATATAATTTGTAATGTTTTTAATATGTTACGCAGTCATTGTTATACAAATAAGGGTACCCATAGCTATTTTAAGATGAATATATCTAGCCTAGCAACTACAACATTAATAATCGGTCAGCGATTTTGTAGCGGCCAAAGTTTAAAATACAATTTTCACTTCTTCGCATTCCCATATTGCCACGTAAACTCTCGAATCTCGATATTTATCGATTATCGATAATAGCAGCAGATCGAAATTAAAACAAACAATTCATGACAGGTGAATTTTAGAAGTTCATGAACGTCCCAAACTCATCCCAACAAATTTTCTGTAATTATCTAACATGCCATTGACATTTTAGTTTTTCCAGATCTGCACATGGAACTACGGCCTGATATGCCTCTTCCGCCCAAAATGCACGCAGAAGAGAATCAACTTTTACCGATCAATATACCGGATGCAATGGCCATGCAGCTGTGGCCAAGAAAAAGTTCAAATGCACGATTTAAAAATGTGTTTACTCGATTTAATTGGCGTACAAACGATGGCCAAAGCAAAGAACACCCTTGAAGAATTTTCCACTCAGTACTCATCCGATTTTATGAAGTACAATGATTTAAATGTGATTTCCGTCGGTGCCGATTCCGACCACGGAAAGTGATTCGTGAATGGGGTATGGAAACTAGTACTTTTGACTTTACTGGGGTCGAGACGAGTACTGATGATAATAAATCGGATGAAATCGATTCGGATCAGATGAGTACGGCATATGCAACGGCCTCGATTGAGTCGATTTGTACGCTGTGAACGTCGAGTTTTAGTTACAGTAATTGTAATAATTGTTAGTTATTGGAGAATTGTTGTGATTGCTGTAAGGATAGTTTTGTAAGGTAAATGAATATTTTATTTTTGGTTCGATAAATTATCTAATTTAGTTTTCGGATTAAAAACTAGATGTCCCTAAATTTAAAAATGCCAGAATCTGTCTTTACATACAATTCCAAATGAAATTTGTAATTTATTAGGTTTTTAATGTGAGTAACATTTACATCTCTCCACCTCTCCATCGTCAGTGGATTGCAGATGAACGATTTAGTGTAACGGTTAGCGGCTCTGCCACTTCTGGAAATGTTCCCTTGGCTGAAATTATCAGGTGCGCAACTAAATTTTCGGGTGTCACACATATATGGTAGCGACATATCTAGTTGACATTTATGTCAGAAGTTTTGTTTTGTTCATAGCGTGGACAGTTGTTATACCAGCTATAATACCAGCACCTATCGCAACGCAAAAATATTTTTGCTGAGAACGAAAATGTCGAGTTTTGTGCAAAACAAACAGCATTTGCAGGAGGCTTTCCTTTTCTGCATTAACTTGAAAAAAAAATGCAGCTGAACTACTATCAATAACTACTTGTGAAGATTGGTTTAAATGCTTCAGAAGTGGTGATTTCGACATTGAGGACAAGAAGCGCCCCGGAAGACACCGATCTGCATGCGTTATTGGATGAAGATGATACGCAAACTCAATATCAACTATTTCGATCAACTATTTCGTGTCTTTAACCTGGCGAAGCATCAACATCGACGGCACTCCCACATCACTTCGGAAAGACGACAATGCTCTGCGTTTGGTGGTACCAGAGAGGAATCGTGTACGTGTAGCTGCTGAAACAGAGAACGATCCATATGCCATCGCACTCTCATCGTTCAAGACGCCATCAAAATGTTGAGAGGGGATCTGCAACAGCATCCGCCTTATTTGCCAGACGTGGCCCCTTTGGATTATCACTTACACTTTGCCAGTTTCGAAGTGCAAAATTGTTTGGATGAATGGTTTCGGCCCAGAGACGCGTCATTTTATCGTCGTGGTATTCATGTATTGCCAGAGAGATGGTGAAAATGTGTAGATAGCGAAGGATAATACTTTGGATAAACCATTTTTTATATTACTATTGAAATTTTTCAAGTTTCATTTAAAAAAAAAACCGGAAATTTAGTTGTGCACCTAGGCTAATGATATTTGGTGTGAGCGCTGGGTTTTTTTAGACATTAGGCAATACGAGATATAAGCATCGATTGAATGATCTGATTCAAGAATTTCAATTTATAGCAAAGCGCCCATACGAAAAGATACCGCGCGACTGTAGCAGCCGAAGCAGCAAATATATGAGATTGCTTAGGTGGCAAATGGTTTCGGAAAGATTGGCACTGCAACTTGTTTTAGTTAACGCTAAGGAAAAGTTCATCAACTTCTTCTAGTTGACATTTCTCCCACCTAAGACCAATTGCAAATCTGCTTCCACATGGCGGTTATCGGAAACGACAGACGCCAATTCTTTCAAAGCTGTATTAAATTTAGAAAACCACCTCTTTAGGCTCCGAAGAAATGTGTTATCATAATTGGAATGGGAAAGAGTACTATTTTGAAAGGCGTAACACTCCACGGCCAGCTGGTCAGATTTGAAGCGCGAACTGTTGAAAGATGATTTAAGTTTTGCAGCCAGTCATAGATGCGGTGGTACGCCAAATCTTATTCGTAATCCCATCCGATCTATCTTTCCAACACTTGTACCGTATAAAGCTTTCGTTGAACAGTTTCAATCGGTTAGATTGATGTAATCAAGCATTGAATTTGTTCTAGCAACGCATTGTTTTATAAATTTGTATAATGTCATTATACCCAGTGCAAGAACGTGTAAAAATTGTTAAATCTGATTATGTTTCCGGACTGATCAATTGTTACACCACAAAGAAAATATCGTCAGCATTTAAATACTGCGACGGGTTCCAGTGTCAATCTTAAATGATGGACGATTTTATCGTCAGAAGAAGAGAAGTAGAATAATTTTACCCCCATAACCCGATCAGACCTACCCCTAACCTATAATAAAAATCTACCTATGGCCATGGGCTCTCGAATCGACCTAGTCAGATTGGTGTCCGTGTTGCAAAATCTCGAATGATGGAAGATTTTGTCGTCAGAAGAACAGAAACATAAAAATTTCACCCCTATAACCTCATCAGACTTACCCCTATCCTATAATCAAAATCTACCTATGATCAAGTGCCATCGAGTTAATATAGTTAGATTGGTGTCCGTATTGCAAAATCTCGAGTCATGGACGATTTTATCGTCAGAAGAAGGGAAACATAAAATTTTCACCCCTATAACCCGATCAGACTTACTCCTAACCTACAATCAAAATCTGCCTATGATCAAGTGCCATCGAATTAATATAGTCAAATTGGTGTCCATGTTGCAAAATCCCGAATGATGGACGATTTTATCGTCAGAAGAAAGGAAAATAAAAATTTCACCCCTATAACCCTTTTAGACTGACGCCTAACCTATGATCAAAATCTACCTATGATCATGGACTATCGAATCGTCCTAGTCAGATTGGTGTCCATGTTGCAAAATCTCGAATGATGGACGATGTTATCATCAGAAGAAGGGACAAATAAAAATTCACCCCTATAACCCCATCAGACTTACCCCTAGCATAGTCATATTTGTATCGACGACGATTTTATCGACGAAACAATGGAAAAAACTCAATTTCACGCACAAAACATAATTCTTTTAACGTTAAGTTATAATAAATTTTTGAAAGTTGCCCGTATGCTGCTATATACTCGTACCTACATGAAACAATAAATTAATATCGTTTAAATTGCAGTTTTCGGCTTATTTTGTAGGTTAGTCACTTTCGGCTAGGGTATTTCAATTTAATATGTAGTTTGTTTAACTTTCGGCTGAAGTAGCCAAGACACTATCTGTATTATCGATTTTTTCATTTTCGGCTGGCAACTTTCGGCTAAACTTCTGTAATTGTCTGTTATTGACATTTTTCTTTTAGAAAATTGATGAATTATTTGTTTCTTCTAAATCTGTATTGCCAGCGTTTTTCGGTTGAATATTGAAGTTAAACTACTTTATCGGCACAATCTGCATTATTGACATACCTGCATTATCGACATGTTACAATATTTACACTTGGGATGAAATATAATATCTGCATTACCATATTTTGCCTGGGTATCAAATAAACTAAGTGCATTTCCATCTTTCGGCTGGAAACTTTCGGCTAAACAGTATCATCACAACAGCTACAATATGCCAATAGATTCGTTTTGCTTGCAAAACAATCAACAACAAACAATAAATTACACCCTCTCAGATGCACTATTTGGTGTGAAGTTATGGCTGAAGAGTTATGGGTCCATAGTTATTCGAAAATGAGCATCCAGAAACCGTCTCTAGGGCGGTATACCGGACCATGTTGTACAATTTTTTATATCCTGTAGTTCTCAATAGTCATGACATATGGTTTCAGCAAGACGGAGCTACATACCGCGAGAGAGACAATGGTGATACTGCGAGGATTTTTCGATGACCGAATAATTTCAAAAAATGCTGATTTCGCGTAGCCACCTCGTTTCCCAGATTTGACGGCCCCTGATTTTTTTTGTGGCGTTTTTTGAAGGAACAGATTTACGTCACCAAACCACAAAATATTCAGGAGCTAAAGCAGGGGCCAAAATTGGAGTCAGAAACGTTGCGCAACGTATTGAAAAATTTCTTAGAAAGAACCGAAAGGAACCCCAGAAGGAAAAGTTCATAAAAGTAAAACTAAACGATTATTCCAGGTCTCACGTGCCAAGAGATCAAGCTGATATCACTCAACAATAAGGAAGTAAGTAACCCCTATAAAAATTGGAGATGCAAAAATTTACAACGGATTTCGCAAAATTATACACATCATACAACCATACATACAAAATAATAGACAATATCAACCGGCAAGTAAATAATTTATTTAAAAAATTCCCAGTAGAAAGTGGCTATCTAAATATATCAAAAAACAAGAAAATTATCATTCAATATAAATAAAATCAAGATGGAAAATTATATATAGAAATTCTGCCGAAACGTAACAAACGTGAACTTTCTAACGGTTTGGGGGCACTCATAAAAGACATTACAGAAAACTTGGACATCAAAGACCTAATCGACCTACAGAACGCCATAAATGAAATAAACCAAAATCAGGGTAAATTGATAACCAGATACAAGATAAAACAACCAAACACTATAATAGAATTCAACAATTGCGATGTAGTTATCCAAGGTCAAATATTTTCTACAGACGAAATAGAATTTTCCGACAATATCGAAATTCGAATAGCATACAACAAAGGAAACATTATTTCTATGATGTTTACCGGTTTACTACCGGAATTACCACACGATATTCTACATAACAAAAGTTTACAAAATTATAATCAGGTCATCTTCTGCAGGCCAACAGACGAAATTCCGCTTCAGGACTACTCATGCAGCCTGCCGGTTATCTTAGACGGGAGGAATTACGTACCAGGCAATATCATCCTCAGTATTTTAACCTCAACGATATTTGAAACCACCCAGACGAAATTCTAAAATTAACCGTTGTAAAGATCGATGTATTAACCAATTTTAAAGGGTGTTTTTTAGAGGTTCACATCTTTAAGTTGGCAACACTATTTTGTTTGGCAACCGATTTAACAACTAACATTTGCATGTGCAACTAGTGATGTGGCCATCCACTTTATGGAAGATTTTATCTAAAGATATTAGATCTAGGATCTAGGATCTTTATCTAAGGATCACACACGCCACCAATTCGAGGGCTGAAGCACAAATCAGTATTGATGTTGATTTTACAAACAAAATTATATTCAGCGATTAAGCTCACTTTTGGTTGGCAGAATTGCCGGATTTGGAGTGAAGATAATCCACAAGCGTTATTCGAAACACCATTACATCCAGAGAAAATCACTGTTTGGTGCGCTTTATGGGCCGGCGAAATCATTGATCCTTATATCTTCAAAAACCATGATGGACGGAATGTTAACGGTGAACGGCACAGAGACATGATTTCTAACTTTTTTGTACCCTAACTGGCTGGCATAAATCTTGCTGATATGTGGTTCCAACAGGACGGTACCACATGCCACACAGCGCGATATACAATTAATTTACTCAAACAAACATTTGATGAAAGGCTAGTTTCACTTAATGGTCCTGTTAATTGGCTACCGAGATCGTGTGATCTAACTCCATTCGATTGTTTTCTTAATTTTTTCGAGAGTTCCCTCTTCGTCAGTTATTTTTACAGTTCTAATTTTGGTTCACAAAATGTTCCTTTATATATTCGTAAATTTCATTGTACGTCATCCTATCGTTCAATAATTGTGGGGTGTTCCTACTTTAATAAATGTTGGACACCTCTATTCTATTTATTTTTCAGCTATATGAAGTTGGCTCAAAATTCTGTCCCAAATGTAAACTATCACGATATAAAATAAACTATTGCGATATACAATTGCACTTCTATACTGCGATAGTATACAAGTTTAGTTGTATATCTCAGTAGTTTATTTGATATCGTGAATTATATTACGATAGTAATAACTGTATTTATACACAATTTTGTTGTAGCATGTGAGTACATTCTAATCTCGTATCAACAGAAAACCTTACTAATAATAAAACATTCGATGTGAATTATAATTAATACTTACTACAAAAATGTTAGCTTAAAAATAACATTATAACTTAAATTGTGGCCATATATGGCTCAATTAAGCTAATTAAGCTAATTAATTAAGCTAATTAAGCTCCTCTGTAAGTTTTAAGTTTTGGTATTGGCCTGCGATGCCATTACGTTTTTCGATTAGTTATGGTTCTAATATATACCATTGCGTCGGGGCGTGCGATCCTAACAAAGCTCTCGTGGCCATATATCGCGGGCCAAAACCAAAACTTAAAAGTTACAGAGGAAAAATTAACGAGTATTCACTTAGCTTAATTGAGCTATATATGGCCACGAGAGCCTCGTTATAATGGCATGCCCCGACGCAATGGTCGCGAAATATCGAATTTAATTTCAAATCTCAGTATTACAAAGGGTGGTGGTTAAGATAACATTCGTAATGTGGTCCTGAAGAATTGTTAGCCAGTTTTTTTTCACAATTACTACCTGATCTAATTAATGTGGTTTTGGAAACCGGTCTTTACTCCGATTGTCTTAAAATTGCTAAAGTGACACCTACCTTTAAGTCTGGAAATTCTAAACTGGTTAATAATTATCGTCCAATTTCAGTTTTGTCGGTATTTGACAAAATTTTAGAAAAAATTATTGCTAACCGGATGATCGATTTCCTAAATAAATCTAATTTTTTCTATACTCGTCAGTATGGATTTCGACAAGGTTATGGTACAGATTTGGCCCTAACAGACATTGATGATTTGATCTATCGTAATTTTGACAGGCAAAATTATATCTCTGGCTTATTTCTTGATCTTCGTAAAGCTTTTGATTGAATAGGTCACACTTTAAAAGCTACCTTAGTAATCTAAAGCAGTTTGTGATTCTAAATGGTGTAAAAAGCTCCACTTTAGGTGTGACCTGTGGTGTTCCTCAAGGGAGTGTCCTTGGCCCTTTATTTTTACTAATCTACGTAAATGATATATGGCCAATTAACCGCTCACGGGTCATGTTAGAATGTTTGCTGACGATACCGCCCTGTTCTATGAATCCAGAAATTGTCAGGTAACAATATCACATATGAGGGATGATATTATTTTACTTTTGGATTTTCTTCATTTAAACAAAATATCAGTTAATTTTAATAAAACGAAATATATAATTTGGATAACATATTGATTTATCACCACTTCAAGTAGCAAATTGCACCATAGAGCGTGTGGACAAATTCAAGTACCTTGGAGTAATATTCGACAAGCATATGACGTGGGAGGACCATATTAACTCTATTTGTATTAAATTTTGCCCATTTCTTTGCTTGATTAGAAAATTGGCTGATGTTGCTGCAGTACCCGATTCTCATACGCTTCGTCTACCTTTGGTTCAGCTGTTAAAGAGAAACTGAATAAATTGCAGATTTTACAAAATAGGTGCTGTAAATTCCTGTGGAGCTCTATCGAAGTGTTGCTATAGGAATTCTCCAAATTAAAGCAATTTTTGAGATGTATGTGTCGATCTACATGTTTAAGTCTCTATACATCCCATCATTAATTTCGTCTATACAATTCGAATTTCTAGGTCATGGCTATTCAACTAGAAATTCTAGTCAGTTGACCCAAATTAGAACTGAATTTGGTAGGAAATCATTAACATTTATTATGCCGCCATATATTTATATTAACTTAACGAATGATAAAATATCATCTGTTATCATCAGTTAAAGATTATTTGTGATTTATAATTCATCGCGGGCCAATACCAAAACTTAAAAGTTACAGAGGAAAATTTGACGAGTATTTATTTAGGTTAATTGGGCTATACCTCGTGGCCATGAGAGCCTTGTTAGAATCGCACGCCCCGACGCAGTATAGATTAGGACAAGAACTAATCAAAAATTGTTATGGCATCATTGAAATTTTATTGGGTTATTTATGACCATGATGACCATGTTAGGTTGCTCAAATATGGTGTTGTGGAATATTGTTGTACCAGTACCAATGGAAAACTTAATGGCGTGGGTAGCTTATGCCTGAACTTTGAAGTTACACAAATGAATATGTATTTTTAAATTAATTGTAGCCATTTTTATTTAGAGTTCCTCAGTTTTTGATTATTCTTTATTAGTTTAACTTTAATTTGAATTTGAAATAAATTTTTTTAATTTGGTTTATTATTTAACCTTTCATCATGAATTTTTGGGTTGAGAGTATTAGATATAACGGGTGAAATATTTTTAACTTTTGTTATAGTAAATTTTGGGCTGACTATGAGAAACTATCACGATTCAAATTTGGGCCAGCTTCACATACACATAATTTTCGCATTGTTTCATTCTATGTAGGATTTGTAAATTGCTGTCACATTCTGTGTAAGTGTGCTGTTGCTGAGTTAGATGTTCTACATATTTTGACTGTGATATGGGTTTTACCACATCTTTTACGTGTTCTTTAAATCGTGTAATATTTAAAACTCCGACCAGTTCGCCCGATGTAGAACGTCTTACATTCGTTACATTTTAATTTGAATATATCTGTATTCATTTCATTGCTTTTCATTTTATTATTTGAGTGGTGAGTGATCTTAATCTTGCTTTTAGTGGTACTGTAAAAATTGTCACATAAAAAAAAAGATATTCTCACTTTTTATTTCAATTTAATTTAATTAATTTGCATTAAAGTGCATACTTATGGGAAAATAATAAAATTATAACATATTCAAATATTTATTTAAGTCAACCTACTAACCGTGCGCGGCTTAATTAAAATACCAGGACTTTTATGCACTCGGTTCTATTTATATTAGAATTAACTTGATTTTCATTGAAAACGAGGAAGCCTGTAAGGAACATTTCATGAAACAGATAAATTGTTTTTAGTTATATGATCTAGCAGTAAAATGTATTACAAATGTTTTGTGTAGTAGTGGCTTAACTAAAATACCACAACTGTACAAGTTGTTTATAACCGCACACGAGTTTTACGCAAACCGTTAATGCCCTTGCATCCCATGTGCTACTTAACGACACAAATACCTTTTTTCTAAATGCAGGCACCTCGCCAGACCCAAGCAGTTCACAGAATCCTAAAATGTTTTTTTTCTTGCGCCCTATCGAGCACCAACACCTCTTTTTCCAAATTGCAATTAACCAAATATACACGCCTATCCGAAGGCCGCACGTTGGAATCCTAATTTCTTCTAAAATAAGTGAGAATCCAAACGAAAAGCATAACCAACTAAACTCGTAAAACTGCACCTCCAGTACAACGTAACCACACAACACATACCTTAAACAATATTTCTTCCACAGTCTCACCCCTTCCATTTCGACTTAAAATCCACCGACTCAGCGGTCCTCGAAATCGCTAGATAAGCTAGAAGTTGTGTTTTTTTCTTTTTTCTTTGTCTGTTTTTGTTACAGACTGAATGTCGTATCATCTGAATATTTTTTTGCTGAATAAAATTTTTAATTGGTATGCACATTCGTATGCGTAGAGAAACTGTACATATCATATTGAGAGTATTTACCCGGTACAGAGGTACACAAACACAAAATAGCTCACCCACCACAAAAACGATCGTTTGTCTATTTAAAGGTCAGGTCACACGCATTGTCAGTAGATTTGTGTATGCTACATATAAACAACGTATACAACATGGTGTATAGCATAATTGGGATGGCATAGCAGAGGCCATTACATAACAACGTCCGTAAATAAATTTGTCGGTTTGTAGCGATATGTATAACTCATATCGCTCACACGCGCCCCATTCAAGGTCACCGTGCCCACGCCTCACACTCCTCGCCCCACACTTTCCCGAGAACAAATTAATTACCGGATTGCATTTTATTTGTAAATGTATGCAATTTATCGAACGTAAGGGACAACTAAAATCGACAACCTCTAGAGAATGTCACATCAAATACACAAAAACCAAATATGTATTAGTAAATACCATAATATGGAAAAGAATAAGTCTTTATTTTATGTAAGTACATAAGACTACACTTAGCCAAGATGCAACCCAAAAATTGGTTAAAAAGTGGCATAGTGCGCAAAAAGTGGTTTAATGCGCAAAAAGTTGCCTGATGGAGGTATTCATCCTGCTTATGCCATTTCGAATAACTGAAATTAAAATCAATTTAGCAAAATCATACTATAGTAATTAAATTTTGAGTGCCCAAGTGCAATCTGGAATTTGCCTCCAACTCAAAATTAGTTTATTATTGTCTCGATGCTCTATCTAACCAAGAAATAAGCAATTTTAAATTATATTTAACATTTAACCTGAACCCAAAACAGAAAAATATTCTAAAATTTTCTCACAGTTGGCTTGCTGTTCAGTCGACTCTTATTCTACCACAATTTCGAGAATTAATTATAAATGTAAATGAAATTTGTACGTACTTTCTGGACCAAACACTCTTACGCTATCACAATTACGAGAATTCAATATGAATGTGTATGTCAAATACAATAAAGTTCGAGATTAGAAAGCGTCCGTTGCAAACTAATAAAATAAATCGCAAAGCCAGTATCTGTTTGGTTTGCCTATAAAACGCACAAAGTAATCAACCAAATTTTTAAAGCCTGCCTCAAATGAATTCACTGTTCCTCGTTTCTGCGCATGTCATTTCAACTAAAGCCGAATATGGGTATCTCAAAAATATTGCAAAATTAGTTCGCTTATCGTGCTTAGCCAGCTAATACGTGTTTGCCTTCGTCACACAGTACTAAATGGGTATGGAACAGTAACTTTATCAAATATAAATAGTTCCGAGAATAGTGCAGATCCATGTCGTAATCAATCTACATGAAATTTTTTGTTAAAAATGTTTGTAAACTGTTGTACAGCATCAGTTTTAATTTGTTTGCAACCGCGATGATCTCCGTTGAAAGGAAAATGGCACAATTGAATTTTCTAATTTGGGCACTAATATTGAGTTTTGCTGCAAATGGTTTGTGTACGGACAATGACTCTTATTATACATCAGACGAGTTTATTGTACTAGTGAATTCCAAATCAAAAACGTGGACGGTGAGTTTTAAGCAATTAAATATAAGACGAGTTATAATTAACAAAATTCGTATTTTTAGGCTGGGCGAAATTTTCCACCGGAAACCAAACCTATTGCGTTAAAGAAACTAACGGGCTTGTTAACTGAAACAAACGAACAATTTGCATTACCAACTGTGAAACATGATCACGACAAAATCCTTCCTAAAACTTTTGATTCGCGTAACCATTGGCCATACTGTCCTACAATTCGTGAAGTTCGAGATCAAGGGCCATGTGGTTCATGCTGGGCTGTAGCTGCTACTTCAGCAATGTCAGATCGTGAATGCATTCATTCTAGGGGTAAAATGCATTTTCGATTTTCGTCCGAAGATTTACTAGCATGCTGTGATTTTTGTGGATCTGGCTGTGAGGGTGGAGTGTCTGGAAGTGCGTGGATTTATTGGGTTTATATTGGGGTCGTTAGTGGAGGCGCTTATAAATCAAATCAAGGCTGCAGACCTTATGAATTACCTCCTTGTGAACATCACGTTACTGGACCACGAGTTAATTGCTCGTTAATTCACGCAACTACACCAAAATGTGTCATGGAATGTCAACATGGATACACTACACCGTATAAAATGGATCGTCGAAGAGGTCAGATTGCATACAGATTAAAACCAAACGTTCAAAATATTCAAATGGAAATTATGACGAACGGACCAGTAGAAGCTGGTTTTGCCGTCCATCATGATTTCTTTCTGTATAAAAAAGGTGTTTACCATCATGTGGAAGGAGAATTTCTTGCTTATCACGCAGTACGTTTGATTGGATGGGGTAATGAAAATGGTGTAGATTATTGGCTAATTGCTAACTCTTGGAATACGGATTGGGGTGATAAAGGTATCTTTAAAATGATTCGCGGAATTAATCACTTAAATATTGAATCAAAGGTTGTGGCTGGAATTCCAGCGAATTAATTTGTATTTGTAAAGGCTTTTCGACTAGAGGTTTTATTTATCTATATAGTTAAACTTATCTGTGAAATAAAAAAACTACCCAAAATATACTAATTTACAAAACAATTACTGATTAGATTTTGTATAATTGTGTTAATGATTTTGCTGTTCCCGGGATTCCAATGACCGGTTTCAATTTCATTATTTTTTCTCGGTACTTGCAAATTCGCCATTATTGCGGTCTCTTGTGTCTTTCCTACAGCGATCATCAGAATAGAGGAGAATTTATAGAGTCGGCTTTCTCACCCACTTTCCGCCCTGTGAACAAGCTGATATACCCGGTTAGGTTTCGCACAAAAAAGTTTAATATCATGATTGTCGATGCACATGCGCCAACCGAAGACAAACTTGATGATGAAACTGATTTATTCTTTGTAGAGCTGGAAGCCATCATCAGTAACATCCTGCACCACGGCTACTTTAACACAAAAATCGGTAGGAGAGCAGAAACTACATCACATTTATCCGTACAGCTCACATTAGGTAACAACAACGGCTGGCGCCTCGAACAAAAGAAAATCCACAAGGTAAAGTGGCGATCGAAGACCACCAACACCGAGGGTCTGCTTTATAGCCCATACGAGCATCGTAAGCATCATACGAACTATTTTTCCTTTGAATATAGTGAGTTTCTGCATATCGTTTGCTGTTAGCGTCCATGACTCACATCCAAAGATGACCACTGGTCTAAACAGCTCTTGGAGGTGTTAGCTGTTGTTTAGTTCTTGTGGTAACCATATATTTTACCATTTATTTTACCATTTTCGCTTCGTTGATTTGAAGCCCAATTTGATGAGCTGTTGACTCTAATGGTAGGAGGACTTATTTTAGGGAGAAAATGTTGCGGTAATAGATGACTTATTTTAAATCTAACAAAGATGTATTCTATAGCCCTCTAATTCACACTGATAGTCGCCCACGATGCAAAATTATACCCATAATTCTATTGCCAATACTTTGGGCAGACCTTTAGAACCAACGTTTAGCAAAGCTATTCTGGCGATCGTTATTGCAATTTAATCGATCTCCGTTTTTATGTATGGGCAAATCAGACCGTGTTACACTCTTCTGGAGTCTCCTCATTCATCCTAGCCGATAATTTTTGGATTAATATTTTAACCATGACTATGACAACAGCTATCCAACCAAGGGAATCAAATAGCCGACCGGCTTCAGATACTACCATCCGTTTGGTAAAAGAATCCCGGTTTGGCAATTCAGTAGTGAACGTAAAATTCTCTGTTGATGAATTCCAATTGATACCCAGTACCTTTACCGATCCTTCATCTTTTTCATTGTTGATTTTTATGGATTTTAGGTCAGCAGGACTTGTAGCAACATCTCTGATATTTAAGCCTACAATGGCCTTCGAATTCGACATCCACTTGCGAAGATTTAATCCATGTTTCGATAGTAACATACTAATACTCTCCTTCACTTCAGCTGCAGTGCTTGGGATTTGGCGCTGGCCCCTGTCATCAGGTCGTCGACATAAATATCATCGGAGATGGTGTTGGCAGCGACGGGGAATTTTAATTGGTTTTGAAATGATGCGCCTACTAGTCCATATGTGATCGTGGTAAGACGATAATGGCGAATCGGCTTCTATGTATGATTGCGCCATACTATTTTCTGAAATTAAGTATGTTCGTCCGATATTCACACTTGTCGATACATCTTCCCCACGTCTGCTGTGATGACGAATCGGTGTTCTCTGCATCTCAGCTTGCTCGAGTATAATGTCGCTTGAACCAATCGCTAAACGTTCATTTAGTGACGTACTAGATGTTGTCTTGGCAAATCTATCAAAGACAACCCTTAACTTTGTGGTCGAACTGGACTCCTTCAAGATTCCGTGATGAGGTAAATAGTTATGCATCAGTTCTTCCATATGGTTGAGACGCTCGTATTCGATCATAAATCCTTGGTACATTTGAAACTCTGAATCTCGTGTAAATCGGCGTTCGATACCTCTCAATCTCTGGACTGCGATATTTAATGATTTACCCAAGTTCTGAGGCGATTTCTTGAAGGGCAAACGAACAATAAAGCGCCCATCACCAGAAGTTCTCACGTGCTCAGAGAAGTGTTTCTAACAAAATGCTTCTTCTGGGGATAGATTAGTTTTGGAGTCTGGAATTGATTCTAATTCCCAGAAACTACGTAATATTTTATCCAAATTGAGATTCATGCTCCCAGTAGTAGATATCATAGATCTTGTAAAAGCATGTAGAAGAAACAGTCGACACCAATTAAAACGTCTAACTCACTCGATTTGAAGAAATGTGGGTCAGCCAGCTGTAGGTTCGGCAAACATCTTATGCCTAATATGTGGGCTTCTATTAAGAATTCTGAATGATAATTTGGTAGTACGGTGATATCGACTAGTCCCTTGGTACCAGCAGCAACTCTGATTTTAATTAGTACTGTAGGGCAGGATCGAATGAGTGACGATAATTTCGGAATAATGAGATGAAGTTTGTGGCGTGCTAGAAGACGACTGAATCGGGTTGGCTATAGTCGTTTCAGTATCGTTCAGGTGTAGCAATGAATGATGCCTTTTGTTACATCGTTGACAATTGCGGTTTGAAGTACCTTAGTGATGTCGTTTGCTGAGACAATTGAAGTATCTGTAACTCGATTTTGTCCATTCCTTCGTTGTGCTATAATCATGGCATTTTTAACATCAAATTAACGTTTTCCCAGTACCGCCGGGCGCATCAAGGAAAAATATTCCACCGTTTCCATCAACGACAGCCTTCATTAGTTGATCATACCCACTCTTTTGCTGTTCATTCAACAGTGGAACATTTGTATGTACTTGTTGTTGCAAAGTTGTCGTCTCGTAAGCACGCTCTAGTTTGACGATTTGACGCTGGCATATAAATTTCAGTCAATAGTTTGCCACTCATAAGCAAACACAAATCTTCAATCGGCACTAACGCTTCATTGTAGATGTCATCGTTCATTTGAAATTCGAAAGTCCCTGTCCCGACTCGAAAGCGATGCAAAATGTTTTCTATGCGTCCCATAATTGACGTGGGTTGGAAGGCTGACATGTCGAAATGATCATAGCGAAAAGTGTCCGAACTTGATTGGCAGGTGAAGAAGCTATTGCATCGTCTAGCGTTTGATTCCAGTGATTGTCGTGTTCAACCGCAATTGTAACTGTTGACATGCTTCTCGAAATGTTGCACACACAGTATACTATTCACAGTCCGCAATGACTCAAATGAAATTGAACCGCGCACATTAACCAAAAGCAACCGAAGATGGAAGCAATCATCGTTCTTTGTTTGAATTGTGTAAATTCGTCCATCCATCTACTGGTTGGCCTTGCTTTCTGCGTAACCATCTCTTCGATTATGCATTCCATGCGTAATATCGAGACATATCAGAGTAAAGCAATATTCTCGCAAACGGATCGCTTGCGCAAGTTGAAAAGAAACTTCCACTCGTGCTGCGTTCTCTGTGTTGAAATTCACTCTTTGGCCATTTTCCAAATGAACTGCCAGATGCACAACAGTCAGATGACGTTCATGAATCGCAAATGAAACCATTCTCCAGAGTGCTTCAGTTGCTTGCAGTTCACCTATCGGCCCATTTAAAACTTGCTGATTTCAACTCGTTCAATCCCAATAACCGCCATATCGCTTCCTTTGGTCACGTATTTGCAAACACACTTAATCGATTTCACCGAACTGCATTATTCAATATTGCACAATTCATGTGTTGTCAACCACGATATCCGCTCCTTTCAATTGCGTGATGAATGTTCTGCCATTGTCATCTGGTGAGCGACGTTCATAGAGTAGATATCCATCGTTTCCAGTTTGAGTTAGCGAAATAAAAATACGTGGATAGAATTTTGTGTATTTATTGTATGTATGCACCACTTCGTGCAACTCTGGATCTATCTCAGGATCAGGAATTTAGGTGGAAATGATGTCATTAATTTGGTCTGGTGTAATTTTGTCCACCATCCAAAGAAGAATGTATGCGTGCGGCAAACCTTTTTTCTGCCACTCAACTGAATACATGCAGAAAACAGTACCGTATATACGTTGTTTCACAATGAAGTCCATTAAACATCTGAGTTTTTGTTTGAACACTCGTGCTGTTAAGTCTTGACGATCGCTTGGCGATTGACCGGGATGCAATAACTGCGTAATCTCTGGCGTAATCTTCCTGCTGGTCGTTTGTTCACTTTTATGACAATGTAATACAAATTGTAAACGGTTTGATGAGCTCATTGTGGTCGTGTAACATGTGCTGCAATTGCTGAACTATTTCTGTTTTCGTTGTATTAAAGATAGCACAACGCCGATTTACTTCATCATGTGAATCTCCAAGAAAGTATAGTTGCAGATATTTGTGTTCTTGATCTGGACGGAAACAGTGATCCAACGAGAAGAAAAAATTTGCCCATGAATCAGTTACCTTGGTGCGTAATGGTTCTGGTGATGGAAGCAATTCTGGCAATTTCACTATGCCGCTGGCGCAACACAATCCAAGGGGTTCTTTCTCAAATTTAACGATAGACATCTGACCGAATTAAACTGATGCGTGCACACTGTATTCAATGTTTGGCTCATATCGAAAGGCTGCACGCACGTTCAATGTTCCCCGGAATTTGTTGTTGTCGACGTTGTCGTTCAAATAGTCGCACATTGTGATCATGGTTCATCACTTTGCCGAACACGAACATCTCTTCTTCTCAATCGTTGTTGCCCATTGTAAGCTTCGTTCTTCCGACTGTCGCGCCCGATTTGCAATCATTCTGATTCGAGCTGATTCCCTCTTTCAATAGCACGTTCCTCTTCCGTTCGCGTTGCATTCTGAAAACTCCGACCAATGTTACCATGACGTTTTCTTGGCATCTTAATAAATATCGCACACAAAGTTTTCACTAATCAATAATTTACCTTTGGAATAGCCAAAATAATGAAAGCAAACGAAAGAAAAAGAAGCAATTTAAGTTTTTGAAATCAACTGGAAAAGCAAAACAAATCGATTATCGATCTATTCCAATGAAAATGGGGTTAGGTTTTCGCCGACAAGCAAAAACAATGAACTCACTTTTTTGTGATCGAAATATCAATAATATCACTCAGAAATAGATAATCCACAGATTCGCAATGATCTATTTCATAAATGTAAACTATTTCACTCGAAAAATTAATGAAAAATGATAAAAATATCGACGTCATTTAACCATGACCGCCTAAAGCGTGTTACCACCTGTTGAACTGCAATTGAATTGAACTTAAAAACTAAATGTGCCCGTACAGCGCCACCTGTTGAAAAATTTTCGACTTTTCTTTCTTCCTAAACCTTTGCGTAGCAATTACGAACAAACCCGCAGAAGGAATTTGGTCCAGTCGTTTTCAAGTTTTAAGCATCCGAACAAACCACGATCCAATTTTTTGCATATAGTTTATATAAATTCAAAAGGGAGTGACCATTGGGTTACTGCCCGTCGAATCTAGGACCCCCCCCCCCTAGATTCTATCTAAGAAAGAATGTTGAATCATTATAAAAGTACTAACCCCAACCACTCGTTTTGTAAAAATTAATTTAAAATTCGGAAAACCCAGTTTTCAACTGGAAAACTATAATAATCTAACATCGTACTGAAAGAACGCAATGGGGAAAAACGAAAAAGGGAACATTCTACATTGTCTACAAATGGTCTACATATTTTACCAATTATCGACATTGTCTACGCAGAAATCAATTGTCTACATTGTTTTCGACACCAATATGTCGAGAATTGCGAGAAACGCGCCTTTGAATAAACGGATTTGTGTAGTGCATAACGGTAAAATCAATAACTCTCGAGGGTCGCGTTAATATGACACTTTTTTATGACATTGGCTAGAGGCATATAAAGTTCTGAATAAATTTAATACTCTACGCCTAATCGATTTACGCATCATTTCAAACTAACGTTACGCATAATTCGATTACTGTGCGTGTTAATAATTCTAATCAAACGATAAATTATCTGATTCATTAATTTTCCAATGTTCGGCGAAAAAAAAATATAAAAAACCATTCAACAAACTATGTGCAATCATAAACGAAAAACTAAAATAATAAAATTGGAAACCATTGTGTATAAATAATTTTATTCGACTAACTTAACTAATCCAACGACTACGAGTATATATTGGGGATTATGAAGCGGAATCTATTTGCAAACACAATTGTGGAATAAAAATTGTTTTAGTAGAAAACAGAACAATGCCGCAACCATATATACCCCGACTAGTTACGGAGAGACAACAGAAGAAAGATAATAAAACAGAAATACCATGGGGTGGAAGTAAATGGCTCTTTATCAATTTAAATACATAAAAAATGGATTCCAACAACAAAATGTGACTGTACTAACTGTACGAGTAGTTGACGGGAAGTAAAAAATATATATCGTTATTTTATTATCCCATAGCATTAATATACGACGAGCATGTTCAGGGAGTTGCTATTTTTTGTTTGTTTTGTTGTGATATTATCCAGCATCTCTGGCAAATTCGTATATAACCAGAAGCCAGTTAAATAAATTTATATTGTTAAAAATTTATTGGCATGAATTATCCTTATATTCAGGAAATAATATTTATGTACAGAAAATTATTCATTTATATTCATTAATCCAAGCCATGATGATGATTGCGATGATGATGATGATGATGATGTATATCGGGTATGTTGTTAGGAGAAATTTAACTCGAACGAACAAAAACCAAAAAAATTTTAACGATCGTATATTTAAAAAAAAAAAATGGTTTCCATAGAATTATATAGCTTCGGGTAGATGTGTCTTATATTTATGTATGAGTATCATCGTAAGTATGATGAGGTCACCAAACTATCTACGAGAACATAATCCGAACGAGTTGAACAAAACTTTTAATACATGACAATGTTCAGTCGATAAACCAAAACGGCGATTACATAACCAAAACAATATAGTTTTTTACTCGTTCATATAGTTACAAATTATGGAAAACCCAGAGAACAGTAGTTGAGAAAACGAGAAGAAAATGACAACAACAACAATCAAATCTGTATATTTATGGTTTTGTAACTGTAGTAAATACCCTTATAATGAAAAGTCGTGGTGGCGCCAACATTCAATAAATTCTACGCATCAATTCTTTGAATATTTCATTAAATATTTATCCAATTTTTCCTTTTTTTGTTGGATAAAATCGAAAACTAATGCTTTTCGTCATCGATTTAATTTTGTTGTGGATGCTATTATTGGAGAGATGGGGTACCAAATCTCCATAAATTGAAAAGTTTATTTTACATTTTAAATTCTTTCGGAAAAGAAAAGTTTAAAGTAAATCGGTTCACTTGAGTCAAAGAAAATTGGTCAACCTACTTTTAGATTTTGTGTTGTTTGCCGAGTGTAATTTATAATTTATATAAGTTTTATGTTTGGCTGATTTATTGGTTTTTGAGGAATTGAAGTGTAAGGTTATATTTTGATAATGAATAATCGTTTGTTAGTGTGTTGGTACATTCATAGTTTCGGTAATTAAATTTTCGGTAATTCTATGATTGATAGGTTGATTGATTGGTGGGAAGTTTAGCTAAGCCTAAATTTGTGTTGCGAATGAAGTCCCAACATACATCCTGATCGATTTAAGCCAACAGTATTATTGTGGAGTACGGGATTGACAGTCTCCACGAAGTATTCATAAATGGATACGGGCATACCCTAGGCAATGTTCTGTAGAATGAACGGTTAAGGTACCCATTCCCTTTGTAGTAGTGAAGCAGAATAGCTAATTAGTCAATCAAAACTATGCGATGGTGTAACGATCCGTTGATAGTATGAGTGGGTCAGACTTTCAAAAACCTTTCAAAAAAATTCAAAATAATACTCGATCATTAACAGAATTAAATGGTTAGTTCTTTACTCAGAGGCTTCTTTTCTACCCCTCAGAGGGGTGGATTTTGTTGAAGCTTAAGTAACCGTGCTCTACCGCCAAAGGAAAGTGATATATATATATATATATATATATATATATATATATATATACTCGTATATATCTGCGGGCAAAAAGTTGTAAGACTTTTTAATTTAAATTTCGCGCGAAAACCATTCGTCGAAATATTTTTTTTTCTATGTTGGTATCACTGTCAGTGACATCTGTGCCAAATGTCACATCAAAGTAATCATTAGTGTTTAGTATACGCTTGTCTTTCTGAAGTACAAAAAGTGCATTCGGCGATTTTTACAATGAGTGAAATTATTCAACACAGAAGTTCCATTAAATTTTGTGTGCGGAATCAATTTTGTGCTACCGAAACGTTCAGAATGTTGCAAAAGGCCTTCGATGATAATTGTATGTCGCAAGCAGAGACCTTACTGGCATCGTTTCGACGATATCGGAAGGATCAGTGAAAACCATTTTGAAAGATCATTTGGGCCTAAGAAAAGTGAAAGCACAAAATTCCACCCATATTATTCCGCAACCACCGTATTCGCCTGATTTAGCTCGGTGTGACTTCTTGCTGTTCAGTAAACTCAAACGACCGCTCCGGGGAAACCGTAATGAGTCAATTGAAGACATTAAACGTGAATCGCTACGCGCAGTGGAGGCTATTCCCCGCGTCATCCCAAATTTTCCTTTTTATATCAAATCCAAAACCCCGTTAACCCTTATTCTCTCCCATTTGTGACAAATGATCGCAATACATCAATACACATTTACATAATCCTACAATACGACCAATGCGAAATCAAGAATCCGTGCTGGGCAAACTATTAAAAAATTGTGGCGAAAAAAAATTTCGTAACAAATCGTGGGGACGACCTGCTCCTGAGATGAGTCTTAACCGGGCCTACAAACTGATACAACAACAAAAAAATGAGATATTGGTTATGTCGTTTTAAAAATAAAAATAAATTGAGTCAAATCAAGGAAAATTATGTTTTAATATCTTTTAAATGATAAATACCCATAGGCCGGCCATTTACATCCTTTAGTTCACATGATACCTTCCCTATTAACTGGGACACAGTTCCTTTACTAAATTTAGGAGCTAGTTTTGCGGCAAAATTATGTTTGGAAATCGACTACTAAGGTCATACCGGGTTTTCAATTGACGTAAGCATTACGCAAGTGGTACACCACCTTCCGAAATACTTGATGCAAGGTTTCAGGTTTTTCAATGATTTGCAAATAATTTCCAGTCAATTCTTGTGTGTCCTTTAAAATTTTATAAAGCGATCCTTGCAGAATAGCACGCCCGAATATAACAAAATGAGGTAAAAATCCCGTCGAATCATGCACAGAATTCCTTAGGGTGTGCGTGATTGCGGCTAAATGTACGTCTCATATATTTTGATCCGTTTTTATATACGATCTCAGAGCAGCCAAAAGAGTGTGATTTACTCGCTTCGACGCGTTGGCTTGGGGAGCATATTTGGCGGTGAATAAGTGTCTAACACTATACTTTTTACACAAATTCCCTAAATGATTCGAGTCAAACTGTCTCTTAATGGTTGAAGCTAATAAAACTCAGATTCCGGCTGACTTTAAATGATTCCGGCTGGCCAAAGATTGATCCCATCTAAACAATTAGATAGAAACACATTGCGCTAGTGCTACACAATGTGCTACTTGTGCCGTAGTTGGTTTGGTTTTGGCTGAATTTTTAGTTTCGGCTGGAATTATAAGGTTCCGGCTGAACAATCATATAGTGCACAATGATGTACAATCCATTGTGCTTCTTGTGCCATAGTTAGTTTGGCTGTAGAAGGTATGATTCCGGTTGCCTTTACAAGATTCCGGCTAGAATTATGAGGTTCCGGCTAAAAATTATAGCGCACAGTGATGCACAATACATTATCCACAATATGTTTTCCGGCCGGCTTAATAAAGTTTCGGTTGGAATGATAAGGTTCCGGCTGAAAGATTACATAGTGTACAATGATGCACAATGCATGCGGCACACAGAAGGCTCCCTTAGTATTTCTGACAATATAACTACATAGTGAAAACGACACAGGCATAGCATTCATCGATTGACTCATTAGAAGAAAATAGATATCGCCGATATTAGCAAAAGTCACTATCTCGCTACAAGGAAAGATTAATCACAGCTAACACTTAATACTAATTTTTAGTCTGGTAAAATCATACCTATATTCAATACTTAAATAAAGCTGAATTTACAGCTGAATATAAAAAATTAATTTGTACAACTCGCCATGTGGTCGCCATGTCTGTCTGGTTACCCCTGTTTCACAAAAAACCGTCATTAAACTTAGCAAAGAACATATATCGTATTCGTTTCGCAGATGTACGTAACAGGCGGCACATTACATAGGCAATTTCCGTTGCAGCTGGATTCATTACAAACTGACAATTTCTTTAGTATCTTTAAAAATCTATGAATGCATGAATAAGAGAGGTACAAGATGGTTACACCAGATAAAACATTTATATCGCCAGATAAATCCGCTTTAAAGGAACATCACACTGTTGCTGTACCAATTACTTTACAAGAAAGACATTTACTTCAACACTATCATCATTTTCTATTGCTAAAGTCAAAAAATTTGTGAACAAAACAAGATTTGTAACAGTTGACCTTCCGGGGAAATCCATGTTGGTCTTACATTCAGGTTGACGCATCTGCCACAGGGGTTGGTGGGCTCATTTACAAAATTCATAACGACGCTGGGCACCCTTTAGCTTGTTGTTACCATAAGCTGAACTCCTCTCACCGCAAATAGTGTGTAACAGAGCTGGAATTTTATGCAGCTCTAAAGGAGTGAAACGAAAGGGTAAAGCGTGTGCTTGATATTTATTCAAATTCAATTTCCATATAAAAACTTAAATTGATAAATTTATATCCCATTTCTGCAGAGGATCTACTTCTATCTAATACTTGAATAATTCTCTCATGAAAACACCAAACTACATATGATACATTTTTCTTCCGGAGTTTAAAAAATAAGCCGTAAACCCTGTGGACTCATGAATGACTCAATGAATTAAGGCTCCATGGATCTAGAGAAATTTTCAATTTTCGCCATTCCCATAGGGGATCTAACAGTTGGAAAGTCTCAGGATGCCTTACATATTTCGCACACAATCTTTAACTGTAGCACTCAACTCCAACAATATTTCTCTTTGATTCCCGATATTATTTTCATAACTCCAAGATTAGCAGCAAGTGGACTATCATGACACAACTCCATGACTTTAATTCTATCTTCCAAACCCATAACTAATTTTTCGACACTATTTCGTAAAGTTTAAACGAAGGTTAAATATCGAGAGTTTTAACGACCATCTCCCCAAATGTCCACTAGGGCCGCGAACATTATTTAGCCAAATTAACGACGCTTGATTCTTAATCACCGTAAACTTGGAAAACCTAATTAACCTTCAGTGTACGGCCGAAATTTTTCATTGGTCAAAATTACGGCAAGACATTCTTGCTCTGTTATATTGAATTTTTGTTGTTGGACTGTTATTTTTTGTGAAAATTACAGCACCGATATCAACGTCCGAGGCGTCCATTTGAATTACAAAGGAGTGAGCATCCACCAAACATCTGGGTCTGAAAGGATTGGTGGCGATTTTAGTCGAGATTTGAGGTATAAGAAAACAGAGTCAGCCACTTCAGTCCAAGAGAAACATTTATTTTTTTGTAGAATTACCAAGATTGTAGCAGTAAGAGTAGCCAAGTTCGGAACGAATCTGCGGTACTATCCCGCCATTCCCAAAAGTCTACGAACACCTGTAATATTCTTAGCATATTAAATTAATTTTTGTTTCAAATAAAGAAACTAGCAGTAAATTTCGGTTTAAACAGGACTTCGATTGACATCGACAAACACAGTGCAAAACATTAAATTCGAGTGCGCCGTCGAAACGACTATCACAAAAAGAATGCTACCTACACTGCCATCTGTGTTTGTCTTAAACAAGCTCTAAAAAACGATTACTGACATTTTTAGGTTTAGTTTGGCTATGTGAGAAAGATAAACAAATTTATAGTGTAGTATGTGCCATCTATTATCAAATTGTAGCATTTTACACGGTTTCTTCGTAAATGTCAAACAGTCGAGTAAATGTCATCAACATATAAGCAAGTTAATTTTTTTCCAGCACCAAAAAATCCAGACAGTGATCCGTTTAATATATTGAATGATGTTTATTGCATGTCGAAATCATCAGAAACCACCATGAGACTCACAGTCGAAGGAGGAAATTTAATTCAACATTCTGGTAGTTGAAAAGTGAGTCTCGTTTATTCCAACCCCCATGAAACCCATGAAATTGAGAGCATTCCATCGTTCACCAATAAAAAAATATTCACAGGACTATTAACACTCACTCAATTTTGCCTCATCCTGTATTACCGGTGGTATAACACATTCAAAAGCAGAAAAATCCACGAAAGCTGGAAAGAATTGCGTCTGTTGGTGGAGGTCTGACTGGTCGGGTTGGTGAACTAATTTGTGGTAGAGCTTTGTGAAGAATATCCCCCTTTAATGAATCAAGTAGGAATGTGTTCGAAAATTCATAAATTAAAAACGAAAACCGAGAAAAGAATCGGATCCTCTAGAGTTTAAATATGATGAAGTTGCGTTTGTTCACACAAGCACTTTTTGGGAACGTTTCATCCTGGAAAATATACAGGCTGTTGAAAATAACATGTGTCGAGCACCATTTATTCACATCAAATTTTTCAGTCAGATTTTTTTTTTATTCGTACAAGGAGGGACTACTATGTTCGGAAGATTTATGTGCTGTTTACGGCTGGGCGGGAATGCTCTCTGGGCCAATAATTTTGTTCAAGTTTTTTTTGCAAATTTTACAGGAAATTACAGTTGTCCTTGGTCAAGTTGAAATATTAGTAAATAAACCACCGGTCATTCAACAACAACCATCTACATCGACTGCACCTATTGGTAAATATTTTTTAGGCCGATTTTCTTATCTAACGCGCTAACTAACATTATTTTCAGTTCATATTGTACACGGTTCAGAGCACTTTACAGAATGTCTTAATTGCATTTAGAACGGAAGTTATTATGTTTTATGGAAGAACACGACAAAACTTATAACCTCAAATTTTTGACATATTAATTGTTTTTGTTTTATTTTCAACGTTACACAGTCAATTTTTATAATAATTAAACAGTTACTAGATTATATAATAGATAGCGCGCTTGTCATGAAAAAGTCATTATTTACTTTACATAATGTAAAAAATACCTTATGTAATTTACATGTAAATAACCGTGTAAACTACATTGTGTAATTTACGCGCCCAACTGTGATTGGGTCGGATACCGCCCCAAATACCCATAATTTAAACTCATAATTTAAATTTGTTTACACATTTCACATCCTTAAATCTTTACCAAATCGTAAAGCAGTCCTTATAAGTGCAATTATGCTGATGCTATACAAAGCAGTGTTTTCATTTTATGTCATTATGATCCTGTAAAATGCAAATTTAAATCCCTTTTAAGTCGAGTTTACTTTTTTATTTCAAACAGGATGATAACATACGAATTGACACTTTAACACTTTAACGTATATATACGAGAATTATAAAAGTGTGAATACTCTTGAGACCTATAATTAGGTGTAACATGTAAGTGAGTTTGATTTATCTCACCCTCTGAACACGATTACGTATATTTTTGTGATATACGAGTACGAGTATAAATCGTTTGCATAATGAGATTTATGTTTGTGGAAGGAAATATTTTATACACATACACAACAATAAAAAGGATATTTTCCATTTATATAATTTTCCATTGTTATGTATTTATCCTTTTTATAAAATATCCTCCCGTCCATTTTATTATCATCATCACCATTATCTCCATATCAAGGCTCGGATTTAAGAATGAATTTAGAAAAAGGATGATTTTGAGTTACGTCTATATTTGTGTACGTTCGTTGATGAAGACATCCTTTACCTCAATGGTTATGTCGGACGGAATGTATAAAAAGCCATCAATCTTTTGCGTTGAATGTTAATGCGTATCTCGGTATATATACTGTCGTCTATTGTTACGTTGTTATATGGCCTAGCCCTACCACTACGTATATACACTGATTTTTCCTAGTTGGTAAAAGATTTGCGGTTAAGATTTAACAAGAAAATAAATTTATATTTTGTGTATTACGCCACCTCCCCCTCAATGTAGGTTTTATATCGGCACACACACGCACATACAAAATATAAAATAACAATAGAGGAAAATGAAAGGAAAATTTGTGAAGATATCATTTGTGAGAATGCGATGTTAAAACGGATTTATGTTTGAAAAGTAAATTAACTTGACTAAATCGGTTCGGTTTGTTTTTTTACGGTCATAAATCAAAATCCGTATATAGGGTTTTATAAGGTAATTAGTCATTGTTAGTTGGGAGATGCCGAAATGCTGGATTAGAGAACACTGCCCACACTATTTTTGACGACAGTATGTAATGGAATCAAATAAACAATTTTTAATTCTAAATTCGGGCTTTGATGTACATGTTCAAACAAATAAAAATTGTAAATTAATAATTTAGAAAAAAAAAATTAAAGTGAAAATTGTCATTAATAATTAATTATCGTCGTTCATCTCATTTTCACCGAAACCAGTCTAATTAAGTTTCGTTATGCTTCGACGCCTTTGTTAAAAGCCCTTTTTTGCTATCATCGCATAATTTATATTCCCTTAGCCAAAAAATAATAATTTTCGTGTATAAAATGGAAACCATTTTAGTCAATTTAGGATTTTTTTATTCCTGAATTTTCGTTTAATAAATTTGAAGAAGGGTGATGTGTTGGTTGGTACACGAAACGAGTACAAACAAGTGTATAAATAATTTACCCCTGTATGTGCCGAAAGGTATAGGGGTGGGTTTCAATTGTACCACTCACTGTACCTACATATCAATATTGTAATCAGCTCTGTACAGAAGACACTTTAGAGGTGTTTGTTTGACGTGAAAACAATTTAGGGGATATGGAAATCCTTAATGTGTGAAACAAATACCTTTGTTTTCAGAAAACAGATAGGGCGACAAAAAAGCGCAAGCAAGAGGTTATGCAAATACAGGTTTGAGTTACGCACCTTAATGAACATAAATATTTTCAATCCCAAGATTTGAACATCAACAGCTATCTAACTTTTGCATTCTGCCTCTGACAGGATGCGAAGAACCATTGCGCTACATATTCGGAATATATATTTAAAACATGTTGAATTCGCTGATGCAACAAATGAAATGCATCAATTTTAATTCAGACAGGTCAGATAGGTAATCTAGTGCCTTTCACAGAAAACATTTTCAAATGAGTGTGAACTTAGATCTCCTTCGTCACAAGTTAGAGAGTTTTATAAGATTCAAGTTAATAATCTGCAAAGCTACATTAAAAATACCTAAACGACTAAGAAAGGCCAAATACAAGTCACAGTATTTTTAATGTCAAGTAGCTAAAGCCATCTGTCATCTGAATCAGCAAAATTGAGGAAGTTGAGTGTCTAAGACTGTGTGTGGATTGAAATGGAATACACAGCACCAAACTTCCGGTATGAAGTACTTAACAAATTTGTTAATTTTTCTAACAAATTTAAACTGTGGAAGGAGAAATCATAACTACTAGTATGCGTTATTCTAATAAAACGGGTGAAGAGACATAACTGGACTTTGGCCATTAGGCCTGGGCCTCAAGACACACCGACAAAATGGGAGACAAGCATTTAAAGGCTGGTTCTTCAAATGCAATCTCTAGAAACACAAGCACAAGCAAAGATGGTCCCATCATATCAAATTACAACACTAAAAAAGTGCCAATAAAGCTCTTGCAAAGCTCAATATGATTCTGGTGGCGGAGAGAACGGACAGGGATATGAAAAGGTTGTAGAGATCTTAGGTTAAGTCTGGCCTGGTGCTAGACTAAACGTAGTTGTTAGAGAGGATATCCCCATGCAAGCTAGTGGAACCCTGGGTCCCGAACGAAATTCTCAAAATGACAGCCTTAATATCATTAAAATGGATGAACCACTCTATACAGACGCGGAGATGTCCAGCTTCAGTGGAATTACTTTGTGAATCAAACCTAATGTTGAGGAAGGAAAGGAGCAAACTTATGCTTGAGCTTATACTTGAGCTCATGCTCAAACTAAGCCTAGAGAAATAGACATTATCCTAGTCCAAGAGCCTTGGGCCAAAGGTGATTGGGTACCTGGACTTAAGACTTCTAAATACAGGGTGGGTCATCTAATTTTTTTTTTTGAACTAGCGGTTATTTTGAGTATGGTAAGGATTATGTCACTTCTGATTTACAGAAAGTTAGTTTTATTCTTCCGCTGAATGAAAATGCTTGTGTATTCGCTTGAACAATGCTGGGAAATATTTAAACGTTACTTCGAAAATCATGGTAATGTTGCAGAATGTGTGCGAAAATTGTGTGCGGTTTTCGGAAGAAACGAAGCGCCAGGAGCTTCATATATGCGTTATTTTGTGAATAAAGTTAAAGAAACAGGCTTGCTAATTAATAATACAACACGAACCAAGCGTATACCCGAAAATGTTGATGCTGTAGCCGAGAATGTGCGTGAGTCACCGGGAACGTGAACTCGTCATGCTCAAGAATTGAACATTTCACGCACAACATTGCGACGATTTCTGCATAAAGACCTTGGTATAACACCGTATAAAGTTCAATTGGTTCAGGAATTGAAGCAAAGAGACCACCCGTTGCGTTTTCGGTTCGCTGAGTGGGTTTGCGATCGACTTGAAGAAGATGCAAAAAGATCATCTTTTCGGATGAAGCGCATTTCCATCTTGGCGACTATGTAAACAAGCATAATTGTCGCATTTGGGGCACGGAGAACCCACACGTGATCGTAGAGAAGCCGATGCATCCTCAACGAGTGACTGTTTGGTGCGCATTTTGATCCGGTGGCATCATTGGGGCATTTTTCATTGAAAATGAGCAAGGAGCGGATGTTACTGTCAATGGTGAGCAGCGCTACCGCGCCATAATAAACGATTTTTGTTCCCGTCACTTGAAGAGGAGGACATAGGCAACATTTGGTTTCAACAAAAAGCGCGCCGTGCCACACAGCACACGTTTCAATTGATCTTTTGCGCACTGTCCTCGTCTTGACCGCCTCGGAGCTGTTATTTGACGCCGTTGGACTATTTTCTTTGGGGTGCTGTCAAAGATAAGTGTTACGCCGATAAACCAGCATCGATTGACGCGCTCAAGAACAATATTCGCATTGCCATTGAAGACATAATGCCGCATACCATCGAAAATGTGGTCAAAAATTGGACCGACCGTATGGGGTACGTCAAGGCCAGCCGAGGCAATCATCTGAATGAAATAGTATTTCATAATTAATCGGAAAGATTGTTCTTTGCAATGAAAAAATAAATTTTAAAAAATATTGAGAAATTTTTGTTTTATTGCATTTAAAAAAAAATTTATTTGGTCCACCCTATATAAACTGCTATACGTGAGGAAGGTAAAGGTAAAATTTTTCCTGCATATTTGCTAAACCTAGCCTGAATAACTTTTTGTTATCAAATTACGCATTAATTCAGATGTGGTCACAAGAAGCATTGAGATGGATGGTCAAAATCTCAGGCTAATATCAGCTTACCTTCCACATGATGTGAAAAATATCCTACTCCTCATTATAGGAAGCTCAATTAATGAGGCTCAAAAAATGGGGTCATCCTGGGAAGACATGCAAATTCACATCACACAATTTGAGGAAGCACTGATACGAATGACGAGTTACTCACTATTCTAAGTGATGCACAACCAGTGCCTTTTCCAAACACCCCTGATTTAATAAAATAACTTGCAGGTTTAGTGGGCCCGATATCCGACGCCTTTAATAAAGCCATATTAGGCGCGTGTCGTCCTAGTAGACTTCTGATAAACCTCGATCACCATGGTAGTCGAAAGGACTTCAAAACATCCATAAAAATGCAGGAGGCTCTTTAAAAGAGCAAAGAAAACAAAAGCTGATAAGTTCTGGGACAGCTGGGATAAACTTCGATCACCATGGTGGTCGAAAGGACTTCACAAAACCCCATTAAAAAATGCAGGAGGCTCTTTAGAAGAGCAAAGGAAACTAAAGCTGGTAAGTTCCGGGATAGCTACAACGTAGCCCTCAAAATACAAATACCAATTAAGGAATGCTAAAACAAATGCCTGGAGGCTATACTGTAGTCAAATACAGGAGTCCTCTGAGACATCTTGGCTTACGTAAAGTACTATCTCTAAGACCCATCACTCCGAATTTTCTCCAACCACCAGATGATTCTTGAACCGTAACTAATGCAAGAGCTACTACGGGAAACTCACTTTTCAGGTATTTCTGCATCTGGGCCACAAAGACCTAGGGATAACAGAGTGCCAGGTTATAAGTAAGAGCTCTCTCCAAAGAGAATTATTAACCCCTGTACCTTAGAACTTGGTCTTAAATGGCCTGTTATTGATCCTAAAAGGGTGCGGTTTTAAGGTGGTTGCGTATGCAGATGTTGTTGCGATTGGTGTCTTCGGTAAATATTCATGCACCTTAAGAAAACGCGTGCAAAGTGTACTTGCCATACTAATCCACATAAAACTGAATCGGATATTTTCTTCAGGAAATATAAACTTCCTCAGATCGAACCCCCTATAGCTTAAAAAGTATTGGATTAACCTTCACTGATAAAGCGAAGTATCTTCGAACCTATGTCGTTCGAAATATGTTTACTATTAGGCCTATTTTATTAAATGGGGTTAATGTTTTTGGTGGCCAGCTTTAAATATTCCGACCAACCTAAAATCGTTACAGCGAATAGCTGCCTTGTGTATTAGACGAGCTCTTAGGAGCACATCCACACAAGCACTGAAGATTCTCTTTCATATCACACCCTCAGGTATCCTAGGCGAACAAATGACAGCGAGCTCAGCTATGAGGCATAACTCCATCTTCACATGGAACTGTAACAATACGGTTGGGGATGGGGTTTGCTATGAATGATTAAAGGTAAATCTTTCTATTCGTCTCCCGGCTGGTTGAGGTATGAAATATGTATGTACAAGAAATATTCGCATTTTTACGGACAGTCAGGCTCCAATTAAGATGCTTAAATCATATTTCCTTACATCGAAAATAGCCTAGAATTATCCCTCATCTCTTAAAGAGATGGTAGATCAGTTCAACATCAACATGGTGGGGGTGCCAGGGCATTTCCATATAAAAGTGCATGAAAAGACGGATGAACTCTCTCGACAAGGCATAACCTGCTTCATTTCACCAAGTAGAGCGGTTGTTGATATACTACTTCAAGAGGACGCTAGAATAACAACGAACGACAGCTGGTCCAATAGTACTTCATGCGTAATAACTAGCCCGATCTGGCGAAAACTAACCTGTCAAGATCCAGACAGTAGATGCAGACTATTGGTTTCCGAAGAGGAAGAGGAGGAGAAACTCTACTCCATTTGCTTTGTACCTGTTCCCATCTAGCATTTAGCACACTGAAATTTCTAGGATCTCTTCTTCTATATGACTGGACAGACCTCACTAAAATGGACACAGGCCCACTACCATCGAAATTTAATGACCTTGGATGCTGAGACCATACGAGTAATGATACATATAGAGCGTTTTGCGTGCAAATTAATGACTACATCAAGATTAAGACGAACGTGCACCACGAGATTAGAAGGTTTCTAGTCTCTATACACTAATACGAGAGGTAACGAAAATATCAGCTGTCCAGGAACAAAAGCACCAGAAGAGTTAGTGGACCAAGATATACTCCGAAAAGAAGGAGGAAGAGCTCCAATAGGACACCATCGTCAGGCGGAAACTAACTTAAGACGGGAAAGCCAAATGACTCCAACAAAGGTCTGAAAATTCACAAATTGAGATATGGTTAAAAGCAAAATTAAAAGACGACGGGAAAGGCCTCCATGTCCAGATGCGTTGGGCATCACTAAGACAGGAAATCTTACGTTCTAATGCCTAGGTAAAATCCCAAAAGGAGGTACATGAGGTTCTCATAAAGATATCACCACAAAGGTTAAACGACACAAACTTTGAACAACCAAATCGGAAAGAACGGAGGAACTCAGGTAGCAGTGGATGGTAGTGGTAAAGGTACAGCGTACCGGAAAGCTTTGCTTAAAAACCATTGCGAGGCCGACATAAGATTTTTCTTTTATCACACTTTTCATCTTTGCAAGAATTTCAGGTGGATATTGCTATTCTTTGAGAACAGTATACGAATATTGAGAGGGACAACTGGGCTACGGATTCAACCGACAAACTTGCGATTTCACTTTAAAAGATTTGTAAACCATCTAGTTGGCGATGTCAGGGATCACAAACCTTAAATCATTGCTGGTGAATTTAATGCAAAGGCTATAACGAATACCAACAACCAATAAGATGCGCTTCTTGATTCACTATTCACCTTCTCAATATTGTTTTATGCAATAATGGAAATTTTCCGACGTTCTGCAGTGGTAAGACGATTTCGACAATTGATATAACTTTCGTTGGTAACAAGCTCGATGGCTGAAACAAGTGAGTAGTCAGGAAGATGTATATCCACAGCAACCAGCAAGCAGTACTTTTTAGGTTTACGATGACTCAAGTCTATGCTCTTAAATTTAAGATCGCCTCGTTAACGATCAATAGAACTTGTTCGGTGGAAAGCTAAGAATTTTAACGAAGACGCATTTATCACAATGGGGTTTACCTGGAGAATGTAGCAAAAACGGGAATGTGTTACTAAGGCCTGTGACGCAGCAGTCCTAGAAGAGTTGGAGATAAAATTAATAAATAATTGTGGAAAGTATTTGTTCTGGTGTTTTAGTGTTAGTGGATTCTGGCAAAATTTTTGTGGGAATATTTCGAGAATATTGTGTGGGCCTAATATAAGTATTAGGCTAGTGGTGAAAGTGTGTGAGCAATTTTTTCCGGTATTTTCGCGAATTTTCTAGAAAGCGATATGAATTGCGAAAATTATTGTTATTTTATAACGATATTCACAATCCGGTGATACGAATCGGATTTGACATGGTAAATTCATAGCACTGGTGGATCATCTGTAATTCTCACTCGTCTGTGCCGGTTTCTCCTCCAGATACATTTCATTTGATCCCAGCAGCATTCGATGGCCAGCATTCGTTCAATTTATGTCTCCATATTCCTTCTAAACGTGGCTGCCACAATAGCTTGTCGGCATAATCCGAGGGCATCGCCACAGCTGCAATGAGTTTCTCATTTTTCTATCGATGCATTGCAATCCATATTTGTTATTTTATTCATCGACTATCTTGAGAAAGGAAAGTCCATTAACAGTAAGTATTACATAGCGTTTGAAGGAAGAAGTTGTGAAAAACGGAAAATGTGAAGGGAAAGTGTTGCTTTACCAAGACAATGCACAGTGTCACAAGTGGTTGACTACGATTGCTAAATTGCATGAATTGAAGATCGAATTACTTTCCCATCCACCGCATTCTCCAGTTCTGGTTTCCAGCGACTATACTACCTGTTTGCAGACCTAAAAAAATACTCCAGAGAAAGAAATTTTCGTGAGTTTTGAGGCCAAAAATAAATCGTTCTACTGAAAAAATATCTGGCTATCACCCAGAATAACTCAAAATTTCAAATTTTATTTACATATCTTAGCAAGTTATGTTAATAATGGACGCAAAACAACATAAAATGCTAACTTGAGAAAAATCAACTAACAACAGGGCTTTCGATGATAGATATCTGGAGGGAGATAACAAATATATTTAACCATATTGAAATTTAACCGAACAAGACGTGCGGAAATTAAAGCTTCGACAACAAAAATTCACCTGATTACAAATGACCTTCGTAAGTGGACATCTCAGCACCGAACTCGTTTGTAGCGTATAGAGTGACATAAAACTTATAACGAACAGATGGTAGAATGTTGTATACTTGTATAAATGAGAAACTTTAACCGTGCAATGAGACTGAGTGGTTTTTGTGTTTTGATATTGAAAATTTATTTATGGCAATTAAGCATTTTCAAAGCAAATAAACAAGTCAGACCCGAATTAGTAAGCATTGATTATGTCACTGGGGTGGGATTATTAAAATAATAATCAGGAAGAATTGAGATTAGAGTAGTGCCCTGTCAGAAAGTTGCCGTTGTCCTATCAAGAAATTACTGTAGTCGCGTAAGGATCTTGAACTTGCGGGTTTGGAAAATTTTAAATTTGATCTGAATTGAGTTAACGAACATCAATAGTTTCGTAGGTGCTTCCACTAAATATATCCAACGAGATGCTCATAATTTCGTAATATATTCATGTATGTTAAAGGGTTGAGAACCGCTGCATAGAAGTAACTGATGATTAGCAGGAAAAATAAACGAAAAATAATCGACAGTGTAGCTATATTAAACCAAAATTAAGTATTAGAGATGCCCCTAAACCAATTTCATTTAATTGTAAACTAATTTATTCGAAAAAGCTCAAAAAGCTTTCCGTATTATGTACACTTTACAACAAAAATGAATATTTCATCAACGTATAATAAAAAAATTTCATTACGCTAATTTGAAATCAAAACAAAATATAAAATATTTAAATCGTGTATCTCAATTTACAAATAAAAGCTTTCATGCTTTATAAAAGCTAATTAACATCAATGTATATTTACGTTCAAAATATATATTGCGCACACATACATATACATATGCAGCGTTCGTTATCTTATCAGTGATAAAACTATATAAAAATTAAATTTTTATCACAAATTTGTATTTTGTTTTTCCTGTGTGTACTTATTATAACGGTAGAACGTAATCAAATTAAGCTTTTTCATTTCCAATTTTTCTCGCTTTTTACAATTTTCCTAAAAATAAAATAAAATAAAAATGGAAACAAAATAAATTTATATAAAATGAAAAACATTTTTAAATAAATAAATAAAATATTTCATTTTATTTCGGAAAAACAGCAAAACATTTTCCCTGCTATTAAAAGCTCCCCATTTTCATATTCACATATTAAACATGTAGGTGTCGTGTGGGGTGAAAGTTGTATATAATTCGTTTTCTTTCTTTTTATTATTTATTATTTTTTTTTTTGTTCGTTTTCCCGTCATTATGGGCGGATCAAATATCGTATTCATGCGCAAATGTAATTGTCTTTTTCCCGGAAAAGAAAATGTACAGTGTTTTGTCTTTTCTTTGTTTGTGTGCGCTTATTTTTTTTCGGAAAACTTGATAATTGTGTAATCTTCTAACCATCTGGGCCTCATCCTTCCTTTTATATTTCAACGGAGCAATAAAATAAGACAAAAAATAAAAAAAAATGTTTTTCCTTACGATTTTCTTTTTAATTTTCTTTCTCAAATAACTTATTTACTTTGTGTAAAAGTGCTTTTAAAACTTTTTATTATTTTTTGTGTTTTCTTCATCTTGTTCTAATTTTTTTTTTTTTTTTTTGCTTTACTGCGATATTTATGGTGAGTTTGAAAATACGGAAAATTACTCGAGGAAGATAAAATATTATAATGAAAACGAAAAACCGCCTAACCTAAAAAGAAATTTTAATCGTACTCATACCATTCCGGAGCTCGGGATAGGAATGAGGGCTACTAGAAACAGATGACAAAAAAACGGATTAATGAACATTTTCATAAATATAATTTGTTGAAATATAATCGTTAATGAGAAAATTTTTACCATCGTTAAAATAATGTATGACGGTTGATGAGTATTATGATACGACAATTTTCCTTGGTGTGAAAAATTAAATTGAATATAATGTGCTGGGTAAAATGAATCGTGGTTTATATACATACGTTCAATTATAATAAGTATGTGTCTCATCTTCGGTACGTAAGATGTGGTTTCTATGGAAACAAATTTTTTAAACTTTTGCCACTGATGGAAAAGGCAAGTAATCAAAACTTCGGTCCAACCCACTCAACCCAAGAATTCCATTTGAAATGCGTAAAAAACGAAAATTTTAAGAAAAATTTACTGATTATCAAATTACGACTGTAAAAATTTTCAGGGGTGGTGTAAAACGGAAATATTCTTAGAATACAAGCAAATTTCAGGAAAATCAGAGCAGCTTCTAATTTATTTTTGCTATCACCACATGCTCTTTAGACAATTGGTTTTTCAAATTAAGACCAACTTACGGTTGAAGTTCAATGACACAACAAACGAATAATTTGCCACCAGTACCGAAACCGTAGATTTGTGAAATAAACTGCTAATAACAAAATTGTTATTTTAAAAAAGAAATCTGCCTCCAGTACTAGGGTGGTAGTTTTGAGTACCACATTGCTTCAGTTAAATTTGTGACATTTTCCGAGCCTTTTCACTCGAGCGCAAGTCGTAAATATTCTACAATAAACTAATAATTTCCTAACAGCGTGAAAACCGCGTTCATATCGTCAAAGCGTAACCGCACGTAAATAGAACTTCGGTTTTGAAATTGACGAATTAGAAAAGTTCATTGGAAATAGGGAAACATCAAAAATTTTCGAAAAAACTTTTATAAGAATTTAATTACATTAAATATGTTTTTATAAGCGCACAAGCGGTAAATTTGTCAACTAAGTTGCTGGTAATAAAATTGTTTCTTTTCCCAGACCTTTCAACCATGAATGATTTACATGTCACCTGATTTTATTGGAATAAGCTAAATGTTACTGCTTCAAGCGCCATAACGGTAGTTTTGAGTACTAACCTGCTTCAACTTATTTTGTGACATTCTTCAAGGCTTTTCAGTGATAAGAGATTTGAATATATCCTATACCAAAGGAATAATTTGTCACCAGCGTCAAAACGCTGAATTTTTGTGAAATAAATTGCTGATAAAAAATTTTTCTGACGCCCAAAATCTTAATAACGATATGACACATAACCAGATCAGAATGAGAAAAAATGTATCTGTAATCAGCGCCATAATGGTCATTTGGAGTCCAGCTAAATTAGTGACATCTTTTAAAACCTGTACATTGATATATCAAACCACAGTGCCAAATACTTTCAAATGATATGCCACAACTATATGGGAATATTAAAATTTTTAACTGCCTCCGGCGCCTTCCATCGCCACAACGGTAGTTTTAAGCACTACGGCATTCAAAAAATTACGGCATTCTTCAAAACCTTTTCATCGATATACGATAACTATATATTCAATAATGAACGGAAAATTAACTACCAGCGCCAACACGGTGAGTTTACGAACTAAACTTATTTCGTAGTCCGATCTAAAACCTTTTAAACATATACTACACACAGGAGATTTCCAATGGCAGGTACTCGAACCCCTTGAGGTAGAAATACGAATAAATTAAAATACGAAGGTTGGTGAAAAAATTCGATTCAAAACGCCAAAAAGTGGTTTTGAAGCAGAATAATTTATTAACATTTTTACCAGGATTTAAATAACTTGGTCTTACAGACCAAAATTATTAGGATTTAGATGAGCGAATATAGACTTAATCATCATTTAGTTAGAGAGGAAGGTTGAGGTTCATACTTTTGTTGTGATTTTTACGAGGGATAGGAGGAGTGTTTCCGTCTAACCTAACTTATCGGGTATAATAATTCAAAATATTTGCACCAGGATTTCAATTTCCGAATCAAATGAATTCTAATATCGTTAAAATGTAAACAATTTTAAATTTTTACATAGCAAATGCATTTTTTATTCTTTTCTGTAGGGTAATCGTAAGTGACTAAAGGTATCGTGTATATCACGGACCGAAGCATACGAACAAGCATTTCAAAAAAAAATCAACAGAGATAAAACCCGCCATGCTAGTCTAGTTGGCCACATTCCAGAACATTCTTCAAAAAACATGTTAAAACCCCATTTTCATCCACCATATCCAATTAGTTATGATCGGTTAATAAATAGCTTAATTTAGTCTCAATTGGTCGTAGCTCAGACTTCGTCTAAAAATAATTTTAGAATCCCATTTCTATCATGCCATAACCAATTTCATATTCAAATGCGCTAGTTCCGCTCAGTTTTCTAAAACATGAAATTAAGCCACATCGCAATCGTTTTCTTGCACTCGAAACCCTCCTCTCCCCCCTCCAGAAATATGTTTCACAATCGTTCGAGGCGGAACAAAATGTGAAAAAGGGATCAAAGTCAAAACGTTAATTAAATACCAAACGCTACAAATTAATATTAAAAGGATGTGATTAGTAACCAACACAACATCGTGCAACATTGTGCGAAATTCCTCAATATGATAGAACAGAGCATCGGTCATCTAATTAACGCAAAACATAAAACCAAGCAACATCATGCAACATCTTACAAAATCGCGCAACATGGTGCAACATGACCGAACATGGTATACATGATGCAACACGATGTACGTGCAACATGTCGTAACATAGTGGAATATCACACAATATCCCTCACACAATATCCCCCACAAGATGCAGCATGATGCAACATGGTGCAATATTACGTAACATAATCCAACACTCCATAACTGTGCAACATTCAGCAATAAGTAGCAACAAGGTGCAACATGCTGCAACATCATGTTACTCGGTGCAATATGATGCAATATCGCAATATGACGACCCTCCTAAATGATTTTTTCGTTCTCATGCAATCGAAAACCCTGTCACCAAGCCCTCAAGCTCCAAGAATCCCCTTAAATAAACCCATCAAACCGATTTCTGGCACTCGAAGACCTCAATCACCAAATTTGGTGAAAATTATTCGAGTCAAACAATTCTTTTTAACTTGAACAGGACTTCTTCCAGTGAACCTTCTAACAGGACTTTCCTGAAATTTGAACTCTTCACAAAGCATTCCTGCCATTAGACAACTCTTACGGCCGTAGTTTTTATTAAAATCGAGTCGAAAAAAGTTTAAAAGAGACCCGGGACCCACTGAAGGAAGGACTGCCTAAACGAATATTTTTCGAAATTAGCACAGATTGAACTCGATTCCTGGCGTTTGAAATCCCCCCTTCACCAATTTTTATTAAAATCGTGCGAACCGAAAAATGTATTATGAAACCGGCCTTCATCGAACAACCCCCTAAAAGAATTTTCTACAAATCAGGGCCAATCGTAACCAGATTCTCATTGGTTCCAGACGACCCTTTCACCAGATTTTTCCGAGATATACTCTTCGCCTCCTGGCACGCGAAAACCACCATTACCTATTTAAAAATCCCCTCGTGCTGTATCAAATAGAATTTTTCCGAAAGTAGCAGGTGTTTAAAATCTCCACTTCAATAATTTTGAACAAAACTATGCGTGCCGAAAAAAATATATAATAAAACCCGCCTCTAAATTAATTGTTGCCAAAATTAGGATCCATCGCAATCAATTTCTGGTACTCCCATCCCAAACGCCCTCTCAGAAAATATTTATAAAAATCGAGAAAGCCGATTAAAAATAAATAAAGGGATCAACGTCACACCGGACGACATCAAAATCATTTGAGACAGAAGAAAATGTCAAAATAACGTAGGCCAAAACATTAAATAGATATCGAATGCTGCAAACAAATATTGTTACATGCCACCGTAACGCAACCAACAGAAGACCATCTGGAATATGGTCTGCTGGGCCGAACTCGGTAATTTCTTAACCGATTATGATGGGATAGGGTATGTTGAATGAAAATGGGATTTGTTATGCGATTATGTCGGGATTGGATATGTTGGTCGGAAATGAGATTCTTAAATGATTTTTTGAAGAAGTTCTGGAATATGGGCTGCTGGGATGGAACTCGATAATTTCTTAACCGATTATAACAACTTCTTTCAAAAATCATTTAAGAATCCCATTTCAATCCAACATGCAAAATTCCATCATAATCGGTTATAAAATTACCGAGTTCCATCCCAGCAGGCTATATTCCAGAACTTCTTCCAAAAATCTTTTAAGAGTTCCATTTCCATCCAAAATACCCAATACCATCATAATCGGTTAAGAAAATACGGAGTTCCATACAATCCACCACAAGCGATGCATCACAGTTCCCAATCAGTGCAACGAATTCTTTGATCCTTTAGCTATTGAGTGATGTAATTAAATTTTGGATGTAGATAGGTATATAGCTGCAGCATAAACTGTATCCCCCGATTGTGTTATCATCAGTTTTTTGAATTGCTTCTACATACCAATTTCATCCTGGTGCGCTTAATTAAAAAAATCAGAAGGTTAATGGACAACCCTGATCAAAAAGGACGACTACTTCCCATTGGGTCCACCTCCGAGTGAAACCGAAATTAGATCCACAATTAAATAAATAAATATTTAATATATATCCGATCTGGAACTGCCCCCGGTACCGATGGCATTTCAATCGAACTATTTAAACATACACCGAACAATATCATCGTAAGCATTTCAGAAAGTTATCAAAACTGCTTGGATAAAAAATGAGCCTCTATCAGAATGGACTGAGACAATTCAGGTTCCGATACCAAAAAGTAAAATTCCCAGATCGGTAAATGATTATAGAGGAGTTTCTCTTTGTAAGAATTGATGAGAGTTTATCTTTGCCGCTATCATATCAGGCCGCTTTCCTAACGAACCGGTCAACCGAAGAACATATGTTCACCATCCGTAGGATTATAGAAGAGGAGTGACGGACCGGACACCGAGTATTCGTCCTCTCTGTCGATCTATCTAAAGCATTTGACACCGTTAATCTTGATGTCGTATCGGAGTGTCTTCAACATTATATACCAAATTAATATCAACACTTCGAAAATATTCAAAAACAAAGGAGTAAAGCAAGGGTGCCGAACTTCCCCAAGAATATTTAATTTCATAGTTAATGAAGTGCTATTGACAATGGCAGATCAGTTTTCTGAATTTAAATTAGAACAGCGTGGCAATCTGCAATTACCATTGATTCTCGCATAAGCTGATGATATCATACTTGCCACTCGTCAAATCGATATTATTGAACCACTTAAACAAGAGTTAATACATGTTCTTGGATTCGCCGGTTTAGAAATCAATCCAAAAAAATGTACCATCCTCATTAGAGACCCAAATGCAACAAGTGAGCAAACAATTAGCGTACTTTGAGCTGGGATTACATTCACCATTGTCGAAGTGATGCGATACCAGTGGACTTACTTGACTTTAAAATTAAGTCGACTGCTTACTATACGAGCCCGATGCCATCAAGTACTTGGTGTGGTCCGTATAGTATGCAAAACTTTATTAAAAAGCATAAAATTCCATTTAGGACAGCTATCACAATGTGGAATACTACTATTGTCCCAATGATGATTTATGGAATTAAATCAGCAGCTCTCACATATGCAAATCGCCGGCGCCTCAGACAATATGAGCTGTTTTTGTTTAAAAAAATTAATTGAGTTCAGCACCAATAAACCCAGCACAAAAAAGGTAAAAGAATTGCTAAGTGACGTACATCGTCTAGCACGACCTTGTTTCACGTGGAATGACTAATTAATTCAAGACCTAAAATATTATACAAAACCGACTAGCGAATGGACAGCCCTTGTACCAAACCGGAGTGAACGACGGAAAGCAGCTGAAGTGATATATCTAAATGAAGAATGAAATTCCAGTGACTTACTACCTTGCTACCACGACATCTATATACTCGTTGAACTAGCGGAAATAATTACTATTTAAATTTTTATTATTATTTATTTGAATTATGTTTTTATGTGAATTAATAAGCTTGCTTTATTTCCGTTATCAATTCTGCATCTGGGGTGCTAGTTGACAGCCTCCTCGTGGTGCATCCTGGGCAATGTACTGTAGATCGAACGGTTGTACTGTAGATCGAATGTCGGGTATAAACAATAACATACTCCAGGTGGGTTCGAACTCAGATTCTAAATCCCACCCCGATTTATCGGGCTGCTCCACGGATTCTGGAGGGTGCAATGCGACATTGCAAAATAAATCGTCGGTAGGCAACCAGGCTGATCCTGTTCCTAGTACTACTGGAAGCACGGAACAAGCGATAAATGAATGGCCGTTTGGTAGAAGAAGTACGGCACTTCATAGAACACCACCATCAACCCCATCGCCAGAGAGCACGGCACTATGTGAATGTAACAATGAGAAGGAAAATACCTATACTATCAATCATAAAAATTTCGAGGCAACTTCTGAAGCCACGCCCAGTGCACAAACAGTTATAGTAAACAACGCGGAGTTAATAAATAAATTTGAACAAATGGAGAAATTATTCGCGCAGCGGAACAATGAAGTTGCCGTGCTATAGAAAGAAACCCTTATGCTAAAGGAAACAGTAGATAAAAATAACAACGCAGGAAACTCAGCATTATTGAACAACCAATTTCAAGTACTCACAGATCTACGAAACCAATCCAAGCAAGAGGAAAGCTGAATCATCACCAGAAGTTGAGCCAATTCAAAACCACATTAAAAATGCCAATGCAATTACTGCACCAAAAGTGCATGAGCCAGAAAAGAAAAAACAGGTTCTAGCCCCGATCAATATTCTAGGAATAACAAATCACGGTAGTATTCAGACACTGCGGAAAGAAGTAGTACGCAATGACTACAAAGTAATATCCCTCCAATATTTGGAAAATAAACACAATAGAACTTGAAGATTATAAAGCGATAGGTAGCAAATTAAATTCTGTTGGTCATCAGTGGTATACCTACGAGGATAAAAATGATCGATCAATTAAAGTAATGGCAAGAGGTCTCCATCCAACTTGTTCAAAAGATGAAATTATTGAGGACCTGCAAAACAAAGGCCTGAAAATAATCGATGCAGTCAACATCAGAAAAGAGAAACGAGAAAATAGGGAAGACAATTCTGAAATCATGAGAAGAGGACCCCCACTTTTCATGTTAACCTTCGACAATCAAGAAAAATTCGAGAAACCTCAGGGTTAAAATAGAAACACCGAGAAAGGTCACTCGACTAATACCTCAATGTAAAAACTGTCAAGATTATAATCAGACACAAAAGTACTGCCATCGTGAAGCAAGATGTGTTAAATGTGCAGAAAAACTCGCTGGAAACGACTGCACAGCTCCCCGAAATACAACACCGAAGTGTATCAACTGTAAAGGCTAGCATCCAGCCAAAAACATATAAAACATAGCGAAGAAGTAAAAGTTGAGAAGATCTCCATGCAAGTCACAACAATCAAAATACCTGCCCTCCAAGATACAATCTGGAACAAGTGGATTATGCTAATCTTCTCAAAACACTAGGAAGTGTCTTTTTAATTGGAGGTGACTATAATGCAATTGGGAACTCTTCCAAACACATTTAACAGAAAGAATTAGTCTGCTGAACACAATACAGGGGCCAGCCCAAATAGAAGACGAACTAGATAAGCTCATCCATAATATCCAAAGTGCTGCGTGGGAAAGCACTCCTAATAATAGTAAGGAAATGAAACGCAATGCTTGATATTCAGAGGAAGTGAGAGAACTTCTTAAAAATAAAAGAAAAGCACGGAAGAAATGACAAACACTTCGAAACCCGGAAAATAAGAGGGTATTTAACCATTTGTGCAACAAATTAAAATACCTAATTAAAGAAATTAAAAATCAGTCAGTCAATAAATACCTCAGCACTCTAATTGGGCAAAAAGATACTGATTATTCATTATGGAAAGCAACTAAGATCCTTAAAAGACCCCAACTTCAGGTTCTTCCAATTAAAAATAAAGAAAATTGGGCTCCAAATGCTAAACAAAAAGCAGACTTGTTTGCAAATCACCTTGAAGAAACATTCCAACCTTACTCCAAACAAACGGAAGAGAAAAATATCACCCCGATAAATAAACAGGATGAAATGAAAATTACACCTGTAACATTGAAAGAACTAAAATGGGAAATCAAGAATAACCTGAATGCGTATAAGGCTCCAGGATATGATCTTATAACGGGTCAGATAATAAAAGTGTTACCGGAGAAAGCGTTGAGGAAACTAGTGCATATAATTAGTGCAGCATTTCGACTAAGATATGTACTAAGACAATGGAAAGTTGCTGATAAAGCTTCATATAGGCCAATTTCTCTGCTACCAACATTATCGAAACTATTTGAAAAGGTTCTTCTTAAAAGACTAAAACCAATTATCGAAGAAAGGAATCGTATCCCCCATCTTTCAGTTTGGATTTAGGGAAAACATTCTACGATGGAACAAGTACATCGAATTACTGATGTAATCGAGAAATCACTAGAAAACAAACAAATATGCTCAACTATATTCCTTGATGTAGCGCAAGCATTCGACAAAGTATGGGACCAGGGGTTAAAATTCAAAATTCATCTCGATCTTCCGGAGCAATTTTTTCAAATTTTAAAATCATACATATCAGAGAGGCACTTCCGAGTAAAGTATGAATGAGAATGAATACTAGTTGGGAGTAACGGCAAAGACGGAAAGAATAACAGCAGGAGTACTACAAAGGAGTGTTCTTGGGCCAATCCTTTATCTTCTATTTACTAGAGATATACCAATTACAGCAACTATGGCGACTTTTGCCGATGACACGGCAATACTTGCAACAGCAAAGAACATCAATGACTCCACTAGTGAACTTTACAAATCTAAATTTAATCATATACCATTAAAGTTAAACTCTGACTTTAGATGCTAAACTTAGATGGAAGGAACACATAAAAAAGAATAGAGAAGAACTAAACATAAAATTTAGAAAAATGCAATGGCTCTTAGGGAACCAATCTGAACTGGCGATCCATAACAAACTGCTGTTATACAAAAAAATCCTGAAACCTGTATGAACATATGGTAGCCAACTCGGGGATTGTGCCAAGAAGACAAATATCAAAATCATACAAACAGTTCAAAATAAAATCCTGCGATGCATTGTTAATGCACCGTGGTACGTCTAACCAAAGTTTTGTGTTTAAGCGGTTAATTATTATTTTTGCTCATAGCAAAAAACAAACACAAATTCCTTATATTTTTGCATCGTTCTGTTTCGGAAAGTTCAAAAATATAAACCATTTTACGCGACAAGATATCTCGATCCCAATCTTTAGTTGCGAAAGTCAAGTAATTTTCAGACACAAGGAATTAGCGGCCTTAGGCCATATTTCCAATTAATTATTAATGCAGAAAACTAAAATTTGTGCAGCACTTTTAACAACGGTAATTTGTGCGTTACTGTCTTGGAAGAGGTTCCATTGCGCCAACTGTTTTATGATTCGTTAAAATAAGCATTCCAACGTAAACCGCTCAGATTCAAAGAGATCTAATAATTATTTTCGACTTATTTAACGTCGCTATTTTCAGTCCCAAGTTCCAAGATTAGCAATAATAATTGCTGAAACGACGATAAGATCTTTAACGTGAAGCAATAAAAAGATTTAATGACAAATGAGCAATGTATATGGTCTTCAAATAAAATCGAGCGGTAAGATTAGCTCAGTTTTAATGCTTTCCCGGGGGAATAGGTTTGTTGGTTGCTTATGGTTTATATTGAAATAAACTCGTAGAAACCAAATTAATTATCATTACGATAGGGTTTGCACGAACTAATCTTCACATGGTGTAGATTATTAATATTGATTTAACTCGAAGTATGTCAATTGCTGTTGTGTAAATATTAAGAACAAAGCCGTAACTACTATGGCTGAAAACTTGAAAATGGACCAAGAACACCAAGTCGTACCTTTTTTACTGGTTACCACCTGGAATCGAGCCCGGGACCCCCGAATAACAGAGCAAGCACTCTACTTACTAAGCTCACGAGGGCGACTAGGGAATGTAAGAAGGCATTAATAAAAATTACGGTCCTGCAAAATGCTATTTTGATGTGAGTCCAGTGCAAAATTACTTTCAATCTGGATACAGTACTCTGTTCCTCGAAAATTCAGTACTTTTAATTTCTTGCCAATATCATCCCTGATTTAGAAGAAATTAAAGATCCTGTAATGATAATTTTGATTCTGTTTAGTCTTTATAGATAAAAGATTTTGGCCGTATTTCTGAAGATGGCTATTATACACTAATTGTTTGGTGGTTTGAATTCGAATAATTTTTTTAAATATTTGTCAGGAGAATTGAATTGAATTAACGAAGGCTAAACATTACATTAAACTGCTTTAATTTAATTATTTAATACTTCAATATTTGCCATTCTTTTAGTATTCCTAATAGTAAAGATTAAGCCCAATTAGTGCTAATTAGTGCTCACGGGAAAAAATTAGTGCTAGTCCAGGAGCCGAAAAAACGGGGAAAGAAAATTTCAAATTTCGCCTAAAAGACGAAATAAATAAAACCCGATTTCTAGAAAAAACCAGAAATAATTTAAGCCTAATTCTTAAAGTAAACAAAAGCTTTCTAAAGGCCGCTAAACTGATGAAATTTGTGCTTATCATAGAAATATAATTTTCATAAACTTTCATTCATAAATCGAGGAAAACCAAACCAGCCCCTGAATGGGGGCCAAAACCAAAGAATCGAAATAAAATGTTCTAAAATCCAAGTCATAAGCAATTCAGAAAGTATATTCCTGTCAGGTATGTTCATTGCAACCCCAAAAATATAGTGACTGAATTTGTGGTAATCCAGAATTGGCCCAATTTCATTGAACAACATCAACCGTTGAATGAACAATTTTCTAACAAAAAATGTTCTAGAAACCAATGAAATATGGCACTTCTGATTGCAAATTCCGATCAGATACAATGGGGTATCGGGCGATCGATGGGGTGATACAAAAATGCATAACCTGCTTTCGCTACAAACAAAAACACATGGAACAACTAATGGGTAGTCTACCATCAGCAAGAGTGAGTCCGGGAAGATCGTTTTCTAAAACGGGAATCGACTATGTAGAACCCATCCAGCTAAGAACCACCTAGGATCGGGGTAACAAACCCTATAAAGGATACATTGCCCTATTCGTATGCATGACAACCAAGGCCATACACATTGAGATAGTGAGCAGCCTAACAACAGAGGCATTCATAGCGGCCTACAAAAGATTCGTTTGAGAGACGAGGGCTATGTACTGATATAGTCTCTGACAACGGAACCTATTTTATGAGTGCAAATTCCGTAATGAAGAAGACGTACAGTTCAGCGATGACCACATTACTCGACGACGTAGCAGCTATGTTAGCCAGTGATGAAACGACATTGCACTTTATACCACCTCATACCACTCATTTTGGCGGAATATGGGAAGCAGGAATAAAATCCGTGAAATTTCATCTTAAGAGAGTAATAGGAGATTAAACTCTAACATTCGAAGAATTAACCACTCTCACCACTCAAATCGAAGCGGTCCTCAATTCTCGGCCGCTGGTTGCACTAACCGACGACACAACGGACACAACAGCGCTAACACCAAGACACTTTCTCATTTGAGATGCTTTTAAGGGGATGTCGGAAGCGACAACCAGCAACATAGGATTAAGAACGAGATGGCACGTGGTCGAAAAAATGGCGCAAGACTTTTGGAAGCGATGGTCTTCTCAATACATTCACCAATTTCAACAGCGGAGCAAGTGGAAAACCTCCCAGAAAAATTTGGCAATAAACGATCTAGTATGGAGAAGGATGATCAACTACCCCCAACCCGATGGAAATTGGGACGAAACACAGACACTCAAGCCGGAAAAGACGACTTGGTACGAATATAGTAACAGTAAAATGTAAGGACGCAACCTACAAGCGATCAATAACAAAGCTGTGCAAACTCCCTATTAGCGACGATACAACTGAGATATTACCTACGAAGGCCACTGCATCGCTCAAGGAAACAACCACCGGGAAGGCCAGTGCAATTACAACTCAAAATAACAAGCCGGTATCCGGGCAACAACCTCACCGTCGAACCAAAACGACGAGAAAAATAAACCACATGACACTAGCCATCTTTTCAGTGTGCTGCCTATTTGGTTTATTTTTCCTATTATTTGAAAGTAATAAGGATCGGCGTAGTACTAGGGGACCTATTTAGAGTACTCACCCAGCGAGAAGCTGACAAGTATGAATCCTATTTTGAACGAATTATCAGTGACGAAAATTAACTCTTGACTCTCATCAAAAATCAAACAACTATTGTGGATAACACCATCAATTTGGTAAAACATAATACAAACCTCACCACGGCATCTATAAACAACTTAATTAAAGACCAACATCGTTTGCGGTAGGAAAGACAGAGTGCGATCAACGCTAATGACCATTTTTGAAATTATGCTAGTTCTAAAGAGTCTCCAGGACACGCAACAAGGATTACTCGACGTGATTTATCATGCTCATCAAGACGTCCTGCATCCATCCATACTTACCCCAAGTCAGTTGGAAGAAGAGCTACAATTCATTGAAAGCATGCAAATCCGCAGCCGAGTAACTCAAAAAAAATGTAATAATTGAAATCACTTTACCACTGTCGTTCGTGTGGGACTGATTGATTGATTGATTTTGAATGCACGACCAAGTTCTTAGACAAGATCTCCCGGGAGACGCCGGGCCGACCGTACACTACCTTTTACATATAACAAAACCGAGGGATTAGACAGGTTAATTGGATGGGACTGAATCAGCCTGGTTACAGACACCTAGAAATAGCCGATGAGGTAGGCAATGGTAAGGATAGGAAAGGTTTTTTTTTTTTTTTTGGCAGAGCGACCCGGTTACAAGAACCTTGATCGTACAACACAAGACAATACAAGGGATAAAAGTTTTAATGACCTTCAACAATTGCTTCTTGGAAACAGCACCTAAAATAAACCTACATTAAAAATTCTATTATTCATCTGCCTCTAAAGCTGAAATGTAAATTCATCATTAATTAAATAGGATTAATAAATTTTGATTTGATTTGAATGCACAACCAACAGTAGATGTGACAGACCTGGCCCGGTTGCGGACTCTTTCAAATTGTGTCAGCTTCCCTTTGAACCGCATCTGAAATTAATTATTATTTTGAAATACTTTACTTAAGTATAGCCATCAAAACCGCTTCCAGAATGCTTAACTCCTGGAGTCAATATATTGTTAGAATTTGAATTATTTGCTGATAAGTGCTATTGGATCCGGAATTTTTTCCCTAACAGCCAATATTTAATTTAAATTTTATTATTATAAACCAGTTTTAAACACTAACACCCGGAGTATCCGTATCTAACCAGCACCACTCTTAAAATAGATTAACTGCATTACCAAGAATAAGTAAACTGTTTAACTTATAATAACTTATTATAACTAAATACTAAATTTGATGATTTGATTTAATAACAATTTTGTCTCGACACCGTTAGTCTATCTATTCAATATGTTAACCAAGCCCGATCACCCCGTTATATATCGATTCAGTCACTTAAATAACTTAATGAAATACCACCAATCATCCTTTACCATAATAATAATAATTCAATTCCCTAATTCAAATTTCCGCAAATGTTATAGAACCCTCTGATAGATTGGACACCATTTCTATTTAGATTTATCAAGATGGAGGTGCATTCTATTCTCCCAGATGGAAATTGCCTTTTTAGTGCGATCTTACATCAACTACGGTTGAAAGATCCCTTATTTACAAGTACGGTTCATGAGCTTCGTCAAGCGGTAGTGCATTATATAACGTTAAATAAACGAGAGTATATTCCCACTATATTGGATTCAATTAACCAAGTTTATGATCCCGAACAAATTATTAATCACTCAGAGGATGAGTCAATAATAAGGTAAGTGTTACAATTTGATTTTCTTTTAAACAACAATCAAACATACAACCAAAATAGTCTAATAATCACTAAACACCTCGTAACCTTGTGTCTACAACCATCTTCTTTATTTATGCTTTAGATATCTTTCCGATCTACAAAAGGACGGATTTTGGGGTGGTTCCGAGTGCTTATCGGCAATATCTCGTTTGAAAAATATAAAAATTATCATTTATCATACTGCCCCTCAGCCTAGGGTACTCAGAGGGCTTCGGCTGTCTCTGTGTACACCTAGGTAACACCAAAGTAGCCGCGTCCTCGTCGCGGGGGGCGAGTACTGCTTCGACAGTAGCAAAGTGCTACCGGAGACCAAATGCCAGTGGTATAAATTGGCTAAAACAAACAATGAATACAACAAATATGGAATGTAATACCCCAGGTGGTACAGCAGCAGATATGCTGCCAAATCCACACTCTTCGGAGGCAGGCCCAACAGATTCTGGGGTGGGCCAATCATTGTTTAACCCATTTGGACGAAGTTCCAAATTATCAAGATCACCAAGATCTTCAACTGGAAATATATTTCAGTACGAGAAGGAAAATGCCGAACTCCGTGAACAACTAAGAGAAATAAAAGAATTTATTACTAAATTGAAAGAAGAATTTACAATTTTAAAGAAAGAAAATGAAGAACTCAAAAAAGCAGTTGAAACACGTGCAGAACTTGGGACGACACATAGCCCAACAGTCGATGATGGCATTAATTCATTCCATACGGATGAAGAAGAATTAGAAAGAGAAACAAATTGGATGTTGAACCGGAATAAAAGACCAAGTAAGAAAAGGAAAGCGCAACACTCACCAGAAATGGCGGAGACTTTACCATCAACTTCAAAAGAGGTTGCCAGAAATCAGTTAATCATCAAGAAACAACTAGCTCTAGAACAACAACCAGCTAAACCGAAAGAAAAATCACCTCCACCAATAAATGTCGTCGGGATATCAAATTTCTCCACTATACAATCGATTATGAAATCGATTACGATAGCCGAGTACAAACTCGTATCTCTAAACAACGGCGTCTGGAAAATTAATGTTGTAGACTCTGAAACTTATAGAGCTTTGGCTACAAAGCTTAATTCCGAGGGGCATCAGTGGTTTACCTATGAGGATAAGAATGATTGCCCAATTAAAGTTATGGCTAGAGGTCTTCACCCAACCTGTGCAGAAGAGGAAATTATTGAGGATCTCAAGCAAAAGGGTTATCAAATAGAAAATGCCATAAACATAATTAAGAAAGAAAAAATCGAAACTGAACAAGGAGTTCAAGTTAACAAAAGAGGGCTTCCACTATTTATGCTCACTTTTAATAACAAACAAAAAGTGGAAGATGTGTATAATATCAAGGCAATACTTAGCATGAGAGTTAAAATAGAGCCATTGAAAAAGAATAACGGATTAATACCGCAGTGCAAAAAATGTCAAGGATTTAATCATACGCAGAAATATTGCCAAAGAGAAATTAGATGCGTGAAATGTGCCGGAAAGCATCATACCCAGGTATGCCCGGTTAGTAAAAATATTGCTGCAAAATGTGTCAATTGCAATAAGTCACATCCCGCAAACTACCGGGGATGTGAAATAGCTAAGGAGCTACAACGAATAAGAAATAAAACGCGAAAACAAAGTCCAGGAGTATCGGTAAAAAATTATCAAACTTCCACCAAAGAGGAACCTAAACCTCATGCTATTAAAACGGGAGAACCAAAACCAAAACTGTACTCGCAAGTAGTCATGACAAAACCAATTATTTCGGAGCACACTACTGAAGGTACAGCAGTGCTCCAAAAGATACTAAGAAGCATGGAAGCTCTTAACATTCGTCTAGCTAAACAAGAAAAATGCCTTCAAGCTCTAAGCAACAGGTTAGATAAGCAAGACTCTCTAAATGAAATGAAATCCATGCTCTATTAAAATGATGCAAACAACAACAAATAAAACATTAAGAACAGTAACCTGGAATGCAAATGGGCTAATGCAACATATTCCAGAATTAGAAATTTTCCTAAATACTGAAAAAATAGATATATGCCTAGTATCGGAAACCCATTTTACTTCAACTTCATATCTTAAAATATATGGATACAATTGTTACCACGCCATTCATCCAGCAGGAAGGGCAATGGGCAGATCGTCGGTGGTTATAAAAGAAAACATCAAACACTTTATAGATCTTAAAATTGAAGAGGAATTTATGCAAGTAGTCACCTTAAAAGTATTTATAAATAACAACAAAGAATATAGTGTATCGTCAATATATTGCCCCCCCAAGATATAATTTAATTAAACAAGACTATTGCACGTTATTTAAATCACTTGGATCAAGTTTCATAATCGGAGGTGATTTTAATGCAAAAAACACCTACTGGGGATCAAGAGTAACCTCTAAAAAAGGAAGAGAGCTGTTTGCAGCAGGAAGACTATGCAATTGCGATTTTCATTCTGGAGATCAACCAACTTATTGGCCTACGGATAGAAACAAAATACCCGATATCATTAACTTCTTTATCACCAAAGGTATAGACGAAAACTACATATACCTAGAAAGCAGCGAGGGGATTATGTCGGATCATACGCCTGTTATTATGACAATCAGTGCAACGATTATTAAAAAAACTAGTCCACCTTCGCTAACGAACAAAAAAACCTGCTGGGAGAAATTCCAGAAACTTGTTGAGGATAATATTGATTTTCAGGTGCCAATTAAAACCCCGATAGAGCTAGAAGAAGAACTAGAACAACTCAACAACAGTATACAAGAAGCGGCGTGGAGTAGTACCCCCTCAAGTTCAAAGGAAATGCGCCGAAATGCAATTTATCCTCTAGAAGTTAGGGAACTGGTTGCAGCAAAACGAAAAGCAAGAAAGGCCTGGCAAAGAAGTCGAGCGCCAGAATATAAAACAACTCTTAATTTTTTATCCAATAAACTAAAGTTGCTAATTAAAGAAATCAAAAACGAATCCATTAATAAATACTTGAGTGGCCTTACTGGGGAAAAAGATACCGAGTACTCCCTTTGGAAAGCGACAAAAAGTTTAAAACGACCTAAACTACAAATTCCACCAGTAAAAAATGAAGATGGTACATGGGCTATAAGTGCAAAGCAAAAAGCTTCGTTGTTTGCAACCCACCTCGAGAACACGTTTCAGCCACTACCTAGACAAACTGCAGAGGAAAACATACCACCAGTATGTAAAATGGATAACTGCAATATATCTCCTGTCACACTACAAGAATTAAAAGAGGAAATCAATCTCAACCTAAATACAAAGAAATCTCCAGGATTTCTCCAGGATATGACTTAAAAAGGTCTGCGTAAACTACTCCAAATAATTAATGCAGTGTTCAGACTTAAACACGTTCCAAGTCAATGGAAAGTAGCAGAAGTAATTATGATACCTAAACCAAACAAACCACTTAATGACAAAAATTCGTATAGGCCGATTTCCTTACTCCCAATAATTTCAAAATTATTCGAGAAACTACTCCTAAAGAGACTAAAACCAATAATAGCAGAAAGAAATCTTGTTCCTCCACATCAATTTGGCTTCAGAGAAAATCATTCAACAATAGAGCAAGTACACCGAATTACAAACATAATTGAAGACGTACTTGAAAAAAAGAAAGTATGTTCAAGCGTCTTCTTGGATGTAGCACAGGCCTTTGACAGAGTATGGCATAAAGGTTTGGAATATAAATTACAAAGAGACTTACCAAAGCAGTTTTATGAAATTCTAAAATCTTACATATCTAACCGACACTTTCGAGTTAAATTAGATGGCGAATACTCAGAAATAAAGAAAATATCAGCAGGGGTACCACAAGGTAGCGTTCTCGGACCAACTTTATATGTGCTATACACCTCGGACCTGCCAACGATAGAGAATACTAACATAGCGACGTTTGCGGATGATACGGCCATCTTAGCAGTTGCTAATTGCATAGAAGAATCTACAAGCAAATTGCAAAGAGCTACTAATATTGTCAGTACCTGAACCAAGAGATGGCGAATAAAACTTAATGAAACAAAATCTGTTCACGTAAACTTTACCAACAAGAAGGTCAACTGGATACCAGTAGAACTGAACTCCCAGCAAATTCCCTATGCAAATACGGCAAAATATCTAGGCATGACTCTAGCCGCGAAACTAAAATGGAAAGAGCATGTGAAAAAGAAAAAAGAAGAGTTAAACATCAAATACAGAAAGATGGATTGGCTCTTAGGAAGAAATTCTGAGCTAACTCTACATAATAAATTGCTACTATACCGGCAAATCCTAAAACCTGTGTGGACTTACGGTATTCAGCTCTGGGGCTGTACAAAGAAAACCAATGTCAATATCATCCAGTCATTCAAAAGCAAAGTCCTTTTGTGGAATAGTTAATGCACCGTGGTACATAAGAAATGACAACCTCCATAGAGATCTGAAGATGGATTTCGTTAGTGAAGAAATAAGCAAACACGCGAGAAAACACATGCAACGTATTAGTCTACACCAAAATGCTGAGATACGTCGTATGTTGGATGATTCAAACCTAGTAAGACGGCTGCGAAGGAAGAAACCGCATGATCTACAAGATCCAATCAGGATCGACTAAAAATATAATAAAATTGTAAAGGGGACTAGCCAAAGGGCTACAACCCTCCAAACAAGAATATAAATTATGAAAGATAAATTATTAGATGATTTGTAAATCAGTTGTAATAAATAAATATATAAAAAAAAAATAAAAAAAAAAAAAAATTATCATACTGGAATTCAGCAACATTTGGATTTTATACCTGAAACTGGGAATAGCGGAACACATTATGACAGCCTTATCCCCCAACTAGATCCCTCATCAATCCTATCCACCACTCAGAAGACCACCCAGAGCATCAGTGATAATATACATCGAAAGATTTGCGCTTCCAGCGATCATTTTACGTTAATTGAACCATTTCAACCCGAACCTTCCCCTACCACATACAATCCCCATTCCTATCGCTTTGGTACTTGGAATGTCCGAGGATTAAATAGTGCCATTAAACGCGATTTAATTGATGACATTCTATACACCAACCAGATACAAATTTGCAGCATTCAAGAAACTAATATGAGTTCAGGAGCCTGTTCGACCACTAATTACAGTTGGTATTTTACCAACAGCCCAAAAAGACTCCGGAGAGGTGTAGGAATAGCCATACAAAAGCATTCTGAGATTTTATTCATTGCTGTGTATAATCCATCACAAACTTCATCCCTTAACCGTCAGCTTTCCACTCAAACCTTTTCGTTATTATATTCCATCATTGAACGCTGTCCTAAATCTCGCGATGTTGTTGTTCTAGGAGTTTTCAATGCTCATATAGGAGTTAAAGATTCATGGGACAGAAGATTTATTGGAACCAATTTATTCCATCAAGATTCCAATGAAAATGGAGTTGCACTAGGAATGCTTTCTACCTCAACGCAATTAGTGATCCATACCACAAAAGGACGACGAAGGACCTTAACTACTTGGACTGATGGCTATAGTTACTCACAGGTGGATCATATTTTGACACGGAAGACCAATCGTTATCTGTTTATTAAATCAGCCAATGCTTCTGATTTTGATCAAAAGACTAGTGATCATCGACTAGTTTGGATTCAATGTACCGATCGACGAAGATCCCAATTAAGCAAGAGAGGCCAAACCAAAATAACAGCTCCAGTACCCTCTACCTATACATATAAGTCTTTAAACTTAACCCTATTACGAGATTCGCAAGTAAGCGAACAATACCAAGAGGTTTTGACAACTATTCATGCGGAAGCCCTAGAAGCAAATCGAAAAATATCATGACAACTAATAACGGATAATTTTAAGATGGCTGCTCAACAAGTTCTAACTTCACGAACTCCCCTAACACCAACACGAAGGAAAGCATTGGCCAAATTTAAGAGTTCCCGGTATCTTAAGAATAAGCATCCAAAAGACTCTACAGTTCATATTCTCTTAAAAAATGCAAGACAACAATTGTTGCAATCTTATTCTGATCATCGCTCCAAGGAAAGTCAGCAATTTTTCACAAATTTAACACAATACAAACCTATAGAGAGACTGCGCAAAACCTATCACTATTTTAAACAGTATAAACGCGAGAATAATAAGATACTTGGAACTTATATTCCCATTTCGACCTGGTTGCTCGAGTTACGAAAGACTGAAGGTGAATGGCCACCACTTATAGAAAAAAGTGATTATTATCCTTTGGGACCACCACCTACTCTCGATGAGATTAAGGATATAATCAAATATTTCCGATCCGGAACTGCACCAGGCAAGGATGGACTACCTATTGAATTATTCCAGTATGCTCCGGAGAATATAATACAAACATTTCACACCCTTATCGAGAAGGTCTGGATTAACAATGATCCTCCGACTGAATGGCTTGAGACATTACAGGTTCCAATATCAAAGATTAAAGTACCAAAAGTTGTTGATGATTATCGTCGGATTACTCTCTGCAATGTAGGGTATAAAATATACTCTAAAATACTATTTGATCGATTAGATGAGCATTTAAATTTACCGTCATCATATCAAGCTGCTTTCCTAACTAATCGATCAACAGATGATCACATGTTTACCATACGTCGCGTATTTGACGAATAATGGCGAGCTGGTAATCAAGTTAATGTTTTGTCCATAGATCTAGCAAAAGCATTCGATACTGTGGACTTAAATGTTATTTCTGAGTGTTTACAACAGTATATACCTCATTATTTGGTGAATCGCATCATTAAATCATGTTTTTGGGAACGTACCTCAATTAAATGGTGCAATGTTTGTACTAACAAACTCAAGAAAAATAAAGGGGTTAAACAAGGGTGTCCAATTTCCCCCTGTTTATTTAATTTTATACTAAATGAAGTACTTCTCACTGTGACCGAGCTATTTCCCGAGTTGAAGTTGGAACAACATGAGACTTTACAATTGCCACTTGTTCTAGCGTATGCTGATGATATAATGATAATCACCCGCAGCATAACGATTTAACGTATGCTGGATTGGAACTCAATCCACAAAAGTGCACAGTACTTATACATGATCCCGATTCATCATACGTAGCACCATCCAATCTTACTTTGGCACCCGAATGATGAAGAATTTCATTAAGAAGAATCGAGTCCCGTCTAAAACAGTTATAACTATGTATTCTACCGTGATTGTCCCCATGATAACCTATGGATTGAAAACAGCAGCTCTAACTTCAGCTAATCGTCGACGACTCAGAAAATACGAATTATTTTTCTTGCAACAATTATTGGAGTTTAGTACCAATAAACCGACATCTCGGAAGGTACGAGAAATATTAAATGGTAAAACTATCACTAAAAAGGTAAAAATTCAACGAATTAATTATTGGGGACAAATAAGTCGTCGTGAATCTCAACATCTTTTAAAGGCTGCTACAATTTATACTGCTGGACCTAAAAAACTAGGGCGAACATGTTATACATGGAATGATTCATTAAAACAAGATTTGAATCATTATTCATTGACTTCTACACAGTGGGAATCGCTTTTACTAAATCGAACCGAATTACGGAAAGCTACCAACGCCACATATTTGACTTCAGAATCGGATTCCAGTGAATTAATTGAAGAAGAGGGGACAAGAGAGGTTCAACCTAATTTATAAATTTATAAATTTCAACCACATTCAACCGTTTATGAATAAAGAAAATCAAATTGATTGATTGATTGATTTTGAATGTACGACCAAGTTCTTAGGCTTGAGTTCCCGGATGACGCCGGGTCCACCGTACACCCTTTTTTACACATAACAACACCGAAGGATTGGATAGGTTAGTTAAGTGGGACAGAATCGGCCCGGTTACAGACACCTAGGTATAGCCGATAGTTAGTAACACAAAGACAACACAATTCTAATCTACTAGATGAAGGATAAAGGCTTAATAGGTTAATGGATAACGATGGTATTGGTCTTCAACAATTGCTTCTTTAAAACGGCAACCTAAGAAAAAATATTATTATTTCACATGCATCTGGAATTTTCCTGAAATTTAATTCTATTAATACTTTTCGGCTTCCTAACCAAAATTGGTTGACTCGACCCGTTACAGACACCTATGTAAAGTCGTTCGTAATAAAATGACAACACAATTCTAAACTACACAATCAGCAATTACAATGAAGCATTAATTCACAAGCATCTGTAAATTTCCTGAAATTTAATTCTAGATTCATATTTTCCGGCTTCCTAAATAATTGAAACATTTATTAATTAATTCTGCAACTCCGCAACTTACAGTAGAATTTCCTGAAACCAAAGTTATTTGAACTATATTCAAAATAACTCTAAAATTCATTAGTATTTAACTGTTGAATTGGGCGAACACGAAATAGCACAAAAAAAAAAACAGATTAACTAGATTAACTACCGGATTGCATTCAAATATTCCTTAAAATATCCATCCATTAAAATATCCTAAATAATTTAGAATTCGCAAAAATTTCGTATGTTTACTAAAAATTTTTTATAAAACTGATGAATTTTTCCCGACGCCCATCCTTTTTCACAAGGAAACAAATACTTTTATCACTACTTTTCCACTAGTTCTGTAACTTCTTCTACGTTTGCTGGGGATATATCACATACAATTAATCTCAGACATGACACATGCGACTCGTCTATGACTTGTCACCTCGTGTTAGACTTGTCATAAACGATTCATCTCAGACTGGTAACAAACGTAAATTAGTAATTAGTGTGTCGTCAATGGCTTTCCTGCTGGAAGGTAATATTTAAGTAAAGGCAACTGGATAAAATTTGAAAAAATTATTCTAAAATGAATGATAAATAAGTTTATTTTATAATTTTTATAATTAAATATAAATCGTACCAGTAACTTAAAAGAGGGATAATATGTACTCGTATATTAAATATATTTGAATGAGATTTCCTGAGAACCGAATAATTTTAATATAAAAGCTGGGCACTGTACATGTAGATTAATATTTAGGGTTGATTTGAAATTGGGAATTAATAATTATAATTCTTGTACTAAAACAGTTAAGATTGGCAACGTTGCATTTTATGACAAACATCCAGTCGTTGGTGTATTGAAGTATACAAACCTTCTCTTTCTTTTGAATAATTATATTAATTATATCAAATATTTCTAGCTTTTCAGTTACATAGATATAACGAAGTTGCCGATAAACAATTCTTTATGTTAAGATTGTTAAAATCCCAAATCCAATGCAAATAATATTTCTTTTTATAAAGCAAAAATATCGCTAATAAGCTGTGAGAAAATACTAGTAACCCATTGAGTGTCACAAAAAGGCAATTTTGCGGTAAATAATAGGATTCGTTACCAACTCCAACATAGTTACAATTAATCTTGCAAAAATGATGGATTATGAAGGAAATACAATATAGAAAACAGCTAATCATAAATTACTTACACTATATTCTCAATGCACAGAAGAAATACGGAAACGTAAAATTCTATCGCTAATCAAACCAAAATAAAAATATAACAATTTATTACACAAACGCTGAATAATAGGATGAAGGAACATCACCAAAATAGCTCTCTCCGAAAATCTCCGAAATCAAAGCGTGGAAGAAACCACCTCTACAAACAATCGTAGTAAAATGTACCAAGAGAACTATGCAATGTCCATCCAGGAGCTAAAATTACCTCGAAACGATCCCAACAGACGGCATGAATCTTCCCACCATGAAACCACTACCATCCACCAAGCGACCTCCTGCCAACACCCTACTACTCATGGCAACCCTACAGCCCAAAAACTTCAGCGTACGACCGATCATACCAAAACTCCCAAAATGATTCAGCCCCCGCCAAATCGACGGCAAACTCCAACAAAAACACCCGAAGCATTCAGCAAAGAAACCAATTTGGACATACAAATCCAACATTCAGGCAATGATTCAATACAAAACTGCAAATCCGCCCTCATACACTAACAAATAAGAACTACCTCAAGTCCTAAACAAAACAACTCAACATTCAACCGTTTATGAATAAAGCAAATCAAATATATCAATATTTTAAAAATAAATTTATTTTGACCTTTATTTATTTATTTATTTTTTATTATTAATAAACAACAGCAAAATATAAAAATAGCAATTTAACTCAAAACAAAGAAAACCAACCACACAATCCATTTACTACACATACCCTACATAAATTGTTCATCCATATACGACAGTCAGCTAATTATACAAGCACCACGAATGCGACTTGCAACTTCCAACCGAAATAGAATCATAATAAATTTAAATATTTATAAAATGAAAAGATACAACCTGATTTCATATGGCACTCCATCTGCTCCCATCAGCTGACCATCCTTCCAATTCATCATGATCCATTGTACGTATCCTCTAATAATAATGATGATGATGGTTCGGGTTCATGCTGATTTTACGATTTGTCATGTTGACTTAGCTCCACTTCACAAGCCAACCACTGTCGTTCGTGTGGGCCTATACACTAATATATGTAGTCCCAATTTCCAACATCATCCATGGAGGCACTCAGTCACAAATCATTAGCTCAACTGACTATATCACAATATACAATCGGCGTGAACACTTCGCATTATTAACCAGAGAAGACGTGCATACATGTCAGGTATTTAAGCCTGTACATCTCTTATGTGAAGTATCACAAATTATCAACACTCCTTCAAATCAAACGTCATGTGAGGTAGCGATATTACAACGAAAGAACGAATTGGACACCGTATGCGGCACTAGGTCAATAAAAGCTAGTAATCATTGGATCAAACTTCATGCTGCCAACCAGTGGATATATGTGATACCCAACGAAATCACAATCAATGTCATATGTGGGTCTAGAATCCAATCTTACACCATCGTAGGTTCCAGTATAGTGGAAATCGATTCCGGATGCATGCTCAGAGACTCTGACGTTCAAATAATTGCTGTAGGAACAGCTAAACACAATATCAATAAATTGGCTCAGCACGCAACTCATTTAATGCATAGGGCTAACAAACTACGGGAATTCAGTGCTGTGGTCAAAAATAAAGCGAACGAAGTGGATCCATTGAATTTACTAACCACGCCAGAAACAACCGGATTGGATGATCAGCTTGAATCATTGAAAAATGATGAACAGATTGTTGATTTTAAGCGTAAGCAATTTGCATATATAAAGTTACAGTCTCATAATTGCCAACTTAGATAAACGATTCAATCACTTTCTCATGGAAAGCGCTGATCGTTCAAAATACTTTATTCAACCATATTCAAAGATAAACGCTTCAATCACACTCTCACGGAAAATGCTGATCATTCAAAATATTATATTCAATGGAATGCAATCAACCGCACATCAACGTGATCGAGGAGTCATATATCGTTCAACATCATACGATGTAAAATGCTGAGTGGTTGAATCTGTAACTTTAGTTTTAAGAAAACCAAAATAGAATAGTTAGTTGTAAATTAGACTTTAAGCAAATAACATGTAATAAAAATTGAACGTAAATTAAATAAAATTGTTTTTTTTAAATTTACATGAAGTCACGACTCATAATTGGCGCAGCCTCGCGGTAAAGTGTTAGTGTTTTGTGAAGTGCTATAGTGCAAAGGATTGCCAAATAAAAAGTAATCCAAAGTGAATTCCGTTACGGAAGTGAATTGAATTTGTGTACGTTGTAAGAATTGTGTAGTCGGAGAATCCTTTCTAAAGGGAGTAGAATATACTCGCTCCACCTACACTACACTTACATTAAATCGATTATTATAGCCAGAGAAGCCTTTCGAAAGGGAGTAGAATATACTCGCTCTGCGCTATAATTAAAACAAGTGCCACATTCTTTTTACCCCGTAACATCTCCGGCTGAAGGTTCTAAACCGCCAAGAAGATTTGAGGATTCCGCCAAACACCAGGACATCAACACTACAACCCGCTCCCAACGACAGCAGTACGAGCAATCGTATAAAAAGGTAAGACTTTTGAATTTTATTTCTTAGTGTTTAAAGTTTTAAAGTTTAAATCTTGCCAAAATTTGACCTTTTTTCTTTCGCGCACTACAAGATAGACGCGATAAGATAAAGTCTGGTCATTAATGTCCTACGTACACTACAAGATAGATACGTAGAACAAAAAATTAGGGCATATAGTAACCATCGTGCACTATCAGATAGACACGAAAAGCTAAAGTAAAAAATTTTACGTTAACCATCACTAAACGTGAACGACGAAAAATTTTGTCAAAGAGAATCACGATTTCGCGAATTAACGGAAATTTTTTTTATATAATTGTTTAACTCGTTAACCGTCGAAACAGACATACGATTTGTAACAGATTCCATATTATCATATGAATAAGAAGAAGAATATTGAGACCTTCATTGCAAATAGAAATTTGGGCCCAATAGACACCTTAATTAATAGTAATATGGAGGAAATTACAGAACAATTAAAAGTCATTTCTGACCAACTAGCTAAGTTAGGTCAAAAACAAAACGAACACGACCTGGTATTGACATACCTAAATGGAAAAGTTGAAGCGACGGAACCCGCTCAACGTCAGGAAGTTAGGGAAAACCTAAATAATTTCGATCTATTTAAGATCCCCGACCCCATAAAATCCATCCCGCAGTTCGATGGAAATAGAAAGCAGTTGTCAGCATGGCTGACAACAGCAGAAGACACTCTAAGAGTGTTCGAGCCGTTAGTTACTCAACAACAGTTTGGATTGTACATTCAGGCAGTTCATAATAAAATTGGGGGCAAAGCCAAAGACGTATTGTGCTTAGCCGGTAATCCCAGAACTTTTTTAGAAATAAAACAAACGCTTTTAGAGGCATTAGGTGATAGACAAGAGCTATCATTTTATAAATCTCAATTATGGGCCACAAAACAAGATGATTTGTCAGTGCACAACTATTTCAACAAGGTGAAAGAAATAGTGCAAAACATTAAATCACTGGCAAAACAGAACATCTTATATAATCAAGCTTGGCCAGCTATTACGACATTTATTGAGGAAGACGCCCTGGCAGCGTTCATCTCAGGGCTAAGGAAGCCATATTTTGGTTATGCGCAAGCCGCAAAACCCAAAAGCTTGGAGGAAGCTTACGCTTTCCTTTGCAAGTTCAGCTCGAACGAAACTATATCGAGTAACTCAAAAAGAGTACCGCCGAAATATAATCCCCAAACACGAAATTCAGAGCAAAGTAATTTTAAAAAGACACCTTGGTCCGACCAGGAAAAAAACGAAATCACACCAATGGATGTCGATCCATCTTTCAGATCTAGAAAAACATTCAACAAAAAAACTATAAATACCCACGAAATTGTCTCACAAAATAAAGACGCCGAAGCGGAAAACCCAATTCCTCTGGAATCTCAAGAAACTCCAGACATGGGAAATTTTTGGGAGGGTCAGAATTCCGATTCGGAAGACTAAACTTCCTCCCATATCTCAAGATAAAAAACACATTAACGAACCAAATAATAAAAATCCTAATCGACACAGGGGCTAATAAAAATATTATTAAACCCGGAATAATACCAAGTTACCTGCTAGTGCCAGAACGAGCATCAGTAAAAAATGTATTAGGAACACAAATTGTATCAAATAAAGGCAAAATTAATTTTTTCGGAAACAATTTGCCTGCTCAAACATATTACGAACTCAATTTTCATGAATACTTCAGTGGAATACTAGGTTCCCAGTCTATGGCACAAATGAATGCCATTATCGATTATCAATCGAATACAATTTCTCTTAACAATAAAGTTCTAAAATTTCTCAGATATTACCCGTACAAAAATTTTTACAATCATACAACAACGTTCGATACAAAAACGGACGGCGACTGGTTAGTCACCGAACACACAAAATTAAATGATGCAATCGTAATTCAACCGGGGTTATATAGATCCAAGGACTACAAAACCACGGTGAATATCTTAACAAGTACCCCGGAACCACCAACCAAGTTACCTAAATTAGGTTTAAATGTAAATAATTTCGAAACAATTGAGCCAGTTCAGGCTTACGGTCATACACCCATATCCAAAACAATTATTAAAGATCTAATTCGCACGGACCACTTATGCGAAAATGAGAAAACCGCTCTATTAAATGCAATTTACGACCAACAGAAAGTCTTATTGAAAGCAAACGAGAAGCTTTCGGCAACAACAGTAATCAAGCATAAGATACTGACCAAAGACGAAACTCCTGTCTATACAAAGACATACAGGTATCCTCACCACTTTAAAAGTGACGTGGAGGACCACATACAGGAGATGTTGAATAGCGGGATCATTAGAAACTCTAGTAGCCCCTATTCATCACCCATTTGGGTGGTACCAAAAAAACCCGATGCTTCAGGTACACGCAAAATTAGGGTAGTTATTGACTACCGGAAACTAAATGACAAGACGATCGATGATAAATTTCCGATACCGCAAATAGAGGAAATTTTAGACAATCTGGGAAAATCCACTTATTTTACTACACTAGACCTAAAGTCAGGATTCCATCAAATCCCTATGGATAAAAGCTCTCAGGCAAAAACCGCATTCTCAACTGAAAAAGGACACTTTGAGTTTACTCGAATGCCGTTCGGGCTCAAAAATGGTCCAGCGACGTTTCAACGAGCTATGAACAATGTCCTTAACAGACTAATCGGTAAAATTTGCTACGTATACCTCGATGACATTATCATTGTAGGTTGCAATCTAGAAAATCACATTGCAAATCTTAAGGAGGTTCTTAAAAGACTATCCCATTTTAATCTCAAAATCCAGCTCGACAAATGTGAATTCCTTAAAAAGGAAACAGAATTTCTGGGACATGTAATCACACAAAACGGGGTAAAACCTAATCCAGACAAGATCGATAAAATCCTTGGGTGGCAATTACCAACCACCCAAAAACAAATTAAGCAATTCCTGCTGTCCTTTCCCAGATACAAGACAATGTGGAAAGACCAATCGCTTTTTCGTCTAGGACGTTAAACACTACCGAAACGAAATACGCGACAAACGAAAGAGAAGCTTTAGCCATAATTTGGGCCGTAAAAAAATACAAACCTTACCTGTACGGTAACAAGTTTACACTTCTCACAGACCACAAACCCTTGACGTTCATCAAAACTTCAGAAAAAAATTCAAAAATATTAAGATGGCGTTTAGAACTTGAAAACTTCGATTATGACGTCGTTTACAAACAAGGCAAAACAAACGTAGTTGCTGATGCCCTCAGCAGAATGCCAAAGACGGAATCAGGGGAAGTAAACTATCACAGGATTAATGATTCAGACAACGATTCAATCGTAAGGCAAACTCCAAGCGAATCGGAAACAATACACTCGACTGACACCTCTAACGATTATTACATACACTTCGCCAATCGCCCAATAAATTATTACCGAAACCAGATAATTTTTAGATTATCAAAAATCGACACGATAATAAACGAAGAAATGTTTCCCAATTTCAAACGAACCACTATTGTAAAAGAATCTTTTGAAAAAAGCGAAATTACAAAACATCTAAAAAATTTTCATAATGGCAAACAGTCAGCAATCTTGGCACCAGAAAATCTTTTTCAGAAGATTCAAGAAGCGTTCAGGGAAAATTTCTCCCAAAAGGGCCACTTCGTCCTTGTAACAATGATGGTAGAGGACGTAACGAGTGAAAAACGTCAAGACATAATAGTTATGAAAGAGCACGACAGGGCCCATAGAGGTATTAAAGAGGTCGAAAGTCAAATTCGGCGATCATATTTCTTTCCCAATATAACAAAAAAAGTTAAAAGTTACACAAATTCTTGCATAGTTTGCAATACACATAAATATGACAGAAAACCCTATAACGTAAAGGTATCACCAAGACCGAACACCAGTAAACCACTAGAGCGGGTACACATCGATATATTCAGCATCGATAAATCAAGCTATCTGTCAGTCGTCGACGCCTTTTCAAAACACCTTCAGATGATAAGACTCGAATCGAAAAATTTAATCGACGTTAAAAACGCGATAACAAGATATTTCACATCCTTCGGAATACCCAATAGCATAGTTTCAGATCATGAAACAACCTTTAAATCGATCCAATTTCAAGAATTTCTAAGTAAACTAAATATAAAAATAGAATACGCATCGTCGTCAGAATCCAACGGTCAAGTTGAAAGAACCCACAGTACCATAATCGAAATATTTAACCTGAACAAAAATAAATTCCCAGACACCCCTACAACGGAGATTATAGAGTTGTCAGTAGCACTTTATAATAATTCAGTTCATTCGGCAACCGGTTTCACACCGAATGAAATTATTTTTAATCAGAACAATACCACGAACCCCGGCGAAATAGTAGAAAAGGCAAACTTAATATTCAATGAGATCAGTAGAAATTTGGAAAAATCGGTAAGCAGGATGCTAAAAGAAAATAACAATAAAGAGGAACCCCCGGAATTAACGGAAAATCAAGTAGTGTTTTTGAAACCCAATATAAGGTCAAAAACGAAACCAAGGGGAATAAAAGTTAGCGCAAGAAATATCGGACTTAGGACATTCATAATAAACAAAGACATTAAGAGAAATAAAAACAAAATCAAAAGATTAAAAAAATATTAATTGTAATTTTTTTTTTGTCATTTCAGAAATGTTTATTATACCATATTCAATAATTTTAATTTTTTTCAATCATATTAATGTTAATGCTCAAAGATTAGAGATCAAAAACTTAAATGAAGATCCAATATTAATACAAAAAATAAATGAATGTAGGATTCAAACAGGAATCATTAGAGTTATCCACCCAATAAATATAACCAATCTAGAATTTACCATAGAATTAATTATGAAAAATGTAGTAGATAAATTAGATAAAGATAAGTTAGAACTTTATACTATAGTCAAAGAAAAATGTAAAAGTTTACAGAACAACCTACTTCAAATAAAACCACCAAAACGACTCAGGCAAAGAAGATGGGACGCATTGGGATCAGGATGGAAATGGTTGGCAGGGAGCCCAGATGCGGACGATTTAAGGATAATCAACGCCACATTGGATGGACTAATAAACGAGAACAACCAGCAATACCAAGTCAATGAACAAATCAACAACAGAATTAAACTTTTAACAAACACCATAAACGAAGTTTTAACCAACACGGCAGTCGCCAACAAAATTGTCCTTAACGAACTATCGATACACATCGATACCATTAACAAAATTATAGAAGACATACAAGACGCAATCGTGAGAACAAAACTAGCATTACCAAGCAATAAAGTACTTTCGTTAAAAGAAATCATCGGCCTGAAAAACCTATTGACAGAACAAGGTGTAAATATAACAGTTCCGGATGAAGCACTTAAATTTGTCAAGCCCAAAATCGCTATATGTAATGAAACACTTCTGTACATATTAGAGGTACCAAAATTGGAAAACGAAACATCAACAACAATAAGGATTACTCCACTAGTTGTCAACAACACCATTATCGATAACTACCCTCAATACATCATTAAAAATAAGCAGAAATTATTCATTACTACAAATTACGACAATTATGTCCAAAGATACTCGGACATAAAAGAATTCAAAGACCAATGCATACAGCCTCTAGTTATGGGAAAACAGAGCAACTGTAACGTTACATTAGAGACAAACACGGCAATACGATGGATCTCTGAGGGTAAAATACTAATCAACAATGGCAAGAACGTCAAACTGTCTACTGATTGTGGGCCGGACGATAGGAACGTGACGGGAAACCTTCTAATAACAATCGAAAACTGCACAGCTACGATTAACAGCGAAATATTCCAGGCTTTCGAAATAAAAACAGAAAACGAAGAAATACAAGGAGCCCTACATAGTATCCAGATAGCACGCAAGATGAAATCAATCCAGAACATGACAGCAATCGAGCAAGATACCATCAAAAACAGAAACCTGTTAGAAAAAGTCTCTTTGAAACAGTACCACCATCAGAAATGGATATGGTCACTCTCGGGAGGGCTGTCTTTCTCATCAATATGTGTACTCGTGGCACTGTCATACATATTCCTGGGGAAATGCTCAATAATAAAAAAAAGTTCGCAGTCCAAGTAAGCTAGAGGACACAAAAGTGGCATACACCGACCTACTAAGAAAAGCTGGTGTAATATTAAAAGTCGAGGACGACTTTTCCCTACCCCAGGGAGGAGTTACAGTCTCATAATTGCCAACTTAGATAAACGATTCAATCACTTTCTCATGGAAAGCGCTGATCGTTCAAAATACTTTATTCAACCATATTCAAAGATAAACGCTTCAATCACATTCTCACGGAAAATGCTGATCATTCAAAATATTATATTCAATGGAATGCAATCAACCGCACATCAACGTGATCGAGGAGTCATATATCGTTCAACATCATACGATGTAAAATGCTGAGTGGTTGAATCTGTAACTTTAGTTTTAAGAAAACCAAAATAGAATAGTTAGTTGTAAATTAGACTTTAAGCAAATAACATGTAATAAAAATTGAACGTAAATTAAATAAAATTGATTTTTTTAAATTTACATGAAGTCACGACTCATAATTATAAAAAGCCCGGTTTATCGAGGTAATAATATAGAATTGAATTATAAACGCATAACAACAGTTGGTTTAATTCTCAGTGAATATTTGGAGCTCACCAGTGGTAAACCAAATATTCACCTAAGTACAGAAATCTAGGCAGAGGCCAGATTTTTACAATTGTAGATAATTTAATATAATTTTTAGGATTCTGATTATTGAGAATTAAACCATATTTTAAATAATTGTGCTGTCTTGTGCTAACCGTCTTACATTATATTTCAACTAACAATTTACTAACTATTGAATACTTAGGTGTGTCTGAGACCGCGTCAATTTAGATTTGGTCGCACATTCCAATCAAGCAATCAAAAAATCAGTGTTTTGAATTGCTATATGAAAGCAAATTTAAGGACGTATTTTCACGTCAATGCATCTACCCCAATTTGTATATATTCACTTGAAACCATATTTAATGCCTGAAAAATAGTCAAAAACAAATATTTTATGCCAACGTACCTTAGTAATCGGGAATAACAACAAAACAATTAAAAAATACATCCGGCCACTCTATAAGTTACATCACGTACTGCGTTTGAAAATGACATTTCGAAAAACAAAAACGAATTAAGCCAATTTTACACGTATATTTTGTATCAAAGGATATTTCTTGTAGAAGATGTAATTACTTAAATATAAAAGTTAGTACTTTTTCAAGCCAAGTCAATTTTGCAAGTACACGATTTTGAGGCCAAGGGTATTGCTCGTAGAAGCTGAAGCCGTTTATACTCGTATATGAAATGTTTCTGCTTTTCCTTCATTGGTAATTTAAATCTTTGGCGATTTGTTTTTAAAATTGCAAAAATTTAATTTTAATCGATTCAATTGATTGAAAGAGTATAATATTTTTTGGTGGCGGATTAAATATTAGCCTTTCTAAAATTACTACTTAAAAAATAATCCTAAATGTTGGTTACATTATTATAATTTTACGATCTTCGCCCCTAAATTCTTATTAACGATATTACATTCGAAAACAAAAAAATGTTTGATAGTATTTGAACTGTACGAAAACGAAAAATAAAAAAAAGTTTAGCATTCACTGATTTTTCTATACGTCATTTCAGAAATGTCAAAACCACGTTGTTTTTGTTCCATTCAACAAATTTGCGTTGTTTTTTCGTGCTCGTGTTAAATTCTTGAAATTAAATCAATTATGAGTGATATACAATTAAATATTAGTGGATATGCAGATGAAAGTGTTAAACAACCAAATTTTGTAAGTGAAATAAGTTTTTGGTGTATTATTCAACGCAATGTTACAGTACAAATATTGTGTATTTTAGGTTAGCACAAAGAACAAAAAAATAAAATCTAAACAGCAAACTAATGATTTTTCGTTTGAGTTTACGAGAACCGCGAAAGTTAAAGCTGTTGTCGCGCGTAAAAGAAATAGATCTCATGCGATTGGTGATGGGCCGCCCAAAATTAAAAAGGTGGATTCACGGCCAAAAAGTGTCGCTAAGATGGCTGCGAATAAAAAGCGAGAGAAAAACTTTGTACTCTACGGTTTGGGAAAGCCAACACGATCGGAATCTTCACCACCTAAACTAAACAAAAAAGAATTTAAAACAATGCCGTCTCCTAGTAACCGTGAAATTGGGAAAGGCGATGGCCCAACTGTAGAACGAAAAAAGAAGCGCAAAGGCGCTGGCAAAATAAAACCAATCAAAAATGAAATAATAAGTGTATCAATTAAGCCAAAACCAATTGAAGATTCTCCTCCAAAACGTGACACCTCCTCTATTGTGAATAACATCTTTAATCCGGAACGCCAAAAACGTATCGAGGCACTTAAACAGTCCATAAATAATACCGATCCGGTTGAAAAGTCAAAATTATCGCACACCTATTTCGAACATCCCGAACGACAAAAACATCGTCAAGCTATGGATAAACAACAGAAAGAAGCGCCATTGGTGGGGCAACGGTTTGTAAACCCAGTTACGGAAAAAGTATTTTCCGGTGTACCACTAAAATCATTAGATTTTCATCCGCATGCGGTAAAAAATTTAAAAGATTTATTTGCCATCTCCGAGCTTACCACAGTTCAACAGAAAACAATTCCAAAAATTCTCGAAGGTCATGATGTTTTGGTACGCGCCCAAACTGGATCCGGAAAAACACTCGCCTATGCTCTTCCCATTGTCGAGAAAATGCACAATATACGTCCCAAAATAACTCGGGATTCTGGTATTCAAGCGCTTGTGGTCGTACCGACACGCGAGCTAGCAATTCAAAGTTATGAGATATTTATCAAACTGCTTAAGCCATTTACATGGATTGTTCCGGGTTATTTGAGCGGCGGAGAGAAACGTAAATCAGAAAAGGCGAGATTACGAAAAGGCATAAATATTTTAGTTGGCACACCCGGCCGACTACTAGATCATCTATTAAACACGGAATCATTAAATTTCAATAAAATGAAGTGGTTGGTGTTGGACGAAGCGGATCGACTATTCGAATTGGGATACGAAAAAGATGTTAGTAAAATTATAGAAGCGTTAAATAAAAAAGTTGGTGCTGTAAAATTGGTTCCCGCACCAGAAGAACACGATTCCAAGCAACCGTCCAAAAAAATTACATTCAGCGATGATGATAGTACGGATGATGTAAGCAAAACTAAACGGCTACAGTCGGTATTATTATCTGCTACGTTAACACCCGCAGTCGAAAAGCTTGCCGGTTTAACACTAAAAAGTCCGCTGTTTATTGATAATGCCGGGAATGATTTGGTTGAGAGTAAAGTTTCCACTGAAAATTTTAATGCGGCAGCCGATTCTTTGGTAATCCCATCGACCGTTATTCTAAATTACGTTATCATACCATCAAAGATGAGGTTTATAGCGCTTGCGGGGCTTCTGGTTAAGGAGTGTAATAAAACGTCAAAGAAAATTTTAGTGTTCCTTGCGACGCAAGATTTGGTTGATTTTCATCATGACACGATGACGGAATTATTAACTAAGAAGATAATGGACGAGGAGGATGAGTCTGATGAAGAAGATGATGATAATGAGGATGAAGAAGATGCTTCTCAATTGGGAGGTGTTTTAAAGGGAGTTCGGTTTTTCAGGTGAGTTCAATTCTCGTTTAACGGTTGTCTAATGATCTTAAATTCCGTAAGTTTAGAATTAGGTCATTTTAATTTGTTTTAGAAACCTTTCGGTATTTTAGTTCTGTGCTACTGAATTAGATATTTCTGTCCTTTAAAATTATGTAAGAGGATAAATATCCAGTCACCAATCGTTTTAATCGATTTGATTGACATGTGTAATGCGGGATGCTCGCCTTTTACTATAACAGCCGGTTAATCTTAATTCCTCATTGTTGCAGAAAATACAAAGAGCTAGACTCAAAGAGATAGATGTGTTTCAAACTTCGGTAACTTACACTTCAATAGTTCAGGAAATACTCAGAGTATTTTTTGTAGATCGAGATGTTTCGTTACTGTTTCCATTTTTTGAGTGATTCAGGCCAATATTCATCGAGTGCAACACGCCCCGTTTTAATTATCTAGCATATAAGTTGTCTCGACCCTGAGTTTCCCGCTTCGGTATATGATGGTACTACAGTGTTGCTGAAAATTTTGAGAATGTCGCTTCCTTTAACTAATTGATCAAATAAAATTGGTTGATAATAATCACCTCCAATTCTTCAAAAGAGCTTAGAATTCTAATCAAGGTCTGGATGCATTTCTATATTTTTCAAAATATGATGCTATTAGAACTTCGGCCAGCCCGTTCGTTTCCGGACTGTTGCTGGTGTTCGTACTTTTCGCATAGCTTTTGGGTTCCGTTTTAATATCATTCTTTTCATTTCATTCGATCTTTTCCTCTTGTGTGTCCTATTCCTAGAATTCCTAGAAATTCTAAATTTTGTAATCCCGAAATTTAAAATTCCTGAAATCAAAATTCCTGAAACTAAGATCCCGGATATCAAAAGTGCAAGAATTCGAAACCCCGGAAATCAAAATTCAGCTTCCTAACGAAATTCTGGATTTCAAGATGCCATTTTATTTAAATAGAGAACAAATTGTAGTTTTAAAATTTTTGGTTAGTTTAGTTTGAAACCCCGGTATTATGGTTTTCGGAATTTGACTATGCAGGCTGATTTATTTCGATTATTTCATGATCGATTGTGGTCGAATGCGAAAGGGATTCTAAAATAAATTTTGTACCAAGTTCCGGAATTTTGACAAGTTAGCAATACTGAGTTAAATTTGTCTATTTATTGGGACACCGATTGGGAATATAACATGAACTTTGGATCAAACCCTGGAATATACCTGATGCGATACTTAATGAAACTTTATATTTACCCGTTTTGAATAAATTTGGATCGGCTTCGAAAATACCTAAGAGCCTCCTCCCAACCCATGCAATTTTGAAAAACATCAAAAATATGGATTTCATAATCGAGGGTTTCTTATGGATTTTTGTAATTTAAAAGTTATACAGCTAATGACCATTCCAATACAGACTTATTGGAAATCGTTAAAAACTTTCGAAATCACTTCTTGTCTATTTCCCCTCGTCAGTAACATGCAGCGTGTTTACAGAGTTGGCGGATCCTGTGAAACGGCGCTGCATGAGCTTGCAACTATGATTGAAAGATTCCTGCTGAATAACAAGGAATTCCTCACGGGTATATTCCTAGGCACTGCGGTAGCATTTGATATTACATCTTTTGCTACAATACAACACTTCGATCCCTGAATCGATTGCCTTTGGTGGGTTCCTATTCTCTGTAAAAGTTACCAAAGGTTGTCTGCATGCTGTTGTACTTTCACCATTGCGAAACAGTGCGAAAAGTAGTGAACAATAAAAGTGAAAAGTAGTAAAAGTGAGTGATCGAGTGAAATTTGAGATTTTCTGCAGAAGTTGTTTTATTTGAAAAATCGTGTACGAACCCATACTGAACGCCCGAAATTCGTAATAATATTTCTGATATAATCTAGAATATTTCGGAAATGGTGTAAATAGAAAGGTTACGAGCTCGAAGATAAAATTATAAGCCCAGACATAATAAGCAGAAAACCCAGAGGATAATCCGAAAATTGTTGAAACAGGTCCCAATAATTCAAATGTCGGAACGTACTCTATAAATCAAATGTTTGAGGAACAAAATACAAGGTTATCCAATTCAAGCTTGATAAAGTAAACTTAAAAAAAACACAAAATATTCGGAATGTATTGTAATTTTTATTTCATTTTACAGATTGATCCTTGCCATTTTTAGTTAAACAAGATATCATTCAAATGTCCTCCACGGGACTTCTTACAGGCCTTGATTCTTTTGCGGTAATTTTCAATGACTTCGGCACATTTCGGGCGGTATCTCGGCCATTACCTTACGAATATTAGTTTTCAATTCGTCAAGAGTTTGAGGATTGTTTGCGTAAACACGATCTCTCGCGTAGCCCCACAAAAAGAAATCCAAAGGCGTTAAATCACAGGATCTTGGAGGCCAATTGACATCAGCCAATCGCGAAATCAAACGTCCAGGAAATTTCTCTTGCAAAAGATCTCGATTTGCTCGTGTTACGTGACTGGTTGCTCCATCCTGCTGGAACCACATATCGTCAAGATCATAATCTTCGATTTTCGTAAAAAAATAATCGGTTAACATGCGGCCATAGCGCTCAGAATTGACGGTAACGGTTCGTCCATGGTTGTTCTCAAAAAAATACGGCCCAATCACACCACCAGACCACAATGCGCACCAAACAGTGACTTTTTCCGGGTGTAATGGCTTCTCTACAATCAATTGTGTATTTTCTGAGCCCCAAATTCTACAGTTTTGCTTATTAACGTATCCACCAAGCGAAAATTTTGTTCGAAAAATCAGCATCGACGGCCTGTTTTTTCCAACACCCAATTTGCGTATGTTCTTCGTTGTCCATGGTCAGCAGGCTTTAGCTCTTGTGTCAAATGGACTTTATACGGATGAAGATGCAAATCCAGATGCAAAATGCGCCATAATGAGCCATAAGATAGGCCTAAATGTTGAGCTCGACGAGGAATTGACAAATTTGGATCTTCTTCCACACTTTCAGCTACAGAAGCGATATTTTCAGCATTGCGAATGTTTCGATGATGCACAGACCTTACAATATCAGTAACAGATCCAGTTTGTTCAAATTTATTCACTGTATTCAATATGGTTTGCTTTGTAGGACGATTATGACGACCATAATCTGCTCGTAAAGCGCGAAATGTGGATACGGCAGAATCACTATTTTTATAATAAGATTTAATAATTTTAACGCGTTGGTCGATTGTTAAATGCTCCATATTCTTAAATGGCAGAATGTCAACTAAATAAATGACAGCGTACTTGACGTTTATCTTTGACAGATGTCGGTATACAGATTTCTACTTTATCAACCTCGAATTGGATAACCCGTTAGTTCAAGGCAGACTATTAGGTCTAGCCTTCAAATAGTTCAAATGACGATAAAAAAACAAAATAAAAAATTGGATCTAAGGTTTGAGCAAAACAGTTTTGTCTTTAAAAAATTAAAAAGATTTGGTGGAAGAAATTAAATATGTGAGTCGAAAACCAGAGCATAGTGTCCTCCACACAGTTAAACTACCAATCGAGAAGAATCTGGATCAATCGAAAGTTAAATGGAACAGAAGGTCGAGCATTCGGATAACTGTGGCGGCCAGATGACGGTAATGGTTGTAGGTAATAAGGTGGATCCGACCATTTGGTCTTTTGGGATCGGATAATGGCAAAAAGACAGCAGAGTAATCTGAGTTAGGTCGAGGATGATACAATTTCGACCTGGTTATTACTGCAGTTTAGGAAGAAGGAAACGAACTGCTCATGAATTGGGATGGTCTCATTAGCGACCCATTTATTAGTGAGAAAGGACCAGGAAAGTTCGATGTCTGAAATGAATGAGACTGAGAATGGTTCATTTGAAAAAGATATTGATGACAATTCCAGAAATGTCGATATAACGAAAAAAGATACGAGATATCATTCATACCAACGGCAACAAATCAAACGGGATAAAAATCTTTATGCCAGAAATGGTGATGTGACTGAGAAAATCAATCATGGGGACGCGGGAAGACATGTTAAGTTCATAATTCAAGTATGGCGATGCGCTCGAATGGAACGTAACAAGAAGGAATGCTGACCAGGACGAATTGAGATTGGCGGAGTAGATTACTTATTGTATTGCAACAGCTTTTATGCAGAAATTGTATAGCGTAAAGTCAAGATCATGCATAATCGTAATGGAGATGATCAACTTGATACGAGGGCATGCCTCCAAAAATATTTTTCCCAATTCCAAATCCTCAGCGAAAACAAGAATCGGGCCATAGATTGACGGGAAAGGTTGTCGCATTTCAAAAATATAAAGGCGATTAGCCTAGACGTGTGTAAAATGTGTAAAAAGTAGAACAAAATTTAAGCCGACCTCTTCCAGAAACTTTGTTTTATTATCAGAAATATAAAATCCTGCCTAATTTGCTATTCCAGATTTACACAATAATTTGACAAAAGGCACATGCTTCCCCTGAGTAACATAACTCAAACCAATAAATTTGTATAAGTTAATATCATTTGTTGGTGTTTGGCGAGAAATATAATTTGTAAACTAAAACTAAAAAGACAAGAAGTAGTTTTACTTACCGCGAAGTTCTGATTTATTGATAAGATACTCCGATTATTATTTTGTTATCTGGCGTTGGTTGACTGATGATACATGTCTACCTGTAAATAAAGAAAGATATAAATTTGATGATTATATTGTTTACGATTTTTGATGGAAGTCGACTAAGCGGAAGTGTGGTAGTTATATTTGTTAGTTATATTCTACCAAATTCTAGCAGGTTTTTTTCTATGGCCAAGGGAACAAGTCAAATCACAACTATAGCTTCATCGTTAAAACTTATTTTTATGTTGATTTTGGGAAGGGAAATGTACGCTTCTTTAAATTTTGCTTTTGTGGACCATCAAGTATGTTTGATTGGGCCGTGAACATTGGCTAGGTTTATTCTGAATCACAGATAAGAATATATCGATCATTCAGGGAAGAATTTTTTCTCCAAATAAATTGGAAAGACGACACCTAGACACTATGAATATGTCTCTATTAGAATGGTTGAAATTTTTTCTTTTTTCAAAAGCATGACGCTTATCAAACCTTGAAACAATAGAAGCGGTTTTCGGATTCGGCCTGGTGTGTCTTGGTGTTCCGGAGGCCAGTAACAGAATGTATTCTATTCGACACGGGTCGTATTGACTAGCTCTAGTTTTAATTTTAGTCCGGGTTGCTTGTTGTGAACAGAGCTGTGATAGTTTGGTCAGTGCGAGTTTCCCATCGTGAGAGTCAAGGAGGCTCACGTTAAATAGGCATCCCATCGTGAGAAGCAATGGGACTAAGTTTAGCAAGCACTCCATCGCGAGAGGTAATAAGACTTACGATAGCTTACGAATCATACTGAGAGAAACTCGATATCATGCTGATCCAATCCATCTTAGCTCTGTTGACAACATGCAAATCGGTATGAAATTAATACCAGAGCTAGTCAATGCAAGCTCGTCCGAATAAAATACATTCCGTTACTTGCCTCCGATACACCAAGACATACCACGCCGATAGCTATAGTGTCATAGCTCTGTTCGCTACATGCAAATCGGTTTGAAATTAAATCTGTGTATAGGCAATACGACCTTATATCGAATTGAATAAATTCCGTTTCTGGCCTTCGAAGCACCAAGACATACTAGGCCAAATCCCTTTAGATATTTTAGAAACTTAACCATACTGACCAAGCCATTATAGGTTTGTTTTGTTCACAATATGCAAATCAGTTTAAAATTAAAACGAGCTAGTCAATGCTGATGAATAAACAAATAACAAGACGAAACCCTTTGGATATTATAGAAAATCGATACCAGTTTCGTTACTGGTTTCCGATATATCTGAACAAACTAGGCCGGATCTCTTAAAGTCCCTTGCAAAACTAGAACTTATTAATAGACCCATTGTTGAGTAGAATAAACTCCGCAAATAGCCTTTTTAGAGCAGTTTTTTAAGAACACGACCAATAGCTCTTCGTTATTATAGAAAATCGATTCAGCTAGACTAAAAGCACCAAACCGTTGTTTTGACATTTGTGACACATCTAATCCATTTTGTGTTAAGTAGAAAATTTTTAGTTATTGATATTCAACGAGGTGACCCACTTTGCTACGCTCAATTCAGTTATTTTAATTTAAACTTTTGTTATTCTTTTGCAAAATTTTTAATTTTGATTTTAATATTTAAAATTGAATGAAATTGTTATATTAAATTCTGGGCTGAGATATCATTGCAATTCTGGAATAACTTCACATACATGCAGAAATATATAACTCGTTGGTATGCGATTTATCCGACACGAAGCCATAATGGTATTCGGGCTTTTGTCAGGTTTTGTGTCGTGGTCTCCAAACGATTGTAAACAATTTTCAATAGGTTCCCCCATAAATTTTACCTAATAAAATAATCGATATTGCAGATTGTGTCTTTTCTATTAGTTATATATTCAACTATTATCTGTCGATGTAAGTTCGATGAGTTTATGCGGTTGTAATTTCAAATTTATACCGATTATTTTATAATAAAACTGCCTCACGTTCGTGATTATGCCTGTTGGTGGTTTCACTAGATGAGGATTCGATGTCGCATAGTTCTAGTACTCATATCTGTAGCAAAATTTCATAGTATTGTTACGAATTTCAATCGGGCAATCGATACAGATTCAAAATCTGAGGAGGGTAATCTTGAATTTTATGATTTTTTAATGACAAAATAATGATCACGCCTACAAGATTTTGTCATCAATCTCACTACGACATCCTTAAACTTATTAGACCTTCCCCAGGTGTTACATGTTATATCGAATAGTCATAACTGGATTGATGTCCGATTGGCAAAATCTTGAACAAAAGACCATTGTATATCGTTGAACATAAGGAAATACGAAACAACACCCCCTCAAACTCCTCAGACCTCCCCTTCTTGGTAACTGTGAAATTAAAATAGGAACTCCTATTTTTATTGCAGATTCGGACTCTACGGCTTAAAGTACGTAGGATTTCTTTAAAACATTTTTTTCGATTCATGATAGATGGCGCTGTAATAACGATATTAAAGTTTTTTCGATTTCTCCTACTCAAAACTTATGCATACGATTCTGCAAAAGAGTGCAGACTCATATTGTGGGAATTCCATCGGAATTGCTTCAGTCCAGCGTGTATATTTATCGATCATGGTCGAACAATACATTTAATTTTCCGAAGGTGGTAAAGGACCAAAGAGATCCAATTTTACTTGTTACATGTTTGGTCTCTTTACATTTCTGACACTTATGTGTCATTTTGCCCAACTACGTATTTCGTTCAACATTGATGGCCAAATTAATTTTTAGTGATTTATTTGATTGTTGATCGAATGCTGGGCTGAGATATATTATGGTAGGCAATGAAAACTTGCCTACGAAATTGCTTTGGAACAAATAGTCATTGATTACCATTTGATATTTCGCACGTAATGAATTGATCGGTTCCAAAAATTGGGATTTTTTCGAAATGTAAATTTAAACTTGCTTCAGAAAGTGCCTTAAGTTCTGAATCATGTGCCTGCGCTTCCGCCATAGCTACATAGTCGATTGATGTTCCGATATCTATTTGTCGGATTCGCGATTAGGAATCAGCTACAACATTGAAGCTACCTGAAATATGTCGTATGCCGGATGTGAATTGTGCTATAAAGTCTAAATGACGTTGTTGCCTGATCGGTGTATAAAACAAACTTTCTTCCTTCAATACAATTTTTAAAATGTTTAATCGCTGAATAAGCTGCTAAAAGTTTTCTGTCATAAGTGCTGTAACGAATTTAAGCATCGTGTAGTTTTCGTGAAAAGAAAAACGAAGGCTGCCACTCTTTTTCAGTTAGTTGTCATAGAACAGCCCCAACAGCTACATCAGATGCATCCACAAAAATTGGGAACTTGGCATTCGGGATAGTGAATGCTTATTTTGAGTCGATTCGTTCATCCAATTCATCGATTTGTCCTTCTTTTTTTGTTTCCTTTGAAAAATTCATGAGCTTGATCATTGGTTGCTTCTGGTATGAAAATTCAGGCGTAATTGATCATACTCAGAAATCTAAGTAACTCGTATTCTGTCTTTGGTTGTAGATAATTTAAAATTGCCTCAACTTTTTGCTTGTCCGGACACATACCTTGTTTTGAAATTTGGACGCCTAAAAAAACTAACTCGTCAACTGCAAATCCACATTTATGTAGGTTAATCACTAAACCTGGTTTGCTCAAGCGATGCAACACAATGTGAAAATGTTTCAAATAATCAATATAAGGAAAAACGAAAGGAAGATCTCGAAACAGCGAATGTACCACCCGTTGGAATGTTTGGGCGGCATTTCTCAAACCGAACGTCATTCGCGGAAACTCGAATAATCCAAAAGGAGTGATTATGGCAGTCTTTTCAATGTTCCTATAGTCTCGACAGGAATCTGATGATAGGCTCGTATCAAACCTATTTTTGAGCACTTGGTGAGTGTAATTGATGAGTAAAATCGGTCACAAAAGCCATCCGTTTTAGGTCTCATATGAAGTGGACTGGCTCAGTTACTCTTTAGCGGTCTACAAATTCCCTGGGCAAGCCACATTTCGATTTCAGTTTTTGCTATTGCCATGTTTTCCGAACTTAATCGTCGTGGTTTCGCATAACATGGCTAATCTACTGTCTCGACGCAATGCAAAGATTCTTGTATCACCGAAACAAATTCTTGTAATAACTTTAAAATTTCGTACTTCCCGATGGTTTGCAATTGGAATTTGTATCAATTAGTTTGTTCTGTTTTACATCGACCATTAAACCAAAATCCACTATAAAATCCGCACCCAAAATGCATCTATCAACCTTTGCGATAACAAATTTCCAACTGAATGGTCTACGAAGACCAAGATTAAGAGTGTGATTTTGCAGCAAATAGTTTAAAATTTGAAAGTTTGGCCATTTGTAAATTTGTAGGTGGAACTACTGAAGTTTCAGCTCCGTATCAACCAGAAATTGCAATTTATTTTGAGTATCTAAAATTGTAAAGCGACTGTTAGAAACTAGGCTACTGACACCCGTCGCATAAAGGGAAATGCCTAATGATTTTCCGTTTTGTTAACGGTTAAATTGTCTTGTTGCTGATCAGACTGGCTCGTATTTACCCCATAAATTCCAACTGGTTTTTGTACTTCCACAATTTTGTCCGCTGCCTTCGCCAACTGTCTCAAATTAGTCTCGTCCATGCACGATAGAATCTCCTGGGTGTGGGTTGGTGGTCGCTGCATCCGCAAGTTTCTTGTCTCCCAATTGTAATCCCGAGAGTAATTGATCTAATTTAATTTTTGCGGATTCACTCAACCTTTCGATAAATAACATTTAAAGGACTCGTATTTGTCGTTTCTTGGCGGCTTCAACATTTGATCACAGTTTGCGGGTCAATTACTGCAATTAAATGGACGTATTTAATTGCATCGGAACTAAAGCCTCCATTTTGAAACTGCGCCTTCCGATTGAAAGGTGCGTATTTAATTGACTCTTTGTAAACCCGTGTCATTCCAGAACTTGAGGCCTCGTCGATTTCGTCACTGGGATCGAGCATGATAAATTACCCAAAAAATATTTCAACAATGATACAACAGAAACAAAAAAAAAATTAACAAACAAACTGTCCATATTCAGGAACTCGCTGGATGTTGCTGAATAACGCCTCAATGAATCGCCATTCTTCGATGGATACTTCCAATATTTTACTCGTAATTTGCGCAGAAATTCTTGGTGGTATTTTCAACAGCTCTCGGTAATTTGTGATCGTTACTAACGACCTTGGTTTATATTACTTTTTCCAACCCATTACACTAGTGGTATTTTAGCTTTGTATGAGATCACCAAAATATGGGGGAATTGTTGCTCCCCCAAACTTTACAATTTTCTTAGGGATCACTTTTACACCTTTTCACCATTTATACGTTTGATAACATTTTATAATATTTTTAAATCAATGTCCTTGACACGACAACCGTAGACACTCGACACCGTGGTATTCGATCGAATCAAGCAAAACGACAACCTAGGTTCACCATTTCTCGTCAACCACACAAACTCGGTAATCACAGCAGGCGCGGCCAAGTTGTTCCTTACGAGCAAAACAGTTGTGGAGGTTTTAATCAAACCTCTAGGTCTACTGTAAGTGGTAATTTTCCTAGGGGGTTTAAGTTTCCACTAATTTTTTTTTAGAATAAGCTTCTTTGCTTTATGAGGAAAACCAATCGAGACTATACATTTCTAAATTAAATTAATAACAAGGTGGTTCCTGTTACTCTAAACTTTTTACAGAACTATTTGCTGATAATTGTGAATCCGGAGCATTCCTTCTCTGACCATCGGTACCTAACGTTTAAACTCAATCTCCAAATTACAAATCAGTGCGTGTTTAGAAATCCCCGGAGAAAAGTATGGCGCGTATTTAGGGAGGTATTGGAGGTCAGGATTCCATCTAGAGTCTCAGGACTCCTCGGCACGGGTAGTGATCGGGATTCAATGGTGGCTACTCTTACTAGGGCTTGAAATACCTCTACCGGGTGACTGACACGAAGTGTTACCACCTTCAGACTGTCATTGCTGTCAAATCAGTGATGACAGAGCGCTCAAATTTACACTAATGACAGTTCATTCCATTGTTTACAAGCGTACAAAAGCATTTTAGTGGGAAATATTCAGAAAAAAAGTTATCTGCAATGGAATTCAAGCGTAACAGTGTGATTGCTCTATATTTGGCTGGAAAACCACAGCCGCAGATTTTTACCAGTTAAAACATCTGCATGTGAATAAAATGTGTGTGCATTGCACCATTGCAAATCGCCATGGTGGTGGAGCGAAACGCACTGAAACATCGCCGGATATCATTCGGAAGGTGAAGGCCAAATTGGTTCGGAATCCGCGCCGTACCGGCAGAAAAATGGCTCGTGAGGCGGACATTTTGCTCGAACGGATGCAGCACATATTGAAAGATCATCTTGGACTAAAGGCCTTGAAATTCCATAAAACGCATGGTCTCACCGATGCTCAAAAAAAAGTTAGAGTGGAAAGAGTGTAAAGGAGTTGTTACGCTTGGACGAAAGTGGCGATTTGCCGAATTTGGTTTTCTCCGATGAGTCACCGTTCGTTATTGAGCAATATGTGAACAAGCAAAACGACCGGATTTACTTGTTCTACTGAAAATTTTGACCAACGGATTGCCACTCGAATCCAAGCGCCGCCGATGGTGATGGTTTGGGCCCCCGTAACAGCCGAAAGCCGTTCACCGCTCGTTTTTTTGGACCGTGGCGTCAAGATAAATGCTCAAATTTATCGGAATCATGTGTTGGAGGGAGCGTTGAAGCCTTGGGCACAAAAATATTTCGGCCGCATAGCCTGGACATTTCAACAGGACTAGGTGCCAAGTCATAAAGCGCGCGTCAATCAAGATTGGCTGAGAAACAACGTTCCGCGTTTCATTTTCACTGCCCAATGGCCACCAAATTCATCGGATGCAAATCCGCTAGATTTCTCGGTTTGGTGTATTTGGAAGAGCAAGGTTGGGACAAAAAAATACCAAAGTGTCGACCATCTCAAGTAAGCGCTTCGCCGGGAATTGGCCAAAATACCGCAGAGCCATTTTCGTGCTGCATGCAATAGCTTTGTCGGCCGTTTGAAGGCCATAATCGCGGCTAAGGGTGGCCAAATCGAAAACTGCTAATGAAATTCGAAAATCTAAATATTTGTGAACACTCTTTACTTTGATTCATTAAAATTAATCAAAAAATAAAAGTTCTGTGGCGTTTTGTTTTGGTAACACTTCGTGTCAGCCACTCTGTATGTACAAAAGGGAAACAAGGAAGGCGCAGAGGAAATCGTGGAGGTTCTTCTGTGATAGAATGAAAGGGGTCTCGGATACCTCGCGCTTAAGAAAGATTCCCTGTACTAGCCCAGCTGTTCCAGGCTGTCTGAAAAAACTGGATGGCGAATGGATGGTCTAGGGATGACTGCGGCGTCCAATTGATGTGTACATAGGATATTCTGAATACACGGAAGATAAAATGGGCTTATTAAAAGTTTTAAGCCCTTTAAGTCAGCTGATCCGGATGGTATTGTACCAGCAGAAATTCAGAAGAACTCGGAGGTTTTACTTCTTTGGCTGGAGGTTATCTTCAAAGGATGTCTGAAGCTGGGGTACATCCCGTAGAAATGGAGGGAGGCTAGGGTGATTTTCATCCCGAAAGCGAGTAGAAGCTGGCACATAATCCTAACAGAATTATACACAAGAAATGAACACAGTCTCAACATGCGTACCATAAGGATAAGTCCGTGGACACGGCATTACATACCTTGGTTCGAGAAATTTAGAAGTCACTGGACTTTCAGGAATACACGTTTGTGGCGTTTCTCGATATCGAGGCGCTTTCAGCAACTGAAGGATTGTTGCCACTTGAGATTTAATACCCTGTAGGGGTTATAGCAGAGATGGTGGAAGTCTCCGGGAAGGTGAGTTACTCGGAGAACACCCCAGGGAGGTGTCCTCTCCTCTTTGGAATGTAGTAATCAATGGACTACTATTGGGACTGAAGGAGGAAGGAATAGGCGTGGTTGCTTATGCCGATGACGTAGCGATAGCTGTCTCGGGGAAGCACATATGTACAATCAGAGATGTGATGAAGAATGCGTTATCAATCACTGCGCGTTGGGCCAGCAGATGTGGACTGGAGATTAACCCACCTAAAACAGAGCTCGTCCTTTTCACTAGGAGATAGAAAATTCCGGTAATGGTTCCACCAAGTCTAATACTATGCTGGCCCTTACTGATAGGGCGAGATTGCTGGGGATCCTTCTCGACAGTATGCTCAGTTGGAAACCAACCACGATAGAAAGAGTGAAGAAGGGCACTGTGGCACTCTATCCTTGCAAAAATGCCATCGGAAGGAAATGTGGTCTGACACCGGAGCTGGTGCACTGGCAAATGATTGCAAAAAGGGCACTTAACTATAGCCAATTCTGTGAGGGATGACCTAGTGAATTTGGATTATATAATTCTTCACCGGCGGCTCCAAGCCAAGTTCTGTGGGGAATTAAATGTGAGTCTTGGCGAAGGTGCAGAGGGCAGCCTGCTTGCTCATTAGTGGGGCGTTGAAAACGACCTCCACTAGTGCCTTAGAGGTTATGCTGTACCTTTTCCCGCCCAGCTATCAGCGATTTCGGGGTGGAAATGATTGCAAAAAGGGCACTCAACTATAGCCAATTCTGTGAGGGATGACCTCGTGAATTTGGATTATATAATTCTTCACCGGCGGCTCCAAGCCAAGTTCTGTGGGGAATTAAATGTGTAGTTATAGCGATTGAAGAGGTCATGATCTGATTGAAGCACAGTGTAATATCGTTGACTTACTCGTATATCACTATTTATGTGGACAGTCGGATGGCCGTTCTTTCATTTGATTCAGTTTCCCTGGCATCAAGGGTGGCGTTGGATTATCACTCATCTCTTAACGAGACGAGTAAACTTTTCAATATCCATTTGGTCGAGGTTCTGGGCCTGACCTTGAGGGAAATTGCAGGGCAGACGAATTGGCAATGTACGGTACGACTCTCCTGCTGGAACCAGTGAGAGAATGTGTAGGAAGGCCTATGTCTGGGCTGAAAGCAGCAAGTCATAGCGAAGCAAGTATGCCTTGAGCTGAGCTTGAAGCGATCCAAGATCTTGACACACCAAGGAAGCGTGATTTAGGTAGAATTGTAAGGGTACTTACCGGACACTGCCTTTTCAAAGATCATGCGAGAAGGCTGGGTCTGGATGGTCATTTGCATCCAGAATCTGCAAGTACGAGGAGGAGGAAGAGACTCTTGTTCACTTCTTATGCTCATGTCCTGTGTTAGCTGACAGAAGACAAGATCACTTGGGCAACTACACTATGGACAGCCTGTCTGATATCGAAAGCTGTAATGTGCGAAATCGCTTACGTTATGTGAACAGCACTAGATGGGTTTTAAGGGAGTTTAATGATGTCGGATCCTGTGGTATCACAATGGGCGAAAATTGGCCTAAGTGTGCGATAGAAACCACTTAAAACTAATCTAACCTAACCTGTGTCAGTGAGCAAGAGAAAAACGTTATCGAAATTTCTTTAAGAGTAGACCATTAGAGTAAAAACAGAAGAAAAATTGTGAGGTACCAGATCGTTTTGCTGGAATGCATTCAACCTTAAACATATGGCAGTTTACTTCGCGATTTTTTGATTTATTGCAAGCATTTGAGAAAATGCCTTTACGAACAGCTTCTTGCAATGCATAAAAAAGTTTATCACCAGATTAAGATTTTTCAGTTAAATCCATCATTTATTGTTCACAAATTTTTTGCGACTGGAATAAAATTAGAATGAAGTGATAATCATAGTGGTATAATGATATTGTAGTATTGGTAAAATTATGTGAGGTCTACTTAATTGCGTATATAACATATCAAATTAGTTTATTGATCTAGCTGAATAACATCTAATTTAACCATCAAACTGCATGGGGTCAACCTACCAAGTTTTGTCAATTCATCATCATTTATCGCATTAAAATAGTTCAAATTCTTTTTTAATTGTAACTAATTTAATTTTTTTTTTCATTTTATGTCTTTTTCAATTAATTAAGACTGCATGGATCAATGAGTCAGGTGGAGCGTAGCAGCATATTTAAGGCATTTTGTGCTACAAAATCTGGAATTCTTCTAACAACGGTAGGTATTCTTGCTTTGTACTCTCAATCTTAAATATATTTAGAAATAAAAAAAGTATTAAAGTAGTTTTATGATGCGATGATGATAAAACTAATATGACTCCAACTGTGCAACTATGCGCGCTACTTTATAAAATTACGATAATTTATAAAAATCATTGCTTGGGTATGTAATACGGTAACGATATGTCTTGGTAATCTGATCGTTTTGTGTATGTAAGGATTCTTTTTATGGATTTGCTTTTTTTTATTAATATGTAAATTGCTACATATTCGTACGTACGACTACCTGCACTAATTTAATATTTTAAGACATTTTTCATTTGGTGTTGCGATTTAATATTCAATAATTTTTGCAATTTTTGTTAAAACTAATGCTATTGATTGAAAACAAATAGACTATTTACGTTAAGTCTAAAAGTGTGTAGCATATACGAATTGTTTTTAGCTTACATAAACACTATGACAATTTCAAATAGGATTATTTATAAGGTAATTACTGATTTGTGGGCGTATCCATATTTAGGTAACATTGGAAATCGTAATGATAGACATGCGCAATAAAGTGGCTCGTACAAATGTTATAAATGGACGAAGCTGGCTTGTAGTCTATGCGACCGCTTTAATGGAAATTGGGTGATCAGTGATCATAAAATGAGAAAATTATGGTATGGTGATTTCGCTTTTAAGTTTTTTTTTAAAGTAACGATCCCATTGAATAATGGTAAGATCTCATTCTGGTTGGATTACTGTTTTTAAAAGTTTTTAATTTTTTGTAGAAGCCAAAAGACGTACACCCTGATGCTGCTAATTGATCACGAAAATGATCAGAAATGATCTGTGCAACAAATCGATCTAGAATTTTATTTTAATTCGTTAAAATAATCTACACTGATTCAGTGCTGAACCCTCGTTCTATATAACGTTGTACTGTTGAGAGTAGTTAGCTGCTAATGGGCAACCATACCACCGTTGAATAAACAAAGATATAATACACTGCCCTAGAACGCGTAGTTACATCCACGAAGTTTGCATGTTCTAAATAGAAATACAATTAATTATCCTGCAACAACGCAATATGGTAATTTTATGATGAAGATGGTCACGCGTTTTAAAACAATTTGTAATTATCCTCAGTGTGTCGTGTTACTGTAGAACACGTGTATAGATAAAATGTTCAGTTGATCCTGGGCGCATAAAACTCAAATCATAATATACACGTTTTATTGACGTGCTAATTACAGAACTCAATATTTAAATGACAATAATTTTGTTAAAATAATATAAAAAATACTTATGTTGCCGTATCGAAAGAGTAAATTTCTTTTCTTTGCGTTCATTCACTTTGACTGATTATTTCGAACTGGTTGTGAATAACCCAAGCTGCGAAAATGTATAAGTTGCGATGACTTGTTAGTAGCGCTCGACCGTTTGAATCGCGAACTACTATTTTAATGTGCGGGAATGACAGATGGTGTCGCCACACTATGTCTCTAGTGAATATCCAGAACGATACAAAATGCTATTGGAAACGAACAGGTTTTTGTTAATTATCCGATCTGATCGCGATTTTTGATCTTGGTCTTTAAATTGTTTAGGAACGTCTGGTGTGAGAGTTACGAGTTACGGGTTGCGAAATTTTTGGTGATGAACTAGTATTTTGTGTATTGTGTAATGGTGTTGGTGTATCCGTTAAATTGTCGGTTTGTTGTGATTCAATAAAACACGGTTTAAGTCGGTTTATTGCTACTGTTGATTCAACACCCTTAATTGAATATGTGAAAAAATTTTCACCTCTTTTGATGACCGGAAAAGGTCCCTCATATGCATGATATACTTGTTCAATGTGATTAAACCCGCGGGCAATCGAAGATTCTGCCCATACCCTAATTCTACTGAAGAGCTTTGAAAATTCTCTCTAAATGCAGTTCTCAATCCGAGTAAAATTATTGGAAAAGATTTTGTCCACTGCGTATTTGTTGCACACATAATTACAGCTTTTAACGTCCGATGCCATCGTTCAATGATGTCGTTACATGCAGGGTTATATGCTGTCGTACGTTTGTGTGGAAATCCTAATACTTTGGAAATTTCATTTTAGAGTGCAGATTCGAACTGGGAACCTCTTATCCAATTGGTAAGTTGGCCCGGATGTTTGCAATTGGAATTGCTTCAGACCATCTTGTGTACCTATCAATCATCGTAAGGCAATACATTTTGTCTTCAGGAGGTGGAAGAGGTCCAATAATATCGATATGAACTTCTTCAAATCTATTACTGTTACCATATTTACTCTTAACGTGTTTGGTAACTTTGCATTTCTGACAAACAAGTCGTCGGAATGGTTTTGAAACAACTGGACGTTGATTGCCATTCGACATGTCACATAAAATGTATTTTTTCGATCCAAATATTGGTAATTTTTGAAAATCTAGATTTGGATTTGATTCGATCAATGCGATAAGTTTGCATGAATACCATATCTAAAATTATACCAGCAATTTGGAAATATTTTTGACTTGTTCATTGGATAAACAATGCAATGTCGCGTGAATCTCTCGTATCAACTTGTGAATAATTCTTCAACTTTTTGAGTTGTTGTTGTGTTTGGATTTGATAATGTACATCGATTTGCTGCTTATTATCAATGTTTTTGAGGTAGTTACACTTTATAAGTTAATTAGTTTTTGTATTTCCGCAATTTTATCGGCAGTCTTTGCTAATTGAACCAAATTAGATTCATCCATACTATAGATAATATCTCTTGAGTATGGGTTGGTAGACGGTTGCATCCACAAATTTCTTAAAACCGATTCAGTAACCTGATCGGTGGATAAACACAAATGGTTTTTTGTCACTCAACTGAAATCCCGAAAGCAGGCGATCGAGCTTTTTTTTGGCCGATTCACTTTATCTTTCAATAATTGTAGCCTTTAATGTATCATATTTGTTATTATTTGGTGATTTGATCACGAATGCACTTGACCGTTTGAGGATCAAGTGTTGCGATCAGAAGTGATACCTCCTATTATAAATTGTGCTTCAAGTTGAGTGAACCATATTTCAGGGTCTTTTCAGGGTCGTGCTGTTCACTGGTGGGAGCTTGACCCCGATTGTATAGACCTGGTAAATTGAAAACGATTTCAATTATTTTGGCTCTTCCTTCTGGATTGATTTAAAGTTAATTAGGTTAACTGTAATATGTTAGACTGGTCTGATAGCTAGCTGACGATATTATACTTTCCACCCCTTCATTTTGTTATTTAACTAACTGTTGTTGCTCCGTAGATGCGTTGCTCCGTAGATTATAATTTCGTGATGGATGTGTCTATGGATCGTGTTGTGTGAGCTCGTCAGGGTCACCAATTTATGTGTAAATATTTTTAAAAACTTGTTATAGTGATATCGTTTATTTTATATTTTAATTTACTACGTTTACTACGGGCAGCTAAAATCTAATTGTTAATTTTTTCATTCCTAAGGTTTTGTTTTTTTCAAAGAATTTCATGGCTCTTTGCTTTACCCATTAAATCCAATAATTCTGGAAACACACTTAGTTTTAGGAGTTGCTACTTTGATAAATACAAATCGTTACATAAATTCACTAGTAACCGCCTTCACCTTTGAACCGCCACAGACCAACTCTGTCGACGTGCTTTTAAAATCTTCCCGAAATGATCTCCTAAGACCGGAGGAGCGTCAAAGCGAGAAACTTTGTTTATTGAACTTCAGCTGCACACATAACTAATGGTCGCTTATATCATTGTAGGCTGGATTGTATGCTGTAGTTTGTTTGTGTTCCATTCCCAGTGCTTTCGATAGCTCCTCGTAAAGAGCAGACTCGAACTGCTCGGCTCAATCCGCGACAATAACCGATGAAATTCCGACTAATATCTGTTTTTATTAGTGCGTCCGCGACTCTTTTCGCCTTCATATTTGGAATAGGTGTGCCTTCTGGCCAACGCGTGAATCGATCAAACATAGTGAGACAGTAGGTATGCCCGTCAGATGGTGACAGCGGTCCTATAAAATCGATGTGAATTTCAGTAAACCATTTACTGTTCGGAGAACATACCCCCGATTTGCTTTTAATATACCGTTATATTTTGCATTTCTGATACTGCAGGCAACATTTGGTCCAACTTCATACCTCTTTGCTCATCGACGGCCAAACGAACTTAATTACAACTACTTTTGCCGTGCTTCGAACAAGCGCCTTGTGAATTAATAAGTTTGGTGAGTTGGGCATCGTTCGTCTTTTCCGTAGCAATCTCAGCTGTTTTCTAGCAGAAATGTGACGAATGTTGAAAGTATATTGTGGGCGAAGCCTTTTCGGGATATTGTTATAAAGTAAACGTTAGCGGTTGTTGATTGGAGAAAATAATAAATTCCCTCCTCCTTCACAAAATATTTAAAATCTTTGAAGGCGCCAAGAGCTCTCGATCGTACGTACCGTATCGAGTTTCGGCGTCGTTTAATTTTCGTGAAAATAGCATAATGGCTGCCAACCATCTGAGAAATATTACTAGCGAGTTTCACGTTCGATAAAGGATGCAACGCAGCTGGGTAACAACTTAATAGATTCGTCGTTCCAAATTATTTACGCGTTGTTTTTTTTTTCAGGTGACCTTTTAGGAAGGCGTATAAATTTGCTTGATCATATGCCGCTTTGGGATAGCGATCGGGGCTTAATTTTTTCGTTTAAAACTCGTTAGTCGCGGAAAAGTCGCCAATTTCCATCCTTTTTTTAACATTGTGGAGTGGGCTGCCCCAATTACTTTTCGACGGCTTACAAACACCTTGTCCTAGCCAAACCTCGATTTCTTTTGTCGCTATTTGCATCTTTTCGGTACTTAAACGACGAACTTTCGCACTGCAAGGTGGACGTGTGGTTTCGATGCAATATGTGACATTTTGTTTGATTGTATTTACCGTCGTTGTCTCATGCATTATTGATTTGAATTCGAACAACAAATTTAGAACTTCCGAAGAAAATGCGTCGGCCCTGATTGTCGCTATATCACATCAGGGTATTGACCCTTTTAAATTGACTTGTCTTTGACGCATAATAAAGTGATTCAATAACGTGAATCAATATTGAGAATCAGATTTTTGATGCTAAATTTATGTATTTGCGGCATATAATTTTAATGATGACACGTTAGATTTTTCAAGAGGTGTTGGTGAGGTGGTATTATCGAAATTTCAGCTCTGGTGTCTATCAACTTCAACTATAACGAGATGGCTTATAATTTTCATGATTCGCCTGCCGAACACAGTGAGATACATACTGGTTTTGATTGCACAGAAATGTCATTTCGCTTTCTATAATGATACCAACATATTGGGTGCTTTTGAACCTGGATAGTTGATCGTGATAGATCAACCGTTCCATAGATTTCGTAGCAGTAAAATAGTGTGTTCTAATTTATCAGCACATTTACCGATTTCATACTTTAACCGTAACATATACACGAAAAATTTATACTCAAGCTGGTCTTATATTCTATACAACGATTTTATTCTTGGCATGACGTAACTCTTTATCAATCCAATAAATTCAATTTTTGAATATTTATGGTAAGCCCCGAATCGGAATGCATTTTCTCAATACCATACTAAACAGAATCTGTAAAATGGCTCTAACTAATCAATTAAGAGAAGGGATTTACGGTGTACATCACTTTTCACTGAAGTCATTAATTTCGTTCAAATTAACGTAAAATTCAAATAACGTTCTGGGAAAAAAATAAACCTAACAAACGACCACGTAAGATAAATAATAGAATGGAACTGATAAAATTAAAGTTGTTTTTCAAAATTAACACCTTATAAAACTTCTATGAGGTATCGATAACTTTGCCGATGTTTTGGCGACTTAGCACGCAACTTTCCAAATGGTCCAACTGCTACAATCGTTGAGCAGCGACCTTTCTACATCCTCATTATCACTTTGTTGTAGAGTAAATCCAATGAAAATTTCAAAAGAGTACAGTGACACTCATGTCAGATAATATGCGCTCGCATCCAGATATCCTTCCCAACATAGAAATCGTCTGTCCAAAATCTCTCATTTTTAAACACTTTTTATATCCAATAGTCTGAACAATTCTATTGCAGTTGCTCCATTAGATGCAACAAATGGGTTAGTCTAAAAATTGCACAATTCCTCATAAGGACGCAAAATCAGATGGTTTGTGTAAGATAACGATTTCCGCCACGTACCAAATTTATTTCTTTGCCAATCCTGTCCGTTTCATTCCTTAGCCCTAGCGAAAGAAAAGGGCCTTCTATGATGGCCAATACAGTGATACACCCAATAACTCACAACTTCTTCTCTTTTGTGTCCGGAGAGTCCTTTCTAGAACTTTACAATTCTAGAATTGTAGGCTTTTAACGTATTCCATCCATCGGAAATGATAATTTTTGACGAAAAATTGTTTTTCAAGAAAAAATCGACCCCTGTACCTCATACTTAAGCTTTTTCCACATATTGGGAGATTCCAGTGAATTTTCGCAGAAATCATCCCTCCATAGGCGCTTTTCGTCTTTTGTTAATATTTTGAAAATTTTATTGCATTTCCAAAAAATCGATTCGAAAACTAAAAGATTGTAAATTAGAATTCCAACAAAATTAGTTCCAATCAATTTTTAAATTTGACCGGAACTGGCGAGTTTAACGAGAAAGACGGTTATGAACTAACAGATTCTAAATTAATTTTGCGACTGTACCAGTCCAGATCAGTTTTCTCAAATTTAAGCGGAAATGATAATTTGTGACGAGAAATTGTTTTTCCACAAAAATTCGACCCCTGTAATTCGCAAATGGATTGATTGATTGGGATGAAACTTCATACTTAAGCCTTTTTCACAAATTGGGAGATTCCAGTGAAATTTCGCAGAAATCATTCGCCCATAGGCGCTTTTCGTATTTTGCTAATATTTTGAAAATTTTATTGCATCTCCAAAAAAATCGATTCGAAAACTAAAAGAATGTAAATTAGATTTCCAACAGAACTAGTTCAGATCAATTTTTAAATTTTACCGGAACTGGCGAGTTTAACGAGAAAGACGGTTATGAACTAAAAGATTCTAAATTAATTTTGCGACTGTACCAGTCCAAATCAGTTTTCTCAAATTTAAGCGGAAAGGATAATTTGTGACGAGAAATTGTTTTTCCACAAAAATTTGACACCTGTAAATCGCAAATGGATTGATTGATTGGGATGAAACTTCATACTTAAGGTTTTTCCACAAATTAGGAGATTTCAGTGAATTTTTGCAGAAATCATTCGCCTATAGGCGCTTTTCGTGTTTTGCTAATATTTTGAAAATTTTATCGACCAGAAAATCGATTCGAAAACTAACAGAAAAGATTGTAAATTAAATTTCCAACAAAATTAATTCAGATCAAATTTTAAATTTTACCGGAACTGGCGAGTTTAACGAGAAAGACGGTTATGAACTAACAGATTCTAAATTTAGTTTGCGACAGTACCAGTCCCGATTAGTTTCTCAAATTTAAGCGGAAATGATAATTTTTGACAAACAACTGTTTTTCGACCTCTGTTAATTGCGAATGGTTTGATTGATTGGGATCAAACTTCATACTTAAGCTTTTTCCACAAACTGGGAGATTCCAGTGAATTTTCGCAGAAATTATCATAGACGCTTTTCATCTTTTGCTAATATTTTGAAAATTTTATTGCATTTCCAAAAAATCGATTCGAAAACTAAAAGATTGTAAATTAGATTTCCAACAAAATTAGTTCAGATCAATTTTTAAATTTTACCGGAACTGGTGAGTTTAACGAGAAAGACGGTTATGAACTAAAAGATTCTAAATTAAGTTTGTGACTGTACCAGTCCAGATCAGTTTTCTCAAATTTAAGCGGAAATGATAATTTTTGACGAAAAATTGGTTTTCAACAAAAATTCGACCCCTGTAAATCGCAGGTGGATTGATTGGGATGAAACTTCATACTTTGCTTTTTCCACAAATTGGGAGATTCCAGTGAATTTTCGCAGAAATTATTCGCCCATAGGCGCTTTTCGTCTTTTGCTAATATTTTGAAAATTTTATTGCATTTCCAAAAAAATCGAATTTAAATTTTACCGGAACTGGCGAGTTTTGATAAAAAAAACTTAATTCACTGGTGGAATTTGGACAAGTGTTGAACTTCTTGGTTTTCTGAAATTTAGAAATTTAAGCAGGACTAATGTAATTGGATTATATAAGGCAGTTTTACTAAGAGTCTGGTAAGCTTAAATTTCCTTTAGAAATTAAGAGTGTATTTGAGGCCTATGTACTCGTATATACATACATTCGAGGTGAAAAAGGCGTCTGTTGGCCACAACTATTCACCATTTCACTTTTTTGTATACCGATGATATTAAGAGAAAGAGAAAATAAAGGAACGAAAAATAATTCTCCGAATGGTTGTATCTACAGATAAAACGAAAATTTAAAAAAAAAATATGCTTCTAAAGCCTCTTGCGATTTCTAGGAAGGCAACTAATACCAAAGTACAGTGCAAGTGTCACACTCATGAGAAAGACTTGGTAAAAGAAACAAAGTGGCTTCGCGTCAATGGTAGAAAAGTTATGAAAGGATAATTGAATAATACTCAGGAACATAAACCAACAGGGCGATACGAAATACCACCCTATTGTTGTCGATGATATCAACAACTATCATCATTTTTGTGGTACAAAATCGAAGACGCATACAGGGAAGCCTTGTGAAAACTTTGAGTGGGACTCATTTGCCCTTGACACGTATATGAATAAACAAGAAAAATTTATCGGATTTATGGCGTTTGCGTCATACGTGTAGCACAGAATAATTAAGGATGAGTTATTATTAAAATAATTCAAATAAACCAAGTAATCAACGTACGTTTGAAGAGGGTCTATCAACACATTATATTTAGTAAAAAAGAAGAGAGTTAGGACTTCAGATTATTCTCCAATAACGCGAGCGATAACTTCATTTTGAATACATCATTAAAAGAGGATCCTTTCCAGTACTAACTAATAAGCATCGATTGGGGAAGTTTCAAAACATACCTTGGAAAAAATACATAAACCTGGTTAAAGGATCATCAACTCTGGACATTGAAGGAAACAAATTGTTCACATACATTCAACAGTCAGCTTGAGCAAGTACTCCTGAAACTAAAAACGCTAGAAGGAATTAACTATCCAAAATAATAAGAGATGGCTTGAGCCACAGAGCCAGCCAGAGCTCCACAAAATACAAACGATTAAACAACCGTACTCAAGAATTATCAAAAGACATGTATTCAAAAATGAGGTAATTAATTCCTACTTGAGTAATTTCTGTCGCCAATTTTTAGAGATATTGAATAATGCTATTTATTTAATGACACCGAATTGTAATCCAATTACATGATTACGATTTCCGATTTTCCAACCGTGCGTACTAACAATAATTATTAATATAAATGGCTTATTTTGATCGGCATCGCAATAATTATATAACACAATCAATTGATTGCGTACACTGGAACACCCAAAATTATAACAAATTTGATCTCGGATGTGATTGTAATTTGAAATCAGATTAAACTATTATTTGTATAAATAATAAGACATGATCTGAGAATTAAGTGACAATCATCCAATTTATCAAAATTACAAATCTATCAACTTCACAGTATGTGGCTCGTCTTTTACGTATATTCGTGTGAATACACGGGTTTCGCTGAAATCACTAAACTATGACAAATTTTTTCTTGTATTCATAAAATAATTATGGTAAAAAAAAATATTTAATTCGTGAGAATGAGGAAGAAGAAAATCTTTTATGAACAATAATACCTGTACGTGGTTAACTTATTTTATCGATATCAAGTTGCGCGCGTTAATAAAATGAAAATGTGATATTGCTGAACAAAAGTTTAATAAATCTAATTTATATTTATTATAGGATGTTGCCGCCCGTGGTTTAGATGTACCTGAAGTTGATCTAGTCGTTCAGTATACGCCACCACAATCACTGTCGGATTTTGTACATCGCGTTGGTCGAACAGCCCGAGCTGGTCGAAGAGGGCGATCTATTGTGTTTTTCAGTTCTACCGAAACAGATTATATCAAGATTTTGGAGGATAAAAGGATACGGTAAAAAATAATATTTTCCATATGTTTGTTTTTTTATTTCTATAACGCGAATTATTATTTATTTCTGTTTAGGATTTCGCAAATTAAGTATCAACCGTTTTTGGATATTTTGCTGGAAGTTGCAGATGACGCTACAAATATTCAAGATGCAATTTATAATTTACAGCGTAGATATGAAAGTATGGTGGCCGATGATCATGAAATCCATGAAAAAGCAGGAAAAGGTAGGTGTTTTAATTCTTGTGATCTACTAATGTTAGTAAAATTTGTTGGGAACTGAAATAATTCCGTAGAAAGTAGTGCCATTAAATTATTAAAGTGAAATTTGTCCATAAATATAATTTTCGCCTCTATTCTACGTTTTTGTTGGTGTAATAAGGCCACCGAATTTTAGTAAAATCTTATGACCATATCTACTGCAACACGAAATCAAAGTAATTCTTATTGTTACTGGCGTATTTTTTAGGTAAATAAAATAATATAAATCAATAATACCTAATATCACCAAATATCAGAATTTATCAGCACCATTTTCTGATCAACTGTAAAATGTCACAGAACCTCCTTTACTGGAGGTCTTGAATTTCTAGTTTCGGATTGTTACGGTTCTAACATTTTTCATTTCTGCCGCATATTTCAATACTCTGCTGCTGTGGTTATTTTCTTTGATTTTTGCTTTTCGCTGTTCCAAATAGAATATCGTTTTATCCTTTGTTTATCTTTATGTTTCATTTGTAACTGGCCCCAAAATGTTTGCAATCGGTTTTGGAATCGAAGCGGAGCTCTTTCGCGAATCACTTTTCACATCGGAGTTTAGATTGTTGCCAGTTAAATGTAAACTTAGGTCTACAGTAAAAATCCTCTACCCCAGAAATGCTCTACCCCGAAAACTCTTTCAACACGGAAGGAAACGTAACTTTTAGTACAAACACATATTTTAACTCCTCTAAGACGGAATTATAACTAACTTTAGGATATTTTCAAGATCTGCTGAAATTAAGGTAATTCCGTGTTTGTAGGTTTGTACATGTATAGGTGAATGTAATTTAATTAAAAGTAAATCAGTAAACTTTATTGTAAAAATGGGTACGCTATTGAGTAACCTAACCTTGAAGACGAGGTGTGCCGCAATTAAAATGAAAACAAATAAGAGTTCGGCAAAACAAATTTGCGAACAATTTAAATGCCGCAAATCACAAATTTACCAAATTTTAAGTACCGCAAACGAAATTTCATCTCGAACCTGAAGGGGAACGAAAATGCTATTAATGTGTAAAATAATAAGAGGCGATAGAAGTGACCGAAATTCTGCAAATCTCGAATTTTTTCATTATTGAAATGAAATAATGGTTGGTTGCATTATTTTAAAAAGCAGCACAATATTGCATTTATACGTATCAAATCGCTACCAGTAAAATAGTTCGACGACACAAAATCGTGGATAACTGAACTATTTTAATGAGAATTTTAACTTAAAAAATCTTAAATATTTTAGACGCGATAATGTCGCAAGCTGTAGCGGCAGGCAAATCTAAAACTGTTAAAATAAGTTTCAATAATTGCGGGTGGGATTTTGATACAAGCGACAAATTTCAGGAATCAATGCGGCCAACATTCTGATATTTCAACAGATGAAAATGAAATCGAAGAAATGGAGGTGGAACACGACGTTCTAACTAGTTTATGTTACTAGTTTAATCGTAATAAAACACTTTGCGTAACATTTAGAGGATTTGGATTTACCGAGAACGCGGAAGACAAAAATCTGAAATTTTTGGCTACTACAAACCGACCAAAATTAACCTGACCTAAAATTAAATGTTATAATTCAAGTGATAACCATTAAATGTAGATCAATTTTTATATTTTATTTTTTATGTATATACAGAAATGGAACCTGCTGAAACTCTGTATTTTCAGAGTCTGAACATACATACAAAATATTCACTTTATTTTTATACCAAAATCCTCTAAAACGGAAATATTCTTTAAGCCGGAAATTGTTTGGTCCCATCAAGTTCCGGCCTATAGGAGTTTCATTGTATAAGTCCTAGCTCGTCGATAGTATCGACATAGAGGATAGATCAGCTCTTGATTTTGCACTGTAACAGGGAGTCTTAGCTGTTTTAGTTGCATTGCCGATAGTAATCAGCTAATAAAAGATTCCTCTTTTGCATCAGATCCCTATCGGGATTCGAATCTAATACCTCTCGTCCAAATATAGTGAAAATCCCTTAAACCGGAAATCTGATATCGCGCAAGTTCCATGCAATTAGGTCAGCTTATGCCGGAAATCCAGAGGTACGGAAAAAAATTAATTTCTAGTACAAAAAAAAAACAATAAGAAAACTCCGCTAATCCGGAATATCAGCTTAAAATTATACTAAAAATTACCGTCACTATCACTCGATTATTCGAATGTTTTAAAATAAATAATATTAATTATTTAATTTAGAACTAATAATAATTACATTTAGCTGTCACAATAAAATTAAAACATAATTTTCATGTATGCGATGCAAATGTATGCGAATAACATTCGTCTGTATATGTGTAAATACTCAAAATAAATAACTTGGCGGAATTCCGGCTTAAAGGAGTTCCACTGTATTTGCACAGTTCCAGAGTTGTGCACTTCGACAGGGAGTCATAGTTGTCATTTTCATCACCGATCGTAATGAAATATTGAACAATCCCTCATGCATCCTGTTTCTAATCGGGCTTCAAGCCCGCTACCTCCCGATCGAACACCAAAGCTTTAATCACTGTGCCGTTTGGTCGCTATTTGAGGTAGTTGCTCTATGATACTTCTGTGTGGCTTAAATACTCTTGAACGGCATTGTTTTCGGATACAACGGATATTTTTCTAGCTTCCGGAATCAAAATCCTTCTTTCAAAATCCCAGGAATTGAAATCCTCAATATCCCGAAAATAAAATCCAAGAACTTAAGCTCCCGGAAATCAAAATCCTGGATCATGAGAATATCAATATCAATTTAAAAAGAACAAATTTTATTTTAAATTTTTTGGATAGTTAGAATACACTTTTGAGGAAGCCCTGTATTTTCGTACTGGGGCGATTGTGTGTTTTGATTGGAAAGGGAGTTTTAAATGATTTGTGGAAGAAGTTCTGGAGTATGGCCATCTAGTACGGAACTGGTCCATTTCATAACCGATTATGGGAACGGGTCCGTTGAATGGAAATGAAATTCTAAAATATGGTTTGGGATAAATTCTGGAATACGACCACCTAAGACGAAACTCGGCCATTTCTTAGCCAATCACGATGAAATTAAGCTTGTTAGATGGAAATAGAAAAGAGAAATAAAAAATATTTTTGGAAGAAGTTCTGGGTTATTTATAATCATCGTGAGGTTGTATATGCTGGTTTCAAATGGGCTTCTAAAATGAATTTCTGGAATATGTTCACTTTGGACGGAACTGTGCCATTTTTAAAGATTATCTTAGGATTGGGTGTGCTGGATGATAGGAATGGGTTTCTAAAATGATTTTTGGAAGAATCTCTGAAGAGGAAAATCTCCGATCGCAACTTTCACCATTTCAGATTAAATTGTGCGGACCGTACTTTGATGTTTGATCTGAATTTGCAGGCTCTGACTTACTGGCAAACGTCTTCACATCAAACTCGACCCTATTTTCCCCAATTTGCGGTTTCATAATGGGCCCAATCAACGTTAAGGAGGAAACTGTCTCGAAGACAATCGAGACAAATAAGGGCACGATGAAATTTCAGTTTTAATATTGAAGGAGTTTGCTATTGACTTGGCTCCAATGTTAATTAAAAATTTTCTCCTTTCCTATAAGCATGGTAAATAGCCGAACGCCTCAAAGGGTGTGATAGTACAACCAGTTCTGGAATGTGGTTGTGATAAAACTGACCCCTGCAAACTACCGGAAATTCTGAACTGCCTCAGCCGTCGCCAAAGAAGAACTGCATTAATCAACATCTAGTGAAGTATCTTGACATTAATCAAATAATTTCAGATAAACAATAAGGCTTTCGTGAAAATCGCTCCAGTCGGTCACATAAGCCGGCATCATGAAGACCGCGAATCTCCACCAAACATCAGAGAACAATGGCTGGTTATCCAGATAGTCATAACTGCCACAGCACAAAACAATTGGAAAGTGCGATAAAATCGTCGAAAATAAAGAAAGTCTACGTGAAAAATGGGTTGCTCGTAGTCGTAACACTAGAAGCCGGCAGGGTATATCCGCACTAGAAAACGGAAATTCAAAAAACTGCTTTGCCACTGCCAAAAATTTTACTAAGGTTTCCGGCCAACATTCATAACCATCAAAACCAAGAATGGATAGTTAGTTAAGAAAAACGTGGCAGAGATTCTCTCACTATGACAATTTTACTTCAATAATCTACTAAATTGTAACGGCGAAATGTACCCTAATCGAGATAATGATCCGTCGCACCAGACGCAGCTATTAGTAGATTAGAAATGAAAACTCACCCGGTGTTGACGAAATCCCCGCAGAATTATTAAAACACGGAGAAGGTACTTTGGCATATTATCTTATGATGTTATCGTTACGAACTGGGGGAGGATCTTCCTGAAGCCCGCAGCAAAAAGGGCGCCCGATTCAAATGTGAAAATTACTGTGGCATAGCACTGTTAAATACTGACTACAAAGTGCTTGCTAATGTTGCACTTGTCAGAATCATTCCCATTCTCGAAAATATTATCGGTGTCTACCAATGTGATTTTTACTCCCAACCGATCAACCACTGATCAGGGTTTCACATAAATTGTATATAGGCTTTCACCAGGAATATGACAGCATCCACTGCGAGAACCTCTGAACCTCGCTAATATGTCTCAGCTTTCCAGGGAAGTTTTTTTATCTGGAAGCTTACATCATCTGGCTCGCAATATAGAATTGTAGTAGAAGGAACTGTATCTGTTCCTTTTGAGATAACATCCGGTGTACGACAGAGAAATATGCTCGTGCCTGTTCTATTTAATCTGGCTCTAGATAAAATGGATGGCCGGCGATTTAATGTCAAATATTGGCCAATTTATTACTACTTACCCTCCAAGCGAAACAACTGGGTTTGCAAGTGGACAACAACAAAAATAAATGTATATGATCAGCAAGGAGCATCCACACGACAAATCTCGGAACAGACGACCATAATCTTAACAAGGTGGAATAGTTTAAATATCTTGGATCAATTATAACATCAACAAATGATGTCCAGGCAGATATAAAAGCCCGCATAGCAGCCGAACATTGAGTCTTCTACGCGCAGTCAATGTTGTTGTGATCAAAATATCTTTCGCAGTTAAGTAAGCATGCACTATTCAAAGCACATATTGTCTACCTTTGAACGGGATATCATTCGATCTATTCTAGGATGCTGTGATTTTCTCGGAATCGTTAGATTCAATCGAGTAAGATGGCGGCTGGCGACTTTGAAAGATTTCGAATACAACGAATACCCAACAACAACCAGTCGGCGTGCGTCACCGAGGAACACCTAGAGACGTCGAACAAAAACGACGATTATAGCCGAAAGTTAATTTTTTTTGTATCAAAATTTGACCTCTTTACAGTTAAACAGGTTGACCAGATTTAAATTTCATGCTTAAGCCGTACCCAAAAATTTGGTAATTCCACATAAACTTTGCGGAATTTTTGTTTTTTTAATGTGAAGCATTTACAACAAAAATACGTTTAAGAACAAATGGTTTCTTAATCAATTTTACAACAAAATGAGTTCACTCAATTTTTGTTAAAATTTTAGCGGAAATTACGATTTTAGATAAAATCCGACAACAGCAGCTGAATTTTAAGATTGATTTTCACCATTCCACAAACCAACTTAATACGAAAGACATGAACGTAGAATTATGGCAAGTGAACTTCTTGTAGACCATACAATTTTTAAGTTGTGATATTTTTAATTTGCGCACATTGCTGGTCTTTATGTGTGAATCGGTTAAGAACTGGTTGAGTTCCATCCCAGATGGTTATATACCAAAAAATTGTTTTCGAATCTCATTTCCATCGAAAATAGCAAATCCAATCATAATCTGTTAAGAAATAGCCAAGTTCCATCTAGGGTGTCTATATTCCACAGCTTATCTCAAAAATCATTTTATAATCCCATTCCCATCTAATATACTTAATTGCCTTGCAATTAGTTAAGCCAGTTGACCGTGATCCGTCCGAAGTGGCCATATTCCAGAACTTCTTTCAAACATAATTTTAGAATCCCATTTCAATCCAATATGCCTAATTTCATCATAATCCAGGAGGACATATTCCAGAACTTAAAAAATGACCGAGCCGGATTTTAATTTCCGGGATTTTGAAATCCGGAATTATGATATCCGGGATATTTGGTTTTCGGGATTTTCATTTCCGAGATATCAAACGTCTTCTCATTCCCATACACTCAAATGTTGGATATCGTTAGACGGGCTTCCGACCAACTAACAATTTTTTAACCAGCACTTCAGTTCACAAATTCACCATTTAGATCTTTTGCGTATGACTATACTCGTTTTTAATATCTGCATTCCATCTCCAAATAGTTTTTGAAAAATAAGAGAGAAATAGTGAACCTCGGGGCTAAAAATATTCCAATACGTTGCCTTGCGACGATAATTGGTTCCCAAAAAATTCGCCGCAAGCAAAACGTCGCAATTCGAAATAACATTTTGTATGGAAGTGTGCAAAAATATTAAAGATCGTATACATCTTCCAATGCTAAATCCAAACGGGCATTTTATCAAAAACAAAGCAATTGCCAGTTTCTAATAAATTTATTTATTTATAGTGAAAATTAAAACGTAAGAATACATTAAAATTAAAATAAAACGTAACAATTCAATATTTTTTTCATTGCTGTTAGAACCTAGATTGATACATAATTAATGTTTATGACGAATCATAATCTAGCATTATTGGAGATTCTGTATCGGACGATGTATGAATTGTTCGTTGTGTAGGCGTAGATGCTGATGGCTGCAAATATTTTTCCAAAGTTTGCTGGATCGTTTTCTTTTTTGTTCCAAATAAATCTCCTTGTAGCAACTTACCTTAATCAGTTAAGGATCGTGCAACTTTTAAACTTCTTTTTTCGTCAGGATCATTTTGTGTAAAAATAGAAACGACTTTGTCAAGTAGGGCCATAGCTTTGCTAATTTGTTTTGAAGTAAGCATTTTTGACTCAGGAGTTTCCATTAAATTTTCTATAGAATTTTCTTTATACGCCAATTCTAAATTTAATTCCATCAAATCATTATTGGTCATGTCTTCATTTTGTGTTGAAATAAGCTCTTTCACACCAGCTTCGTCCATTTCCTCAAATTCATTTTCATTTGTCAGGTTAACAATTTCTGTACAAACTGCAGATATGTCATCAACATCTGCAATATGACTAGCGTTAGGGTTTTTACGAACACATTCTGGCCATATCTTCCGCCATACACCATTCATTTCAGTGGGTGTGATTTCATTCCACGATTCTGAAATATTGTTGATTGCATCCAAATGTTTTCCAAAATTCTGGAACTGTGCTATTTTTTGTGATTCATCGATAGCTGCTTGAACGTTCCTCTCAGATAGTAGAAAGAAGCTCTTGAACGTTGAAATTACCCCTTGATCCATTGGTTGGATAGTCTTTAAACATTGCAGACGTCATCCAAGCTTTCTTGTTTGATCGCCAATGTACGGGAAGGCTTTTTTTTATTTACGCCTTTCATTACTCTAGGATTTTCTGAGTTATAAATAAGAAAAGGTTTAAATTTGAAATCTCCTTCCGCGTTTCCGCCTAAAAGAAGAGTGAGTCTATTTTTGCTCGTCTTACGTCCTGAAACTGTTTTTTCTGCTTTAGCAATATATGTTCTCGGTAGCCTTTTCCAAAACTATCCCGTCTCGTCAACGTTAAAAACTTGCTTTGGGATTAGTCGTTTGCTATGCATAATGGCTTTTAAAGTATCGGGAAATTCCGCAGCTGCAATAGTGTCGGCGCTAGCTGCTTCACCTTTTAATTTTACATTATGAAGGTTTTGGCGTACTTTTAATCTCTCGAACCAGCCTTGGCTCGCTGATAACGTTGGTTGCCTTTCATCAGCATTCTTGTTCTCCATATCATTTGGCATTGATTGTTTTTCCAGATCTTCATATAATTTCTTTGCTTTTTCCTGAATTATGGTCTTACTTAGTGGAACTTGGTCGTGTACTTGTTTTTCAATCCATAAAGAAAGTAAGGATTCCATTTTTACTAGCAGAAAATCTCTTGCACGAGTTATTTTTTTTGCGTTTGACACAGTAGCAGCTTTCCCAATTTCTTTAATTTCTTTAATGAAAGAAGATCGCCGTCGCGATCTCTTATTGTTTTCACAGTTGATTCTGCTAGTCCAAGTGCTTTAGCTATTTTAACAGCTCGTTCTCCTGCCTCAAAACGCTTCAAAATATTTAATTTAGTTTCCAGTGTTATTGTTGCCTTTCTCGATTTCTTTTTTTCAACTTTTCCACTCATGATTATTATCCTTCCGACTAAACAAATAATGATATCAATAATGAAGCTACAAAAAATGATTACAACTTACGAAAACAGATACCAAAATAAAAAATTTTCCTAATAAATTTTATTTTTCAATACGTATCTACGAAAGACTGCAAAAACACATTTTTATCAAACTGAGAACCAATGTAAATTTCATACACAACAAAAATCAAAATAAACTATCTGGGATTTCCCTTTTTATACATACATGTATATGTAATTTTTTTGTTAGACATTAAAGGCGTGTTTACACTGCATATTTCAATCATATTGTATAGATTTTTTACGATGCAATGTGAAATGACGCAAGGCAATTTTTTTTCGACGCAATGTGAAACGACGCAAACTGATACGTCGCAAAGCGAGATATTGGTGGTGTAACTATGCTTTCCACAAAAGACTGATTCTCTGGTCAAAGTGACATAATAAGGCCTATATTCCCTTAGGCGTATCACTTCATGCAACGTGACTATGGATCTTCTTGGTTACTAGATTGTAAAATCGAAATATGCTGAATAATTTCGTACAAAACTCGCAGTGAATATTTTTTAAATCATAGTTGGCTGCCTTAGTTTGAAAAAGATTCTATTTATTTGTCGCATTAAAATTTCAAGTGATGGACCATGTCGTTTTAAGTGATAGAATTCTCTAGAAAATATTTTTAAAGCAACATACTAAGATTTAAAAAACAGCCGCAACGAGTTTCGTAAATAATTATTTTGTAAGTTTCGATTTAATAATCTAGTAACCAGGAAGATGAGTAGTCACGTCGCAAGAAGTGATGCGCCTAAGGGAATAAGGGTAATTGCAATAATAAAATTATGTATTTTTAATTAAACTGAGCATAGAGCATTTTCCCTAATACAATGGAAAACAAACGTAGTCCCGCAAACGGCTTAGATAAACCCTTACAATAATAATCTAGTCACACGCGCTTTAAACCTCTGGGTTACATAATAATTTGCCAACTCATCACATCATAATGTATCAATAATGAACTCATAACACAACATAATCAAATTGAAATTAGTTTAAAATTTACTTAATTACTTACCCAGCAATTTCCACAAATCCACTCGACACCCCTTTTTTCTTCCTCACATACAAAATCCATTTACAATTTACAAACAAACAACTAAAATAATTTTCCCATCGTAAACTCCTGAATAAAAAATTTGCATGTAACACAAATATTTTTGGTGTGTGTGTAGTGTGTTTCGAGATAGAAGAATTGAAAATTATGTAGTTATGCTCGTAAATAGTAATTCAGCACGGTGAATGAAACTACCAATTTTTATTAGTTTAAAATATAAAATACAATTTTGTTACCGAATTAAGAAACAATTCGAGCACGCATTTCCCACCCTCCCGGCGATCCCAATCAGAACTATATTATGTATTGTTTAGTTTGTGTATGTTCCTCCTTCAAATGAGCAGCAACGTTAAGAGTTTGGGTGGGTAATCACATAAAATACTTAAAGCATTGGAACACACACAACTAATCGAAATCATTTTTCACGAATTTATGTTCCTTTTTTCCAGTTTTATTCTGTGTACTTCGTTCAAGGATTTTTTTTGTTTCTGTACGTAGTTTTGAAAGTCAAGTGGTCACGTGTTAAGTTATAAAACAAATTTTTTTGTCATTAATTTTAGCTTTTCGTTCGTCGTATCAGATAAATGTATACTTAAGGAATAATATTCTGTGAAATGTAATGTTTTATGTGAACACTGCCATGGACGTACGTTGGTTTCGGAAACCCATATAAAATTATAGCGCCGTCATACAATGGGTTAAATAGAATAAATTTAGTTTAGCGAGGGGGTTGCGATATTGTATGAAAATAAAATTAAACATTAAGTGTTATTCAAAATAAACTATTTTTGTGTTTTGTGTGTATTTGAATATTTAAGTTTTTATAGAAACACCTTTACGTCTTTTCCTGCCTGTTTTGAGTTTTTTTTTGTTGTTGCTGTACAATGTTTGATTCGTGTTAAAATAAAGTTAATTGTAATTAAATTGAAATTACTTTCGTTTGTGTTGTATATAGAAAATGTATAGAATAAAACGAACCTTAAGTGAATTATGGTTTCCAATTAAGAACATTTTTGAATGTTTCAGATTTAACAGAAAATTTTACATTTTATATGGTTCCATTCATTATAGCCAAATCCCAAAATTTTGTCAAATTCGGCTTTGCGCACCGAATTTCGTGCCGCCACCTCACGTAAACCTTGATCTTTTTTGATTGACTGAGATGTGTTTTTAGACAGTAAACTGCGAAAGATGCATTAATTAATTTTTGGGTACGAATTGGGCTGAATTTGAATTCTTACAAATTTTAGTTTTGGGGAAGCTGAATTTGACTGGGTCATCTCTTAGCGGATTAAGGCCAAGTTTGGTTCGGCTGTGGTGAACGGAGGAACTGGACAATTCCTTGGCCAATTATTTCCAAATTTATTTTGTAGAAAAATCCAGAACTTCATTAGGGATTTATGTTGGAATCTCGATTCACCTCAACATACCAGATTCGAGAATAATTAGTTAAGAAATTGCCTAGCACGGCCGAACTCCAGAACTTCTCTAAAATACATTTTTAAATCGCCACCCAATTCTGAATAGCTGATTTGACAATAATTTTTATTTTTTTGGGATATGGGGAGGGGGGGGGGGTGAAGTCGCGTTCGGTGAAAATATGAAGGTGATTTTTTTTTTCATTGGCGTCGGGTAGGTCTGAATTGTCCATAACAAATTTTGATTTCACATAGTGGAATTTAAAACTACTTGGCTACTTGGAATTTTAGCCCAGCTCTACGAACTAAATTGGAAAGTTATCGGTTGGAAAACGGTCTGTCGCCATTCATTATAGCCGAATCCCAAAATTTTGTTAAATTCGGCTTTGCACACAGAATTTGACCATCAATTTAGCGCGGTTCCAAGTGGAAAGTTACTTGCGGTATTGCGCGGAACAACACAGCGGTCAAGCAGTCACGTTCCGCAATTCAAGTGGAACATTCCAGAACTAAAAAAAAACATTATTTTCTGGATTTTCGAGGCCGGTGAGAACAATTGAAACAAAATTGAGGGCGTTCAAAGTTGGCCGATGTGGAAATTCCAGATGTGTCAAATCTTGGAAGCAACTGAATTTTTCGATTACGTCGATGGTACAATCGATAAACCAACTGTTGCGATTGCAAATTATGTGATGGAAATTGTGACTTGCAAAAGGGCAGACGCAAAAGCAAGGCGGACAATTTCTCACTACTGCTGTGAGACAGCAGGTGACATGTGGACGGTACTCACAAGTACGAATGAGCAAAAGTCGGAGAGTAATATTTATTTTCTGCAACAAAAGTATTACAACTTCAAGAAGGAGCCGTCAGACGACATGGCGACTTTCATATCAAAATTAATAGAAATTGTACAGCAGTTGAGAGATCAGAATGAGACCGTATCTGACTCGATGGTAATTTCGAAAATTTTGAATACGATGCCTGTCGAATTTAATCATTTCAATAGCGCATGGGAGTCTGCGAGTGCCGATGGTGCGGCCTGGTCGAGGAGGTGGAAGCGCTGATAGCCACGCGAACATTTCCAAAGAGCAACAACAACAAAAGGGAAATTCGTCGAATAATAACAACATACCGAATAAAAGCGACACACCGAAAGACAAGTACTTTAAGTGCCGAAAAGGCGGGCACTGGAAGCGAGACTGCCCAGAAAGAAGAACAGCTCAGACAAAAAGCAAGAAGACATTTCAGTGGATGTTTTCATTTGTCACACAGAAGCAAGTGGTGACAGGAACGCCTAAATTTTGGACTCAGGTGCGACGAGTCACATGAGTCACCGATGTGATTGTTTTGAAAACTTCACGGAAATATCTGAATCGGTGAAAATAGGCAATGGTGATAGAATCATGGCTCGAGGCAAAGGCCACATCAGTATTCGTGCTTTAAATAGCAACGATTGGATTCGCAAGCGAGTCATGAAGGTTCTATTTGTACCGGACTTGTATTATCTATTTTCATTGGGAAAGGTGACAGATCATGGACTCGCGAGGAGAAGTCAAAGTCGTGCGGCGAGATAATTCACTCGGATGTGTGCGGACCGTTCCAGTAAAACTCAATTGGCGGAGCTTGGTACTTCTTGTTATTAAAAGACGATTATTCACATTTTCGTTTCGTTTACTTGATAAAACAAAAATCTGAAGTAGCGAGTTGCATCAAGAAGTATGTCAAGCTGATACAGAAGAACGATAAGCACAAACTTCGTATTGTCAGGTCTGTCAATGGCTCGGAATTTGTGAATGCAAAATTAAGGGTATTTTTCGAGGAAAACGGCTTTCATGACCAACGAACTGTGCCGTACACACCTGAGAAAAACGGGTGTGCTGAGCGAGAAATGCGGACGATCGTCGAATCAGCGAGAACGATGCTTAAGGCGAAGCAAATGGAAAAGAAGTTTTGGGCCGAGGCGGTGAATTTAGCAGCCCATGTGCTAAATCGAACTGGAAGAAGCACGATCGCCGGAAAAACACCGTATGAATCGTGGCATCGTGGCACAACAAGGTGAAGCGAAGATTGACCATTTGCGAATTTTTGGTTCGGAAGTTTTCGTGCACATTCCAAAGGAGAAGCGACAGAAACTTGACGCGAAGGCCACAAAATGTATTTTCGTTGAATACGACAGTCGTTCCAAGGCATATCGAGCGTGGAATCCAAAGACAAGAAAAGTTGATCATGCGTCGTGGTATTTTTGTTGGAGGAATCCATGGCAACGCTCGACATCGAGGAATGAGGAAAAGGCGAACGCAAATGACGAGAGCGCAGATGATGGAGACGCAGACGATTTCATCATGCCAGAACAACGTGAACATCGTGGCGCTATAGGCGATCTTGACAACAGAAATGTTGTCAATCGATGATTGCGCAATCGGAGCACCATCACGGCAGCGAAGCGTCTAATTTTTGTTGCATCGACGCAACATAGTGCAATGTTGGCAACCAGCAAAGAGCCGAAGACATACGAGCAGGCGACACAATCGAGTGATCGCAAACAGTGGGAGCGTGCAATGGACGAAGCCACCAACTAACCAAAGAGTAATCGACAATCGGCGAGTCTACAAGATCAAAAAGAATCCGGCGAGGATTCACGCAAGAATATGATATCGATTATCAAAAAACCTTCAGTCCAGTGGTGAAGTTTACATCGATCAGAGCGATCGTGGCATTGGCAGCGGCGAAGCAAATGAGGTTGAAGCAATTCGACGTTTAAACGGTATTTATAAATGAAGATTTAGAAGAAAATGTATACATGAGCCAGCCGATTGGATATGACGATGGAAGCGAAAATGTGTGCAAGCTATACAAAAGCTTGTATGGACTGAAACTGGCGCGTTAAGCTGTTGGAACAAAATATTCATTGCTTTTATCAACAATTTTGGATTCAGAGCGAGTTAATCGGATCCGTGTGTTTTCGTCTGCGGCGGGAAAATGGTATGTTAATCCTTGCAATTTATGTCGATAACGGTTTGATTGCAGCGGAGAGACAGAAAAACATTAAGCTGGTCATCGAACATTTGAAAAAAGATTTCGATATCAATTTACGGGTTGAACTGTTTTCTGGGACTTGAAATTGATCGGTGATCAGACGGATTGATTCACGTAAATCAACTGCGCAAGAAAAGTCATGATCGTTTCAACATGATGGATTGCAACGCAATGTCTACTCGATCGGACAATTCACAAAATCTGGGAGATTTTGAGGCCAACGAGGAAGTGGATTTTCTGTATCGAGAAGCAGTCGGAAGTCTGATGTATTTATCCGTCGCCTTCAGGCCAGATTACAGCTTTGCAGTTGGAAGTGTCAGCCGATACTTGGAAAAACTAGCTACAGTACATGTGAATGCAGTCAACCGCATTCTGAAGTACATTCGAGACTCGAGGGACATGGGAATTCGCTTCGAAGGCAAAAACGATTTGAACTTCTGCGGATAGAGCGATGCGGACTACGCTGGCGACAAACAAACGCGACGATCGATGTCGGGCTACGTTTTTATGTTTGGAGGGGATCGGAACGTCAGAAATCAGTTGCGCTTTCGACGACGGAGTCGGAATATATGGCAACATCACACGCCATAAAGGAATTGGTCTGGTTGCGACACTTACTGGGCGAACTTCAGCAAATCGAGAGCAATCGCCCGTATTCTTCATGGACAATGCGCGAAATGACTAAACTGATCCTATTTAATATTATTAAGGAGATTTAAGGTTATGGCTTTCACGCCGTGGGAATCGTGTGTGATTTGGGGGGATCAAATCAGAGACTAATTCGCGAATTGAATATAACGGTCCAAAAATTTTCATTTCCGAATTTGGATGATCATACCGAAAACATATATATGTTCTATATATGTTTTCGCCGCGAGCGAAATCGCCTGCTATATTACGAAACACCGAAAACATGCAACACAAACACAACCATCGACAATGGCGACGACGATTTTTTCGATGAAAAAAATTTAGTCTTCTTCTAGAGTCCGGCGATGGAAGCCGGCAAAACAATGTTGCCAACTGTTTTTCTATATATTTAAGTTGGTAACGCCCCAACGTCATTTGGCAAAATCATAAAAGATAAACAATTTTTATAATTTTGAAATTTTTATTGTTCGAGTATGCTAACTTTTAGAATCCATTTTGGCATAGATAAAATATGTCGGGATTATGTCGTTTGTGGTTGTTTTTTATTGGCATACGTTGACGCTTTTATTGTTAGCTACAGCGATATCGCGGCGATATTTTTTATTGATTCGTCGACGCTCGTCGTTGTCGCTCTTGTTCTGTTTCAAGCTTATAGTCCTGGATTTTTTTGGTGTTATTTGGGCGAAATGTGGGTTCTATGACCATCCCGACCGTCTTGAATTTATGTATAGATTGCGGTCCTACATACTTGGAAGGAATGAGGGGAGCATATCATTAGGTGACAATACTTCAGACGACGATACACCGGATTTGGATGTCGTAGGGAACTTAAGCGGAGATTTACTGCTAATGTGGTCATCGGATTTCAATGTAAATAGAATTACTCGAATATGACGGCTTGGAATATTTGGCAGGATATATTTGCCATAAAATGAAATCCCCTGATTTGGTGGTAGAAAGTTCATTGGTAAACTCATATCCAGATTCGTTTTTTTACTGGACAAATCAGTTGACAGAAGGTGGTCTTCAGAAACCATGCAGGAATTGATGGCGAAAATGGAAAAATTAAAATTCATTTTGAAACAGTTCAACGGAGATGGAATTGCTTATCATCAAAATTATGTTCAACAATTAGTAAATATATCGGAAAACATCATTTGTCAAAAAAAAAGTAAAATACATTTTTTCCGCCTTAAGTAACAGAAAAAAAACAATGTTAAATAAACTATTTCTTAATTAATTAATTAATAAAAAATATCATTTATAAAAGCTTTTTTTATTTATATAACAAACACAATATTTTATTGTACTATTTAATCGAAAATAAGGCACCCGCGTCAGCCATATTGCAATTTGGCGGTTCTGATAGGACGACCGATTTTTTTAATGTAAAAAATTCAATGTTTTATTAGTTCGAAACCAAACTACCAACGTCTTCGATCTTCCCAGTGATCAAACTGCAGAATTGATCTTGAATGCTTATACAGAATCAACATATTGTTTTAGCGAATTATAATAATAAATGCGGTTTTTAAGAAATTAGCTAGCCTCAGTATAATTTATTTTTGCGGCAGTGTGCCACGTATAGGAGGGGGTGCTCAGAGACAGAGCCTCTCATTTGCATTTATATGCCCTGTAATTATCCTAAGAGTCATTTTAAAATATTTTTGGTAAGTCACTGTAAGCACGCAACCGTCTCAAATTACATCATTTTTATTCTAAACAAACAAAAAATATTAAAACTTTTATAATTGAAATTACAACTAATACTCGTACATTTTATGCTGAACATTATGAATATATGTATATGATTACGAGTAGAGATACATACGTAATTTAATTTAACTCAACAATTATCTTAGACGTGTTGTATTTCCTTATATGCTATATTATCTACATAGAGAATAAAAAACAGGAAAAACTTTATATTTTCCTTTTATCATTAACTCGGCACTCTTTTTCCTCGTCATTATCTTAAGTGCGGTATGTCCTTATTTATATTGCTATACATATGTATATGGTTTGTTATGTGTATATCCTTATTATGGTTTTTATTTAACGTAATCTAATTTAAGTTTTTATTGTTGTTGGAAAAGGAAAAAAATAAAATTTTTCTCGAATTTTTCGTGATTAATTCGTTTGTCTAGGTTGTGTATATCGCTATAATAGCTATAAAATGGAGATGAAAAAAAGAGGAAAATTTTCCGTTTTTCTTTAAAATTGAAAATTGTATTATTTTATATAAAGAGAAGGAAATTGATATTATCAATTTAATACGACAATACAAAATTGTATTTTCTTTTGTTAAATTTAATTGTCATTAAGTGTATTCGATTTAGTACTTCGCCCGCTCTCCTATATGCTATTATTTGACATAAGGTGCTATGCTGCCCTACAATGAAATCAATTTTATAAATCGATGTTTAATAAAATTTTCATTGTCGATGGCCAGTGTTGTAAAAAATTAATACGTGTAAATTTCACCTCGGGATAAATATAACACTGAGCCAATTTATTCTGCGACTATATATACTCGTTAGTTTATTCATTAAAAATTTTTAGTTCAAATTAAATTATTTAAAATCTTTGTCAAATACGACAACAATGTATATGTAGTTTGTGGATTAGAGCTGTGTAGTACGAGTACCACACAAATTAGAATTATGATTTGACTAATTGTGTACCACACCCCTGACTATATACACAACCTAAATACGAGTATAATGTAAATAGGGAAATTTCTTTTAATCTTCCGTATTTCACTCGTAATTGAATTATCCTTTTTTTTCGTCCTGATTTTGTTACAATTTCTTGTTCAGCACATATGCTAGAATTTTATGTTGTTGATGTGTATAAAGATAATTTGATTTTATTTAATGGGGAGGAGAGAAAGAATCCTGCTGCGTTCCATACTGAAATGTTTTGACTTGGAGTGAAGTATTTAATTGGCGGGCCATTAAAACAAACTAGAAATAGGTAGTACTTATTGTGATTACTCTAATCGGTATTATTTAATTTTTACTGACTAAAGAAGAAAACCCGTTTAGGTTGTGCATTCCAAGATAAGAACTTGAATTTTTTCTTAACTATTTTCAAAATTTCTAAAATTTGTCTAGATAATCCTAGAATTCGTCTAGAATTCGTCTAGATAAGAACTTGAATTTTTTCTTAACTATTTTCAAAATTTCTAAAATTTGTCTAGAATGTTGCATTGATTTTCTTGAAAATGTCGAAACAAATTATCTCGAACTAAAAACCTCGATTTTCTGCCACACTTTCAAAGTAAATTAATCTCTAAAACCACAATCTGAATTCACAATGGAATTTTCATTTTACAAACCGGGTTTATCCAAATTAGTAGCTCCATTAAAACTGCTCATTTGCGTCAAGTGCCAAGTTTTTTCTCAATTAGTTGACAAATTTGTCAATACCCAATTCAGCACTTTTCACAACCATAAACTGAAATGATTTAAAACAAGTTTTATTTCATTCAAATGGATGGCCATCATGGCCTAGATTCATTTCATTCCACCACATCTGGAACTCATATTGGATTATAGGTTGAGAAATCGCAAAATTTTAGTTTCATTATAAACACTTAGTTTGATTACGACAGTTAAGTTGGCTAATGCCATATACGGAATACCAAATTTTATAACATCTGATTTGGTTGAGCATTCAGTTCCATGCAAATTGGGTATTTTCTAGGACCAAATCCGGCGTTCATATTTTGTCGTAAAACCTAGTGAATTATTAATCGCTTGGAGGGAAATGGGATTAGTTCCATTTAAATTGGCCGTTTTCCAGTATTACATCCGGAAATAATATTGTAATCACATATTGCTCATCAAACTGAATTGCATGCCAATGTGTTGAGAAATAGTTTAGTTGGATCCAAATTGGTCATTTTTCAAAACCATTTTCGGATCAGTAGTGAGTATCAATTTTCATTTTCACAGATCTTGGGCTTCATCCAGAAAGATGTCCTGATCAGTTGGGAAGAACATCAAGACCTTCATTGTAATCTTACTTGTATCGTAGAAACTACTACCGAGCTTTATATAAAACTTATGAGAAATAGTTTAGTTATAATTCAAATTGCCGTTCTCCAGAACTACATCCAAAAGTGATACATACTCGAATATTCTGTTTATGACTTTTGCCCCCGAAAAAACCGGGCGATTTCCTGATATTATGAACCTTGAGTCACAGGAACGGTTTTATTTTCGGTGGAATGTTGTTTTAAAAGACTAGAAGAACTGAAATTCTTGTGTGAGAATATTTTGCTTAATTGATGGAAATGAATGAAGGATTAAAATTCTTATGAACGTTTGGTTTGTTTAATATTTCTAGGAACAATGAATAGGGGGGCTCTTCTTTGAAAACAATACTTTCGATTTATACTATTGTATGTCAAGCTCTGCGCTCACGGACTGAAAATGGGCCGGCGTTAAGACCTGCCCTCTACCATCGAAGCCATAGTTAGATCGTTTGAACTCCGTATCTTTCCGTACACATTATCTGATTCTTTCAAAAATCATTGAAGAGCCTGGTATTGGATCAGAAATAATTTAAGTTAAAACCATAAAAGTTGAATCAATCAATAATAAGAATGTTAGTATCTCTTCTATTGATACTAAAGCCCAACGCCGTCAGTTAACAAAAAAATTCACCCTGGCGATAAACCAATATTATTTAACCACAACAGGAGTTTTAGATCGAAACACATGCATCGACAACAGTGATGGACTATCATCTGACTACTCGCTTGTGATCGTGACTCTGATTACAATTATAATAAATCAAGCATCAGAAGAGCGAACAAATCTCTGAACTATAAGCATTCAGTTCACTATCCAAAAATCAGCGTGGAAAAGTTTAAATATTTCTCGTTCCCTTAAGGAAACAATTCTTTTGAGAGAAACCTCAAACGAGAAAGCTCGTAAAATCTGGCTCAGATTCGTCATGATTTGTTGTGTTTATCTCACTAAATTTCAATCAAGATTAGTGCTTCGAGTTTTGAACATTTCTAATATTAGGTGATTGAATGATAATGCCGATCGGTCAAAGCCAATATATTGGGAATTGCCACATTAATCAAATTGGCTATTTTTTAGAACCAGCATTGTTGCATAGCCTTAAACAACACCTGCAGAACCTTAAACAACTTAAAAATCCCTAATCAATACTACTATTTCATCGTAATTCTTTAACAAATGGCGGAAAGACGAAATATTGTTAAATTTCAACATTTCATTTACCGAGTTTCTTTAACTTGAAGATCAATCAATTTGGCAGTTTAGGATCACTTTTAATATTTTATTCCGCTGGGATGTTTTATTTAGTGAAAAGAGAGATACAAAATGAATAAAAAATTTCCGCTAGTAATTATATAACAAAAAAACAATCTTTTGTGGTAGTGCAGCCACTTGCGGCGAGTAGCGAAATCTCTTATTTTCCGCTATCTTATACAACATCATGCATACTCCACTATAATTAACTGGTAGAGTAGCCCTATTGTACCAGAGCAAATTGTAGCCACTAATGGCCAATACAGAATTGGGAATGTTTGAAGATAAAACGTTTCCAAGAACTGGTGATATAGTTGATAAGATGCTGTAGCAACAATTTGCCAGCGGAAAATAAGAGATTGCACTACTCGCCGCAAAGGGCAGCAAGAAAAAATAATTTCTTTTGTTATTTTATTACAAGCTGAAATTTTTAATTCATTTTTACAAAATACAATATTCCGCCAATGGCCCTATTCTGGCAAATCCTGGGGAATGAAAATTTTAAATTTTGTAGCAGTTTTATTCCCTTTTCCTCCAAAGTGTATACTGACTTCTGGGAATTTTTTTTTTTTGGGTAAAAATTATTCCCCATTATAGTAGTTTTGACCCCAGTTCCCGGGAAATTACCAGAATAGGGCCACAGCTGAATAAAATATTAGAAGTGTTCTTTAAAATGTCGAAACTCGGTATGTTAAGTTTAGCGCTATTCCATTTTTTCCGCCATTTCTTAACGAATTACTATGAAATTTGGTTACCAATACTACTGTATTGGGTACAAATTTTAAAGTAAGTTTTGGACAAAATTCTAGAATCTGTTCATGCTGGACTAAACTTGGCCATTTCATTACCAAACCTTATGAAATTTAGTTTTTCAATTGATTTTAGATTGAAACATAAATTTTGTATCTGTGCATTCTACACAATTAAAAAGGATTATAACTGGAGAGCGCTCGGCTAATTCTTTATTAACAATTTTAAAATTTGCTTTGCAGGTTTATATTGTAATTCTAATATGCATTTGGAACATGATTCTGAAATGAGTGAATGATAGCCCCTTTCTCGTCCACTTTTATTGAAGTAAATATAAAAATAGATGTGGAGGGATGCATTTGAATTTTGGATTGGAAACTTACGAATCGAATTAGATAATTAATGGAGATTATCTTTTAGAATTCTCTTTTTTTTGCGACAAAATAATTAAGTTTCAGATTATCACTAATATCTTTGAATCCCACAGGTAACCAATATATACGGTTATTTTTCTGATGGCTTGGGTAATGCTGAGACTAAATGGGAAATGCGAGGAAAATGTATTGGTTAGAATTTTCACTATAATTTTTTATATTCTGCGGCCAGTTCTTTTCAGGTCTTGTCCAATATCTAAAAAATTCCGGAAGTTTTGGTTACTTGCTACAATATATTAGAAGTTGTTGAGGTATTGGCCAAAAACTTAAAAAAACTTACATGGCCGCAGAAAATCAAAAAATTATAGAGAAAACCCTAACCGATAAATTTTACTCAGGAAAGGCAACATTGAAACTTCGCGCTGTATCTATTTAAGAAATCAGGCCAAATTATCGTTGAATCATATGCAGGCAGGAAAGCCCGAATCGCTGCCGAACATCGAGTTTTCTACGCCCAATTAAAATTGTTGCGACCTTAACATCAATCGCAGTCGTGCAAAGTTGCATTTTATGAAGCACTCCATACGACCTGGGCTGCCTTTCGGAAGCGAAAGCTAAACCAGGATCTCTAACGATTGTAGATTGTTATGGTTAATCTACCTTCGAAAGGACGGTCATTCGTTCCATCTTAGGTTGAATTAAAGTTGCGTTCAACGAATATCGGATTCGTATGAACCACAAGATAATGCAACTTTTCGGAGGTACCAATATCATCGGATTCATCAAATCGATGGCTCGAGACGGATGGAGGATCATACTGCAGGAGGCAATATCCCTTCATGGGATGTGAGAACTAGAGAGAAAGAGAGTGAAACATTATCAACATTTGTTCTTTAAATTTATTTGAAATTTTAACATTTTGCCGTTCCTTGTAAATGCTAAATATTTAAAAAAGAAAAGGGCAATTCTGGTAGGATCTCCTAATTATTAGAAAAAGTTTACGTATGAAGTTTCATTCGGAAAAGGACTGTAAAAATATCGAATTTTGGTGAAGAACTCTGTTTACAATTTTTTTGTTTTTAAATGTTTTTTTTTCATAAATGTTCTAAGCTTTTCAAAATAAGTAGAAAAAACGAGAAGATCTTATAGAATCCGTCACTTCCGATTTCTTCCGATTAAGAAGTTTCATGCCGATCAGTGAATTAATCTGAATTGTAAAGAGGCCGAATTCTTGTTGGAAAACAGTTTTTTCACAAAAAACATTATTTTCGTTTAAATTTTGGAAAACTGATGTTGATAATTAATTTAGAAACTTTAATTTTTCTCATAGTTGATATACTTTTAAAAATATTTGCACAAAACGTGGAAGCTCCTTTGGACTCTGTTACTTCTGGTACACCGGTTTCATCCAAACTTCACTAAGATCTCCCAATTTATTCAAAATGCATAAAATTTAAGTTTCACCCCCTATCAAATATACATCTGTGGCACTATTCTGGCTTTCCCTCGGGAAAAATATTTTCATGCCATTTTTAGAAAGGCCATTTCTAAATTATATTTTTCTGGCCTACTGAGGGAATGAGTTTGGTATAAATATTTTCGAAATAATGTTAAATGGAAAAATATTTCTCCCTATACAAATTTTGCGGACCAAAAGTTTCCCAATTAATTTTGATTTGAACATTTTTGGACTAAACTTATTCCTTCAGAAGGCCAGAAAAATACAATTTGGCCAAAAATGCTATGAACATATTTTTCCCTATTCCCTGTTCCAAGGGACTATTCTGTGCCACTGGGATGTACGGAAGCCAAATTTTAGTTTGAAAAACAGTTTTTATTTTTGTGTTCTTAGTCAAATAAAGTATCAAGAAAAATGTTGACGAAGTGCCGAAGTCAAGAAAAGTAGTTTTTAAGAAATCTCATTGTTTGTGTGTGGGTGGTGTCTTGCAGAATAAATGTTGTTCGTTCCAGCAGCCCAGAAGGTTTGACTAATCGATTAATTCCAGCACTTGATGCCGTAGCTGAATGTAGCTGTTTCATTAGAACAAAAAGTTTTTTGCTGATTTGTTGTTCAAGTGCGGCTCACCATGTTAGTGGTTTAACATTTGCGGTTGTGTTGGAAACAAACAAATAACTTTTAAAAGGAAATGATTTTGCCTGGTAATTTATGATTTCAGGTATAACTTCGGCGTAATTTTCGGAAATATATATATTGCATTGCACATTCAAGCTAGTTCTCATTTAATTTCAGTCCTTGGAAACGTGGATCGGTTAAGTTTGCAACATAGTGGGCAGGTCCCTTCATTTAAGCGTTTATGGCATGCTTGCAAATCTGTTGGCGATGAATCTGTATTATTCTCGAAGCTCTCCATTGAATGTATCCAAACCTCAGTCACCTCACCGTTTGTGCAAGAATCCCTTTGTGCTTTATCCAGCAACCAATTTAAGTTTTTTTTAAATAATCTTGTGCGTTTATTTTTAATGCTAATTTATTAACTTTAGCAGAAATCGCGCATCCAACCCTGTCCGGTTATCAGAGCACACTTTTACCAAAATTGGCCAATTGGCCAGAGCAATCATATGTAATTATATCATATGTTTCCAAATGTTCTACCATCCCTAGAGCTCATTCCTCATTTTAACCATGTTGGCCGCATTATCAGTAACGAAACTACTTACAGTGCACCCGAATTCTTATTGGCATTTTTTATAGTTCGGGCTGTCAGCTCGGTTAAGTATTTGGAAGTATGGCTTTCATCTGCTGTGTCATCTGCAATTTTCCCCAAATTTTTATTTAGTCTCAGCATGATCTTACCTATTAGAAAATCTACTGAAAGTATTGGTTACTTGTGGGAACAAAAACAAAACAAAAAACTGTTTGAAATTTCGAACCGATAAATTTCCTCGTATTTTAATTAATGAAGATACGAAATTTTGAATTAAGAAACATCAATATCACTTATTGTTAGGTACGTTTTAGCTCTCTCTCTCTCTCATATTTCTTATCAAATTCGAGCTTAATGATTATAATTGGTGGTGCAATGTTGTTGTTTATTATGTTTGGGCATATGCGAAATGCCCGGAAACATTTTTAATCTACATCGTAACTGATTGCTCTCCCGATTTGGTTTATCAAACGCGAAATTTTATTTGAATTCCTGTTACTACAAGGTCGTACAGCCGGATTTCCTTCTCAACTGCCTCCATACGGGTTTCTAGATGCCTGACATATTTTTCCAATTTCTACAATTTTTGAAGTAAATGATTGATCTCACTTTTAAGTTCTTTCAAATGGGTCTCTAAAATATGCAAAACTAGTTTTACTTTAACAACTTTAACTTTAACAAAAAGATTTTCAGTATTAACTAAACTTTTCATATTTATGATTTTATTTTACTTTCTTGCGAGTCCTATATTAAACGCGACTACTCAGTTGTCGCCATATTTTATTTTTTGACCATACATAGATAACTGCGACAGACATGTCACATAAGATTCGCCTAAGACTCTTATTATACACTTCACGCCAATCTTCCACTTATAAGTCACTAGTGTGACGCCAATTATTTTCCTGCTGGGGAGCCGTCTCTGTAATATTATTTTTGTTTAAGTTAAAGCTTGTGTCGCGCCCTATAGTTCATTTTTGTATCTCCTTAAAAATATGTAGATTTTATAGATTTAGGGTAAACGTGGTAGGTAAATACTTTTATATACCAACAAGAAAAATTTATAAAACATTCCTATTCGATTTGGAAATTCAATACAATTTTCTTACTGGTTGGTTGGCATTTTTTATTTTTTTTGGTAATAGTAAGGTTTTGTTAATATTTATAAACCAATTATACTTGAGCATAATCTCATTTGTGTTGTATAGAATTGACAGTAAACACAAAAATATCCTTTTAATTGGTAAAATGTGTTGTATTTCGAAAACGAGGAGGTGGAAAGATGAACTTAAATACTGTAATATTGTCAAGTATATATAGTATAACCTCGAAGGAGTGTATGGATGCAAAAAAATATTCGGAAACCACAATTGGTAAATTTATTTCCTTTTTTTTGTTTGAGTAGGGATATACTATACTTGGTAATTAAAATCAAAATCGAATATAAGACGTTAGACGTATGCCGTTTTATATTTCCAAATCGGCCGTCTGTTATGTATAGTAATACGAAATGGCAATCAATCAAAATACGGATATACGCAATATGGATTGAGGGCGATATATTGACAACTTGAATACAGAATTTAAAAAACTATTAAATTTTAGTTAGAGTATCATTTCATATATATTGTGACGTATCGTATAAAGGTTTGGGGTTTTTAAAAGACTTCCTTACCAGAATATTAAATTTAAAAATAAAAATTGCTGTAACAACTGCTCATTACATACAGTAAAATGACTTAATCATTAGAATTAATTGATTACTTTACAGTTTTACACCCATCTAGTAATTCAATTTCTATTGTTGTTGTTCTAATACTCGGCGCATTATAAAATAAAGTAATTTTAAGGGGTTCGATTTTATTATACACGGAATCCGTTAAAAGGATTTGAATATAAAATTATTTTAAAATTTAGCGGAATCCGATTATCCAATTTATATAGTTTTAAATAATTTTGAAAGGGTCGAAGACGTTATGCGAGAATTTTTAATAGTGCGGTGCTAAAGTTAATTCGGAAATAATAAAAAAAAAAAAAATTAAAATTGATAATAATGTGGAACACTGTACGATATAATTTGCAATGCATCAATCATAAAATGTGTAATAAGAAGCTTAGTTTATAATTTTTGTATTAGAGATTTTGCAAGTTGATATTTTGATTTTAAAATTTACAATTTTATTTAGAAAGCGGGCAATGTGTTTATAAATATTTTAATCCGATGATTAATTTATAAATTTCAGTTGGATCAAAATTTAAATGTATTTTAGGCAGGTGTGGGCAAGAGAGTATTCGTACATGTAAATATTAACACTTAATGTTGCATCACTTGTACAATAAAATTGAAGAAATAAAAATGTCTTCAGTTAAGAGGCTAGGGGACATAAGGGGCTAGGGCTAGGGGGTTACGGGACATAATATTTTATAACAACAAATACTTTTTTGGTTAACATTTAAGAATTTTACCGATCCATTACCATTTAGCCGGTAGTAAAAAATTATTGTTCGGCGAGTTTTTTACATTTTGTACAATAACAAGTCATTATAGCAGTTAGTATACGCGATATGTGTTTGCAATTTAAATTTTTCACCTCATGAATTAGCACCAAGTAATAATTTTGCTGTTGTGAGGTTTGGACGTAAAATAAAACAAACGAAAAGTGCAGTGTTAGTGCTTTTTATTTTGTTATTTTTGTTTGTAAGTGATTTTGCAATTAAATACACACGGTGCAAACAACGAACATAAAATTGTAATTTAATAAGTGATAATGTAAACATGAGGGGCCTTTTTCCCCCAAAAAAGACTTCAAACATCGAACACCGAACATAGCCCATAGAAGACAACTATGCCAGGAATAAAAGTGCTTCTTCGACAGAATTAATTATATCGCCGTTTAAAAATCAAAATGAAAACAGCGAAGTAAAAATTAATTCATCAGCAAATTTGACAATGCTAAACAGATACAATAGTAATGAACTCAGTGCGACGAACTCTATTCATCGTGGTCAGTGTGAAAATAAACTAGTGCAAACGGGATTGGATAGGTATATCACTGTTCAATCTAAAATAAAAAGTAGTCCGATCGATATCTGCCCAGTTTGCTGGCAGGAGCAAAGTGATTCGGACTGAACTAGATGTTAACCAAGTACCTCTTGACCCTCGATTCTCTAGTTTATAATAGAAAAAAATCGCAACATTAGCAGATTCTAACCCTCGAAATCGATGGCTTCAGAGCTCTAGTTAAACACTTTGACGAAGTTGTTAAAAAATATTACATATACCAGCTAAAAAATTAAAAGAGGCTGACTGTTGTGCTAAAAGGAATTCAAAGCTGGTGGATGTTAGCGACATAAAAGCTGCATTTGCTGCGGAACGTTTCCATGTCAAATCTATTGGTAATATAGTAAATCGTGAGAAGGTATCGGATTCGAGTTCACAAGATTTACAATTTAAAATATTTGCTACACCGCACAATAGTAATTGAATAATCTAAGAAAAGATTTGGGCCAGTTCAATGCATAAAGTTCCAAGAATACGGACGCACGAAAGTATACGGCAGCTTAAATGAAGTTTGTGTTATATGTGGTGAACTTCACGACTCCAAATAGTGTGACAAATCTCGCAATGACCCATCTGTGAAACGTTGTAGTAACTGCGGTGAAAATCTTACTGCAAATTACACGGGATGCGCAGTGTATCTGAACTTAAAACGAAAACTAAATCCTAAAATGAGAGCTGAGCACCGAATGCTCAATATACGAATATATTTAATCAGAGGGCCACGTCCAAAAAATACAATAGTTACCAAACCAACGAGTGCAAACACACAATATGATAAATCGAAGACGTATGCCAGCAGTGTTGCACAGCGAGGTGTTTCTTATGCAAATATCCTAAAAGGTAACAAACCGAAACCCAAAGTTCATTTTAAAGAAGAGGACCTAAACATTCATACCACGGTAAATAAATTAACCGAGCCCATCCAAAGTTTCATGATGTTGGTGGAAAGACAAATGAGCATAATGTCAAAAGTCAAAAATGGCAGTTCTAAAAATAGCTATTTGGGATACGAACGGGCTAGACATAGAGCTGAGGTACAAACCTTTCTTAGCGAACAAAATATCAACATCATGTTAATATCTGAAACACACTTCACAAATTAATTTTTTTTAATATTACCGGCTATTCTGTTTATGAAACACCCATATAAAAAAGCACACAGCGGCACTGTAGTCTTAATAAAAAGAAGATTAAAGCATTACGAGCTCCAGAAATATGTTAAGAGGAAGAGTGTTTTGGAAGAGTGGTCTGGGAAATTTGTAATATCGGCTGTTTACTGTCCACCGAAACACGCAATTAAAAATTTATCGACTAATGTAATCAGTTAGGAATTAAAATTCTAGAATGGAGTTCGAGATGGACGTTACGCAAGGGTAAGCAACACTACGAAGCAATAAACGAGAAAAACCTAGATTATTTATCATTTGGACATCCCACATATTGGCCTATAGATAGAAAGAAAATTCCTGATTTAATAAATTTCTGGGTAGTACGAGGAATAGTACGCACCAATGCTCAAATCGATGACTGTTATGATTTAAACACTAAGTACCCAAAAATTATAAACTGAACCACCTCAACGTTTATCAAACAAACTAACGAAATGGATTCCCACTTCGCACACCAGAAGACATTGATGCCGCGACAGAAAACTTAAGACAAATAATGGAAATGGCAGCAAAAAAAGCTACTCCGGAGAACAAAAATTCAGAAAAAACTAATAAGCTTTCGAGTAACATTCTAAAATTATTGAGAGAAAAGCGGGCAATTCGGCGGCTATGGCAGCTCTGAGAGAAGTAATACGGGAAGAACAAAATATAGGAATTATCTAAGTGACCTCACAGCAAGAGAAAAAGCAGATTATCCACTGTGGAAGACAACAAGAAATTTAAAGAGGCCAGAGCTATCGAACCCACCAATAAGGAAACCAGATTGGCACTGGGCCAGAAGTGATTTAGAAAAGGCTATTAAATTTTCTCTAACCATCTACAAAAAGTGTTCACCTCAAACGAACAAAATAATGGCTGCGTACTACCACAGTTTACGAGGGACGAGTCGAGCCTAAATCCAGTAAAATTTAAATAGAAATGCATCAAAACGGTTATCAAAAAGACCATCATCTAATAATTGGAAAAATGACCAAAGAATTACCAGATAGATGCATAAAATATTTAACATATATTTTTAACGCGATTATGAGATGTGGATACTTTCCCAAAAATGGAAAATATCTCAAATTATCATGATTCCTAAGCCAGGTAAAGTCGAAACCCAAGTCTCGTCGTACAGGCCAATAAGTCTACTTCCGATAATCTCAAAGCCTTTTGAAGGTGGCATTATACCAGATCATTAATTTGGATTTAGAGAACAGCACGGCACAATAGAACAGGTGCACGGAATTGTAAATACAGTTAAGCTTTCCTTGGAAGAAAATAAATATTTCTCGGCTTTTTGCTTGAATATTGCACAAGCTTTCGACAAAGTAATGACATGAAGGATTAAATTACAATATTAAAACTCTTCTGACTAGTTAATTTCATGCATTCTTGAAAATTACTTAGGCCAAAGGATGTTCCAGGTGAAAAAAAATACGGCCGCTACTGATTTAGCCGAGATAAAGGCAGGAGTACCGCAAGGTAGTGTTTTAGAACCTGTGTTATACTCGTTTTTCAAACTGACTTACCAATAACTGAAAAAATAATCACTTCCACTATAGCTGACACAGCTATATTGTTTTCACACAAAATTCCTGAAACAGCATCGAGAGGATTAGAAGAATATCTGCACTAAATAGAAGATTGGTTAAAAATTTGGTCGGTACGAATGAATGTAAATCAATCAACACACGTAACATTCACGCTGAATAAACGTACATGATGTCCGGCAGTAAAATTCCTCAACAAACAAACGTTAAATATCTCGGTCTACATCTCGATAGAAGAACATGAAAAAGGCACATTAAAATAAAACGCAATCAATTAAAAATAAAATTTGCTAAAAGTACGAAGAACTCGAAACTCTCTTGACTGCAAGGTTCTACTATACAAAGCGACCCTAGTCCCCATATGGACACATGGTATCCAACTATGGAGCTCAACTAGTGCATCAAATATAGATATTGTACAAAGAACGCAAGCAAAGATACTTCGTAGCATTACAAATGGCTCATAGGTATATTCGAAACCGCAACATCCATAGACACCTAGGAATCAAAACTGTAAAGAGACACAATAAAATTATACAGTCTAAAATACCAATCGAAACTGGAATCACACCCTAACGAATTAGCTAGAGAACTACTAAGGCAACCAAAATACAAACGGCTTCGCAGCGATACATAGCTCAATGAGCTTATGTAGAAAATAACCTCAGATTTTTAGTTTCAAGTAGTTTCTTTTATTTCTTCTTGGTTTTCCCGATCTGATAACTTCTGTACTTTATGTTGCATTTCGGCGTGCTTGTGTGTTATCAGACATGTGACATCTGAGTAATCCAGATCAAGGAGTTTCTCCGTTAATCCCATCTGGATGCCGTTGCGAACGAGCCAATTTCCTCGTGATATTACCTAATACTATACATACTAGAAACAGAAGTTCCTATAGTAGTGTATTTGTATTGAACGCGATTACTCGCATATCTTGTGATGAGCGTGATTAATTTCTTTGGGGTGCCCATTTCCCAAAGTGCCTTCAATATTGCGTTACTGTGTATCGTACTACACGTTCGAAATTCACGTAGGTGCAATGATAAATTCATTTCGTTAGACTGCTCAATTACGATGTGTATTGTGTTAATATGGTCGGTGCAACTTCGCCTTCGTCTGGAGCCAATTTGTTCCTTTTTTATTTTCGACTTGATTGTCTGTGATGTTCTATCAAGAATGAAAATTGCTAATTTCTTCATGGTGAGGAGGTAATATACCCCGCAAACCTTTGCATTCTCGCAGGTAACCTTTTTTTAGTAATCGTTATAGTCAAGCCTACCTTCCATTTTCGCAGTATTCTGATTATTTTAGCTCTGAAATATTGTTGTCTTCGAAATATTCCTTCCATCTCGTCAATTTTGCTTCATCTCTTGTTAAGATTTGAGCAGATGCATTCCTTGTTGGTAGGATATTGCTAAATTTTCCACTTGCCCGTCGCACGCGCCTTATGTAGGACGCATATTTCAGTTCTGCATCATTGAGAATGTGTTCAGTGAATTGCCTATGGTCACGCTTTGACTTATTTTGTTGACACATTTGCAACTTGAGACGCGGGCGTTATTCATTTTTTTCCAAATTTTATCACTAATCCAGAGTTTGCGTCTGAATTCTTGATACCCAAATGTGTTGGTAGCTGATTTCTTATTGTTTTGACAGCTGAGCTTGAAGCGCTCACAGAATGTATTGCTTGTGTCGACATCGTTTCATCCGCCGATATTTACAGGCTTAATTTTGGATTATGATATTACCAGTTGATGGTCACTGTGAATGTGTGCATCTCTTATTTTATTGACATCTTGTAATGGCGTGAGAAATTTCTTGTTAATCGTTACGTATCTATATGGTTTCTTGTTCTGTCGTCAATTGTGTTCATTCATCCTCGGTTGCTCATCTGCGTGTTCTGTTGGGGCATAGCACTGCATTATGGATTGCGTTTCGTATTTTTAATGGTCTTTTGTTAAGATTATATTTGGCTTTTTACTAGGTGTCTTCTTTGCTTTAGTTGTTGATATCATCGCGTCCAGAGGTAATTTCCTTCGCTTTTGTTTAATTTGCATTGTTTTTCCATTTCACTTCCCGGAGGCCAAGAATTTCGATTTTGTAATGCTTCATTTCTTTCTCTAATTGTGCTAGACTTAATGCTTCTGTTACAGTTCTGACCCGAACCTATTGACAATGAATTGATGAATCTCTCGATCAAATGTAATGCTCAGCTAGCCTGAACAAAATGGATAACGCTTACATTGAAAAGTCCCCGTATTCACGTTCAAGAAAAGATTAATCACTGGAAAAACTTTATGAAACAATCAGTGGTTGTGTATAAACTCGCCGTGTGTCTGCCATATCTGTACGAAACATTATTTTAATTTTTTTACGCTAAAATCAATCAAAAAACTCTTTTCCACTAGAAGTTATGTGATAGACCCGAATAAGTTGCTCAAAAAATGAACGTTAATATCAGGAATGAAGTATTCGTTTCGAAAAAGTTGATGATAGACAGGGAATTTTCTTTACCATGGCCCAATTTAGCCTCGCGCAGCGTTATGATAATCGATTAAGTTGTTGGAAGTACATTGCATATCGACATTTTATTTGATCTCGTTAAAAACTAAATCAGTTTCAACCAGAATGAAAATTATTAATTTCTATAAAGCCCGCTCCATATTAAAAAAATATTAAAGAGTCTCCCGTTTTTCGGCTTCCTTTTCGAATGATTGCAACGAAGCCAATATATGATCAATACTGTAATTCAGCAAATGTTACAGGATTGTGTAAACGGTTGGTATGGAAGTTACGAGACCTACCAGTGTATGCTAAAGAAATGCCAACTATTAAACCTAGATTTCTAAAATTTATTCCACGAACGAAAATGAAATCGTTTATGGTTGTATACCTCAATTTAAAACCCAATTTAAAAATTGGAAAACTGTAAGATGACGACAAAAAACAATGGGAAAAATAACAAAAAGCAATAATATACATTGTTTACGAATTGTCTACATACTATATCAATTCTCGACATTATTTACTTAAAAATAAATTGTCTACGCTATTTTCTACACCAACATGTAGACAATTCGGAAATACGCGTAGATACTCAACACGATTGCTAAAAACAGTTGGAAAACATCTTGGATTATTTTAGTCATATACGAGTGTATGTTACGTACTATTATAACCTACTTGTTGTGTAAAAATGGAATTATAACTTTACACAATATTACAAATTCGCAATTTGAACTGGAAAACAACACAAAATGCAATAATCTACATTTTTTTTTTATTTTTTTTATTTTTTATTGGTAACTATGCGATCTGTTTTGGGGCTCAAGGCTCACCCTGCTCTTCCGCGGTTATGCTTTTAACGTCCTTACTTTACGCCTTGCGGCCAACTCGAGGACGTACGGCTATAGGACCGATTTTAAGACCATCTGCACATTGCAAGCTCCATGCCAGCCTATACCAGCATGGAAGATGGGTCGGCCCATGAGTTTTGCACACCGACAGGGGGTCATAGATGTGTTACATTTCACCACAGATCGAAATCTGTTGATGAAATTTCACTTTGCATCCTGCCCCTATCGGGATTCGAACCCGGTACCTCCCGATCCAAACGCCAAAGCTTTAACCACTGTGCCATTTGGTCGGTATAATCTACATTGTTTACGAATATTTCGACATTGTTTACGTCGAAAATTTCAGAATACACGTAGACGCACAACGATGATCAGCACTGCAGGATTGGGAGAGGTAGATTACATAATATAATCTACCCGGTTGTCGACACGAAATCATTGACTGGCGTCGATAATGTAGACAACGTCGACAACATAGGAAATGATGTTAAAAACCAAATTTTCTCTTTGTTTGTTTAGGTATATAAAATAACGTAATTTTAAAACAGTTTCTGTAAACTTGTGTGAGTATGTGACAACCTGGAACATGCTCAGCACACGGTTAGTATAATGTGCACACTTAAAATTCCACCATAAATAAAAACCAACCAACGCCTTGAGCGACGATAAAAATGAATTTCATCTTTTTTCCATTTGGCCCATATGCTCGATTTAATCTAGCATCCATTTCCATCATCTAATTCAGTCATCCTCCGAATGTGCCTGGTTCACATTTAATTAGCTCGTTACATTTTTAAGAAAGAAGAAATACATCCGCCGTCATAGAATGAATTTGACCAAAATTTCTTTCTTTCGTTTACCGACCAAATGGCACAGTGGTTAAAGCTTTGACGTTTGGATCGGGAGGTACCGGGTTCGAATCCCCATAGGGGCAGGATGCAAAGGGAATTTTCATCAACGGATTACGATCTTAGATGAAATGGAACAGATCTATGACCTCCTATCGGCGTTCAAATGCCAGCATACGCTGGCATGGAGCTATGCAATGTGCAGATGGTGATAAAATCGGACCTGTAACCGTACGTCGTCGATAATAAAACAAAAGATAAACTGCAATTAATTTAACAATTTATGCAGGAAAGAACGAATATGCAGATTTTAACAAAATGAAAATCAATAAAACTTGAAAGAAAAATTTAAATGCATTTGGTAAAACAGTTGGTAAAAACGTATGTGAAGTTGACCTTGAAAAAAGGGCTATTGGCTAGATGGTTATTGGGTTTAGCGGCGCCACTCTAGATTTAGCTGTCGCCAATGATACTTTAAATGTTTGGTCGGGCCTTTGTATTCTACAATAAACCACGGCAGCAAATGCAATTTGACTGGCATCTTTCAATATGATTTATAAATCGTGGAATTCTAATTTACTCAAATAAAGTTAATTCATTCCGTTTGTTCAGCCATTGATTGTCCAGATCGCTCGGAAGTTCATCATCCCATGACAATTTTCTTAACTATAGCTGCTGAAAGATAGTTTCACGTGTGATGATTGACTGTGAAATCCATCCTAGAGGATCAAAAATCCTAGTAGACTCCGACAACATTATTCTCTTTGTTTGCGTTCTTGCTGTCATTGGTTCTACCTTGAATGTGAAAGCGTCTGCGTTTGGAATCCACTGACGGCCTATAATTTTGGTGACGTCATTATCAGTAAGTAATTGTATTGCTTCTGACGTTGTATTTTCAGATCCTTCAGCTATGCTGGACGAACCCAGCGTTGGCCAATATTGCACTAAGATCATGTTTTATGTTGGTCAATTGTTCGTTAAGAGTTAGCTCCAGTTAGCAGATAGTCTACGTAGAAATTGTTTAAGATGATTTATTTTATTTTTGGATTTCCTTCCTCAAGAGCCAGTTGTTTCAAGCACTAAATGGAGCACATGCAGGACCATAAGTTACAGTAAGCAACTGATAACTTTGAAGTTGTTTAGTTTGATTGTGCCACCAAAGGATCCTTTGATAGTTTATGTCATCGTCATCCAACCAAATTTGACGATACATTTTTTTTTTGCATATCGGCAGTTATGACATATTTGTGCTTTCGAAAAGGTAAAAGTATAATCCATTAGGTTGGTTGAATTGTGGGTCCCACTATTAAGAGATTGTTTAAGGATGTTCCATTGCTTGTGCGACAAGAATGTGATGTGGCAGAAAATAGTTCTTTCCCAGTATGTCATCTTCAGTAGTTAATGTTTTCCTCATGTGCCCAAGTGCTTCATATTCTGTGATGAAACTTGCACAATCGTTGTTGAGGGTCTGATTTCTGCTAAGCTTGCGTTCTAGGTATTCCAACCGTTTTATCGCCGTTTAATATGAATTTGAATTTGAACCTCTTTGTCTTTGAATGGCAACTTCACGACGAATCAGCCAGCAGGTGCCCTCTTGAATGTCTTCTTCAAGTGGACCTCAGCTGGATGATTTTCAGCATCTTCTAGATATTGTAATGGGCTTTCTTCTGTTTGCCAAATGTAAGTGTTTCTTCTATGTTGAGATCTAATTGTATTTTAAAAGTTGTTGGTTCAATGACATTAGATATTTTATTACAACCAGCTATTACATATCCAAAGATAGTATTTTGAGCACCAAAGTTATATGAGATATGTTGTTCGCTTCTCAATATTGAAAAAAACACGTCCGCACCAAGCAGTAATTTAACCTTTGCATTTGTATAAAATTCTGGGTCCGCTAATTTGAGTTGAAAAACACCTTTCATTTGTATTTCACCTTGGTTCACTTGTATTTTACCTTTCAACCAGAATTGAAAAATTATTAACAGAATTGAATAAATATTGTTTCGATACTAAAAAGCAAGGTCAGCTGGCCCAAAATATTCAAGTTTTAAACTCAATAACAGCCTTGCGGTCCTTTGAAGATGGTCTTAGAGAACCAATTAAATTAATAATAAAACCATGTAGGTATAACAATTTAAAAGATGCTATTGCCAAGGCTATTGAAGAAGGAAAATTAAGTTCAGCTAATAAAATTAAATCTGTTAAACCCGAAATAAATTCTCAACATCAAAACAAACAAATTAAATGTCAAATTTGTTCTAAGAGAGGCCATACCGCAAGAACTTGTTACAGTCGCACTTCAGCATCGTCGAGTTCACTCAATAATAACTATAACAATTATGCAATTCTATCAAGTTCTAGCCTGTATTCCAGACCGAATACAAATAATTCCTCGCGAAGCAATCACATTTCCTTGTCCTGTGCGTATTGTAAAATACAAGGCCATCACATTAGTGTATGTCTCTCTAGAAAATGGCTTAATGAACAATGTAATAATCTACAACAACCGAATTTAGATGCACCGAAACATGCACCGAACGAATCCTATAGACCAAGACCAAAATAAAAGTTCTGATATTAAAGTAGCTAACTCATTAGATAATCTCGGACCAAATGATTCATGTTCACCTTACATTCTACCTTTAAATTTAACACAAAAAAATCTTTTTTCGTTTTCAATAAATTTTTATAATAGTGACATCAAATTTGTTAGTCTTCCTTTAGATATTTTAACAGAGCCTCATTTTTTCTTAGTTGATACCGGTGCGGACACAAGCGTTATAAAAAAGGATCTTATAAAACCCGATAAATTGTGCTTCCCAAATTTAAAAGATTCTATGAAGGGAATATCTTCTGAATCATTAGAAACCCTGGCGTTGTGTCCAACTAATATAAATTTATCCAACAATGTTTCGCTACGTCATAATTTTCACATTGTACAGCCAAACTGTTCCATAAATTCTGCAAGAATAATTGGAAATGATTTTCTTCAGACAAATCAATGTAGTACTGATTATCCTCTTAACAAGATAACGATAAATCCGTCTACGATCAAAAATAATAAATTTACACTTAATCTTCCATCGAATAATCCGCCGATACATGTTCCTAGTAGATCCGAAAGAAACGTAAAACTATGATTCAAAATAGGTAGTGACAAGGAATACCTAAGTCCTTCTCAATTCAACCTGGGGTATACTCGTATATTGCCAATTCGCTAATACAAGTTAACAATTCATTCGCAACGGTCAGTATAATCAATAAGAATGACTTTCCGATTGAATTAAATAGTGTGTATATAGAGCCAGAGAAGATAAACGAATATCACCTGCTTAAATTAGAAAATTGGACAGATAAATTAGAAAATCGCTTAAACCATTTACAAGATGCAATAAATATGGGTCATATGAACTTAGAAGAAAAATCGTCAATAACAAAAATTTATCTCGAATATAACGACACCTTTCATCTACCTGGAGATCAACTCATTATAACAAATGATGAGAATAGTAATAGTGTTCAAAAAATCTAGCGATGGTAATAAACTTTGGCGTGTGATTGCAGATTACAGACGTTTAAATGAAATAACCGTGGATGATATTTTCCCACTTCCAAATATTGTCGATATATTGGATCAACTAGTCCATTTCACTACCTTAGATTTAGCGGACGGCTATCATCAGATTTCTTTAAGCAATGAAGACAGCCCAAAAACAGTTTTCAGCACCCAAAAGGGTCATTTTCATTTCACGCGAATACCGTTTGGACTGAAAGGTGCAGCCGCCACTATGAATACAATCTCACAACAGAAAACTCAAATAAAAAACAATTCAAAATTTCCCTGTGCCAAAAACACAAAAGCAAGTTAAATCATTTCTTGGTCTTATTGGATATTATCGTAGATTTATTGAAAAATTTTCTGAACTTGCTCAACCTCTCAATTCACTTTTAAAGAAAAATATTCCTGTTATTTGGAATGCCTTTTGTCAAAATAATTTTGCAATATTGAACCAAAAAGTAATAACCCCACCCCATTTTAATAATAGGTGTTACGTTACGACTGATGTAAGTGACAATGCTCTTGGAGCTGTTCTTTCACAGAGAATAAGCGATGAAGACTTGCCCGTCGCTTATGCTAGCGGAGTCCTTAATAAAGCTGAGCGAAATTATTCTACCATCGAGAAAGGAGTCAAATTTAGCATACTCACTGACCATAAATCGCTAATAGGGCTCAACAAAGCTAAAAATTTCTCATCTCGCCTTATGCGTTGGAAAATAGAAATGGATGAATACGATTACAATGTAATATATAAACCTGGGAGGTACAATGTAAACGCGGATGCTTTGAGCAGAATTTCATTAGATTCTGTCGGTCAGGGTAACGTCTAAGTCATTACTCGATCCCAGTCAAAAATAAATAATGAAGTACCAAACACGAATGAAAATCCTAATAATTCAGAATCTTCTATACACGACTTCTCTGGTCCCTTACAAACATCGGGTGTCGACAAAATCCTAACTTTGATAATGGAATCATAAAACTTAAAAATATTTCGGATATAGACAAAATAATCAAAGAGTTTCACATTTCAACATTAGGTGGACATCAAGGCATCGAAAGAACATTTTAAAGACTAAAATCCTATTACTATTTCCCAAAAAATGTGGAGCACCATACGTAAGTTTATATCCAAGTGCGAGTAATGCCAGAAAAACAAGATTTCGAAAATTACCAAGTGTCCCATGATAGTAACCGTCACTTCATAGATAGTGTTGGGCCTCTTAACCCTTCGTATAATAACAATCGATTTATTTTAGCAATACAGGATGACTTGTCAAAGTATTCGCAGGGTGTCCTTCTAGAAAATCAACTATAGCGGAAACCATAGCGCACGTATTTGTAAAGAACTGTGTGAGTAGGTTTGGAGCTCCTTTATGCATATTAACTGACCAAGGGGCAAACTTTTTGAGCAGTTTATTTAAAACTCTCTGTAAAATACTAAAGATAAAGAAAATCCAAACGACCGCGTATCCGCGTATGGAGAGATCCCATCGGACATTATAATTCTATCCCTCATACATTTACAAATATTATGCTTTTTTAAATTAAACATGGATTTAAATCTCATATACATACAAGTTTGAAGAGCAATACCAGAACCTTTTACAATCAAGAAGACTACATTCAAAATCTAAGAATAAAACTTGCAAATTCTTACGAGATAGCCCATAACAATTTACTAAATCAAAAGGAAAGGTCAAAATTATATTACGATCGAAGTGTTAACGTTCAATTTGAACTAAATATATAGGTGGTAAAGTGTTGTTGAGGAATGAACAAATTAAAGGAAAATTTGATCCTATATGGAATGGACCGTTAGAAGTGTTGCAAACGAATTCGAACGAGAACACTACAATACGAATTGGTAAAGGCACTAGACTAGTTCATAATAATCGTCTAAAATAATTTTTAACATAAAAGAAAACCGAAATAAAATTTTTAACGATAATACATAATACTGTGGACAAAAAATAGTAAGACTTTGGTCATAATTTTAAAATTCTTTATTTATTTCTCCAAAACTATTTCGTCCCCCTCAAAGTAATCCCCCTCCCCCCCCCGGCCTCAATACACTTGTGCCAACGTTTCTACCAATCCTCGAAACAGTTGTTAAAGTCAATTTCCGGAATAGCCTTCAATGTGCGTAGCGATTCACGTTTAGTGTCTTCAATTGACTCAAAACGGTTTCCCCGGAGCGGTCGTTTCAGTTTGCTGAACAGCCAGAAGTCACACGAACCTAAATCAGGCGAATACGGTGGTTGCGGAACGATATGGGTGGAATTTTTGGCGAAAAAATCACATAAACCCAATGCAGTATGAGAAGGTGCATTATCGTGGTGCAGAAACCAAGAGTTGTCGATCCATAATTCATGCCTCTTTTTACGAATAGATTCGCGCAAACGTGGCATAACACTCAAATAGTATTCCTTGTTGACAGTTTGGCCGGTCGGAAATGTAAGTGTTTCTTATATGTTAAGATCTAATTGTAAATTAAGAGTTGTTGGTTCATTGACATTAGATATTTTAGTACAACGATATGTAGTAATTCAAAAATAGTATTTTGAGCAACAAAGTTATTTGAGATACTCGTATGTTGTTCGCTTCTCAATATTGCAAAAAGCACGTCCGCACCAAGTAGTAATTTAACCTTTGCTGTTATATAAAATTCTGGATCCGCTAATTTGAGTTAAAAAATACCATTCTCTTCTTGTATTGTTCATCTTAGTGGATTGCTTACCAATGACATACGATCAAAAATTAAGGCATTTGATTTGATAGATTTATTTTCGTGATCCCTTGGATAAATTTCGATTTCCACAATTCCTCGTGTGACCAAACCTGTTGTAGCGAGGCCACTGACTGTAATTCGAGTTTTTTGTGCTTGTGGTTGAAGTTTATTTGCCAAGTTGCCATCAACAAATGACGCCTGTGAACCGGAATGAAGCATAGCTTTGCAGAGATGGAAGTTTCCTAGAGCATCTTTGACTCTCACTAAAGCTGTAGGTAATAAAGCGGCTGAATAGCTATTTGCATCTACATGGTTGAAGTTTGGTTTGTCACAGGTGTTAAATCCTCTTTCTTATCAGTTTGAATTGGTGCTCGATGAACGTGTAATAGTGAATTATGCCGGCCTTTGCAAAGTGTGTATCTATATTTAGACCAACAGCCTCGATACGAATGTGTAGTATAGTTTGATAAATTCTTGGCACCTGAAGAGGTAGTGAACATTATTGCATTTAGGACAGCTAACTTTATTGCTTCGTGATGTATCTTGTTTTTCACATTTACATTCACTACTGAACAATGAGTTTTCACGTTTAAGGTTGCCATATGAAGTTTTGGTTGATTACGATTTGGATGATGCGGTTCAGCTCTTTCTATTGCATTGATGCATTTCTCAAGAGTTGGCACTTTTTGGATAGCTTGGTTAATATACCACTAATTGTAGTGGATATTTGAAGAAATTTAAAATGTAATAATCGTCCTTATAAGAGTAATGAGGCAAATATTTGAAAATGGCTTGTCCTAACCCCCGGCAAGGCTCTTTTTTCTCAAGAGTTGGCACTTTTTGGATAGCTTGGTTCATATAGCACCTAACCATATAGGTCGCTATCGTGTCAGATTGTTGTGGATATTTGGAAAAATTTAAAATGTAATAATCGTCTTTAAATGAGTAATGAGGACAATTTTCCAGAATGGTTTGTCCTAACCCCCGGCAAGGCTTTTTTTTTCTTAACACTTGGCACTTTTTGGATAGCTTGGTTTCTTATATCCCCTAACCATATAGATCGCTATCGTGTCAGATTGTTGTGGATATTTGAAAAAATTTAAAATGTAATAGTCGGGTGTAAATGAGTAATGAGGAAAATTCTCGAAAATGGCTTGTCCTAACCCCCGGAAAGGTTCTTTTTTCTCAATAGTTGGCACTGTTTGGATTGCTTGGTTAATATAGCACCTAACCATATAGGTCGCTATTATAGTAATAGTGTTGTCCTTATATAAAGGACATATTTCACCAACGTTCGCTTTACCAAAAATGTCAATAGAGTTTTGATTTCTTGAAAACCTTCTTCGTTTTCTAGTGCCCACGCCTTTCTAGTCTCAACATTATATTTTTGAAGTAATAAGTAGTTCAACCAAAAATCTCTTTCTTCTGCTTCTTTCCCCAACGCCTTCAACGCCTCCTTATCTCTGGTAATACCAAACTGACGTACTTTTGAATCAGCTTCTAATTTGTATTATAAAAAAGCCACATGAATAGTTCTTTCATTGAAGTAATCGTACATCACATAGAGTTTTAACCTTTAACCTTATTTTGTATCCATCTCGAAAATCAAAACATATCAAAATGCATTGCATATACACGGAAATTATGTTGCAATGCCAATATTAAATTAAACCGCGAATTTATAGGAAAAGATGAGAACCAAAAGCAGATTTACCGACAATATACGATCCATAATAAAACAATCAAAATAACAAATTCAAACCGTCACAGTCAATTTTACAAACAAAATGTAAACATAAAAAGCTTGAGTGTAGAAATATAAAAAAAAAAAAAATTCAATTTATACCTTGACACTTTCTTTTCGCGCGCTAAAGTGAAACGATTTTGTTGTATGACTAAAACCGATTTATTTCCCATAAAATAAAATAAAAAAATAACACATTTAATTACACACTTAAATAATGTATATAAAACTGTAATCAAAAGACCATTCGTTTTACTTATGTTGATTTATTTAAAAGTAGTTTTTGTGCGCAGAGTTAAAAGGTACTTGTGAACATTTTCAAGGGTTTTGTATTTTCCCGAAAAATACTGCAATACTGTCATAAATTTTTTATTACATTATTAATATTTTTTTTTTTGTTTTGTTTCGAATGGGCCAGACACACGAGCTTACGAATTTTATTGTCGTCATTTTTCAATAAAACCAAACAGAACTCCCCGCGCACATTTACGATAATTAAAAGTTTACAAACTATTAACCACTTAATTCCAAAGGCGTAAATAACATTGATTTAAATCACTAACTATACGACAACAGCAAGAACAGAAAAATCAAATTAAGACATAAATTTAGTTTAAACTAAAAAGTTTATTATTATTTTTTCCACTCGAAACATCATAAAACATAAATTAATTTCAACCATAAAAAACTAAAAAAAAAAAAAATCAGCGTTAAAATTACTAAAAGTACCATAAAAACCGCGAAAATCAATAAAAAAAAAATTAATAAAGTTTTATTATCAGTAAACAAAATTAATGTAATTTGCTTAAGCAAATAAAATTCATAAAGGATTTTACCAACTCCCCGCACTTCCTCCTTACGTATAAACCGATAAAATTGAGTCCCCCTCGTTTGTACTTTTATGTTGGTGCCTGCCGAACGTTCATACAAATATACTACACACTTAATTTGTGTTTAAGTATGAAAAGTGGATAAAAGAAATAAAAAATTACAGTTATTAATGGGGTTGTATATTTATGTTTGATATTATTTTCTAAAACACTACTTAAAATTTATTTAAGTCCTTACACTAGTTTACCCCGACGATAGAGACTATTTAAGTTAAATAAATGCTTCCCCCTTTATTTGTGTGGTGCTCTCTGCGCGTATTATATTATTTATGGTTATAGACGAATGAAAATCGAGTGTAGATTTTGAAAGGGTAGTGGTTTTTGAACAAGTAGCTGTTGAGAAATCAACTTTTTGTTCCCTATCCGATTTGCTTTTTTTTTTTTTTTTTGAAAAGACGAATATAAAAATGAAATGTTACCGAAAAGTTATACAAATATTTCGATTATAAGTGTTTCCGATTGAATTGTTGTTGCAGTTCTAAAGTTTGGCGTTTGGTAACATTTTTTCAGGGTTCCTCTTTTGTGTGAAAGAGATTTAACCAACGTCCGTACAGTGAGCAGAATCTATGAACCAACCCCGACAAACAATTTGAATATTTGTGATTGCCAAATTACTGATGAGGGACTGAGGACCACACAGTTTTATGGTAGACTTTTCTTTTGCTCAAGTACTGTAAAAAAACGCGTTTTGGAACACCTTGTGCGGTACCAGACGACCGCACGAGGACTGCGCGTTTTTTCACAGGTCAATTGATTATACAGAACTGGAAATTCTACGGTTTTTAGTAGAAGTAAAAACCATGTTTTGTAACATCTCAAGGTAGGAGCAACCGACTGAATGACGACCGCGCGATATTTTACTGTCCAATTAATGATAAAGCGTAAGTAAGTTTTAGAAGCTTTGGAAATACGAAATTATTGTCTTTTATGATAGGATTTTGATTTTTTTATGCAGTGTATTCATGATCACCTGGTTAGGTATTATTTTCTGCTGGTTTTCCAAAACAGTTGTAATTGTTAATTTATTTTCTTTAATAAGTAATTTACTTTTCTTGATTTGTCCTTGCAACTTACTTAATTTTTCGCTGTTTTTGCCGGTGGAATATTTTTCTTTATTTTGATTTGATTCGACGATGAAACATTTTGTTCTACATACATGAGTACCAGTGTTACAATTTGAGTCCACCATGGAACTATTCGATTTATATATTATTGTGTCTGTTGTAAGTTCAATAATGTTGGTTTGATTATTATCACACATTATTGGCTGTAATTGAGGAAGTTGCAAGTTGCTGTTATTGCTATAGCATTCTAGAATGTTGTAGGTATTCGAATTGAGGTTGATCTCTTCGATGTCATTTATTGATTTAACTACTATTAATTTCGGTAATGGTTGCCTCGCGCATTCCGAATTTGAAAAATCAGCTACACATTTTTCCTTTAGCTTTGCCTCGTGGTAGTCAACGATGTTATTTTTTTATAATTTACAGTCGAATATTTCCCAATCCTGGGCAGGATCAAGTTATTTTAATTGCTTGTTTGTAATGTTTAGGCCAAGATACTGTTCCGCCTTTTATCCAATTCGTGCAGGCACACATCTGATACTTCTTTTTTGCTCTTAACTTAAAATTTTGATTATCGAAGTGCAGAAGTGGAAAGGAAATGTAAAAACCACCATCGTTGTTTCTCATGCTGTTAACAGTATATGATATACTATGGAAAATTATAGGCTTGTTACATCTTACCAAAAAATGTGAGGCTTCATCTATCCCAACTAAAACAATGGGTTGTGCTGCCGAACCCTTATCAAACAAACTGCGGGTTGGGTGTGTTTGTTGTGGCCCTTTCCTTTACTAAAACATATTTTTTGTTGATTTTTTTTTTACCTAGAGAAATGTAATTGGCTTGCCGAGTGTTCGATTCAATTATTTTCTCATGCAAATTCTAAGATGATTTTACAAGTTAATAATTTAAAAAGTTTCTACAGTTGCCGCCTTAAATATTAACGTCCCGCGAATTTTAGATTTAGGGTTTTTATTGATTTTGAGCTCCACCAAACTATTAGTTCGGTAAAAAAATAAAGAACCAAATTATCTTTACTGATTTTTTAACACAAATTATTTATTTAAAATAAATATTTTTAACTTTTTTTTCACATCATTCTTGTGCAAAACCAAATAATGAACGCTGTTTTCAAAGTTTATTAAGCAAAATACTATTTAAAAAAAAACCAATGCACACTACAAAATTCTAACCTCTTGGTTGGTATACTCAACTAACCAGTCCGGTGCTAGAAAATTAAAATAAATTTATATCACAATTTGATACAAGGTGCAAAGCGCGACAATACTCCCCTCCCAGAGAGATCGAACATCTATCGACAATGTAAGAATCTGGTAGGAGCCCAGAAATGGTAATTACAGTGATCTGCGTACTGTATTAGTCCGTAAAAAACGAGCGAGCAAGTCAGCAGATCTTTACTGATGAAAATTTTGTCTGTAGTATGTCTGTCGAGAAGCCGGTACAGGTCGAATTTCATCAAAGTGTCGTCTTAAGTTCGTAATAAAGTCTGATTGAAATTTTTTATCGTTCGTAGTATCGAAAAATGTTCCAGGAACTCGAGTTGTACATCCGTAAACCAGTTCAGCTGGAGTAGCTTTTAGTTCGTCACTATAAGTTGTTCGTAGTCCAAGTAAGATTGCAGGAAGAACAGTAGCGAAAGCGACGGTTGCAAGCAGTTATATCCGGAACTGAAACCGCCTCGGGCCAGTGAGTGTATCTATCAATCATTGTAACGCAATATCGCTGATTATCAGAAACTGCTCGAAAATCGAGATAAATAATTGAAAAGTGTTGAGAAGTTAATTTGTAGTTACTAAGTGGAGATTTTGTATGTCGAGAGATTTTTGCATTTTGGCAAGCTACACCAGATGACATTCCAAGTCAAAAGTTTGATGGAAGCTTTGACGCCAGGATGAGAAAGATTATGAAAAGCCTCGAAAACTTGTTTTCGGAAATTAAGCGAAATGAATGGTCTAGGTGTGTGTGTGTTAGTAGAAATATTGCAATAAATTATTTTTTTAAATTGAAGACGGGAAATTTCTCGAATTTGAGAACAGAGTTACTCCTTAAAATTTCTTGAAGTTCTTCATCATTGGTCTGAGCATCTGCAATGATAGTAATAAGATAATTTGACTAATGCATGAAAGAGTATCTGCGACAACGGTATCCAGACCATAGATGTGCTGAATATAGGTCGTTAATTGGCCAATTAAATCTAAGTGTCGAAATTGACGAGGAGATGCTTTTTCCGGTTTCTGATTAAAAGCGTAGACAAGTTCGGCGTAGAGCGTGAATAAACGACCTTCGGGAAGATGTTTAATCCCCAAATAAGAGAAGTTCACGATCATAAGCACTGTACCTTTTTTGCGTATCACTGAGACATACCGAAAAGAAACCGAGTGGTTGCCAAATGTCTGATACTAAATGCCGGACCACCGCACCGACAGCCGTTTCGGCAGCGTCAACCATGATGGCCAGAGGAACAATTCCTGGTCAGCAGCGGCACCCGGAATGAAGCGTCGATAAAAGTTAATCATGTCTAAAAAAACGTTTCAGTTGTTTAACAGTTTGTGGTTTTTCGAAATATTTTATGATTTGAATCCGTTCATGCGTTTTTGAGTACTAAGAGTAGTGGGCTGGACCAAGGGCTGCTAGTGGGTTGACAAATCCCGAGCTTCATCATGTTTTCGAATTCTGTTTTTGCGATAATGAATTTGTCTATTGCTATTCGTCGTGATTTGCATGCAACCGGAGGTTCGTTCGGTTCAATTTTATGAGTCACGTTATGTCTAGTATTGTGAATGACTGTTAAAATTTTTTATATCACGTTGAAAACTCCTGAATCCATTGTTGACTTGTCGAACCGAGGAAGAGGAACGAGTACCATTTGAATACAGAGAGGTTAATGGATCTATGAGTCTCTGTCTCTGTATATCCACCAACAACCCCGTTTTCCTCAAAAAAATCAGCGCCTATGATAGGCATCGACAAGTCAGCAACTATGAATTCCCAAGAGAATTCGCGGCGCAGTCCAATGTCAAGTCTTAAAAATTTAGTCTCGTACGCATTTACCGAAGAACCGTTCGCTGCGAACAACCTGAATGATGGGTCGACCCTTGGATTCCGAACAAAACGGGCTGGCAAGACTGAAAGATCTACACCTGTTGTATCTATTAAAAAATGGCTCTGAAGAAATTTTTTTTTTTCGAAAAAGGATTGAATGAGTTCCGAAAATTTGATGAGTTATTCCGTGAATAATTATTTCTAGAATTTGATGGCGAAATTGTTAAATTTTTGAAGCTAATACGAAATAGAAAATTCACAATTTTTGGAATGTTGGAACTTGGTTATTAAACTGAAATAGAAATCCGAATTTTATTTTCATTTTTGGAAGCCGTAAATTTGACTGTGCATAACCAAACATTTTATGAAAAATATAACTTGAAATTCAAATTTTCTTGGTTGAGTACCAGTACCCGGGAAAGAATTACATCTATCTTCAAAAATGAGTACAATGTCTAAGATATTTGAATTTGTAATTTACAGGCGATCCAACACTCTTTTGAGAGATCTTGGCATTATTCACAAAAACAAAGTTGAGGTTTGTTGAGCCAATCCGTCCTACTGAGGAAAATATGCAACCTAAATCCAACCAACCGGTACGCTATGACTCCTTAAAAGTTTTTTTAAACCCGAAAACAATTTACAGTTGTAAACGACGCTTGCAGTGAACTAAGCACTATTATTACCGAGGTACCCCAGTGGTTTATTTTGGGTCCAGTATTATTTAATTTTATATTAAAGACTTATTTGGCATAAATCTATACATGGCAACCTGCAGCTCCATGCAGATAATGTGATTTGCATATTATCAAACCCTTCAGTTCCTTCTTCTCTAGCTTCATATGTTCTTCAAAATTACATCCAGATACCTTAGATAATGTGTAGTAATCACCATTTCATCGAACCCTTCAAACAATTATTGTCAATATAAATATGTTTGCTTTCGGCAGTGCATATTGTTTGAAATTCACCCGTTTCTATAATTCATACCCAGTCGCACTATTCTGGGTTTCCCTCGGAATAGGGAAGTGGACAAAATATTGTATTTTTCTGGCCTACTGATGGAATTAGTTTGGTGAAAATATTTACGAATCAAACTTGATGGGGAAACTTTTGTTCCACAAATTTTTATATAGGGAAAAATAATTTAACTTTGTTTTGAACATATTTACCCCTAACTAATTCCATCATTGGCACTATTCTGGTGCTTCCCCAGGAATAGGGAATTGGAGGAAAGAATTTGTATGTAATTTATATTTAAACTTTTTTTCCTGGCATTCTGAGGTAAAAAGCTAGGTGTTAATGTTCTTCAGAACAATATTAAATTGGGAATAATTTTCCCTTCCAATTTAGTATGGAAAAATTCCAGAAACATTTTTTTTGTGCCACTGCAGGTCAAAAAACTACAATTTTGCTAAAATTGTTAAGAAAATTGTTGTCCCCCATTCACGTTTCTCAGGTATAGCCCAAATCGTGCCACAGGTATAGTTTTTGTGTAATTTCGTAGAATTCGATGCAGAATTATATCAGGCAATCTTAACCCTGGAAAGGATAATGCGTTTCTATAAAAAAGGTGCTGAAATTAATTTGTGAATTTTACGATACTTTCAAACGTAAGACAACTAAAAGGACCGACATTAAAAGAACGGATACATTTTTGTTTTCATTACTCTAGACGAATACTCAAGCCGACTGTTTTATCAATCCAAACTTATATTTTATACACGATAATAATAAGGCCCATGGCACAATTCAGCCTAATTTTTTGAGGGAAGTGAGCTGTTAGAGATGCGTTCGAAGACAACTAACGCTTTACTTTAAATCTTATGGGTCTAGCTGTCAGATTATCTCTAAGACATTAGATGCATTTGTTGACTATGGAAGGCTTGGTCTGTTTTGTCGAGGTTTACCTTTTAAATACTCAGTTATTTAAATGACTGATACTAAGCTACTTCAAAGCCTTAGGATGGTTGTGCCAATCAGAATTCAGAAAATATCTCATATTCCAACACCTTGTCTCTGTACGATTCTGGCTTTTCTGGAATACGGTTGACGAAAAAATGTTCGCGAAAAACCTCGCGTCATAACTGCCATGCTGTGTTTGACGACGATAAGTTGCAATCCGAATAACTTTTGTTTTAGATTCGTTACTGTCGTATAGGTGTGGAATCTTGCAGAGCAGAAGTGCTCGTTTTTATGAAATGGCGAATTTCATAGGGGATTGGAGGAAAGAATTTGTATGTAATTTATATTTAAACTTTTTTTCCTGGCATTCTGAGGTAAAAAGCTAGGTGTTAATGTTCTTCAGAACAATATTAAATTGGGAATAATTTTCCCTTCCAATTTAGTATGGAAAAATTCCAGAAACATTTTTTTTGTGCCACTGCAGGTCAAAAAACTACAATTTTGCTAAAATTGTTAAGAAAATTGTTGTCCCCCATTCACGTTTCTCAGGTATAGCCCAAATCGTGCCGCAGGTATAGTTTTTGTGTAATTTCGTAGAATTCGATGCAGAATTATATCAGGCAATCTTAACCCTGGAAAGGATAATGCGTTTCTATAAAAAAGGTGCTGAAATTAATTTGTGAATTTTACGATACTTTCAAACGTAAGACAACTAAAAGGACCGACATTAAAAGAACGGATACATTTTTGTTTTCATTACTCTAGACGAATACTCAAGCCGACTGTTTTATCAATCCAAACTTATATTTTATACACGATAATAATAAGGCCCATGGCACAATTCAGCCTAATTTTTTGAGGGAAGTGAGCTGTTAGAGATGCGTTCGAAGACAACTAACGCTTTACTTTAAATCTTATGGGTCTAGCTGTCAGATTATCTCTAAGACATTAGATGCATTTGTTGACTATGGAAGGCTTGGTCTGTTTTGTCGAGGTTTACCTTTTAAATACTCAGTTATTTAAATGACTGATACTAAGCTACTTCAAAGCCTTAGGATGGTTGTGCCAATCAGAATTCAGAAAATATCTCATATCCAAGACCTTGTCGAACAGAATATACCGATAATAGTAAATCCGTTGGTACGATTTTGGCTTTTCTGGAATACGGTTGACGAAAAAATGTTCGCGAAAAAGCTCGCAGTGATAACTGCCATGCTGTATTTGACGACGCAGTCTAATCGTCCGCAGTCTATTTAAGTTGCAATCCGAATAACTTTTGATTTAGATTCGTTACTGTCCTATAGGTGTGAAATCTCGCAAAGGAGAAGCGCTCGCTTTTATGAAATGGCGAATTTTAAAGTTTTTAAATTTTTTGTAACATTCTTTGATGCATTTTTTTGCGACGACTATCCATATTTTGCCTAATTCAATTTTTTTTATATTTCCAGCTTTTGCATCTTGGGTCCGATATTATTCAGCTTTTCCAAAGGAGCTAAAGCACATCTTTAATATTCGAGTCGTCCACATGGGACATTACGCTAAGAGTTTTGGCCTACAGGAACCTCCAAAAAATATAGTTAAACATCACAATGTGCCAAAAGTACAGCCACCATCAAATAGGCTGTCTTATCGGAATAAGTAAGTTAACTTGAAGTACTGTTTGTGATGAAATCTAAATAATATTTTCTATTAAATTTCGAACAGGGATGATGGCAAAAAGGCTACGAAGAGGAAATACAATGTGAACACACCGTATGTACCCAAGAAACAAAATGCTAAAACAATCTGTTTGACGACCTCAGAATTCAGCAGCGGAATGCCACAAAAGAAGCAAAAGCATAATAATTAATTATCTTATTTTTGGAATAAAATTTATTTTGTAATTATATGAAACGTTATTAGTATTATTTTGAATTCGTTGAGGTACAGACGAACGCGTCGGATGAACCGTCAAATTTGAGTGATCCTTAATTTATCGAACTGTGAGAGTTAGAACATTTAAGCTTAAAGTTCTGATGCACTGATAAAGTTAGTTTGGGATCTACGTATTGGACCAATGGACTTGTCCATTGCAATGATACAACTTCTCCAACTGCCCGACTGCTCCGATTATTATTAAAGATGGCGGGTACTATGAAATATGTTTTTGACTGTATTATCACTTGACTTCCTCCTTCAAATAAATGATGAATTGACATGGACAACCAATGTGACTTTAACCACCATTTAAAGGACCACTGAACTCTAATGATGAGCTTTTTTCGATTAACATCAATTTATATTCTACATACTCGTAATCCAATTCAGCAGTGCCTGTGAATACTGGCCAACCCTTTCAGTTATTTGCACTCTGTGATTAGAATCGTTATGATATGTTTTATCTCGTTATTTTTTGACATTTGCTCAGCACATGATTAATCATGCCTCCTCATAAAAATTAATTACTATTACTCGTATTAGTATTTTATTGATCGATTCTCGACAGCCCAATTTATTTCATACTTCTCATTATAAAATTTAACCAAAATTCTAGATCGCCTAATTTTGTACAACGCTAATATATGGCAACTGCGTTTCCGCTGCTTTGGCAAACTGCAAGAGCTTGAACCAATGCAGTGAGGACAACTGATCAACCTTCAAAGGTCTGCGACCAAGGAACCGGACCCTAATAAACTCGAAAGTTGGACAACAGCAAACAAAGTAAATGCTGTCTTCGACCTCTCCACGACAGACATCTCACAAGGAATCACGAGCAAGCCCATTCTTTGTAAATGGAGTTTGAAGCTGCCATGACTCGTAAGAATAGCGACCAAAACTCGTAGCTGGTCTTTCTTCAGAGAGATAACATACTTTGTTAACGTCAAATTTGGCCAGAAGTAAAGTATTTCACCCTCCGACAGTTGTAGCTTCGTAGCGAACGTAGTTCAAAATAGGTTTCATGTCATTATTAAAGCTCAGGAGATCAAGAGGCTCGGGTCCGATGAAATCCAGACACAAACCCATCCAAAGAATCAGCTACTGCATTTCCCTCAAATCAAAAAAAGTTGGTGCCCAGATGGCCTTGACCCTATTGTTGGAACACAGGTAGCTAATACATTGTTTTCAGCCCTTACCCAGGTTGGAAGTGGTCACAGGATACCGCAATGCGTTGAGCATTACTAGCCGTACATGAAATAATATTTTCATCGGAAACAGCGAGGTGAGACGAATCAATCGCACATCATGCAGTTTGAATCCATGCTGACGCAAGATCGTAGATCAAGTGACGTGCATAAGGTCCAAAACCCCGCACCTAATTCAGAGTGAGAGCCGTTTGTGTAGAAAACTTAAAACTCAGACCGGTTATTGAAAGCTTGATCACTCGATGAATAATCCACTGAAAAGGAATTATCGAAGTCAAATTCTGGTAGCAGTTTGTTATTAGTCTTAATGATTTCTTGTATAGATGAAGTAAAGAGTTTGAAAATTTGTCTATGAACGGCAATCGAGCCTAGCTTGTTCCACGTCACAAAGCACCTTGTCGCGGTACCCCGATTGGCAGATTGAAGCAATAGTAGGAACAAAATGGTCTGCAAAGTGAGGACCGAAGTCGAGGTTATAGCGCCTGCATGTAATCGCTCTGCATGGCATTCACAGAAAAATCTTAAGTTTTACAGAAGCGTAAGATAGCATATGTAAGACCAACGATTTGTAAATAAAAATCAGCATTTTGGGAGTCAAAACCCAGGTCTTCCAAATGCTCTTCTGCATTGTCCAAAACGGTACTAACAGCAAGGCGAGTTCTATTGTGAAGCTCGAAATTCAGTCGAACACAAACTTCAATTTTAAAATATCAACAAACGCACTCGTGATCAAAATGATTACTGCGCACCTTCCATCCAAAACAATGTCAACCTCCACATGGGATCACATTTCAAATTTAACACTCGCTGATCAATTTTATTTTAAGCCAAGCGCTATTGACATACTGCTGGGGGCTGATGTATTTGGTGAACTGCTACTCGATGGTCTTATTAAAGGTCACAATGAGTCACCTATTGCTCAAAACACAACATTGGGTTGGATATTGTCAGGCTAGACTAGACAATTCAAGAATCCATCGATTATTGCTGCTATACTGAATTTTCACTCATGCATTGATGTTTCCAATCAACTAAAGTCATTCTGGGAAATTGAGGAACTAGCAAATAGGGTTCATTCAGCAGAAGAACGGACATGTGAAAAGTTTTATTTGGAAACGCATAGTAGATCGCCAGAATGTAAATATACGGTTAATCTTCCATTCATTAATTCTAGACCAGATGAAACCACCTTTGGCAACTCGAGAAATGGAGCAACTGCCATGCCTATTATCAACTGAAAAACGGTTTCGGAAAAACAACCATCTTCGTGAAGAATATACGAAATTCATGAAGGATTATCTAGATCAACGTCACATGGAAATCATCAGCGACCCGTACATCAACATGAATCGTGCATTTTACATGGCACATCATCCAGTATTCAAGCAGAGCAGCACTACCACCAAATAAGAATGGTGTTTGATGGCTCTCGGAAATCGTCCAATGGTGTATCTTTGAATGAATCGTTGATGGTAGGGCCATCGGTTCAAGCTGAATTGATATCCTTTATAATGAATTGGCGGATACACAAGATTGCGTTCACGGCGGATATAAAACAGATGTATCGGCAGATTAAAGTAAACCCTGATGATACGGATTATCAGAGAACCGTTTGGCGATTCAACCCTGACAAACCAATCACTGATTATCGTCTGAACACGCAGTGACGTATGGCACCTCGAGTGCACCTTACCTTGCCATTAAGACGTTAATGCAGCTGGCGTTCGACCAAAGACACAATCTCCCATTACCAGCGGAAAGTGTTCAACACGAAATGTACGTTGATGACGTAATGAGCGGTGCTGATTCCATCGAAGCCGCACTAAAGCTACAATCAGAGCTACGGAGTCTCCTAAAATCAGGTGGATGTTAATTACGCAAATGGTCAAATCATGCTGATATTCTGCGAGCAGTACAAAAACAAGCGATAGTAAATTTCACGATCCAAAGTCAGTATTGGACATTTATAACGACGGCTTAGTTAAAACGCTCGGTATATTTTGGAATCCCACAAAAGACGAATTTGGATATAATATTTCTTTATCGAGTGAACCAACTATTACACACTCTGGTGGAATGGTCCCTCCTGGTTGAGACAACAGTCTTCTCAATGGCCGAATCAACAACCGATACAAAACCAAAACATCGATTTAGAGGAACGCAAAATCGTCATCTCAACGATGTGTAGAAATGATTCATGGAACCTATCCATTACGGCATATATACGACGATTTCTACATCATGTAAGTACTCATACAAAACTTAACAACAAATCTGGTTTTCTATCTGCAGACGAACTAAAATCAGCTCTAACTTTCTGGTTAAAATACGAGCAACAAAGTCATTTCCAAAGCGAAATTAGATGCTGCACCAATAATCTACCCGTTAAAGGCATCCCTCAATCCCTTGTTGGATGAAGATCATGTATTAAGAGTTGGAGGTCGTCTACAGAATAGCTGCTTGACCTACGCAGCCAAACATCCCGTCATATTGCCTCGTAATAGTCCAATCAGCTTGATGATAATTGCTCAAGCACATTGCAACACTCTGTATAGTGGCATTACGCAGACACTTGGATACACACGCAGGGACTATTGGATCTTCAACGGCCGAAATCTGGTACGTCAGTACATTCATAAATGTATTACATGCTTTCGGTACACAGCTGAGACCAGAATACAATTAATGGGAAACCTCCCTTATCCTCGAGTCAATCAAAGCCGACCATTTCAACATTCAGGAGTTGATTATGCTGGTCCCATTTCATTACGTATGTCATAGGGAAGAGGCAGCAAAGCATATAAGGAATACATATGCGTATTCATATGCCTTAGCACAAAGGCTATGCACTTGGAAATCGTAAGTGATCTGACCACTATTGCCTTCATTTCAGCTTTCAAAAGAGTCACATCTCGCCGTGGCAAAACCTCGAACTTATATAGTGATAATGGCACAACATTTGTTGGAGCATCAGCGGAGCTAAAACGTAACCACGGGGAAGCCATGAAACAACTACAGTCTGATATTACGGAGCATATAGCAAATGACGGAAATACCTGCCATTTTATTCCACCTTCATCACCTCACTTCGGGGGCCTGTGGGAGGCCGGAGTAAAGTCCGTGAAGTACCATCTGCGGAGAATTATAGGCCAAACCAAATTAACGTACGAGGGAATGAGTACCGTTCTCATACAAATCGAAGGTGCTTTAAATTCACGTCCGCTGTGTCCCATTACAAACGATCCCGACGACCTTGCAATACTTACACCGGGTCATTTTTTGATAGGCGATGCTATAAATTCTGTTCCTGAGCCAACAATGCTCAATTTCAAGGAAAACTAGTGCTCCCAATGGCAACTCACGCAAAGAATCTACCAACATTTTTGGCAACGATGGTCAACAGATTACCCATCTCGATTGCAACAACGACCAAAATGGATGCAACAGAAAACTGAAATACATATAGGTGATATCGTTTTGATAAAGGAAGACAATTTACCACCATCTAAAAGGCTCTTGGCACGAATTACGGAAAAACATCCAGGATCCGACGGTATAACTCGAGTCGTCACACTGAAAACGAAGACGAAATACATGCGCCGACCATTAACAAAAATATGTCCACTACCAATTAATACGGCTGATGAATCTATGGATGCCATCGCTGCAGCAAAGTGAGTCGGAGCACTATATCTCCCATCGTTCTTCACCATCCATTAGGTTCGTCACTTGATTAATTGTGTCAACGTTGTTGACAGTGGGCCGGTAACAAACACGAAGGTCGATAAGGAATACGCCAAATGGAATGAAGCTAACCCAAATAAGAAACCTTTGACATGGCAACGTTTGTTAGAAGAAGAGTTATAGGAATTAGCATATATAGGAATTTTGATCGTCACTGTTCGTAGCTGATCGTAGCTGTTCCGCTATTGGCTCCGCGTGCTGAATATTATTAACTCCTTGGGAAATAAACCAAGCATCGATTCATTTTTTCAACCGAGCATCGATTCATGTATCTTGAGTTCATCGTAATATCTAGTAGCTGCACGAACAAATACCGTAAAGGAACACAAAACGTGGTTCCTGATGTGCTATCTAGGATACACTCAAGAACCTTGCAACTTGGAGATAATCCTTTCCATGTAGATCTGCAAGCTCCTGATTTTACTAGTTCAGACTACCAGAACTTAGCTAATACCTTACTAAACATGAAGCCCATGTCTGACAGCATCAAGATAGTGGATGTGAAAATACTCATTCACAAGCCCACAGGAGACCCCGATACAAAAACCGATACTCCTAGTTAAAAGCTTTGGGTCCCCAGTAGCTTAACTCGTTAGATTCTAGCCCAGGTTCATGAACCACCTATTGCAGCACACATGGGCATGGGTAAAATGCTTCAGTATATTCGGCGATATTACTTTTGGCCTTCTTTAGTAAAAGATACTCGGGATTACGTACGCCAGTGCCAAATGTGTAAGCTGACTAAAATGGGAGAATATGTAGAATATGTCAGGCCTTTCCAGAAGCTGTATTTGGATTTCCTAGGACCGTAACCCAGGTCCAAGAATGGTAACACTTGTATCCTCATTATACTGGTTCAATACTCTAAATTTGTTCTGCTCAAACCACTAAGCGATGCAACAGCCGCTAAGGTCGTGGATTACCTGGAAAAAAAAGTGTTCCCTTTATTTTCTGTACCCGAAGTGACCCGTACAGACAAATGCAAGCAGTTTAAGTCTAATTTATTCAAGAACTGTTTAGCTAAACTGGGGATAAGGCACGAGTTCACGCCAGTGTATTCTCTACAGGCCAATGCCTCTGAGCGGGTAAATCGATCAGTGCTAGCCGCCATCCCCGCTTATGTGAAAGAGGACCAGCGCACATGGGATGAACACCTAAGTTCAGTTCTGAGTATGCACCGTCCTATCTAGTGTTTGATCAACATACAGTTAATCACAGCTCATAGTATGAGTTACTGCATCTCCTAGGGGATCAAAGTTTGAGTACCTTCACGGGAAATGCCAAAGACGATCACCTTGAACTAGCGAGATTTTTCTGTTCCGTCGTCTGTCCCGTTGCAATCGAAAATGAAGAATAATTTTCTTTTTTTCTTTAATTTTTCTGTTTTTTCAAAGTTGTCGGAACTGCGATGTCAAAACTTCTTCTCATTTTTTATTTAATTTGACCAACAAGGCGCAGTGTGTGAATGACACATCAAAAGGCAACAATTCAAGTGTTGCTGAAGGGAAGAAGCTTGACAAAGAAATCCACGACCAGGTGGCAAATCAGATGGATCTAATAAAACAATGAATGTTGGTTTCATCGCTTAACTTCTCCGTCCAGCGTGCATAGAAGTAGCAGACAGATGAAACTTTTTTCAGAAAATTAGAAATTTATTGGTTTTTGCATGAAGACCTATGTATCAAATTATCTTGGAATTACAACTAATCGATCAAAATCTTAATGTCATTTAACATAAGTTTTCCATTCATTTTCCCCGGCAACGACATACATACTGCTTATTTGTGGTTAAAATGACATATTACCATGCGATGATAGTGATAATCTGTCAAACCCTCAACAAATTGTAAGTGTGTACTGCACATAATAAAATATAATACGGAATTAAGGGTGCATTAGTAGTCACTTTTCGGCATTCACCCTTTAAATATAATTTTTATTACATATTTAAGTCTAGATTTGAGTGATTTATACTATTTTTGCAATAAATTAACAATAAATGTAAAATTAAGTAACGATTGATTTTTAATACGCGGACGGATTATGTACAAGACGAGTTTGATGGCATCTTACAAGTTTTCGTGGTCGACGGAATTCAAACGCAACCAAAACGAAAATTTTTTAATCGTTTTATCGTATAAAGATCAAAGTGTGCAAAATGCTCTCTACTCAACGTAATTACTAATCAGTGAATAACACAAAATCCACCAACAAATTGGCAACACCAACAACAATCCTATATAAATGAGATTCGTCCCCCTCACCGAAATGCGATGGCAAAAATATTATAAAATCGTTTTCGCTCGCATAGAACATTTTTGATGCGGGAATGATATAAAATGCAATTGAAATTGATTGAGCCGGAAAATGTGAAATGGCATTTTCACGTGTCGGAAAATTAGACAAACAAAATGGTAATAATATTTTTGTCAGTGGTTTGAATGAAAATTTTGTTTGAACATTTTGATGGTTGTCAATTTCCTTTCCATGTCACCCAAAATATTATGAATCGATTTTTAGACGACGTTTTTTTTTTTTTTTAATGTATGCGATGTGGAGCGAAAATGATTGAGACACCCCCCGCCCACATTATGTGCGCGGAATAATATTTGACTTGTGGTGCGGTAATTATTAGTGCACCCCCGATACAATTACACCAAATATTTAAAGGTTAAAAGTTATTGAAATATGTAACAATAGCAATGCGACAAATAAATTACAGAGAGCGTTCGCTAACAAATTATTAATGCATGCGACCGTAAAACACTGCACTAAATCAAATAACATTTACATTGTTCCATTATTAAACATAAAAACCATTAAATGTAATCCAATACTGTTTGTTACGAGTTGTACAAAATGTCAAATGAAATGTTTAGAAAATTCATTTTTTTTTTCTAAAATTCTATCGAAATAATTAATTCGGTCACGTGCGATGTTTAACATAATTACAGTATCTTGGAAATGTTTTCTTTTGAATTGGCCGGCGCGCTCACCCTTATGGTTGGTTACGAGTGTGTAGTACAGTGTTTGTATCAACTAATAGTCATAATTTGATGCGCACTTAACACAATGAATGCAATACTCGTAATGCTGTTCGAAAATGTGGGTGAGACCCTGTGGACATCTCTACATACGATCGGCGGTATAAAAACGGAAATTTGTTAGAAATTTAAAAATTTAATTAACCAAAACCGGGTGCATCATAAGCGAGCTATGTATACTACAATTTATTAAAGCGGGTTCGTCGCTTGGCTAGGAATGTCAATTTAAAGTCCAATTGGAGAAATTGCTAAAATCTTGTAGAAGGGAATAATAATATTTTTGTCAAAATTACGGAACTTCAAAATTCAAAAAACCATTGTTAGACTCAGCCCCAAGTTCATCAAAATCCAAAGGCGCGCTCACATTGCCAATGAGATAGTCGAATCCAATAGTATTAAGAGCGTTCAGAACAGTCCAAGTCCAAGTTCAACTTATCAATTAGTAACCCACGTTGATCAGTTGAACACCCAGTTAGACGATAGCCCGCACATTGACGAATTAACTTTCTCCCCTTCCAATTCCGACAGAGCTACTGAGCGGAGTAATGCCTTGACTTATTGGAATTGTCGCGTATCAGGCCGCCGGTATCAAGATTGCAACCAGGTGCATCTTGGTCTTTTCTGCTATGGATGTGGACAACGTTGCGTGATTAAACAACAATGTCTATATTCCTGTCTATATTAGGGTTTGTTGGCTTCTACCACCCTTCAAAAGTCCTCATAATTCCCCAATTTGGATTATGGAAAAGAAATTGGATGCGTCGCAAACGAAGAAATATCGAATGTTAGTAGTTTTCAGGAAGTTGAATGCTGTGACAATGTCAGATTCCTACCCAATTCCGGGTATCTCAAATAAAGCAGCAAATCTCGGAAATTCCAAATATTTTACCACCATTGATCTGACGTCTGGATCGCACCAGATTAAAATAAAAGAGGCTGATATTCGAGAGAGCACAATTGAAGGTGAATATGAATTTCTAAGGCTTCCGGTGGATTAAAAACCGGATCCACAATTGTTCAACGGATGATAGATACTGTTTTGAGGAATAAACTGGCGAACTCTGTTATGCTTATGTAGACGACATTATTGTCTTCGAAGGTAAAACTGCAGAAGAACATCTAGCCAACGTGGGAAAAATATTTTTGATATTACAGAAGGTCAACTTGCGCATAAATATCGATAAAACAAAATTCATAAAAACAGGCATGAAATTTCTGGGTTATCTCATAACGAACAAAGGAATGTGAAACGAAATCCTGATTTTCAAAATCCCGATTTGAATTTTTAAAATTTGACATGTGGGCCCATTTGGCTCTTAAATGATTTTTTGACAAATTTCAAAAATGAATTTGCGATAAAGTTCTAGGAAAGGGCTAATAGGGATGGAATAATGGCCAAATTTCAGATGTCAACAAATTAACAAATTTTGTTGAAATTCGATTCGAGCGAATAGTCATAATTTGATGCGCACTTAACACAATGAATGCAATACTCGTAATGCTAGAAAATGTAATGCTCGTAATGTGGAATATTGTGTAAGCTATTGTGTAAGGTGCATCATGAGCGAGTTATGTATACTACAATTTATTAAAACGGGTTCGTCGCTTGGTTAGGAATGTCAATTTAAAACCCAATTGGAGAAATTGCTAAAATCTTGTAGAAGGGAATAATAATATTTTCGTCAACGGAACTTCAAAATTCAAAAAACCATTGTTAGACTCAGCCCCAAGTTCATCAAAATCCAAAGGCGCGCGCACATTGCCAATGAGATAGTCGAATCCAATAATATTAAGAGCGTTCAGAACAGTCCAAGTCCAAGTTCAACTTATCAATTAGTACTCGTTGATCAGTTGAACACCCAGTTAGACGATAGCCCGCACATTGACGAATTAACTTTCTCCCCTTCCAATTCCGAGAGAGCTACTGAGCGGAGTAATGTCTTGACTTATTGGAATTGTCGCGTATCAGGCCAACGGTATCAAGATTGCAACCAGGTGCATCTTGGTCTTATTTGCTATGGATGTGGAAAACGGTGCGTGTTTAAACCACAATGTTCGAGTTGTTTTCAAAAGAAATGACTGTCCACCGGTTGTGCTCGTGGCGAGATCACCACATCCGGCCCTCTCCATATCACTGAGTCAACAGACTGTGAAAGCCCCGCAAAAACCAGGTTTATTGCCAAAAAGGAGTTCATAAACGAAGCCATAAAACATATTCATCGCAAAGCCAGCCATAACTCTTTATTACCATACAAGTCCACTGAACACTTTGCAGCCAATCGAACCATCCAATTAATGCGTGTGAAGAGTCCATAATATCAATTGATCACGACTCCAGACCCCATATACCGGGTGTTTCTTTTAAACTGAGACGATCAAATATCGCGAAAAATAGCCACTCTACGGAAAAAATGTCCATAATCAAAATTTAATCATACCGCGGGGGAAATACATTAGTGCAAAAAAATAGTCCCCCAACACTCGCTTTGTAGGTGGGGCGGGGGTAACTTTTAAACTAAGATAGGAAGCCATATCTTTTATTGCAGATACGGATTCTACGACTAAAAGTACGTATGATTTGAATGAAATATTTTGTTCGGTTCATGATAGATGGCGTTGTAATCGACGAAATTCGATTTTTTTCAATTTCTCCTTCTTAGAACACACGCATTCGATTCTGCAATACGTTTGAAATAAAAAACATAACGTTTTCATTGGAAATACTCGAAATTCGTCATCAAAACAATTTATTAATGTAAATGGCAGGTGAATAAAATAATTTTAGCTTAAAATAAGTGTTCAAAATGATGGCCTGCGACTTCAATGCACCTAGCGTCTTTAAAGCATTTGTCGGAAATGAATTAAATTTTTTATTGTTGTGGAACCCTTCTTAAAACTCTCGTAAAAATTTCAAAACAATCCTATGAGTCAGATGGAAGTACTACAAGAAATTAATTTTTTTTGTAGAAGAATACTTGATGAACTTCTTAAACAAATCTCAAAGCAACCGTATGGGTCAGGCGGTAGTACTAATGATTCGAGTTGGACTCTCCCAAACATTTATCGGACATGAATTTAAATTTTTATTGAAATATAATCCTTGAACAACTTCTTAGGAAAATTTGAACTCAATTGTATTGATCAGACGGTAGTCAAATGATAGTAATAATGGATCAAATTGGACTCTTCTAAGCATTTGTCGGACATGAATAGCATTTTTTTTGTCGCAGAATCTATTACGAACGTCTTGTAGGCAAATTTCAAAACAATTGTATAGGTCAAATGGAAGAATTAGTGGTTCGAACAAGCTTCTTTTAAACATTTGTCGAACATGAATTTAATTTTTTATTGTACAAAAATCCGTGATGAACTTCTAAGGCAAATTTCAAAATAATCACATGGGTTAGACGGAAGTACTAAGCGTACTTGATGGCCGGACTTACCGGCCATGAATTTTAATTTTTATTGAAATACAATCTTTTATGAACTTCATTGACAAATTTCAAAGCAATCGTATGGGTCAGGTAGTAGCACTAATGGTTCGAGCTGTCACACATTGAAAATTATAGTTAGAGTGATCACCAAAGGGACAAATGATGATCGCCGGACTATTTCTTCAAATAGAGAAAATTCGATATTACACCACTAAAACACTCTAGACCTTTCTAAATTATATCACACAATTATGCGTACATCCATGCTTCATCGAACAGTTATAGTAAGACTGATGGTAAAACCATAAGCCATATTATCATTGAGGATTGAGAAAATTTAAAAAAACAGGCCTAAAGTGTTTTTTTATAATTTTCTCAATTGTCAATGAAAATATGGTCCCGCGAATAAGATTTATCCAATTGGTCATCAATCTAATTATATTTTTTCAGTGTAGCACGCATGACCCCAAAACTTCGTAGTATGGTTAGGGATTTGAGAACTTTTGGGGGGTGTAAATTCGAATTTTCCGAAATGTTAAAAATAAAAAGATCCGCGTTCAATATTTCTTCAGTTAATCATCAGCCTTAATATGACTATTCGATGTAGCATGAATGTACTACCGGATCCTACAAGTACCTACAAATGTACCTTCGATACCAATAACACCCTATATTTCTCGTAGATTCAGGCGCCGACATATCCGTTCTTCCCGTAAAGCTTTCCTGAGGAAACTCATCTCTCAAAGATAAGAACTTGGTCCTCTCCGCCGCCAACGGTTAGATGATCCGCACTTAAGGAACCAACTGGTTGAACGTGAACGTTGGCTAACGGCGACAATTTCCTGATATTTTCATAATCGTGTCAGTAGACAAACCGATTATCGGGGCTGACTTTCTGACGAAATATGGTCTTCTCGTCGAATTACGTGGGAGGCGACTACTAGATCCAATGACTACCTTAGCGGTAAGTCAATGTCAGCCAAGGTGAAAACTCCAACACCAATCCGTCGCGTCGCATGGACCCGATCAGACATAAGACCGCGCTTGCGGAATTCCATCATATGGTACAATTGAACATATGCCAACCGTCCTATTCTACGGTAGCAGCTCCCCTTCATATGGTCAAAAAGAAAAACTTCTCTTCACACCTCAAATAATGTAAAGTATTCTTCAAAATTAATTTGGTAAGAGCATACCTCCTAATTCTCATTACGCCCGAGGACGTGACAAAAACGGCAATCACCACCCCGTTTCGACTATTTGAGCTCACAAGAATGCTCTTCGGCTTTCGGAGTGCTGCGCAGACATTTCAGCGGTTTATGAACGAAGTGGTCATATCTCAAAGACAAAGTTTACAAACAAGAACCAACAACACGTCAGAACATGATTGAGCGAATCAGAAATGCGTGTGCTGAAATGCAGCCAGACACTCTTCTCAGTTGTGTACAATCATTTGAAATGCGTATTAATAAGTGCATTGAAGTCGCAGGCCATCATTTTGAACACTTAGTTTAAGCTAAAATTATTTTATTCACCTGCCATTTACATTAATAAATTGTTTTGATGACGAATTTCGAGTATTTCCAATGAAAACGTTATGTTTTTTATTTCAAACGTATTGCAGAATCAATGCATGTGTTCTAAGAAGGAGAAATTGAAAAACTTGAATTTCGTCGATTACAACGCCATCTATCATGAACCGAACAAAATATTTCATTCAAATCATACGTACTTTTAGTCGTAAAATCCGTATCTGCAATAAAAGATATGGCTTCCTATCTTAGTTTAAAAGTTACCCCCGCCCCACCTACAAAGCGAGTGTTGGGGGATTATTTTTTGCACTAATGTATTTCCCCCGCGGTATGATTAAATTTTGATTATGGACATTTTTTCCGTAGAATGGCTATTTTTCGAGATATTTGATCGTCTCAGTTTAAAAGAAACACCCGGTATATATATATATCAACGTGTGTGGGGTTGAACTCATGCTAAATTAAAATACAAAAAAATTTCTTCCAAAGTTAAAACTGCTGATGGATCCAGTAACGCTATCATCGGATTCGTTGACGCTCCAGTTCGCTATCTTGGTAAATCCGCTTCAGTTCGACTCTATATTGCATTAACTCCGCAAGGTCCCTTATAGTTACTTGGGAATTGATTTTTGGAACGCCTTTAATATTCATGGTCTTGGTAAAACGCCTCTTTTGGAACATAAATTCGACGTCGGAGATACCCCTGTGCTCGAAGACAGTGCCAGCTCATAGTCTTCGCCAGTGATCCCTCATCAGTACCATCACCAAATTATTGTGTATCTAGAAGATCTGTTGATTACCTCAAATATATTGGCAGAACATTTTATGCTTTTGAGAGCAGTAGCTGAATGTTTAAAACGAGGAAGTCTTACACTAAATGTAGAGAAAATTAAATTCAGATAAAGTTGCGGCTATCCGTGAATTTCCATTCCTTGCTTCTGTAAAGCAAACGCGAAGACTCTTAGGCATGGCAGGTTGGTACCAGCGCTTTATACCGAATTATGTCGATATAACAGCCCCCATAACTAATCTTTTGAAGAATGGAACTAAATTTCGGTGGAACGATGATGCTCAAGTGGCATTTGAAAAATTGATAATTTTATTAACGACTGCGCCGGTTCTGAGCTCGAGTGTCTCACTGCGGTGTTAAGCATTAAGAAATATCGCCCCTATATTGAAGGCCACGGCTTCACGATTCTAACTGATCACTCAAGCCTTAAGTGGCTAATGGATCTCAGAATGTGGTTGCAGACACTCTATGTCGGGCACAGGAATTAAATAGTATTTATTCTTCCCCGATAGCTGAAATCGACCTATCTTCCACAGCAAATCAATTTATCTGATTTAAGTTCATGGAAATTATAAATCCCAAGCAGTTTGGCCACTCACAGGGCGCGCACAGCGGGGTTAAGAAAACATGTGTATGACTTCGTAACTGCGCATGTACTGTTGGCAAAACCACCAAAGACAGCAATAAAATCACCAAACCACCGCTCGGTGAATATTATTTAGTGGAACGCTTATTGATCCTTATCCGAGGTCTAAACTAGGTAAGGCCAACTGTAAAAATTTGTATTTTTAAAACCACTTCCCTCCAGCACCACGGCAAACATTATTTCATTCTTAGGTTAGGTTAGGTTGAGCAAAGCTTTTGGCGAACTGTTAATGGAATTTAACATTAAACATCTAAAAACGGCAATATATTCCCCAATTATTATATGTTGAGTAAGACCACCGCAAGTTGGGGCAGACATCTCGGAGAAATAGGTTGTGCGTTACGTAACGCTGTACGTCAGACGACTAATTATTCTCTTACTTATTGGCTTTTGGCCATCATATGATAACTGACGGTCGCTCATATAAATTATTGAGAGAATTGCATTCTGTGGGGGAAGGTGTTGAATCTTTACCATATTCAAACCGCTTCGCAGTCATAATGTCAGAAGTAACTCATCATCTTTAAAAAGCTTACGAACGTTACGCAAAGCATTATAATCTTACAAGCAGACCTGTTACATAGTCTATGGGTCAAATGGCCTTTGTAAAGCAACATCCTCAGAGTGTTGCAGTAAAAACATTTGTGCTAGGTTCTCTCCGAGATATGTAACTGCTTTTATAAAAGAAAAAATTGGAAATCTTGAGAAGATCAAGTCAAGATGAATTCGGTAATATTATCGGGAAGTTTCATGCCAAAGATATCAAGACATAGACACTAATATACGAACATAGCTTACATCTTATAACTCATCTTTATTTATAATCTGACAAATCCACCACATTAAGGTAAGCCGCGGTTTGGGTAATTATACACCTTAATGAACGTATCTATTTCACTAGGTTTTTCTTTGGTAATGTCCGCTCTTCAATCGCGTCGGAACAGGGCATTGAATAAAAGTCAACGGGGTATTTAACATACCGTGGTATATGGCGAGAAATCCTCTGTGTGCACAAGAGTGAGAGCGGCCCAGCAGATCCATCACCTCTCCTCTGTTTGGTAGATGGAGAAACATCCCATCATTGTAGCGTATAACCTACGTACAAAATATTCCGGTATTAATCGTCAAGTGCAGAGAAAAAAGTCTAGTGGGGGGGGGGATCTCCCTTTAACTCATCAGTTATTGTGGGAGATTTATTGCACATTAATATTGTATTCTTAAATTAGTTGCCGATACATTGAAAAGTTTAAGTTTGTGTACGTGTATAATAATCATCATTAAATTGCCTATTTCGATCGTGCGAACAATTCAAATCGGTCGTGCTGCATCAAGTCGGCCGAGCCGTACACTCTGCATTCCAACCACGAGCGCTCCAGGAAAGAGCTGAAAATAGCTGATTAGAACGGGTGAGTTTTTGAACCGGCCCACATTTTTTTTTATTACTCTTATCAATTTGAGTGGCCTTGCTTGAGTATACGAGTGTATAGATAGCTAGATATTGACACCTATACATACTTCTAGTATTTGAGGTGACATTTGCTATCGGATGAACATAGTTGCATTACTTAGAATGACTTTGGAATGTACCAAGGCCAATTAAAAATTCACATCTGCGTAAGTTAAACTCATTTAAACTCAATACAAATTCGCCTGAATGTTATCTTACATCAACACTATTACAAACAATTTGTTGTTGTATTTTTTGGATTAGTTTGGATAAACTTCACTAGCGCATTACTCGTATGAATTATTAGGATAATACACCCGATCGGAAATATTGTCGAAACGATAAACAACGAGAGCAAAAGTTAAAAAAATCAAAAATTGTTCAAAATTTAAGTGAAACCTATTTTCGTCCTGATGCCTTCTTACCTGGCGAATGCCCGTGCAACGACAGACTAGCTCCTCAACCTCATTTAAAATCGCTGTACCAGACAATACCAATTCGAGTATATTATGGTTTGTTGGTTGTACGACACTTCAAAAGCCTTCATAATTCCCCAATTTGGATTATGGAAAAGAAATTGGATGCCTCGCAAACGAAGAAATATCGAATGTTAGTAGTTTTCAGGAAGTTGAATGCTGTGACAATGTCAGATTCCTACCCAATTCCGGATATCTCAAATAAACCAGCAAATCTCGGAAATTCCAAATATTTTACCACCATTGATCTGATGTCAATCTCACCAGATTAAAATGAAAGAGGCTGATATTCGGGAGACCTCCGTTTTCACAATGAAAGGTGAATATGAATTTTTAAGGCTCCCGGTGGATTAAAAAACGGACCCGTGATTGCTCAACGGATGATAGATTATGTTTTGAGGAATAAACTGGCGAACTCTGTTATGTTTATGTAGACGACATTATTGTCTTCGGAGGTAAAACTGCAGAACAACATCTAGCCAACGCGGGGAAAATATTTTTGATATTACAGAAGGTCTAATTGCGCATAAATATCGATAAATCAAAATTCTTAAAAACAGGCATGAAATTTCTGAGTTATCTCATAACGAACAAAGGGATGTGTAACGAAATCCCGATTTTCAAAATCCCGATTTGAATTTTTAAAATTTGACATCTGGGCCCATTTTGCCTTTTAAATGATTTAAGAGGCCAAATTTGTGAATAACGGCCAAATTCCAGATTTCAACAAATTAACAAATTTTGTGATGAATTTCTAAAATGGATTTCTAAAATGATTTTTTGATAAGGTTCTGAAATATAGCCAACGCTATGGAACTACGCCATTTTTAAACCGATTTAGTTGAAATTCATTGATAAAGTTCTGGAATATTGTCATTAGGGATGGACCTATGCCAGTTCTTAATCGATTATGTTGAAATTCGTCACGTGCGATGGAAATGGGATTATAAAATGATTTTTTGATAAAGCTCTGCGTATCTGGACAAAAAGGGCAATATATTTCAGAACTTAGACAAACAATCATTTTAGAATCTTATTTCCATCACACATGTATAGTTTTATCATAATCTGTCAAGAAATAGCCATGTTCTGTCGCCAATGGCCATATTCTAGAGGTTTAGCAAAAAATCAATTTGGAATCCTATTTAGACCATACTTGTAGAGTTTTAACATAATCAGTAATGAAATAGTCAAGTTCCATCCCTATAGACCGTATTCTCGACCTGTATCAAAAAATCAGTTTTGAATTCGAATCATTCACTTAGAATAAAACTAGTAAAACTGCTCCTTTATTCCCGCCATGTTTTCGAATCCCGCTCTCCTTGAATTTTTTCTAAAGCCCCTCGGAGTGCTAAACGGAGGGTTAGGAGCGATGCGACTTCCCGAGTGTCCCCGAGAGTTACTGAAGCCTATACAATTCGGTATGATATCAAAGGGCTGAATGCGGAGAAAGGAAAATTACGAAGAACCGAATATGTTGAAGGGCTGAATGTCTCGAAGGCTCGTGACTTTTCTGCATTCCAAAATGTTGCATTAACTAGGAATTCGACTAATTCTAGAGCGGGTGTCCATATATGGCATTGTTGTCGTAATTTGACAAAAAAAATGTGAGTTCAGTGTTTTCCGACTCCGCCTTCGATAAAACAGCACCGACTCTAGACGATAAAATATTATTAGTCTGGCCGGCCCGAATTAATAAAGAATATTTTTGTCAAAATCAAGACTTTAGAACTAAAAGAAGAGAAAACCTAGATATTGAAAACCGGGATTTTGAAACCGGGATTTCGTAGGCAAAGGCATAAAGCAGGAAAAAAGTATTGGCTATTCCTCAAATCCTTACTGGGACTCGCATCGTATTATAGGCGGTTTATCCGATCATAGCTAAATCGCTAAGCGATTAACAAGAGGAAAAAATATAAGCTTTGCAACTACTGTCACTGGATAACCTTCGCAACTATTATAATGGCTCACAAAATCAAATCCTGACAGACCACCAGCCATTTATACTAAGCAATAAGAGCAACTACGCCAAGTTCAAGCGCTGAAAAGTTCGATTGGAGGAATCTAATTACGAGCTTATTAACCCAGCTGTATCAATAAAGTAGCTAGGCGACGACATCCGCGATCTTGAAGAAGATATCAAAGACACCCACAAGCTTACCGTAGTCACAAGCCTCCCACTCAACTTCCTTGGGACCGAATCACCATTAACCAGTGATGAAGAAACATCACCTCCAAAACGCTACCAAAAGTGGAAATACCCACGTTTCACGACAAATACGAAAATTGGTACGCGTTTAATGACATATTTACTCGATTGATACATCAAAATTTTCAACTTTCATACACACTAAAGTTGACGTATTTAAAATCACATCTCCAACAACAAGCGGCACAATTAATCGCTCATCTACCGACCATTGGAGAAAATTACGAGGCGGCTTGGCCGATCCTACAGGCGAGGTATAATAACAAGCAATTGTTGGCCTCATCGTATTTCAACGTGATTACATCCCTACGCAACATACAACATCCATCGAGATGCTGCATACCATTAAAAATCTTCAAGTTAGACTTCGACACTTTGGAGCGTTTTGAAAACAGCCTCAATTGCCCACGCAAAGTGCCACCGTTAAAGAACTGCTTAGAGTTCTTATTGAGAAGGTTTCAAGCGTTGGAAGCCTCCGAATTGGACAAATTGTTAATCTCACGAGCAGCCAAACCTGAGTACAAGGCCAGCGGAAAGTACTCATAAATACGGAGAACGGCTACCAAAGGACCAAGAACACGGGCATTTCATCACGTGGTGTCACCATTTTTGCAATATTGGCTTAAAAAGACCAATTGATTTCACCAACAGAGCGGGAATCTGCACCAATTGCTTGTTGCATAACATGGATTCAGTATGTGGCGAGAAACCCACATATGTCACCTGCAAAAACAGACACCATCAGCTGTTACACGAACCAGATCACCGACCTGAAAAAAGGCTATCAATTGGCACCTTGAAAGGTACTCAAACAACATCATTTGCAACAGCCGTTGAAACGATCAATTCCATTTGTGGCGTTCCAACCAATGTACGAGCTTTAATAGATCCAGGATCACAAGTCTCTTTGATCACAGAATCCACGGTTCTACGTCTTGGTATATCACTGCAACAAACCACGGTGAATATATCAAGAATTGGGGCTAATATTACAAACGCGGCAAATTCCATTGTAACAATGCGCCTTAAACCGCATTTCCTATCAACATACAAATTAAAGGTAAAGGCATATGTGTTGCCAAAAATTACAATGGATGTATCCGACCAACCAATAACACGAAGCCAGAACGATAGGTGGAGTAAATTGGTTTTGGCTAATTCGGAATATCAGCTTCCAGCCCAATCGATCTGCTAGGAGCAGTCGTGTGCAGCGACTTCATTGGTACCCGAATTATAAAGAGTAAACCAAGCGCAATAAAAACTAGCTTCAGTTGGCTAATCTCCCAATCCAACTTCAATCAACGGAGATCCACAAAAAGCTGCAGTCCATATCGGTAACAAAAACGTGAAAGGCATGGAGAGATTCTGGGAAATAGAGAAAATTCCGATCATCAGCGGCAGGCCGGAGATCGAACACGAATGTGAACAGATTGTATCGCAGACCACCAGCCGAGACCAGAATGGGAAATATATTGTTCAAATCCCATTTAAAGAACGTCAAGCAGACCTATTGGGACACTCTAGACAATGAGCACTCCAACGTTTCTTAGAACAGAGAAAAGATTGGACCCGGACCCTAACATGAGGGAGCTATATGTGCATTTCATGACCACGTACATCAAATTGCAACATATGAGGCGGGTTAGACCGGTTAGAGAAAATGTATCGCCAAATACGAATGCAGAGAGAACATCAGAGTTATCAAACCATCATGAGGAGAGAAATTAAACATGAACTTTTGCAAGAATACCTACTCACAACCGTTACGTATGGGACATACGCCGCACTTTACCTCGCCATTCGGACACTTACTTCATCAACTGACTGTAGATGAGTTCGCTCAACATCCAGAGGCGATTCGCATTCTCAAACGAGATTTTTATGTTGATGATGTCGTAACGGGCGCTAACATCGTTGAAAGCTCAACAACTGCAAACCCAACTAGTAAAACTACTTAACAAGGGGAAAATGGAATTAAGTAAATTGTCTAGCAACCATCAGACCCTCTTGGCAGACATTCCGAAAGATAAAATCATGATCGGTGATCTTACCTTCACCGATGAACAGGCGATTAAAACATTAGGAATTCGCTATAATCCAACGGGAGATAACTTCTTCTTCCACGTCCAGTTACTACCTAATAACAGCAACCTCCCTAAGCAGCAATATTTAACAGGAATTTCAAAAATTGTCAACACCCTGGGTTGGCTGGTACCACTAACCATCAATTGCAATCTAATGTATCAGACAATATGGAGTTTGGATTTGGATTGAGATGGCCGATTGCTACACGAACTCTTCTAGAAATGGGATTACCTAAAGAGAGAATTAAATGAAAGTCCAGATATCGCGATACCTTAATTATGCCACAGACAGCTGTATGGTTTAGCTATACGGATTTTGTGGTGTTTACGAATCCACCTACACGGCCCTAATATACAGTAAAATTACCGTAAATGATCGAAAAACCAGCCGATTACTAACGGCAAAATCTAAAGTGGCTCCAATGAAGTCCAAACTAACCATTCCTCGCCTAGAGCTAAGTGGCACAAGTAACCAAAGCCCTAGACGTCAGCATCACCAACATAACCTTATGAACCGATTCCATGATCACACTGGCTTGAATTCAATAACCTCCGTCCACGTGGAAAACATTTGTCGCAAACCGGGTCGCAGATACTCAAACCATCAGCGACATACAATCATGGAATCATATTCTGTCGGAAGATAATCCCGTAGACAGTGCATCTCGAGGAGTGGCCACAAAAAAAAATGAAATCACTGGACAGTTGGTGGAAGAGTCCCAGTTTCCTAATGAACAGGGAACCATATGAGAGCGAGCAAATTTCCGAGACATCAAAAGAGATCACTAACTAACCAATTAGCAATTGATTGGTTAACTAATACACATTCATCTCTCAGCAAACTCATCCGAGTCTAATACTACTTATACGGCAAGAAGAGTGGGATCCCGCATTATTACGTTTAGTCCAAACAGTCCAGCAAGTCGCTTACGCAAAAGAACATTCATAGCAAGCTTCATTCCCGTATGAAGAACGACATCCGGTTATAATCCCATACAAGGGACACTTTACCGATTTGGTCCTGGATTGGGGCCATCGTCAAACATTACATGGAAGTAATTCTCTGATTTTGGCATATAAGCAGTTAAACAACACATGCACTATTGCATCCGATGTCATTGATTTAAGGTTAAAACCTCGGAACAGCTCATGGGAAACTTGCATGCTCCTCAAGTCACTGTGGCTCAACCATTCACATATACTAGAGTGGATTATGCAGGACCCATTAAATAAATTCAACAAGGGATATTTATCGGCATCTTCATCTGCCTCAGTACTAAAGCAATTCAGATCGAAGTAACATGGGATTCAACCATGGAAGGATTCGTAAGCGCCTTTAGGCGATTAACTGCACGGCGAGGCAACGTAGCCCGTATATACAGCGACAATGGAACCAACTTTGTAGGAGCTAGTAAACTAATGCAGCCCATAACTTGACAGTTTATCCCTCCTTCGGCACCAAATTTCGGGGGATTGGGCATTTCTTAATTGTAAATGCACTTACAGCTCCTCCATAAAAAGTACATCCAGACGCTCCAAAAAACTTCTCATCTACAGTTTTCGAAAAAGTGGACAACGGATTAATTACATCGTCTACAACAGCGACCCAAATGGCGAAAGGAATCGGAAACCATCGACCAAGGGTACATTGTCTTATTACGAGATGAACTGTTACCTCCGACCAGATGGAAGTAAGGCCGAGTTCTGGAGTTACATCTCGGCAGGGATCCCAACATCAAGAGACCAATAACAAAGGTGTTATCGTTGTCTATCCAACAACCAATAAGTGAGGCAGATAGTGAGAAGATACAGGACATATCGAACCATCTCGCTCGCCGCCAACAATCAAGTCGTCACACAAAACAAAACCGAAGTCCTGCCAATCATACTAGTAAACTTTTACTACTGACTTGCTTGCGGAGTGATTTGTGTCATCAGTTCGGTACATACCCATCCAGTCGGAGGGGAAACGCATGGCAGAAAACCGCAATCATCGGTGATAATTAAGGATTGAGTCAAGTCAGGAATATACTTTGATAACATTGCAAAGGTAGAATTATTGGCGACCAAATGGACTCTGGTCATTCGGTATAGTTTGACCAATTATTTGCAAGAAATGCGCAACATGTTAAAGGGTCTCATTCTGCTTGAAACAGCCTGCAGCCATGTAATTACCATCTTATTCGATCTAAAACAAGACAACGACTTCCTGACACGCAACGACTTAAACTATCACAGAAGAAAACGAGGATTGGGTGATACCATTGGCAACATAGTTGGGGATATGTTCGGTATCCTATCTCAAGGAGAATCGGAGCAGTATGAAGAACAGTTTGAACGAATTCAACGCAATGAAGAATACACCTTAAAATTGTTAAAAAATCAAACATCCATCATCAACAATACGGTGAAATTATTGAAACACAGCAGCGATATAACCGCCCAACAAATAAAACAACTCGTGAACGCACATAAACGCCTGGAACACGAGTTAGCAGCACTGAACAAGTACCGGACGTTTCAAGACAAGGCGTTAGCAACAATATTGCTTGCATTGCAATTAGGACTAGCCATGAAGTATGTTGAAGACACCCAACGGGGTCTACTACAAGTACTAACCGTACAACTGGAGCAAGAACTGGCAAACCTATTGAAGTATGTGCCCAAATGAACTATGCTTCCTGGGTACGGACAGTTAGAACCCGCATAACACAGTCAAATAACATCATCGCTATCGAATTGTCATTAGTTCAAGCTATAACTTATATGAAGTTATTCCGGTTAACGAATATTGTAATCAACAAAATATCTACTTGTCGACCAATACCGAGGACACTTCGCATCCATTTCGTCGGAGGGAAAAACAAAATGGCACGGCGTAATTCATGGACTTCCACTTTGCAACATTTCCACAATATACACTCGTCAAAGTGAGCATAATCAATACAAAACATCCATGTTCTTGAATGTACCTACTCAACATGAATCCTGTGCATTGGAAGTATCCACACTCCACAACTTCTTTGTCAAACTTCATGGAGCAAATCAATGGATATTCGCAACCAAACAATCTATGATGATCGAGTCAATATGCAGATCATCAATACCAAAAATAGCGCTAGAACTAGAGCCAGGCTGTACACTCTGGAGTAATAATTTACATCTAAATGCTAGCAGCAATAGGATCAGCGAAATAGATGACTCCATAACCAGTCCACGACCATCAACAAAACACTATTTCATCCTCAGCATTACAACTACAGATACAAGAATGTTGGAGCAAGAAATACGTGACCAACAAATGGACGAATCAAAGGCGTTGGATTCGAATCATATCCATCATTAAGTCATGTCTCACCTAATGTTCTGGACACTCATAACCCTTGGAATTTTAGCAATAACACAAATATTCGTGCACGACGCAGACATCGGCCGATACTCATATAAACCATCCATTAATATCACCACAATAGTTCAGACAGATGTTAGGGCTCCAAAGCCCTGTTAAACTGGTATGGCGCAACACCAAATTCCATAAATACTCGTACATCGGCCAAGCATAAATATTTTCCTACCAAATTATGCGATTAAATCATAATGTCCGACTTCCTGTGTGTGAACAACACGAGTACATAGATGCATATTATGTTATCTCTACCTGTTATCTCTACCTGTTAGTTGGTAGTGTAAGAAGTGTAAGACATAAATTTGCGATAATAAAAACAAATTCAATAAACAGTCAAGGTTTTTAAATCTCACTAGTCACACAGCCATCAACCTTGGTGAGCTGTTAAACTATCTTTAGGTTTTGATTCACAATATTAATCCACAGTGAGTTATTGCACCGACTTCATGGCCCACCAAACCAAACAGACATCAGCGCTCGCTCTACACAACAGAATAACAGAGCTAAAATATGCCACGCTATACCAGTTTCAAACCATGATATATACAAATAATCAACAAAATTATGTCTCCATTGAAGACACTAGGAGAAACAAAGACCCTTGCAGGTCAGGATTCCTAGTCAGATGGATGGTGGACCTTTTCTGTTACAGTTTAAGCACAATCAACGACTAACTTTGTTACTAATGCGATTTTCACTATAAACCTTTTCCCACGATTTTCCGCCAACGTCTGCGATTTCAAATCTAAATTATTCAAATATACGAACTAGAAGCACATGCTGGATAATGACTATTCGAAGCCCACAAAATAATACATAAAATTAATCCAAATCTAATATCGAATATTATGTTAAGCCGTACCAAAGCGAACCAATCTGAAACGTTAAAAATAAAACCGAAATTAAACAAAGTTTTCCATCCAACTGTAAATCCTAAATTATCGTTATTATGGTTGATGCTTAATTAAATTTTTTTCCTTACAACATAAATTAAATTATATGAACTTTAGAACTTTAGAAAAATATCAAAACTAAATGCAACAACAAAAACGTATAATTTATTTTAACCAACGATTTCATATAAGAAGAAACAGAATCATCGTAATCATCGCCATGATAAATCGGTGAATGAATGAATTGGAAATAAAATGACAAATCTATAATTTTCTCAAAAGTCACGTAGACAATAAATAATTGGGCTTTATTCTTTTAAATAATTACAGTGCAATTTTCCACCATTTTTTTGTTCTTGTGCTCTCCGCTGTACGAGATAGAGATAAGTTTAAAAATCGTTGTTTTATTTAATTTATCGCGAAACAGCGCAATAATACTTGTATTTATATAAAGGAATACAACGTAAGAACGAGAAAATGGCCGACAAGTTTAAAAGATCGCTATCAATATTTTTTGTATTGGGTTTTGCTGTAATTCCAACTTTAATCGGTCGTAATTGTGAAGTTAGTGAAAGGAAACTGTTATAAATGAGCGTTTTGAAACTTTTAGAGCTTTTTTCCGGCGACATAATAGCTTTCCTGGTATAGTACTGTACGATTTCGTACACATTTTGTTGTTACGCGACAAATTCACTTTTAGAAATTTTGTAATTTTATATTTACAACACGGGTCCACGGTTAAGCGATGTATAAAAGCTCTAACGCTTTTTTCGAGCGATTTATAATAATGCAAGATGAAAAATATATAAATATATATTGTGAACTGGGTACGAGATGCTGGATAAGCTTTGTATTTTATACCAATAATTATTTCCTTTTATATCGATAATTGTGATCTGAAGCGCAAAAAAAAAAATATTTAAACCGTAAGTTTAAATTGCCGTGTTTTGAAAGTTTTAATGTTTAACATATAGATGAAAATATTGGTCTAACCTTTCACTATATTTTGTTAAAAAAAATTCCGAGGTTCCTGGCAGAATGTTTAACATTTTCGAAATTAAGATAGGAGAATACTTAAGTGGTCCCATATTTTATTAAAAAAATACTTTTTCTTACAGAATAGGAGAATTAGAGGGTTAAGGGCAGTGAAATTGGCATCTATCGTCTATAAATCACTTGCACGGTTTTCCTAAATAACCCAAAAATGTCGATAATGCAGATCGTCTGTAACAAGTAAAATTTAGCAGTCGGGAAAGGTCGATAATGCATATACAACATAACACGGTGCCCCGTCTGTAAAAGTCGGTAATGTAGATATACAGATCTACATTACCGACATTTACAGGCGGGTACACCGTGTTATATTGTATATTCATTATCGACATTTTCCGACTGCTAAATTTTACTTGTTACAGGCTATCTGCATTATCGACATTTTGGGCTACTTAGGAAAACTGTACAAGTGATTTATAGACGGTCGATGCTAATTTCGCTGCCCTTAACCCTCTAATTCTCCAATTCTGTAAGAAAAAGTATTTTTTTGTCGATATATCAGATAAATACGTTTGGTGTTAAACAGTAATTTCTTTTTAAATCAAATTTTTTGATTTCGTTGCATTAAATGCATGAAACTGATAAAACTTGATACAATAAATCTGTAAATGAAGTTGGCCCAAATGTCAGCCCTAAAAACGCGCTCTCAACACGAAAACTATATTCAGCCGCTTTACGAACATCCATAATATTTAGTGGAAGTTGAGATTTTCGGTGTTGGTAATCGGTCTCACTATGATTGTTGGACAGATCTGATTCTAGCCTTTACCAGTAAGAAATTTCAGGAGGTTGTGATTTGGTTCTCATACCGAGAATGTCCTATATTCAGCCGCTTTACGAACATCCATAATATTTAGTGGAAGTTGAGATTTTCGGTGTTGGTTATCAGCCTCACTATGAATTTTGTACATATCTGGTTCTAGCCTTTACGAGCAAGGAATTTCAGGAGGTTGTAATGGGGCTCTCATACAGAGAATGTCCTATATTCAGCCGCTTTACGAACAACCATAATATTTAGTGGAAGTTGAGATTTTCGGTGTTGGTTATCAGCCTCACTATGAATTTTGGACATATCTGGCTCTAGCCTTTACGAGCAAGGAATTTCAGGAGGTTGTAATGGGGCTCTCTTACAGAGAATGTCCTATATTCAGCCGCTTTACGAACAACCATAATATTTAGTGGAAGGTGAGATTTTCGGTGTTGGTCATCGATCTCACTATGATTTTTGGAGAGATCTGGTTTTAGCCTTTACGAGTGAGAAATTTCAGGAGGTCGTGACGGGGCTCTCATAGCGAGAATGGCCTATATTCAGCCGCTTTACGAACAACCATAATATTATTGGAAGTTGAGATTTTCGGAGTTGGTCAACGGTCTCACTATGATTTTTGAACAGATCTGGTTCTAGCCTTTGCGAATAAGAAATTTCAGGTGGCTGTGATGAGGCTCTCATACCGAGAATGGTCTATATTCAGCCGCTTTTCGCTTTATTCTAGGTTTCAATTAGGTTCCGTAGGCTGTTTTAAAATCGTCTCTTGACAAATTAAACATTAGGCATTATTAAATACACGACTTAAATAAAAAATCGGGGCCCGACATACCAAAGCTTGATCCATGGAAGTGCGGATCGATCATGAAGCCTTGTTATCTAAGTGATCATATAGGAGTACGTATTGAATACTAGGACAGTAGTTGTGAACAATCAATTAGGTCCAATATAATGTCGCGCTCGAAAATTGCACAAGATACTTGCCTACGGACGAAAAATGGTTCAACAATATTCAATAACATTCACCCGTCGAGGGAGTCGCCTTCTTGGAGGATTGTTATACTACGGATTCCAGACAATGGAGGAATATTCCAAGTGCAAATAAACACATGAAAGGAAGTGGACTTTAAGAGTATACGCATCACAAAAATCTACGGAGTAACGGATTAACCCTCTTATTGAATAGCGAGAAAGTAGAACAACTTAATCTAGAAAATAATGAATTCAATCGATCATAACTCCATTTAAGAATAAGCTATGTACAATATTATCAAGATCATTACATCTTCTAGAAAAGTTCATAACTTTACATTTAGGAACGTTGAGACAAAGCTTATTCAAGGTACACCATTCACAGAAAATATGCAATTCCTGAAGTTGTTTAAACAGATCGACATAATTTCGAATCTTGCAAAATATTTTACTCGTAATTTCATCAGCATAAATCAAAAACTCACATTCAAAACACCGTTTTACATCACGGGACGCTAGACATATATATCTCTAGATAAAATGTTATTTAAAAAAACTTTTTTAGCCCGGTTCGTCTAATTTGACAAGATTCACTTTAAAGGAAGGACATCACACTTGAGCTGTTCCAATTTCTTTACAAGTTAGACCCTTCGAATGCTTTACAAAAATCAATAAACACTAGTTCAACACTATCACCACCTTCTAAAGCTTAAGTCAAACAATTTGAGAACAAATCAAGATTTATCACAGTTGACCGGCCAGGATAAAACCCATGCTGGTTTACAGAGATGGAATTTTAAATTAAGAACATGATACGGTCCTTGATAATCGATTCAAATAACTTAGGAATAGCCGACAAAATGAAATACCGCGGTAATTTTCGATATCCGTCCTCCGTCCACTCTTGAAAATTGGGTTAATGATATTGGATTTCCAAATCGAAGGAAATACTCCACTCAGGAAACTCACATTGAAAAGGTATTTCGGTGGTTCAATCAAGATACAAGCACACTCTTTCCGAATGAATTTTGTTCGAGCTACAACTCATATTCAGATTTACATTCAGCAGAGCATGCATAATGTCATAGGCATGCAGAGTGTCATCCAAACAGGAGAACCAAGACCAAACAGGAATGAACGAGGAATAAATTGTTCAACTGCCAAGCTTATTATTTTATAAAACTAATCAATATAAGCTTCCAAACTACCCGTTTTATATCGATCCCGATTAATATTATCGAGAAACTAATTTAAAGCGTCATAGTCTCACTAGGATTAAAGACTAGAATTAAAATTTTTGTTAACATTAATACAATTTCCAAAAATTAATCGGATCTTCAGTGGTGTAATACGTGTAATACTCTTCGTGTAATACTCGAAGAACCACCAAGATCATCACAAGCAATGATTGCACCATGTATTTCCTCCACTGGTATGAATACCAGATCGAGGATATTGCTGCTCTGGCTATCGATGTGGTTAATCTGTCTTAGGCCGACTGAACAAATTGAGGTCTGGGATTAAATCACCATTGAATTTCAGAATATCATCTTTAATAGTAAGCCATTTTACTTTAGACAATTTGAGATCTCCCAACATCGTCACATGATCGAAATTAGTAGCCGCGACTGCTAATTGGTTTGAGAAAAATGCAAAGAGCTCCTCGTATCTAACAGCTGGGGATCCGTATGGAATGTAATCAATGACTATTAACATCAGCTATCCATTGATTATTGATCTGCCAGTATTTCTGTTTTTTGCAGATGGCAGTTGACGCTTTGTGAAGTTTAAAATACATTTTTTAACAGTTTAGTTTAGTTCCAGTATTTTTTTTCGAAATTATATGTTTTTGAAAATTAAATTAACAATTGGTGGTATCCAAAAAGTGGTAACAAATTAAATTTCTCATGTAAGAGAAAAAAGTTACTCAATTGTCCAGTATGTAATATAACTTTCACAATATTGTAAATTAGCAATTTAAAGTGGAAAACTGTGACGTGGCAAGGTCGTACTGAAAACAATGCGAAAAACAACAAAAAAAAGTAATAATCTACATTGTCTACGAATATTCTACATAATCTACGCATTTTCGACATTGTCTACGCCAAAATGAATTGTCTACGCTATTTTCGACACCAACATGTCAATAATTCCGAAGTACGCGTAGACGCACAACACTGGTTTCGTTACACGCTCATGAGTATGCCTTAAAGTTCAATCACCAATTGTGTCGTGCAAATGCAAAGTGCGTTATTTACGATTTTCAAACATTTTTTACATAACATATCGTTGGATTCGTGTTTCCAAGGGCTATGCAATGAAATCAAATTCGTTTATTTACCTTTTACTTACCTTTTTCCGTTATTAAAGTAGGTTAAGCTAAAGTTAAATGCAAAAAGCTTCATTTTTATATTTGAACGAAAATGTGCAAAACTCGCTATTTTCTGTATTAATTTCGAACAAGACTATATACGAGGGCGTAGTGAGAAGTCTGGTAATCGCAAATCCCACATGTCATGTGCCAATACCATCTGCCACTAGACCAAATTCAAATTTTCAGACAGATCTGTCATTTGGTTCAGTTTTGACAGCCATGGAAAATGATTCACAAGTGGTTTACTGATTTTCGTTGTGGTCGTACAAGCACAACTGGTGCCGAACGTTCAGGACGCCCAAATGAAGTCACCACACCAAAAATGGTTAACAAAATCCTTGATACGGTATTGCAAGTCCGCAGAGTGAAAGTAGCGAGGTAGCTGCGATAGTAGGCATCTCAGACGAACGTGTGTGCAATATATATATATTACACGAACATCTGAAAATGAAAAAGTTATCCGCGCGGTGGGTGTCGTGTTTGCTTACAATCGACCAAAAACGCACACGTGTGACAACTTCAGAGGTAGGTTTGGCGATGTTCAAGCGAAATAAAAAGGAGTTTTTGAATCCTTTCATAACTGTGGATGAAACATCCACCACGGATCCATCACTATACACCGGAGACCAAAGAACAATCATTGCGTCTCAGCGAATCTGCGCCACATCGATTACCTTCAAAAGGGGAGAACAGTCAACGGCGAATATTACTGCAACTTATTGGACGGTTTCTACGACGTTTTGAAAGAAAAATGGCCGCACTGCGCGAAGAAAAAAGTTCTCTTCCATCAAGACAATGCACAGGTACACACGTGAGTAGTTGGTATAGCCACATCCGTCATATTCTCCAAACTTAGCCCCCTGCGACTATTTCCTGGTTCCGAACTAGAAGAAATGGCTCCTCGGAAAGAGATTCGGCTCTAATGAGGAGATCATCGATGCAACAAAGCATTACCCTATTTTGAAGGGTTAGAGAAATCGTATTATTAGGAAGAGATCGAAAAATTGGAAAAACGTTGGACTAAGTGTATCGAGCTAAATGGCAACTACGTTGAAAAATATTTTTTTTGGCCGAAAATATCATTCCTTAGACGTGTATTTTGTTTTGCTTCTATAGATTTTACCAAATTGAAATTTGATAATAAAAAATATATCAAGTATAGTTATGGAAAGTGATGAATACTCTGTTGTTATTTTAAATGGTGGAAAAGCACGAAAGCGAAAGGTTTTAAATTATAAAAGATCCAGAGAAAAACAGAACAGGTAAAACATTAAATGTTTATACTACAGTGCTGGCATTATGATTAAGCCACAACCAAAAACGCACTCCTATTTATTTATTAACTGAAATGGAGAATCACCGTTATGTTTGTATAATAAAAAAAAGTAGCTTAAGTTCCTTTTTATGACGGGGGTTACTCATTTCAGTTAATAAATAAATCTTGTGGCTTAGTTGAAATTCCTCCAGTGTATTCTTTTATCAATTTTAATTTATGCATTTTCGTCAGGTACAAACAAAAGCGGCCACCGATTGTGCCAAGTTGCAAAATGTTTTACGCAAACTCGACGAAAATATTGCAAAGATTTGTTTCTAGGAGCCAAAATTCGTCGCTAAAAAGAACCGTGTCCGTGGCATATTACGTGAGAAAAGCTAGTAAGAACAACTCGAGAGTATGTCACGTTGCTTTTTGTGGAATATTGGGAATTAAAAAAGATCGAGTGTTTCCACTTGCAAAAAGGCGTTTGAATACAGATTTCGAACCAGTTGACCGAGAAGGCGACCAAATTGGCACTCGAAATCAATATAAAAAGGATGCTATAATAAACTTCATCAGAAAATTTAGAACAATCGAGGTACACTACTGCCGTAGCAAGATTGCCAAAAGACAATATTTACCTAGTGACCTAAATATTAACAAGATGTTTATGTTATTTATATCGGACCCTGAGATAGCTGATTTAAACATAAAAAAGTTACTTTCGGAATATTTTCAATAGTGTCTTTAACATCGGTTTTAAAAAAAGAAGAAAGTATTGATTGAAATTCTGTCGTGGAAATAACTTGCACTTCAGTTTTGATTAAGAAATAATAATTTGTAACATTGTGGAAATCTTTATTATTTATTTTCGATCCGATTGGATTTTTATCGCCAGTCACGATTACATTAAAAATAAAATTGCAACGGTTGTGGTTGGAAAAGCTTGATTGGGATGATCTTTTACCAGATGAAACGGCGAAACAATGGACTGAAGTGAGAAGTGAGTTGAACGAATGTGGAAAAGATAAAATACCAAGACGAGTTAAATATGATACTAAAGTAGAACTGCATGGGTTAAGCGGTCGAGTCAGAGAGCATATGCAGCGGTAGTCTATCTAAGGTCAACTGACGAAAATGGGCAAGTACATACTAACATCGTAGCTGCGAAAATTAAAGTAGCACCGTTAAAACAGATTACGATCTCAAGGCTTGAACTTTGTGCGACGGTTTTACTGGCGAAGCTATTGAAAAACGTGATGGCGGTTATAAATAAAGAAACCAAAGTGTAGGCCTGGTCCGACTCACAGATCGTGCTTGCGTGGCTATCTAACTATCCATCAAGATTGAAAACCGGTGGCCAATTGAGTCAGTGAAATCCTGAAAAGTGTACTGTCGGCCAGTTGGAACTATGTACCATCAGAACAAAACCCTGCTGCGACAATCGAAAGAGAAATGGCCAATTTCAAGTAAACTAGAGATCGAGTTACATCAAGAACAGCGAAAAACCTATCCATTGGCGAGCTGTAATGCAATGATTGAAACAGGGTTAATTGAGCAGCGAACTTCTGAGATGTCGTCTTTCTCGAAATTGCGAAGAGTCCTGGCGTACATGTTCCGGTTTATTCACAATGCGAAGACAAATCACTCTGAAAAAAAATCAGGTGCTGTTTCAGTCCAAGAGCTGAGAGAAGCGACAAATAGCATGCATTTCAAATGCGTTCAAGGGCAAGAATCTAAACCTGAATTAAATCATCTTCGCAAATATGGCTTTGTTCCCAGAGGAAGTAAACTGGAATCATTGAGTCCATTCATAGATTTAGATGGTGTACTGCGAGTTGGTGGACGACTGGAGAAGGCGAATGTTGCGCATACAATCAAATGCATCAAGTGATTTTACCCAAATCTCTCAAATTGGGTAAACTGATTATCGCTTACGTTTATGATCGAAATTTCCTTCGTTGACGTCACATTTAGTCAAGCAACAGTATTGGATAATCAATAGTAGAAATATGGTGCGACATATGATGCGGCGTGCACTACGCGGGGCCCATCAATATACATATTAAGTAATAATAGGAGGAGCGAAACCACTTAAGGCTTACATATCTGTCTTCGTGTGTATGGTGACGAAGGCGGGGCATCTGAAACTTGTGGGCGACTTAACCACAGGCGCGTTTATTGCAGCGCGTAGAAGGTTTTCAGCGAGAAAAGGGATTTCTGCTCATATATTTAGGAATAGCGGGACCAATTTTCTGGGAGCCAGAAGAAAACTTGATGAGATGACGAAAATCTTGGCGGCAAATCACTTCAAGAATGCAAGTCTATGGGAAGCGATGGTCAAATCCATAAAGACTCGTCTGTTAATTGCAACAAGAAATGCACACCTTACTTTCGAAGAGATGGCCACCCTATTGTGCCAAATAGAGGCAATACTAAATTTCAGGCTTCTATATCCAATAGGTAAAGACGAATCCAGTATCGATGCTCATACACCAGGCCATTTTTTGATTGGTGCAACTCCATACTCTATTTCCGATGAAGAATTATTTGTAGTACCAGATAATCGCCTTTCAAGATGGCAAAACATTCAAAAATGACTGCAATTCTTTTGGAAAAGATATCAGCTGGAATATTTTTGCCATCTGCAGCACCGACACAAATGGAAAAGCCAAGAGAAAAGTTGGAGATGTCGTATCTTTGGACAGAATTGTAGAAGTTCATAGAGGAGACGATGGGAACACCAGGGCAGCGAAAATAAAAATTGCAAACTCCATATTAAAGCGATCCATTATAAAACTGAGTTCACTTCCAACAATCAAAGAAGATTAACGGTTTCCGTTAAGGCCGGGATTATGTAAAGGCGAGATATCAATTTGTACCATTTATAAATTTGTACCATTTTTGTAGACGAAAAAAAACACACAATTCATGTAACAGCTGCGAACGAGGTTACACACACGCGATTTTGGTGATAAAACACAAAAAAATTAGTGTTTATCTAAGAAAGATGACCAAACATCGAGAACTATTCACAAATTTAATAATTTTTTACACCTGACTGCCACCAGATTTAGGGAGAAATATTGCAAGAAGTCTGGTCGTGAATAGGTCAACCTTATCCAGGTGCGTGTAATAAATTATTTTTGTGTTGGGATGCGGAATTGGCTCCAAACTGTAGAGGTTTCAAATAGGTAATCGTTTAAGGTCGGTGTTGGCTTAGAGCACTCATTACAGACCAATATTAGACTTCTGAGTGTTTGATATTTCAGTATAAATTTCTAATATAAAGTAGGAATGTTGGGTTGTTGAGTGCAGCGGAACACCTCTATATCTCCATATCTCACAATCTCTGAGAAGCGAAAGAAAATGAACGCAAGAAGCAGGCAAATGCATTAACTTCTTATTTGCAAAAACCGAGATCTCGTAGAACAACACAGTTGCAATGAAACCGTGAAACCCTTAGACACAATTCACGATGTACATATAGCGGTAGAATCGTTAGTATGCACTCAAAATAATGAAATATATGAAATTTCTTCAGAACCTGCTGAATGGGGAAACATTATCGATAAGGTAAGGCAAACTTTAATTGAGAAAAGGCCAGTGCAAATAGTAAAATATAATTTTCCTGTAAGTAAAGGCAGACAGTTTACGTCTTCGTTATATAGTAGACAATTACCTAATGGAGACAAATTTTTAAGACCCTGGTTAATTTATTCAAAGCAACTAGATGCGTTTTCTTGTTTTGACTGGTCACATTTGTCACGGGATTTGAAATCACATGAGTCATCTCGCCAACATTTGGAAAATGCAATTGAATGGATGGAGTTTAATTCAGGTTTAACAATTAATTTAAAACTAAAAATACGATTGATGCTACTCAATAACTACTACTTAAATGGCAGTTTCGAGATTAATCGAATTACTGGCGAAATTTGATCAAACGACTGCAAATTATTTACAAAGTGTTTGCTTAAGAGCCACCAAATACCATTTTCTAAGTACGCTTTGGAAGAATTTACTAAATTTTACTAAATTTTTATTGTTGAATGATCGTGAGGTAAATTGAATGATAATGATAAATTGATCAAAAATATTATAAAATTTATTTTACACATTCATGTAATCTAAAATGCAACAATTATAACTTAATTAATAAAAAACCAATAAAATAATGATAAATAAAAAATACAAAATATTAAGATTTAACCTCGAGTATCTTGATATATAGTAAGTTAACATTCAATGATTTTAATTCGAAAGAGTAGCCTTCTGTTTAACTAATAATAAATATTGATCCCTAACAAAAAAATGAGTTTCGATGAGAGAGATGATCAACTGAACTAATAGACAAGTTTGACCACTTTCTCATACTTGTGGACTGATATAGGGGGAACGTTGGTTCTGATTGATGCTAAATCCGTTTGGATTTGAACTATTTAATCGCTTACCAAACTGTTATAACCTATTTGCCCGTTCACAAACGAATGAGTTTTGTTGAGAGGGATGACCAACTGAACTAATAGACAAGTTGGACCACTTTCTCATACTTGTGGCCTGATATATTGGGGTGGATTTGATTGATGCTCAAACCGTTTACATTTGAACTATTTAATCGCTTAATAAACCATAAACAATTTGCCCGTTCCCAAACGCAATTATTTCGATGAGAGGGATGGCCAACTGAACTAATTGACAAGTTTGACCAATTTCTCATACTTGTGGACTGATATATTGGGGTGGTTTTGATTGAAGCTCAAACCGTTTAGATTTCAACTATTTAATCGCTATACTAAACTGCTATAACCTATTCGCCCGTTCACAAACGAATGAGTTTTGTTGAGAGGGATGGCCAACTGAACTAATTGACAAGTTTGACCACTTTCTCATACTTGTGGTCTGATATAGAGGGGTGGTTTTGATTGATGCTCAAACCGTTTACATTTGAACTATTTAATCGCTTACTAAACCATAAACAATTTGCCCGTTCCCAAACGCAATTATTTCGATGAGAGGGATAGCCAACTGAACTAATTGACAAGTTTGACCACCTTCTCATACTTGTGGCCTGATATAGGGGGGTGGTTTTGATTGATGCTCAAACCGTTTACATTTGAACTATTTAATCGCTTACTAAACTGTTATAACCTATTTGCCCGTTCACAAACGAATGAGTTTTGTTGAGAGGAATACCAAACTGAACTAATAGACAAGTTTGACCACTTTCTCATACTTGTGGCCTGATATAGGGGGGTGGTTTTGATTGATGCTCAAACCGTTTAGATTTGAACTATTTAATCGTTTACTAAAGTAGCGTTTCTTAGCGCGTTGGAAGAGCTGTTTGATTTTTGAAGAAGTTACCGAACTGATTCATGTTTCCTGAAAGTAATCGAAGAAGCCAAAGTAGTGTTTACCCTAGAAAAAAGAAAGAGTTTTGATTATGAATCCGAAGATCAACCAATCTTAGACCGACAAGTTAATTTGAAAATTAATGTCTTTAATTTCATTCTTGACACTTAGTCATTAACCCAATTTCAGACAGATTTGAACAAATGAAATCGTATACTATACAACATATAAATTTCTTTACAATATATTTGATTTAAAAAATAAAAAATAAAAACCGGGATAACATGGATATTGAACATGGATATGGAACAGAACTATGTGAAGAAATCATTAGTTTTACGGTTATGATGCCATCTCAAATGGAACCTAAGCAAGTTCTAAACCACCTACATCAAACCCAAATGATAACAGTTTTCCCTAACTTGTCCATTGCAGTGCGAATCATGGTAATATTGCCAGTAGGAGTGACTACTGGAGAATGGAGTTTCTCCAAACTTAAAATTATTAAAAAATATTTAAGGTCGTCAACAGAACAGGAACGCTTAGTAGGATTAGCAATGATGTCAATAGAAAACTTGTTCAAGATTTCGCCGAGCTTAAAGTTCGTAAAGTGGATTTTAAATAACATTAAATTCAAAAAGTTGTTTTACCGATTTAATTTTATTTAATAAATGATTTACATATGTATTTGACGGGGTTCAGAATACCAACCTATTTAATTTCGTTGCCGATATTGTTTTTGGGAATTCTGGTTTACTCGTATTTTAGTTATAGCATCTGTTATACAAAAATTTTACCTTGATTACCAATATACAGTACGACGTTTGGGTGATACGATAATTAGCTTTGATGCTATTGGTTAAATGGAGCCGTTCTTTAGGTATTTGGTATGCGTGATAAATTAGGTGGATTCGTGTGACAAACATTTATTGAGAGGGGAATATTGATATGATTTTAGCTTACCATAATTAAGCTTCGGTTTTATTTATTTTCATTTGGAGAGGCCAGGCTGAACGGTGTATACCAAACTTATATATTATCTAACCTACGATGGATAACTCGGTAAGTTATTTTAAACTTAGATTTTTTCTAATAATGTGGTTCAGTTATTAGTGATTGTGTTGTATGTTGATAGGCTATCTCGTGACCATAAACCAACCAGCTATACGTTACCCAAGCTGAGATTTTTTTGGATCGGCGGCCTCTTAATTAGTTTTATAGAAGCTTATTTGGAGTTTACTTGGATTTAATTTATTTAAGGCATATACGGAGGCAAGCTGGTTTATTCGGAAGCTGCTGATTAGAAGTTTACTTTTGGAACTTCTTATGTTTAGCGATATAAAAATGGCGCGAGTGTACGGGAATTTATTTTCCCACTTAATTCTTCAGTTTCATCACACAACAGGATAAATTGTTTGGGTGAGTGTTTGAACAGATTACAGTAATAGGGGGTAATTCTTATAAGTTTTTTTTGCTTTCTTACTAAATTAAATTATTTATTTCCAATAAACTCATAAATATTAGATTTTATAATTATTTTGCTTCAACCATTAGATCTGAAAAATTTTAACTTAATTTTGGCATAAATTATACAATCTCTAAAATGAAAGTGGTCATTGTGTGAGTAGTTACCGATAGTACACGTATATGGTTTGTTCTACTGCGCAACCTAGTGACAAAGAATCCCTAGCCGTTGAACCTGCCCGACCCATGGAAAACGTGTAGTCTCTAGGGTGGTCAGTAACATCGGCTGTATTTAAGCTAATTCACCGATTTGGTTTGCAAAGAAAACCAAAGATGAGTATTCTGTATTCTGTACATACAAAGAAAGGCCGGTTGAATTGCAACAACTATCCCGGAATATCTCTACTCAACAACGACTACCAGATATTTGCCAACGCAACCTTTTATAGCGAGCGGAATAGTGCTACGATAACGTCATCGCTATACATTTTCTATTTATAGATTTTACACTGGCGTATACTAACATTTCGAGGAACTGATAACCATGTGCAAAGTATTAATGCGGATGACTCTAAAAGCAAGGCGAGGAAGACAATCGACCAGAGGCTTTCAAAATATAATCAAGAGTGCGGCAAAGAGACCCAATAGTGCAAATTATATTATATTCTAAAGGCGCTTGGCTAAGCTGCTTAAATTATAAATCCGCTAGATCAAGCCACTTAAGATAGGTATCCAAACGCATTTGTTATATTTAAAAACAATTTAAACACTTTTAAATGTTAATTTCATTTAAATTTTCTTAAATTAATTTTATTATGTTGGGTGCCATTGACAGCGTGCTCAAAATTGTTTATGCACTCGATTGAAAATAGAATAACAATTCAAACTGTATAATTATAGACAGAGAATCCAAAGCAAAGACAATCCTTCAGGTTCCAGTTACAAAGCTAAAATATTAGTTTCCTATACCATACTGCATGGTGATCCAGAACTGAGTATATTTGAGGAAAGCAGAAAACGGAATTGTACCATTTTAGTGCAATTTCCAGGCGACGGGTATGTCCTCGTCGAAACTTAAATGTCTAGAAAGCCGAATGGAACCTTGGTTTATAGATAACTCTCTTAAGTATTTCTTTTTGATCTAGACAATATGCCTTCTAAAAGAGTAAATTCATTTATATAGGCTAAAATGCTACCCTCCCTCCCCCTAGGAGGTGGGCAATATTCATAAATAATTACCTAAAATATGAATTCAGCCATTCTTTGGTACAAGTATTATTACAGCTGCATATGTAGTTGAATCTGAATTTCTTTGAAACTGGTCAAGGGAGCAGACAAATTGAATTAGTTTTGGGTGGTCGTGATACATCCTTCCTGTCGTTCCCACCAATGGTTGGTCACGCTGTTTAATGCATAATCTAAAAACCATTTATTTACCAAAAAATTTACAAGCGTTTCATTACACCCTCATGGGTATGTCTTAAAGATCAATCACCAATTATCTTGAAGAAGTCACTCAATTACATACATAACACAAGGAATACCTTTATCTTTCTTCAAAAATTTTCAAGTCAATCAGTCGAGCTTTAACATTTGTGCTCTAAATTGTGGCGGATTTATGTAAAAATCAACAAGAAAAAGCCAAGTCTCTGCGCCAGAAAATTATAAGATCGTGGTATTTAACGTTGAAATTAAATTTAAAATTTTTCATTTTTAATAAAAATGATTTTCAAATTTTCTAAAAAAAATTACTGTAAATACTGGTAAATTTCAATGAGAGTGACGTGTGTGTGTGTAATTCACCATTGAAAGCTTATTTCAATTAAATTTATATTTTAAAACTACCGTTTTGAATACGAATATTCGATTGTGAAATTCCATTAAACTAAATAAAACATAACGGCCCTAACGCTCAATTAGCTACTAAAATACTTGTATAGTTACTAAACTCACTCAAAATATACAAATACATTGATAACCACTCACCAAATTTCACTGCTGAGTATTTTGAAAAAAATAAAAATATTTTTAACTGTTCTTATGACGACAGAACCTCCACTTCACAAATTTTGGCATTTTTTTAAGATTTAACATTTTATCACATCACTCACATAAAATAAATTATTAATTTCACTAACTAACACTCAAATAATCACTCAAGTCACAAAATCACAAACAAATAATTTAACTAAAATTAATTTCTAATCAACAATTAAAATGGAGTCTCAAAAAATTACACAACACTTCAACCACTCTACGCAAACGTTTTAATCGTACTATGATCGTTGTACCGATTGACGTGGCATCGTTGGGCCACTAAATGCACAGTTATGCTTTTGTTTTTATAAATGTATTGGTGGTGAATACAGGGTGGGCCATCTTTTAGTTTTATTTTTATTTGAAAAAAAACATACATTTTGTGATGAAAAGTCAAATTTGTTTATTGATGAGGAAAAACGGTTCTGGTCATTTATCCGGCGACGACAAACTTGGCGACGGTCAACTCGGCGATGACCAACTCGGCGATGGTCATTATTTTAGCAAAGAATAAACCGAAAATCTATATGTCCAAAGTGATTTTTCACAATCCGTTTTTCATGTTGTACTGTGGGAAATGCAGGAAATGTTGTTCTTTAAAAAATAAATGCAACCGTGAAACAGTTAGCAGACGCAACGATGGAAAATCCGGCGCAACTAAGAGCAAAGGTCATTGAAGATATGCTGCTACAGTGCGAGGTATTTTGCCAACTGGCAGTTCTATGCACAGAAACATCCAAACAAGGAGAATTAAGAATTAAAGAGCGCCAGGTAATCTAGAACCTCGCGAAGTTATTAATATACCTGAGTGTCGCGGTGAGCAATAATTTTGTGTACATATCCAGTGCATAATATACAATTTGATATTTGTATTGTATTTTTTCTCATGCGTCTGTGCCTTGTGTATGTAAATTTTACGATGGCAAGCAAAGAAGCACAATCATCCTAACCTTAATACGAGAAATCCACGCTCTTCACTACCACCACAAATTCCACCTAGAAGGTATCCAACGTAACAGCGTAATCTTCCAGTCCCAGCCATGCGGAATTCCGGAACTACTACACGGCCATAAATACCACAAACTTTGCATAGATCATCCCAAACAAATATCCAAATTACCCAACGTCACATCAGTTCCAGCAAATAAATAGGAACTTCAACAATAACCCCCTACCTAAACCGGTACCAATGGATTGGCAATCCATTCATTCGAAACAAGTCAACTACCAAAATAGACCTCAGAACTGGATAAACTGACCAACCTGCCAAATTCCAAAGAATTTACCACTGTGAACCCTAGAATGGGGCATCAAATGAATGCGTACGACTCACAATATGATCAATCATTCCTAGAATGTACTGGTACTCAAGAAAATCCGATCACGAGTGAAGAGATCGAGGAAAACCATTGTGGCGAAGAACAGGAGCAATACGGACTTATAGACGACGTTAATTTCTTAGATTAAGGAGCTCTTCGCTGCCTTATCTAGAGCATAGGGCGAAGAGCGGAAATACATTTAAGTTCTTAATCGACACAGTCAAATACAAATTATATTAAAGCACAATATGTACGGAATACTCTAGATAACGAAAAACCATTCATTACGAATTCGGTAGCTGGCGGCATCAAGATTACCCATCATGCACGGATAGATCGTTTTGGGCCAGAGGCAAAATTGAAATTCTTCATTGTCAAAAATCGTTCGACGGAATAATAGGCAACTGCGAGCGACAATTGACACCGATGGAGGATTCATGACGATATACTCGAACATCAAAATTCCGTTAAAACAACATTTAGCCAATTCGGCCAACAACATAATCATTCGAGATTCTCATCTTAATCAAGAACAAAAAAGAAAGCTAAATAGTCTACTTGGCAACTGTCCCCGCCTCTTTGCTGATCCTGAAGAGAAACTAACCTACACAACTAGTGTTGTAGGAGAGATTCGTACTATCAATTCGGAGCCAGTCTATTCCCGACCATACCCTTACCTGGTTTGTTTGAAAAACGAGGTCGACAAACAAATTAATCAATTACTGGACGACGGCGTGATCAGACCGTCCAAATCGCAATATGAGAAAAAAATACAGAATGGTTATTGATTATTGGAAGTTAAATTCAATTACCAATGTATACAAACATCCTATACCAGAAATCAACGACATTCTGTTAAATCTGGGGGAAAACCGATATAGAGAAGACCGCGTTTTCTGTAAATCATGGAAACTATGAATTTACACGCCTCCCATTCGGCCTCAAAAACGCTCCTTCCATCTTTCAACGCATTCTCGATGACATACTTCGTGGTCACATCGGAAAACGGTGCTACGTGTACATCGATGACATCATCATATTTGGTGAAACGGTAGACCAACACTTTAAGAATATGGAAATTTGATTCAAAGTTCTTGAAGACGCCAATATGAATATACAGCTCGACAAGTGCGAGTTTTTAAGGGATGAGGTAGATTTTCTAATCTTCGTCATCTCGAAACATGGGATAAAGACAAACCCGAAAAAAACAAAAGCGGTAGCTGATTTTCCTGTACTGACTACGCGAAACGGAAGATGGACACGTGTCCAAAGCCCTCTCGAAAACTAAACAGATCAAGCTCACTGAGGCAGAAATAAGTGCCTTCAATCAAATTAAACACTCACTGGTTTCAAAAGATGTAATACTCTCGTTTCAAAATTTTCTAAAACATTTCGAACTTACTACCGACGCTTCCAACTTCGCTCTTGGTGCAGTACTCCCCAGGAAGGTCGACCAATAAATTTTCTTTCTCGAACCTTAATTGAGGCTGAAGAAAACTACGTGACTAACGAGAAAGAAATGTTCGGATCAAAAAAGTGGTGAACAAAAATAATAATTCCAGAATGAAGCGCTATTGGAGGAATATAATTATGAATTATACCTTGTTGCAGACGCATTATCAAGGATACAAATTACCTCAAGTATAAATTGTAATGTTAATTACACAACAGAGAACCCGATTAACGCTTTCAGGAATCATTTGTTACTAAACGTAGGCGAAGAAACCTCATACCAAATACTTAACCCTTTCCCAAATTATACTAGACACATTATCACCCAAGCACGGTTCACCAGTACGGACATAACAAATCTCGTTAAATGATATCTCAACCCTCATACTATTAACGGACTCAAGACAACTGAAAACATAATGGGAAAGGTTCAAGAAGTATCTTTTGCGGTAATTTTCAATGACTTTTCGGCACATTTCGGGCGGTATCTCGGCCATTACCTTACGAATATTAGTTTTCAATTCGTCAAGAGTTTGAGGATTGTTTGCGTAAACACGATCTTTCGCGTAGCCCCACAAAAAGAAATCCAAAGGCGTTAAATCACAGGATCAACGTATCCACCAAGCGAAAAATGAGCTTCATCACTGAAGAAAATTTTGTTCGAAAAATCAGCATCGACGGCCTGTTTTTCCAACACCCAATTTTAACGCGTTGGTCGATTGTTAAATGCTCCATATTCTTAAATGGCAGAATGTCAACTAAATAAATGACAGCGTACTTGACGTTTATCTTTGACAGATGTCGGTATACAGATTTCTACTTTATCAACTTCGAATTGGATAACCCTATATATCCAATCCACTTCAGAGGGTATAAAATTCGATTTACATGGAATATGGTTCAAGACATTACGGACGAAACTCAACAAGAAGAAAAAATATTATCCGTCCATCGACGTGCACATCGAAATGCTCAGCAGAACAGAGATCAAATCATCGAAACTCACTACTTTCCGCGAATGAGTCCGAAAATTAAGACATTAGTGACCAGCCACCCAAATAAACCTAATTTTCTCCCTACCCCCATTCCAAATTATCCTGGTCACACCCTTCATCTTGATATATATTGAACGGAACATAAACTGCTACTAACCGCAATTGACAAGCTCAGTAAACTAGCCTTTTTAAACTAATAAAATCTAAGGCAGCGGAAGACATTAAACAACCACTAAGAGATATTATTTTCTTCTTTAGCGTGCCAAAAGTAGTAGAAATAGATAATGAATGATCTAATTCGAACTCAATAAGTGAGGTAAATAATCAAGTGGAGAGGTTTCACTCTACTCTCTCAGAAATAATGAGATGTTTAAAAGCCGATGGCGTAGAGCGAACCTTAGAGGAACTTCTTGAAAGAGCCACAAATGAGTATAACCACTCGATCAATTCGACAACGAGGAAAAAACCCATGTAACTCTACTTTGGCAGTGTTCCCAATGCGGATCCCGAACAGTTAGAACAGATCCAAAACGAAAATATGATCAGGCGAAAAAATAAACACGATAATGACTTAAAACTCCATAACAAAAGACGTAAACACATAATAGACTACCAGCCTGGGCAGGTAATTTACGTGAAACATAACAAAAGACTAGGATCGAAATTAACGGCACGATATAAATCCGAAATAGTATTAGAAAATAAGTATACCACGGTGTTAACGGAATCCGAGAAAGTATTCCAAAGTAATATAAAATCATAAAAGAAGAATTCTTTCTAATTACAGTTGTGCCTTGGGTAGCATCTCCGCAGAAATCCAAATACTCGATTATACAAATTCCCAGGTCGAATCAACTAGCACTGGTAATGCAAAAATACAGGACGGAAATTTCAAACTGAAGTTTTCTTAGACAGAATGAGAACAATAATGGACAGAGAATTGACAAATGACAACCCCTTACATCCCTACCTCGTACACGAAATTGTTGAACTACAGTCACTAATGGATAGTCTTAAAACACATAGAATCAAGCGGTCTTGGAATTTTGTTGGTAGCGCATAGAAGTGGATAGCGGGAATCTCTGACCATGACGACTTTGAAGTAATTAACGGTAAGATAGAAGCAGCACCCCAGCATACAGCACCCCGGAGGAAGCACTAAATTTCGCGAGTATTAAGATTATTAGTAACAAAGCATGCTTGCTCTATATTGTTTACATCCCGTTGACAACTCTGGCGTTATATGAGAAATAATTAGTTAAACCAGTTAAAGGTCATGGTTAACATTATTAAAGGTCATGGTAAAGTCTATAGTGTAACTAACGAATGTAAAACTGTAAATTCATTATCAATTTGTAATCAACCTAGCATCCTAGATATAAGTAACACTACGCTGAAAAAAATAAATTTTGTTTAATTGATGAACTCAAGTTTATCACCTCTTTATAAACTAGGTTTATTTATTTGATAAAAAATATATACGCGTGAAAAGTGATCTGTAAGAAAACAGTTAAGATATAAAAAGAGTTATAGTTTTGATAAATTAGTTACCAAAACAAAACTTAATTTTTAAAATTTAACAATTGATGTAGATTGAATAATATATATAAAAAGTTTTCTTAAGTTTGAAAATTGGTTTTTATCTTCGATATATTAATTTATCAGCTATTTAAATTTATAATATATTTTGAGATTTAAACAAACTGTAATAAAATGATATTTGTTGTAAGAATAAGCTCTAAAGCACAAAGTCCCCCCACGTATCAAGCAACTTAAGAAATTCAAAATCAAATTTAGTTGAAATGGATTCTTGGTTCAAAATAGAAATGCCTACCATTGTATTAATGTACCATTTTTTTATAACATTTTCACTTTTCATGCTTTAATTGTTTAGAACATAAAATATCTGAAACGAGGCGGCTAAATGCGTTAAAAGGTTTTATCTAACCATGGGATTTCATCAAACATCCAAATTTAGTCAAACGTTTAAGTCAATCGCTCAGTATTCCATCGGGTCGCGAAAATTCAAACCGATATTAAACGATAGAATTAACATTTGTCAAGCCGCTAAAAATTCATATCCTCTAAATTGAATTAAATTCGTAGATTGCTGATAATTTTAACACTTGGACCTACAGTTGTCTAGCGTAACTATGCCATAACAATCAAGAAGCATCTATTAAAAAATTTGTGCTAGTAAGGGTAATGATACTTTAATGCTTAATATATACTCGTAGTTAAGGATAGTAGTAATAATCAGAATACCTTGTGTTATACCTAATGATTCTTATAATTGCGAAGACTTCTTTATTACTAATATCGGCAATTCGTTTGACGAGCGTGATCATATTGAGTCTCAATTTAAATCCAGTCCTAACTACTTTAATGATTCATCATCTGTCGTCTCTGATTAATAACAGATACCAACGATTCATAAGTTGATTCATACGGTTATATAGGAGGAAAGCTTAGTTTTGTTTATTGCACCAATATTTGGCGTTCTGCGGCCTTGCTCCACGAATGCTAGTTCTGGAACCAAGCATTTCTCGTGTTTTTGATTATCTTACAAATTTACAATACCGTACATTTGCTGAGGCGGTGACTGATACAGCAGGACGGATAACAAATTACGGTTAATAATATTTTGATCAAACTACGAATAATGTCGGCTAATATTAAAGCACAATCTCGTCTCATTTCGATGCTGATATGCCAAGTCAAAATATGTTCGTAAGCCAAACCCAAAATACCTCGCAAAAATTATAGGCCTTAACCAATACAGGAAATCATTGCAAATTATTATTATTTATCATTGCTAAGTTTAGGGGGCTAGTCGTTGTAATTGTGCACAGAAAATATTACTTAGTGTGCCAGCGGTAAATTTTCAATAAGTTGACGAAGAAATGATGGTTGAAGCTTGTCCAAAGAAACAATCACAAAGCGTAATGCGCTTTCATATCTAATTTTAAGTTATAATAAAAGTTTTTGTTTTACGATGGTGGCTATGTGTTTCCATTGTTGACATATGATGTAGTTTACAACAGATTTTAGATCCGTAAATATTTAGACCCGTTGCATATTTTAACTAACCTTGGGATATGTGATGCGGGCTATGTTTCTCTAATATTAAAAATAGATGTGGCTGTAATGCTCTTAAATATTGAGTCCCTCGATTATACTATGTGTACCTAACCAATATAATATTAATTTTGATATGACCGGTGTTAACATCGCTTATTTGAACTCAATAATACTCGTTCATAAGTCACACTGGAACATAAATAATATTTTCATTTCGGGAAAGATTAATAAAATATTAAAAATTTCTGTTTTAATCAAAGATCTAAACATGCATAAGTCAACTAGTGCCAGCTATATTTTAGTCTAACAAATTACTTCCTACTGTAACGAGAAAATGAAATAAATCAGGAAAATTAACTATTGTGGCATCGAAGGTATTGTTGCATTAGAAATAACTTGGAAATCAAGCAATTTCAGTTCTCGGCGTCATTCAAAAAAAATTCTGCAATTTTCCAAATGTAAAGGGTGATTTTTTTGTGGTTAGGATTTTCATGCATTAGTATTTGACAGATCACGCGGGATTTCAGACAAGGTGTCAAAGAGAAAGATGCTCAGTATGCTTTGACATTTCATAATGAATAGACTTACTAACGAGCAACGCTTGCAAATAATTGAATTATATTACAAAAATCAGTGTTCGGTTCGAAAAGTGTTTCGCGATTTACGTCCGATTTATGGTCTACATAATCGACCAAGTGAGCAAACAATTAATGCGATTGTGACCAAGTTTCGCACTCAGTTTACTTTATTGGACATTAAACCAACCACACGAATGCGTACAGTGCGTACAGAAGAGAATATTGCGTCTGTTTCTGAGAGTGTTGCTGAAGACCGTGAAATGTCGATTCGTCGCCGTTCGCAGCAATTGGGTTTGTGTTATTCGACGACATGGAAGATTTTACGCAAAGATCTTGGTGTAAAACCGTATAAAATACAGCTCCTGCAAGAACTGAAGCCGAACGATCTGCCACAACGTCGAATTTTCAGTGAATGGGCCCTAGAAAAGTTGGCAGAAAATCCGCTTTTTTATCGACAAATTTTGTTCAGCGATGAGGCTCATTTCTGGTTGAATGGCTACGTAAATAAGCAAAATTACCGCATTTGGAGTGAAGAGCAACCAGAAGCCGTTCAAGAACTGCCCATGCATCCCGAAAAATGCACTGTTTGGTGTGGTTTGTACGCTGGTGGAATCATTGGACCGTATTTTTTCAAAGATGCTGTTGGACGCAACGTTACGGTGAATGGCGATCGCTATCGTTCGATGCTAACAAACTTTTTGTTGCCAAAAATGGAAGAACTGAACTTAGTTGACATGTGGTTTCAACAAGATGGCGCTACATGCCACACAGCTCGCGATTCTATGGCCATTTTGAGGGAAAACTTCGGAGAACAATTCATCTCAAGAAATGGCCCGGTAAGTTGGGCACCAAGATCATGCGATTTGACGCCTTTAGACTATTTTTTGTGGGGCTACGTCAAGTCTAAAGTCTACAGAAATAAGCCAGCAACTATTCCAGTTTTGGAAGACAACATTTCCGAAGAAATTCGGGCTATTCCGGCCGAAATGCTCGAAAAAGTTGCCCAAAATTGGACTTTCCGAATGGACCACCTAAGACGCAGCCGCGGTCAACATTTAAATGAAATTATCTTCAAAAAGTAAATGTCATGGACCAATCTAACGTTTCAAATAAAGAACCGATGAGATTTTGCAAATTTTATGCGGTTTTTTTTAAAAAAAAGTTCTCAAGCTCTTAAAAAATCACCCGTTATAAAAATATTTTTTATATTATTTATAATCTGTTTATATAATGTAAACACTCATCCTTTATTGTATTAAAGAGGATTGTAGCTGGTACAAGTGTATATAAGCTTTTGATTGTTTCATAAATCAAGTGTTTAATTTTACATACAAACTTTATGATTCGATACAAATTTTTATAAATTTTTGTTTTTAAAAGTTAATTTATCATATATAATCACGATTTATAAAATTCACAAAGAAAATTAACTATTTTACGTCAGCCACATTTTTATTTCATTCTGGAACAAGTGACGATATAAATCGGTCGCAGGATTTTAAAGTATTGTTTAATTATAATTTAATTGTGATAACAGTGATTAAGTGTGATTAAAAAGTGGATATTACTTATTAATAAATAGTTATTAATACAATTAAAGAAATAAGTGTTCATAAATTAAAAAGAAGTTTTTTGGTGTGTAAATTGTGTAAATTATTATAATTAGGTTATAGTTTACACGTTTAATAAATTTGTGGCTGTTGTGAGTAGTTGTGAGAATTATACATATAGTGACTCGTTTATTTACCTTGAAAAATGTCACTGGTTTAACATCACTGGAATCTACTCTAAAAGGGCTAAAATCCTTGTATTTTAGTACTGAAGACGTAGTGAGAGCTGAATTAAATCATTGGCTGTACATTTGATTTCCAGTGAGGCATTTTTTCATGCCAGTGCAAGTGTTATAAATTGTGTTGAGAATGTTTTATTGAGAAGTGTGAATGAGGTGGAAGTAATGTGATTATACTCATGTATTGATTGTTGCTGTAGGGATTTGTTCGCATTGATGTTAATTAAATACAACCAGATCCAAATATTGCTTGTGCAAATACGTTCCTAATATGTTCCTTTCAAGATTAATGTGAATATTTTAAGCAGGTGCTATGCTATCGCTATGTATTTTATTTACAACGATAATGGAAATTCGGCCTGTCATCTATTTTGGTTTGTAAATATGTTGATAGAATGAATTTGAATGATATCTGTATATGTGACAAATAAGGCGTTTAGTTTTATTTCAATTTTATTTCCTTAGATAACTTTATGGAGAAAATAACACAATTGAATTGAAAAATTAACTTAAGAACAATCATTAAGTTAAATTTTCATGGCAGAAACGTCTTAAGGTATTATAATCAACTCAAGTTTATTATCGAAACTCGCCGAAAAGATTTGAGAATCAGCATTTATAGATACGTAATAGGCGAATATATTAAATGGTCACTGCCGTTAGCGCAGAAACTTTCGGAACAAATTGTAGAATTATTTCCAACAGAAATTAAGGTAAGCGACTTTTCCGATTTGTTACAAACACACTACTACTTATGATAAATATTTATTTTGCAGGAGGTATACTTCAACAAAAAGAATAAAAAACTTGGCGGTATCTTGAGGTTCATCTGTCCATCAATATTATGCTATTTTTAATTTAAAATACACTGACATCTTTAATAAAACATAATATTAGAAAAAAATTCATTCGAACTTTGTAAATGAATTAAAAATAAGTCGAAGACCTGTTTCGGAGTACATTCATTTATTTCCGCGCCGTTAATTTAGACTAGATAAAGGAATGTAACTAGTCGAAATGGTAGAAACTCAGAACAAGAAAAGTTTTATCACATAAATTATCAGAATAAATTTCAATCCAACTGTTCGAACTGTTCAATTAAAATTTATTCTATTATTATATTTTATTGAAATGTTTGTGTTAAACAAATTCAAAATAATAATATAAAGTAGAAATTAATTCGTACAAATTTATTATTTCAAATTCTGTAAATGCCGGTGCGAATTTGAAGAACATCTAAATGTGTTTAATGGGGCAACGGCGTATAGTTGGGCAGAATTTGAAAATCACCGGCAAGCAACGAGCGCAACATAGACTACGCAGTCTAAAAAGACAAATACAGACGACGCTTTATTTAAATGGCCACAATATAAGGATAAGGATAGCTGGGATTAAAATTGGTAAATATATTCTTAATTATTATGAGATTAAAAAATGTTTAAGCTTTTGTAATAATTTCAGATCGATATAGATTTTAAACAAATGTATCCAAATGCAACAACCTTGGCTATGAATGCAACAACCTTAGCTCAAAATGACTTAATGGAAATTTGCACTACAAAAATCAAAGATGACACTAGCAACAAATTATTTAAACAATCTCAATTGTATTCATATAATCTAATACTGAAAATTTATTTTTATTTAACACTATTTTTAATTAAACACAGACAAACGTAACATGCACACCTCGAAGATGTACCTGCACCATATTTTATTTACACTTTGTGGCAACAAAAGTCAGCAATCTTCACAATTAGTCAACTTTTAGCTCCATTTTTGAATGTTTTCAATTTTTTCAAGTTGGTCGTCCCGATTTTACCGTCGCCGAGTTGACCACCGCCGAGTTGACGTTTCGGAAAGAGAATATCGTTCATATGCAATGTTACGGCTTCGTCTACAGGTCTGCATCCGAACATCAACATTTTTGATGACTTGAATCAAATCATTCAAGTTGTACAATTGTTTGTGGATGATTAGCATACATCGCACCTTTCAAATACCCTTCTAAAAATAATCAAGTAGTGTTAAATCCGGGCCTCTTGGTGACCAAGAAACTTCACAATTTCTTGAAATTATGCGATCAGCGAATTATATTGACAATAAATGAATTGTTGTACGACTTGCGTGGCATGTCGCTCCGTTTTTTTTTTGAAACCAAAGGTCGTTGACACACAATTAATTCAATTTGAGCCACAAAAACTAGTTAACACCTGCCCAGAAACCACACCAAACAGAGTCTCTTACTCTCTAAATTCGACAGTTTTGCTTGTTTGACGAAAAACCTTAATTTCGTTTAAGCATCCGATTAACAAAATGACGGCGATTTTAATCAATTCAATTTTTGTGTTAGTTAAATTTTGTATGGATGCCAATGATCAACGAGATCAACATGCAAAATGCGACGTAATGTGGTTCGTGAAATGTATAATTCTTGTGAACGATGCCTGGTTGATGTGCTTGGTTCATTACGAACACTTTCACTAACAGCTACCACTGTATGAACATTTGGTATTTAAAAACCAAATTATTTATTAGCTTCTTAATTTATTTATTTATTATTTAATTTAAATATGGAACGTCTTATTGCCAAGTCTAAATAATATTTCTTATTATTTAGACTTGGCAATAAGAGGTTCCATATTTCTTTTCTGGAAAAACTCTTAAACAAAAACTTAAAACTAATTGGTTTATACCCAGGTGCTAGTCAATTTTAATTAATTTATATAATAAATTTCGATACAAGGTGTGAAGACGCCACAATACTCCCCTCCGAGAGAGCTCGAATATCTATCGAAAATTTACGAATCTAGTCCTGGATACACGACCTGATCTTGTAACTGTTTTAGTACTTGGTGAAAGATCAAAACGAACGTTTTTGCGAACTTTTGGTTCCTCGATAGACAATTTAGGTCCGTCAGCGGAAATAATAAGTTCTGGTTCGTGAGTCGGTAAAAGTAAGTTTGTATAGTTGGTTCGTCCGTAATTTCTGATTGATTGTCAGAGTAACACGGTTTGAGTCGGCCGATAATTTTTGTTGATAACCAAATACGGTCCAGAATATAGTTATGGATCAACATACACGCCATGGGACACCCAAAGATGCATCATCATCACAATAATATACACGACATCCCAAAGTTGCGTCATCAGCTTTATTGGAAGAAACAATTCTACGAGTTTTTTTCACCACTTAAGGGAGTGTAATATACTCGCTTCGTCGCGTGGACTAAAACCAATAGGGTCATTCAGAAAATACCTTTTCTTTTAAGAGTAAAAGGAAGTAGAATATACTCGCTCTGAGTTATCCAGGTTTGATCGAAGATGTCATAAACCTTAACATCCGGAACTAAAAGTAAATACTGTTCAAATGAGTTGTGACCACGCCACGCCACGCTTGTCAGCTTTCGGGACCTGCCCAGAAAAAACCACGACAACCGGAGAATAAGGTAAAATTTTTATTTTCATGTGTCTTTATCTCGTAATTTCATTAAATTAACGGGTGAAGTTTTATTGTGCACTACAAGATAGACACAAAATTCACGGAGGCTCTAGTTAATCACGCACTATGAGATAGACGCGTTTAATACGAAAACTGTGCACTACGAGATAGATACAGCTAGTAGGCAGTTTTGTGCACTATAAAATAGACACAAAATTAGTGGAGGTTGTTAACCATGAAGTACTACAAAATAGACGTGAAAAGACGAAATAGGGTGTCACCAAGATTCCTAACACAAAACAAAGTTCGGAAGGGAGAAAGGTTTTCGATATCTATGAAAAAAATAGAAATATAGAGTCGGAAGAAGAACCAATCCCCCAAAAATTGAGTGAAACAGAGTAAATTACTGCACAATTAACCGCAATTGCGCAGCAACTCGCCAAACTAAATGAGGAGCAAAGTCAACAGGAACAATTGTTGACATTCTTAAACCAACAAATTGATACAGGTACCTATTAAATCGATTCAGCCGTTTGACGGAAATAGAAAACAGGTTACAGCTTGGCTAAAGACTGCTCAAGAAATATTAGCCATGTTTGAACCTTTAGTTCCACCCAAGCAATTTAGAATGTACCTACAAGCGGTAAAAAACAAAATTGAGGGCAAGGCGAAGGATATTATATGTCTCGCCGGGGATTCAGAAACGTTCTATGAAATAAAAGATATTCTATTAGACGCACTGGGAGATAAATTAGAACTCTTCTATTATAAGTCCCAGCTTTGGGTCCATAAACAACTGGACACCATGCCAGTCCATAGTTTTTATTAGCCAAAGAGATCGTGCATAATATAAAAACCTTGGCTAGACAAAATCCGGTTTATAATGCCTCGGTCTAAATTTAGCTCCAATGACAGTATAGCTGCGAACTCTAGAAAAAATATCAACCAAAAATAAAGTAATAAATGCTTTTCAACTAAAACCAAACGTTGAAAACCCACAACAAAGAAAACCTCAATGGCAGGGAAAAGCAAGAAGTGAAGCAAGCGCAATGGAAGTTGACGCTTCCGCAAGATCCAAAAACACATTTAAAAAATTCTTTAATACGCATGAAATGGGTAACGAAGGGAAAGATCCCGGCGTAAACATAGAAGTTAGTGAGAATTCGAGCGAGGAAATAGTAACTCCCGGGGACGAACATTTTTGGGAGGATCAGGAATCCGACTCAGAAAGTTAAATTTCCTTTCATACATAAAATGTTCAAATAGCCTCACCAAAACCCAGATCAAAATTTTAATAGACACAGGGGCGAATAAAAATATAATAAAACCAAACATAATATCTTGTCACCTGCTAACACCCAAACTGCGGTAAAAAATATTTTAGGGATACAGAAAGTAACAAAAAAAAAATCAATTTCTTTGGACACAGTTTGTCCAAAATATCATATTACGAACTAAAATTCATCGAATATATTGATGGGATACTACGATTCGAATCAATGGCCCAAATGAGGGCCAGAATTGATTATAAATCCGGTACCATCACACTTATGGACAAATCCTTAAACTTTCACAGATACTATCCATTTCACCATTTCTATAATCACATAATAAAGGTTGAAACTAACGAAAACGGTGAGTGGATAATGTCAAGCAACAAATCATTAAACGACGAGATCATACTACAGCCAGGATTGTATAAAGCGAACAACTGCCGATCATATCACTGCAAATGAACTAAATACTAAAGAAATATTTTCTTCCAGTCAAAAGAAAGAGATCGAATCAATAAGGAACCATGATTCAAGCGACCGGGACACAGTACATTCAGCCGGAGCGTCCTATTAACATGCTGTATAAGATAGCGGAAATTTCTCAGCGGATAATAAGAGATTTCGCTACTCGCCGCAAGTGGCAGCTCAATCACAAAAGAGAATTTAATTTGTTATATAATTACCAGCGGAAATTCCTTATTCATTTTGCATCTCTTTTTTCACTAAATAAAACATCCCAGCGGAATAAATATTAAAAGTGATCCTTAAAATGACAAATTGATTGATCTCCGAAGTAAAGGAACTCGGTAAATAAAATCTTAAAATTTAACAATATTCCGTCTTTTCGCCATACTAAAAGAATGACGATGAAATTTGGATAGAAGTATTGATCAGGGGTACAAAACTTAGGAAAAAATTCTAGGATCTGTTCATGCTGGACTAAACTAGGCCATTACATAACCAATCCTTTCGGAAATTTAAATTTTTTTATCTATTTATTTTCAGTTTTGGTCAATATCTCAAAAACTTCCACTAGTAACCAGAAACTTCCACTAGTAACCAATACTTTCGATTGTTTTTCTAAAAGCTTAGGTCATACTGAGACTAAAAGGAAAATTTGGGGTAAATTGATGGATTAGAATTTTCACTTTAATATTTTGATTTTCTGCGGCCAAATAAGTTATTTTCAGTTTTTGGCCAATATCTCAGAAACTTTCACTAGTAACCAATACTTTCGATTGTTTTTCTAAAAGCTTAGATCATACTGAGACTACGAGGAAAATTTGGGGAAAATTGATGGATTAGAATTTTCACTATAATTGTTTGATTTTCTGCGGCCATATAAGTTATTTTCAGTTTTTGGCCAATATCTCAGAAACTTCCACTAGTAACCAATACTTTCGATTGTTTTTCTAAAAGCTTAGGTCATACTGAGACTACGAGGAAAATTTGGGGAAAATTGATGGATTAGAATTTTCACTATAATTTTTTGATTTTCTGCGGCCATATAAGTTAGTTTCAGTTGTTGGCCAATATCTCAGAAACTTTTACTAGTAACCAATACTTTCGATTGTTTTTCTAAAAGCTTAGGTCATACTGAGACTACCAGGAAAATTTGGGGAAAATTGATGGATTAGAATTTTCACTTTAATTTTTTGATTTTCTGCGGCCAAATAAGTTATTTTCAGTTTTTGGCCAATATCTCAGAAACTTCCACTAGTAACCAATACTTTCGATTGTTTTCCTAAAAGCTTCGGTCATACTGAGACTACGAGGAAAATTTGGGGAAAATTGATGGATTAGAATTTTCACTATAATTTTTTGATTTTCTGCGGCCAAATAAGTTATTTTCAGTTTTTGGCCAATATCTCAAAAACTTCCACTAGTAACCAGAAACTTCCACTAGTAACCAATACTTTCGATTGTTTTTCTAATAGCTTAGGTCATACTGAGACTACCAGGAAAATTTGGGGTAAATTGATGGATTAGAATTTTCACTTTAATTTTTTGATTTTCTGTTTCCATATAAGTTATTTTCAGTTTTTGGCCAATATCTCAAAAACTTCCACTAGTAACCAATACTTTCGATTGTTTTTTCTAAAAGCTTAGCTCATACTGAGACTACCAGGAAAATTTGGGATAAATTGATGGATTAGAATTTTCACTTTAATTTTTTCATTTTCTGTTTCCATATAAGTTATTTTCAGTTTTTGGCCAATATCCCAAAAACTTTCACTAGTAACCAATACTTTCGATTGTTTTTCTAAAAGCTTAGGTCATACTGAGACTACGAGAAAAATTTGGGGAAAATTGATGGATTAGAATTTTCACTTTAATTTTTTGATTTTCTGTTTCCATATAAGTTATTTTCAGTTTTTGGCCAATATCTCAGAAACTTCCACTAGTAACCAATACTTTCGATTGTTTTTCTAAAAGCTTAGGTCATACTGAGACTACGAGAAAAATTTGGGGAAAATTGATGGATTAGAATTTTCACTTTAATTTTTTGATTTTCTGTTTCCATATAAGTTATTTTCAGTTTTTGGCCAATATCTCAGAAACTTCCACTAGTAACCAATACTTTCGATTGTTTTTCTAAAAGCTTAGGTCATACTGAGACTACGAGAAAAATTTGGGGTAAATTGATGGATTAGAATTTTCACTATAATTTTTTGATTTTCTGCGGCCAAATAAGTTATTTTCAGTTTTTGGCCAATATCTCAGAAACTTCCACTAGTAACCAATACTTTCGATTGTTTTTCTAAAAGCTTAGGTCATACTGAGACTACAAGAAAAATTTGGGGAAAATTGATGGATTAGAATTTTCACTATAATTTTTTGATTTTCTGCGGCCAAATAAGTTATTTTCAGTTTTTGGCCAATATCTCAGAAACTTCCACTAGTAACCAATACTTTCGATTGTTTTTCTAAAAGTTTAGGTCATACTGAGACTACGAGAAAAATTTGGGGAAAATTGATGGATTAGAATTTTCACCATAATTTTTCGATTTTCTGCGGCCAAATAAGTTATTTTCAGTTTTTGGCCAATATCTCAGAAACTTCCACTAGTAACCAATACTTTCGATTGTTTTTCTAAAAGCTTAGGCCATACTGAGACTACGAGAAAAATTTGGGGAAAATTGATGGATTAGAATTTTCACTATAATTTTTTGATTTTCTGCGGCCAAATAAGTTATTTTCAGTTTTTGGCCAATATCTCAGAAACTTCCACTAGTAACCAATACTTTCGATTGTTTTTCTAAAAGCTTAGGTCATACTGAGACTACGAGAAAAATTTGGGGTAAATTGATGGATTAGAATTTTCACTATAATTTTTTGATTTTCTGCGGCCAAATAAGTTATTTTCAGTTTTTGGCCAATATCTCAGAAACTTCCACTAGTAACCAATACTTTCGATTGTTTTTCTAAAAGCTTAGGTCATACTGAGACTCCAAGAAAAATTTGGGGAAAATTGATGGATTAGAATTTTCACTATAATTTTTTGATTTTCTGCGGCCAAATAAGTTATTTTCAGTTTTTGGCCAATATCTCAGAAACTTCCACTAGTAACCAATACTTTCGATTGTTTTTCTAAAAGTTTAGGTCATACTGAGACTACGAGAAAAATTTGGGGAAAATTGATGGATTAGAATTTTCACTATAATTTTTTCATTTTCTGTTTCCATATAAGTTATTTTCAGTTTTTGGCCAATATCTCAAAAACTTTCACTAGTAACCAATACTTTCGATTGTTTTTCTAAAAGCTTAGGTCATACTGAGACTACGAGAAAAATTTGGGGAAAATTGATGGATTAGAATTTTCACTATAATTTTTTGATTTTCTGCGGCCAAATAAGTTATTTTCAGTTTTTGGCCAATATCTCAAAAACTTCCACTAGTAACCAGTACTCTAAAATCCTAATCCATCAATTTTTCCCAAATTTCCCTCGTAGTCTCAATATGACCTAAACTACATATTAGAAAAACAATCGAAATTACTGGTTACTAGTGGAAGTTTTTGAGATATTGGCTAAAAACTGGAAATAAATTAACAAAAAAAATAAATTTTCAATTTTGTGATAGTGCTGCCACTTGCGGCGAGTAGCGAAATCTCTTATTTTCCGCTGAGAAATTTTCGCTATCTTATACAGCATATCATATTCGGAGTTGTTGACGAAAGTTGGCATAAAAACAAAGGACGTGGACGCCCTTTCTTCGTCGCCGGGAGGAGTTATACTTGTATGAAGTTAAAACTCTGTTATAGTGAGATGTAATAAAACCAATAAAATAAAATAAATTTTTTAAGGTTTCAATTAAGTCGAAACCTATATAGCTTCAATTAATTTATGTAATCAACTTCTTTATACAATTTTACAATTTCTTATCCATAGTTTTTACAGTTCCATTAAATATGGCGAATCATAGATTAATAGATTAGTTTTAATCCTCGAATTGAACAACTATAGACCACCCAAACCATTGTATGTAACAAAACTGCGGGAAGCCAATATAACAATTTATAAACGAATATATGGAATTATATTCTTAATAATCAAGATCTAATTAACCAACTTGAAATTGAAGAGAAATTACTGTGTACGATCGTATTCATAAGAAGATCGTTGTTTATTAAAAAAATTGTAAGATGAAATAGACAAGAATATCTTTCAATAGATACGTACGATAATCTATAAATAATAAAAGATGAAATTCTTCCTCTGTTGATTCAAAAATAATGTATTAACGTTATTATATGAATTTCTTAAAGACACAACAGTAGTATTCTTATATTGGATATGAAAAATAATAGACATAATAATTCGACAAAAGAGGAAGATATGCGAAGAAAACCACTGGCTTTATTCATCTAAAAATTCTGGTAGCTAAAAATCTTATTAAAAAAAAATTAAAATAAAAATTTATCTTAAATTAACAACCGAAATTGAATTTTTGGTTCGCTTTCAATAATAATTGTTAGCAACCGATTGTGCATTGTGCTCGTATAACAGAAAATTACAATAAATATTTGTGCGGTTTTACGTTTGGGCGATCTAGCAAATATATCGCGGTCGGGGGCACCTCTCGTTTTATCCGCGATCGAATTCACAATACACATAAATTTAAAGCTAAAGTGCAGTAGTCCACCTCTGACGATAAATGCAATGATTTGAAAATTGATTCAATTTAAACCATAAACCACAAGAAAATATTTCGATCAAAGCGAAAATGGCGCCAATAAGTTTTTCCCATTATACATTCTACGTATATAACATCGCAAATTGCAAATATGTAAATGCGTTCGGTTTACAAAAATTGATCAAAGTAAATATTTGCAAAATCAATTTAAAAAAATTATATGAGATTGTGCTTGATGTACACTGGGTACGAAATAAATTAAGAAATTGATTTGTATCCCCTCTATAAAGCTGAAATTGCTTATGAGGTAGCCGCAGAATTTTACAAACAATGTAAGGTAGCATGGAAATAATTACTTATCCCAATTTATAGATGCTTATGTCACAATATGTAAGTTAAAAAACCAAACATGCCTGACGACATAGGCAACCCTAAAAGCTCGTTGTCATATCACCAAATCATTAAAATCATCCAGAGCTGTTAAAGAATCATACAATTGATTTTTGCGTTGACAATGTCGATAATTGACAGAATATGTAGACAATTCGTAGAAAATGTAGAATATTGGTAAGGTTGACCTGCCTACCACAATGTTCAAGGAGTAACATTTGACCCATTTGGTTTATTGTACACCTACATGGTTATTGCACGGTCTGGTGTAATAAATTATTAAATTTTGCAAAATCGACCTTTAAATTTAAAATTTGAAGCCTTTGCCGTTCCGGGCCAATTCCGTCTAACCTGACACAAAAATAATTTATTACACAAGAGGCCTCCTGCCCTTCAAAAAGTCTACGGAGAAACATTTTACTCAATATTTGATGGCTGTCTGGTGTAATAAATTATTAAAATTTGGTAAAATCTTAAATAACATACGAGTGTTAAAAGAGATGCCCAAAAAATTTCTGTTCCGAAAACACGATTAAAAAATGGCGCCAGTTCAGGGAAATCTATTTTAAAGGGTGAAGAAAATACAGTTTATGATTTAAATAAGTCGTGATTTAATGAAAAGGACGATTTTATTTTTAACTTGGATTCCAAATAAACCTTATCCAGCCATCCTCACTATTTATCCATCTGGTGACACGATGAACATAGCCGATCAAAGAATGTTACAACAATGGCGAACTTGGCCGATGTGATAGATCTGCCTACAAGCGAAGAGAGAGGAAGCACTGAATCCGTGCATGGGGATAGAACATCCGCTAATCCGTTTGGAAAGAGTGCCTTAATGCTGAAATCCCCTAAGATGGGAGCGATGACCAGTATATTGGAGAAATGCTTTTCATCGCCTTCTTTGGGTAGGTACAAGGAGAAAACCAAAGAAATATGGCTAACCATGCGTGGGGAAAAAAATTGAGGAACTGGAGCCTAGTAGAAAGAAGCCATAGTAAGAAAAGGAATACTAAGGCTGCTCCGCAAGGCAATCATCAGAACGTCCAGTAAGCACTTCGAATGTCGGAGATCCTTATTAATAACGATGAATGCGCCAGTTAAAACTTTGACCCAGGAGGCGTTACCGGTGAACAAATACATGGACGAGGTTACCACATCTGAAGAGGTGAGAGAGACTCTGAAAGCACAGTTTGAAGGTGTGAAAATTGTCTGTTTTGTTAATTCACTCACAAAGGCCTACCGGGGAATGCAAACAGCGGCTGTTAGCTTCCCTAACATTATGGTTGGGAGAGGTCTAAAAGTGGGTAAAGTTTGAATCAGCTAGGTTAGCATTGTCGAATCCGGGAAACATAGAGCTGACTAGATGCTTTAAATGCCACGGTTACGGGCATTAGTCATAGAACTGTAGAAGTGAAGCCGATAGATTAAAGCTCTGCAGGAGATGTGGTGAAGAAGGGCACTTTGCTAAGACTTGCCAAAAAAATTCAAAATGCATGTTATGCGACGAAACGGCCAAAGGCTGTAGCAAACACGTAACTGGTAGCGTTAGATGCCCGGCTTACCAGAAAGCGTTTCAAATGGAGTGTTGGAAATGAAAGTCATTCAAGTCAATCTTAACCACTGTGAGGTTGCCCAGGATCTGCTGCAGCAATTCGTACAGGAAGTGGAAGTGGACGTTGTAATTGTGTGTGAGCAATATAAGAACCTTGATAGACGGTGTTGGGTTTCAGATAGATCAAACCGAGTTGCTGTACCGGTTTGCGGTACTTATCCCCTACAGAAAATTGGAGGGAGTATTGCACTCTGGTTTGTCAGAGCCAAAGTGAACGGCGTTGATAATACATGGGTCATAGCATGCGCCAAATCACCTAACAATATTGTTGTAATATTAGGATTCGATGGTCTTATGAGACTCTATCAGATTTTGACTCATTTACCTTCATTTACCTTCGAACGCAGTAATGCAACCAATTCTTTGAGAATAATAGAAAATGACTCCAAATTGTCACTAATTATCAACAGATCATCGGTGCAAGCTAATATTAAAGGTAATTTTATCCCTAGATTTTGATTTAAACGTAAACCTGGAATAACTTCCGCGAGAGTTGGAATTACAGCATCTAATACTAAATTGAATAAAGTTGATGAAAGAGGACAACCCTGCTTAAATCCAGCACCTAGCTGAAAATACTCAGTTCTTTGCTTACACCATATAATGGAAGTTACTTCATACATACATGCCCGGATTATCCTATTCACAAGATAATGCAGTAGTCCAATATGGGATAGAATAATAGTTGCTTGGTTGAGATCGACTGCATTAAACGCTTGCTTTAAATCTAGGGACAACACAAACCGCGGCGTAAACTAAACATATGTCAGACAGCTTGTTAGGATCCTATATCAGCATGAATTAATAGCCTGTAACATGATCCGATAACCTGTATAAGCTATTCGTCTATAATCAGTTATTTCGTTAAGCTGTGACTTCTTTGGTGAAGGAAACTGAAAAGTTTCTAACCATTAATTTGGGGGAATATTTAACAACCAAACTTGCTGCATAACATAAAGTAAATGTTTAATCCCCACTTCCTGTAAACATTGCAATAGCCCAGTTGAAATATGATCCAAGCCGGGAGCGGCTTCTTACTTCTTGTGTCGGACGTAAATCTAACGGCCAAGCATCTCTTTTGGATATTAAAGGCACCGAGTTTCCGGAAGTCGATTAAATTTAAGATAAAAATAAACCAAGGTGTAGATGAATCGTCTGAAACTATTATATTTAAGTAAGAGCGAGAAGTCGTTGAAATGTTGTTTGGTGAGGAAATCAAGTGGCGGAATAGGAAAACACTCAGCCGCTGCCTTGCGTTATAACAATCATATCATATCATACCATACCATCATATCAATTCTGGTCCAAGAACCACCCCGATATCATAGTTACATCAAAAGTTACAATTTCACCAACGCTGATAAACAATTAATCTCCCAGCTTAAGATACCAGAATCTAGTAAAGTCATGACGATCCACGAAGTACAAGGACTAACCTCACCAAATGTGATATGAATTGGAATCAAATCTCAACCGCCATGAGAGCTCGAACCTATACTACTACTTAAATCAACTTCTAAAGTCCAAGAAAAGTTTGGTTTTGGAAGGAAGACGTCAACAAAATGGCATCAAAAGCATCTAAGTTCTATAACTTCGTTTTAAAATCAAACTACCTTATCTATGTAGTTTGTGAAAATTCATTAATGCCCGACATAATGAGCAGTGAATTTTTTGGCTATGATTACGTTGTTTACAGATATGATCGGTCTCTGGAAACTAGCTCAAAGAAATCGAATGGTGGCGTACTGATGGCAGTACATTCAAAAGTCTGGAATGCTCCAGTAACTTTAGCCCCATCGAGAGTCGAACAAATTGGTGTACAAATCAATGGATAAGCATCCTTTTTTGTAACTCTATTCAATTTTCTAACATTAGAGCTCCAAGGATTCTTGCTAATCTCTCTGACTTGTAGATCTAACATTCGGTCTATTTCCACGAATATATCTTTTTGTACTGCACCCCTCAATGATCTCAATATCATGAGCATACAAATGTGTTCGCCCCAAGCTTTCTTTTGAAAAGGAGGGAAAAGAGTTTATTATTTTATCGAGATCTTGTTTTTGTGTAGAGTTTAAAAAATGTTTGTTTTACGAAATAGTCTCGCTATCCTCATGCAGTTCACAGATCTGTTTGCAATCCGTAATTATTCTTTCTGACCATCTAATTTGCGGTAATAAATGGGATTTTAACCAGAAATCAATTCCTAAGTACACAGAAGATTTTAAACTAGGAACTATACAAAATTTAATATTCTCAACCCGATTACCAAACCCAACTGTTAACCATGCGAAACCTTCAATACTGTTTTTAGTACCGCCAGTGGTAGTAATGTTCGACTGTATTTTCTTATATTCAATTCCGAGCTCTTCCAACAAAATAAGGGCTCCCTACCCCAAAACACTTACAGTGGCACCACTATCTAAAAGGCCAGTAATTGGGTTTGAATTAATTGAAATGGTCGCATATGGGCGTGGATTACCCTAGGTATGCCAGGTGACTCAGACTCTTTAGCCTGAACGTATGGAATTTCAATTTTCTTAAACTCAGGTCTATTCTCCATTAATCTCTGTTCACCAGTATTATGATTGTGTAAATCGGTTATTTGCGGTGGATTAGTTATTATTGAGTTCACCCCTGTTTGACATTCAAAGAATTCTGGGTGAGGTTTGTTTGAGTTTTGTCTGTCTCCTTCGAATCTGGGTGTGAAACTATTGGAGTTTTCACACCCTGTTTCGAGTTTGCCGAATGTTTTGCTCTACAATTTTGGCAATTTATTTGCTTGCTTTTTGGTGCTCCACGTCCCATGCAGTACATCTTCTGCCATGAAGCAGGGCACAAGCAATGCTTATGATTTGACTGCCAACGATTTCAGTCCCTAATTGTTTTGTTACCTTGGGTAGTTGAAAGCTACAATTTGAGCAGACGAGTTATAAAAGTTTAATCCATCTTGGTGCTCATAGTCACCATCAAAAGACGGTCGAAACACATTTAAAGATCCTTGTTGTAATGGATGAGAATTAAGATTCAAAGCACGAAAATCGTTTTGAATTTCATTCACAGTCCGACGTCTCCTATTCACCTCATACAATCGTCTCGGATCGTGGCCTGTTTGCTCCCACATGCGTTCATAGCGCTGGCATATGATTTGTAGTTCATCCACAGTCCTAACAGTGTTTTGGAATGCGAAGGTGACATTTTTGGATTTTGGAATAACTTATATATTATGTCATTTTGGCGTTTGGGAGGCGAAAATTTAATTTTTGAATAGCTAAGGCGAATTCTGCAAACGCCTCTCTATTCGATTGATGCCTTCTAATTTTCTGTTCCATGATCTCATTCTCGTAATCGGCGCTGCCAAAATAAGACACCATTGCTGATTTTAGGATTCTCCAAGGAACGTTTTGGTTTTCTTGTATATCCAGAACCAATCGTCCGCTCGCTTGGAAGGGAACAAATGAAGAATATGTGGTAAACTTTCTGCAGGATATCCATCATTATTTGCCTTTTGCAGGATTCTATATAAAAAATCGTGAACATTACTGAAGTCCATGCCATATCAAACGACAAATTCCAGTACAAGCATACCCCAATCTAGGGTTGCTATGAACAGACTCGTTAAAATTTACATCGCTTTTATGATAGTTCCGATTTGTTATGGTATTATTCTCTATGGTTCTAGCAAACTCTCTGGCAAACTCAGGCTTAACAAAAGACATGTCGTGGAGTCTAGGAAGATCTTGTCTAGGCTTATTTGCTAAGGCATCCTAAGTTTAGCAAATAAATCGTTTACATGTTTAGATATGGTACCTTTAAAGCAACCTGTAGTTAGACGAGCTTCCACAAAAGTGATCTTAGGCGGTCTACTATTCTCTGGATTAGTAGTTGATATATGAACGGTAGGTTTGGTAGATGAAAGGTTTACGTTAGAGCTAGAAGCTTTGCAAACGGAAGTCGACAGATTTTCCTCACATAATTTGGTGTTCCAATTGAAAGTTCGCCTTAAACTAGATAACAGGTTGAATAGATTCTGCTCTGGTCCGAAACTATTACTCAGCCTTTCTACTCGATCTTTGCAGTGTGTACATTGTACCAACCTGGAAACGATCACCATAAATGGAGGTATAACTGCAGGAGTGACAATGGTATTTCGAAGTTTCTTAGCGTTAGAGCTACAAGTATTCAATTATTCTACTGGTTTTTCGATAATATGCGATTTTTGGGGTTTTAAAGGCTGCTCTAATCTTTCCGCTTCCACATTTATTAGAAAATTTCGCGGATCGATATCAGTGGCCCATATAACTCTCGCTTGATATTCAACTTCCAATTCAGGGAGTGATAAATTTTGGATGTAAATACTTGGATCCATTAGAAAGAATGTAAATAGTTAATCGACAAAAAAAAAAAGATAAAAAATAGATTTATAAGTAGAACGCTAAGAAGATAGTATGCAATGAGCACAATAAGGTACCGGGTTTGAATCCCGATAGAGGCAGGATGCAAAAGGAAATTTTCATGAACATATTACGATTTGTGATTATAAGAAACACAACCACGACCCCCTATCTGCGTGCAATAGTCATGGGCCGACCCATCTTCCCGTTTTTGGTGATTTGATGATTAAAATGAATAAGTGAAAAGTCCAACATACTGTTGAGGTTGGGTAGAAGGTAAGTTACGTCAGAAATGGTGATCCGTTGCACTTCCCGCGGTATATTCACGATCGGTGCATACTTCTGAAACTCCCTGCATCGATATTCTGTTAAGGGTCCGTCAAAAGTCAAAATATTAATTTAACTGGCCTAGGACGACCCGGTACAGTGGCGCTCATGTTGTAAGCATATATAATGCGTACTCTTTTATAAAACCCATGTTCCATTTCCCTCAGTTTTAACTCTCAACATTAACGTAACATTGCATTATTAAAGGCACCCTCAATGCCCAGGAATGCTACAATACAAAACTGTTGCGAGTAAATTGACTTTTCAATCGTGCGTACTAGATCGTGCAAAGCTGTGTCCACCGACTTTCCCTTACCCCTTACAGTACGCATGCCGCGAAATTGCCCAATTATGACTACCGAGTTCCTTTGGATCTCTGCTGGTTTAATACGATCTAGGCCCGCCAATTTATAAGGCTTAAAATCGTTCAGCGCCCACAGGATTCGTTCCCTGTCCACGATGCCTTTCATATCTATTGATGGTGTCCGTTGATGAGCTCCAGGCTTCATCATGTCATCAAAGCTTCCCGAAAAATGGGTCTCCATGAGTAGCTCCAAATATTCCGCACTTGAAGGTGTTCATGATCAGTCCGGTCTAATTAAATAACTAGGTCTGGCTGGGCTAGTAGATAGAATTTGTCTAAGGCGAGAAGTCTCAGAGACCTCCTCCACTCTACAACAGAAGAGTCTCCAAGACCCCCTTTGGGCCTTCCTCAACTCTTTTTTGTACTTTCTTAAGTTCTTAGGTCCTCCATATAGGAGTCCCAATCCCGAACCTCCCGAACATTTGGAGCCTTTCTAATCTAATCCAATTTTCATACTCTATGCCTCTGCCCTTCTGTCGACACACATTAAGTGCTTTAACACCTCATAGTTGCAAGGGTTTAGTTGAAATTACCTGAACCTAGTGCTTTTTACAACTGTAAGTAATTTCTTTTGAAATTTCGTCAAAATTATTTCCGCGATTAGTTAGGGGGCCAATTTAGAAATTGATTTTTTTTTTTTTTACCTTTGGTTTTTGCAATTGTAATGGTGTTATTGTGATAGTTCTGTATATTGGTATATTTCAGCACTCTCGAATTAAATTCACGAATCGTAGGAAATTCTTCCATTTAGCGTCACTATCTGTGTGACAAACGAATATGATAATCGACACTTACTTATACACAATCAACTTCCCAACCACCCCATACTTGCTTTCCTTTTAACGCCGGATCGCGGATAAATTTGAATTTTTGAAGTTTAGAAATTGAGCTACCGTCCTTCCTGCCTCAAGCTTGGACCATTATGAGCATAACGTTACCACCATGGAGCTTTGGAGTGAAGATATGAATCTCGGAAATTACTCCATTTTTATACTAAAGTGAAGTTTCCGACATAGTTCGTCAAACTGTCGACAAATTGTTAAACTGACAAAAAATTTCACAACATCCCGAAACGGGTAAATTTACAAATATGCAAATATGACCTACAACAATACCGGATGCTAAATCGCCAAAGATATACAGCTGACATAGCTGTCAGCATCATTGTACGAAAAACCCAGCAATAACAACGTATCAATAACTCCTCCTGTATTTTGAGGATAAAGTATATCGGCTTTAAAAGGGTTTGGAGACGATCGTTATCTTGACAATATACCTTCTTTTATTCTGTAGGAGTATGCTAACATTCTAAAAATTACATTATGTTACCTATTCAATCACTTCTTAAGTATACGAGCGTGTTCACCGAAAAATGGAAAATTTAAAAAATTATACCAATTTTTAAAGGATGAGGATCAGCATGGATCTATACCTGGCCGACCCACATCGACTAATCTGGTTGAATTCATAAGTAAAATAATTAACGAGATAGAAAAACCCCATCAAGTTGATGTAGCGTACACGGTTCGGGCAATCAAAGGTTTGAACTAAAACCTTAAAGGTTTATTCTAATTCACTTACGTACGATCTCAACTGGAATACGCTGGAATCTTCATACAATGCTGTGCACATAAAAAGAATTGAAAAAATTCAAAAGAATTTTTTGATTTTCTTGCTAAATAAAAGTGAAGGGAACTACGACAAAAATTTATCATTCCATGAAAATGTGGTCAGGCTACCCTTGGCTACATACATCCTTGTAAATATACGACTCCTCTTGAGCTCGCGTTACTTTTTGGAAAACATACCAATTTATGTGCCGTATAGGACGTTTCGACACTATCAGTTGTTAGCACTTGTTTTAGGTGTATCGACAGTCCACGTTGAACTTGGGTCAACTGTATATGTAATAATTTTCAGCAGTAACATCTTCTAAAACAACTTATAGATAAGCATGAATAACTGATAAGCTACTCACGCGGTCCGCTAACAAAATCTGGATTTTTGGAGTAACGTTTGGAAAATAAATTTGGTAATATGTCTCGGTCTGCTACTGAGACTGTAGTCTTTTACATTTCTACAATATTCATCCCATCGGATTCAAATTTTGAAAACAAATTTTTATACACAAATGAGCAGGTTTTCGTAATATAGGCCAACCCGTAAATGGGTTTTAAATATTCCAATCAATCAACTCAGTACAAAAGAGCGCTATCTTCCCGTTGGATTAGTGGTGATCCCTCGAACTTTTCATTCACATAGTAACTGTACGGATTTCCTAAATACATCTCCGTCATTTTACAAAGAGTTGGGTCTGCAAAGTTAAGCTATAAAAATTCGAACATGAAAATAATGTTTTGCATTAAACACCCAAGAAGTGTAATTAAAAGCCATTTGAAGGACCACTGCATTTCATTGCATCCGCTTTACGACAATTGAAGATATGAACCCAACACTAAACATCAGTGTGGCTTTGATGGGAATAATCTGGTGCGACTGTGTGAAGACACTAACACATTTATTATCCCAAACAGATATATGTTTTGTTCATCAGGCACGAACATTTTGTTCATCATCACCAGACTTACAACTCGATAAACAACATCTATCTTAAGGAAAACATAAAGATGCCGGGCGTTACAAATATTCAAGGTGTCCTTGGAAGTGGTAAATCTATCTGGATTATAAACAAGCATAAACTGAGCTGTGATCTCATTGCAAGCATGAAAACATCGATTTTAATAAAATCAAATTAACTTACAAAACGATTGTCTCGTATCTAATAAATGGAAATCGGACCTGCAATAGAGCTTTTATTGATGAGTACATGATGATGCATGCAGGATATATTGGACTCGTGGTTATCCTTAGTAAATGTTCTAAAGTATATCTTCAGCGTGTTAAAAACCAAATACCATATATTGACAGATTACATCATGTCAACATGCAATTTTCCGATGCAAGCGCATTCGGAATTCACATAGATGGAATACTTGAATGTGACGTATACATGCCTAGCTGATATTACATCTTCTCTAACGGACTACTACCTTAACATAAGTAGTATGAGTACCGTGCTAATTTCAGCCAAATTTATAAACCTGCAGTCATCATTGATGTTGATACCTCTGTTTGATAACACATTGTATCTAACCTTTACCAAAGCTGATAAACAATTAATCTCCCAGCTTAAGATACCAGAATGTAGTAAAGTCATGATGATCCACGAGGCACAAGGATTAACCTCACCAAATGTGATATGTATTAGTATCAATTCTCAACCATTTGTGCTGTTTGATAGTGCACCGCATGCCATAGTTGTAATTTCAAGGCACACACAATCATTTAGATATTTTTCGTCAGTGGCTAATGATAGACTACACTCATTTCTAAATGAGAAGCTCGAACCTATAGTACTACTCAAAAGGTAAATCAACTCCTAAAGTCCAAGAAAAGTTTGGCTTATGAGAAATGTGCAATTTACTATCAAAACGTCAACAAAATGGCACCAAAAGCATCAAGTTTATTAACTTCGTTTTAAAATCTAACTACCTTATTTATGTAATTTGTGAAAATTCAATAAAACCCGACATAATGAGCAGTGAATTTTTTGGCCATGATTACGTTGTTTACAGATGCGATCGATCTCTGGAAACTAGCCTAAAGAAATCGGGTGGTGGCGTACTGATACACAGTACATTCTAAACTTTGGAATTTCTCCAGTAACTGTAGCCCCGTCGAAAGTCGAACAAATTGGTGTAATATCAAAGGATAAGCATCCTTTTTTGTAACTCTATTTAATTTTCTAACAGAAGAGCTCCAAGGACTCATGCTAATCTCTCTTACTTGTATTTCTAACATTCGGCCTATTTCTGCGCACAGATCTTTTTGTACTGCTTGTGACACCGGATAATACCGCTGTAGTCATGCTTATGATTTGCTGCTAACGATTTCAGCCCCTTATTGTTTTGATATCTTGGGTAGTTGAAAGCTTCAATTTGAGCAGACGAGTCATAAAAATTTATCCGTCTTGGTGTTCATAATCACCATCAAAAAACGGTGGAAACACATTTAAAGATCCTTGTTGTAATGGATGAGAATTAAGATTTAAAGCACGAAAATCGTTTTGAATTTCACTCACAGTCGGACGTCTTCTATTCACTTCATACAATCGTCTCGGATCGTGGCCTGTTTGCTCCCACACACGTTCATAGCGCTGGCATATGATTTCTCACGAAATTCTCAGCAGTTCATTTTCGGGAACTTGTCACGGAACGATTTTTCTCTAATTCAACTCAAAATTAGCTACTGGTGTATACATTTCAAAATCATGTAGCCATCCCTGATTCAAGACATTTTTAGTTTTGGCAAAATAGTTTTAGATTTATCGAGCGGTGCGAAAAATTAAATGAAAAAAATGAATTTCCCAGTCCAGAGTTCATTTTCGGGAACTTGCCACTCAACGATTTTTCTCTAATTCAGCTCAAAATTAGCTACTGGTGTATACATTTTAAAATCATGTACCCCGGATTCAAGACATTTTTAGTTTTGGCAAAATAGTTTTAGATTTGTCGAGCGGGACGAAAAGTTCCTAGCCCAGAGTTCATTTTCGGGAACTTGCCACGGAACGATTTTTCTCCAGTTCAGCTCAAAATTAGCTACTGGTGTATACATTTTAAAATCATGTAGCCCTGATCCACGACATTTTTAGTTTTGGCAAAATAGTTTTAGATTTGTCGAGCGGGACGAAAAATTATATAAAAATCACTGAAATTCTCGGCCCGGAGTTAATTTTCGGGAACTTGCCACAGAACGATTTTTCTCTAATGCAGTTCAAAATTAGCTAGTGGTGTATACATTTCAAAATCATGTAGCCCTGATCCGAGTCATTTTTAGTTTTGGCAGAATAGTTTTAGATTTATCAAGGTGGACGAAAAGTTCCCAGCCCAGAGTTCATTTTCGGGAACTTGCCACGGAACCGAGCTGCTATGCAACTCAGAATTTTACAGTTTTTTGGTACAAATCTAATTTAATAAATTTGATAATTTTTCGTTTTTTCATTAAAATTGATAAAAATTGATAGAGATAATAAATCGAACACGGAAATTTAACTTTTTGGTTGGTTTTAATATCAGGTTTTATAGGCTACGGCACTTAACTACTAGATACTTTATATCAACCAACAAACACTTTACAGGGATCTGTTCCCTCAAATTTATTTATTTTTTAAAATTAATTTTGTTTCGCTTCGAGCTTGCAAGTAAAGCTTTGCTCTTCACAAATATTTAACTTTAGGTCAGCTATAGGTAAATGAATTATATACATCCACTACCAAATGTTTGCAATTGGTCGTACACAGGTACGAGTATATAAGGTATATGTAATACACCAAGCCTGATAGATTATTATACCAATCGCTGTGTAAAGATAATGATGATCAGCCGTGTCCTTGTGTGTGTACGTTTATCAAAACCATTTGCCGCACAACAGTGGTGGTAATTATGGCTAACGGATAGACAACCAATTGTATTGCAACCTCCTACGCTCGTCTGTATTTTAAAGTATTCGCATCTTACCATATTAAATCATCCGATTATTAACGCATTGCCTGCCGATGCTTAACGTTGCAATATCGATATCATTTGTTACACCATACTATGCTGTACACATTAAAAGAACTGAAAGCATTCAAAAGAAGTTTCTGGTTTTCTTGTTAACGAAAAGTGACTTGGATTACGACCACAATTTACCATTGCATGAAAATGTGGCTCGCGGTTACCTCCGAACTCAAAAAGATGCACGGATTACAAAATATGCACGCTTGAAAATAGACGATTTCTCTTAGGCGCAGATTTTACTGGTAACGTTTTGCTTGGTCACATTGATTCAGCTTACATTTTGGAAAACATATCATTTCATGTGCCTTGCAAACATTTTGAAACAATGAGTTTTTAGCAGTAGAACACCATTCCACAAATTATGGAGAAAATAACCCCCTAGTTTAAATCTTTCAACATCGTCGAGACCTATTTGGTTTTAATTTATCAAAGGACATCTGCAAAAATATCCATAAGAATTATTTTTAAGTTTTAATTGTTAAATCAAAATTTGATTTATATTTTTGTGTTTTAAAGTTCTTTATTTGAATTTTTAGAGTTAGCAGCATTCAGTTTATCATTTCTCCCGTTCAACGTCGGGCTAGTTCAAGGCATTATGTATAAATGGCTCTGTATTTCATTCGTTTTCTTCTTTCTTATTGCTAAGCAAAACTTAAGTACAATGAGCCAATGACAGCACTGTGTGCCATTTTCGAGGAGTGTAAGCGTGCTCTGTCATATTTGAATAAACGCTTAGTCTACTTGTAGCAACTGTATCCGTATCGTACACTTAAATACCCTCGATAAACTCCCTCTGGAGACATATTAAGTGTCACCACTTTAGTATATTTGACTAGCAACCTTATTTATAAATTCCCACAGTGCTGATATCATCATATCACGTCAATATTTAATAACCGATTAATAATTTTTTGTGTCATCATAATATGTTTACCGACATAAATCATATAAATGAGAATATTTCTACTTTGTCATGTTCAATATTTAATTTTCAATCTAAAACAATTATTAATCATGGACATATAACATAAATTATGAAGAGTGTTGTGTGGGGTGGGTGTGTGGTTTTGATTACCGAAAAATGCTATAAATTATTTAGTGCATCAACACATAAATTGATACACAATCCATCTTACTATTTTTTGGTCGTTCACATGGGGTGGATTTTTCGACAATTGCAGTACAACCATTAAATGGTAAATTCTATTTTGTGTAGGTTTGGAAAAACATATTGATTCGTAAATATTTAATTTGATTTATCTCAAATTTGACAAATGGGCTCTTGTCACCGGCCCCCATTCTCATTGAACTTATAAGTTATGTACAGTTTTATGCAATGTTGCAATAATGGCCATACCATAATACATAATTAGATCATCTCACATAGTTATAATTGGTAAGCCAGTTTTGCCATACATGTATGGTTATATACATATCGTATATAATCTATACCTGCCTATTGTATTCGATATGACAATGCCTTCAAAACTATACCAAACAATAATAATAGCACACACACACATTATAATGGTAACACATAAAACTAATAGAAATAGAATAGAAATTATAAATTTGTTGGTTACATAACAATTTAATTTATAAATAATTCATTCGCATTTCTATTGTTTAGTTATAATTTATTTACTAATTTTATTTAATTATTTTAAGAGGAAATGGTATCTCTACACAGTCGGTGTACGGCTATACAAAATCACGGCTGAAAACAAATAATAACTCGATAGGAATATAGAGGAGATAATAGACACATTTCCATAAATTTGTACAATTCAAAATTTATTTGATTTAAGAACTTATTGTGGTTTGATAATTTGAATTTGTAGTCCTCTATGGACTCTGAATATGTGTAATCTAAATTTACACCCAGCCATTCAACATGCATAGGATACTTTCGTAGTGCTGTGCGGAGCGGTGTGGGGATTAGGTGTTTTAAACTTCATCTTCACTGTTGCTTATAACATTTTTATTGTTTTTAATACAGAACTAATTATAAAAAAACACTTTTTATTTAACTTTTTATTTATTTCCTTTATTTAATAATTTTATTTAATTTAACAATTTAATTTTGGTCTTATTCCTTAGACTTTAACTTATCAACTAACTACAATAAATTCTTAATCTATTACATTGACATTAGATGCCTGGTTGTACATAAATGCTTTTATGCTTAATTGCATTTCCCACGTATGCATTTATGTGCATTCAGCTTTTTTAATGCGCGTGGTCGTTTGATGTGTTACTCCGCGCGCGATAGAAAAGTAGATCCACGTTGTTTTACGTGTTGTTGCAATACTGGTTATACCGGTTGTGCAGAGGATCGTAACTCCTCCCGCCGAAGAGAAGGCCATAGGGACTTGATTCGTATGGCCGGTTGTGCGTTTGATGACTGCGCTTCGTTGGATGTTTTCTTTTTCTCCGCTAGATTGCAGAATTTCATCCATATATAGTAGATGACCATTACTAGGATTACGATGGTTATAATTCCGGTTGTGCTATAGCTTCTCACTGTATTAGAAAAGGCTTGCTCTTGTAATAGTAGGATGTGTTTTCTATGTTCAAATGTCCAATTTGTCATTTTTGGCAGGGATAACGACGGTATAAGGTGATGACTTTCAACGTCGTGATATGGTAGTATGCTTATTTCATCTTCTTCGTAGATGTATTTGTTGCTGTTGTATGTGATACCCTGGATATTAATTTCACAATTGTTGAACTCGATTAAAGATTGGCCTTGGACGGATTTCATCCTTTGCTGGCATGTGGATGTAAATTGCAGCACTCCAATTGTGGCTATGTATAATTTTCCGCTACTAAGTTCGCTAACCTCGTCCTCCATGTCGATGCTGGTATATGGTTACACCGGGCCGGTTTCTGCATTATTATGTTCGGCATACAGGTATGCGATATTGATCGTAGTGTTTGTTTGTGGCAATAATATGTGTTCTCTACTTCATTGCATGGTTCCAGAATGAATTGGTAATTTTGTTCATCTAGGATGATGTTGTATGACGGGATCGGGGTAATCATTAGGTTTTTGGAAGGGATAGGTTTAATATTGTAATAACTAAATACTGATTCTAAAAAGGATGGTACCTGTATGCTAAGTATGATTTTAGATTGATTGTAGTATCCCTGTAGAGTTAGTAAGTCGTAAATATTATTAGGATTTAAGATTTCTATGTCGCCCTGAGCTAGTATGTCGCTGATAAAGTGAATTTCGTTATTCGTTAGTAAGTGTCGTGAAATTCGTCGGTGTTTGGCTGAACTTAGTGCGTCTAATATGTCGTCGATGTGCTGAGATAGTGTGTCTATAGTATTGATTAACTTGAATATGTATTGGTCTATCTTAATCATATGCAGGGCCATTTCAGTTGTGTTAGTCAGTCTGTTTAGTTCAAATGAAATTTTGTTGTTACTGTTTCTTACGTATTTTTGTATATCGTTGAATCTATCAATCATTCCTTGGTTTATTGCAATTTGAGCATTATTTTGTTCGTTTAATTCAATCTGATTTTGGTGTAGATTGTGTATTGCGTTACCGATTTCTTCTAGGTCATGTTGATCTAGGTTTCCCGTAATATCTTTGATTAGGGAACCTAATCCATTAATGAGACCACTTTTGATCCGTGTAGGCTTCAAAAGGTTGACGTTTTCGTTTAATTCTCTATTTTTATGTTCGACAACTTCCATTTTATTTTTGAAAGCGTACGAATACTCCCTGTTACTATCTATGGATTTCCCTACTAGATGGATGTTGGCCTGAATGGTGCGAAGATTTTCTTCGTAATGCTGGATGTCAATTACGTGGATGATTCTCTTGTATCTATTGATGACTCGGGCCTGGCCTAGCTTGATTGGAATTAGGCCCTTGTTGTTGTCCAGGTTGGTCACCCTGAGTGTTTGACTCATGGTTATGGGGCACCTGGAAAGGTTGTTTGATCAGTTTTTTATGGTATTTCCCGTCTTTAGTCACAACTGTGACATTGTTATTATTGAGAACTTTTCTTATGACATAACCGGGTTTAATTTTCGAGCGTTTTTTGTTGCGGACGTGAATTATTTGGTTCGCCTTTAAGACAGGATTTTTAACTCGATCAATATTGAGTTTATTGATCAGCTTGGTTTTTCTAGCGTGAGTTTCCTCATAAATTTTATTACATAATTCATCATATGATAAAGTATGGTTAAATAAATACTCCTGCGCGTTTGAGAATACAGGATTTGTTGATCGCCCTAAAATTGTATAATGACCGGTTAGCAGCTCAAACGGTGTAAATTTCGTAGCCGAGTGTATGGTGTTATTGTAAGATAGAATACAATGATGCATTAGGTTTTTAATGGTTTCTCTAGGCTTTTCGATATGAGCAATTTTCATAAGTTCCTGTAAGGTTGAATGTAACCTTTCTACGGGAGAATTTCCTGTCGAAGAATATGATGAAGTATGATGTAATTGCACGTCATATTCTTCCAAGAAAGCTCTAAAAGACGGGGTATTCATGTTACCCTCATTGTCAGATATTATTTTCAAGGGTTTACCTTTTCCGAACGGGTGTTCTTGAATAAGGTTTGATCCTAACATTTCAGGATCAATTGTTATTATCAGCTGTGAACTGAAATGATTTATTGGGGAATTGGTTGTTGGTACAATGTCTTCGGATTCACTTCCACTTTCTGGTTCCGTGGAGGTTTCAGATATGTCGGAAGTATTAATATTATTAACGGTGAGAGGTTCGGGTTGTATGCGCGAAAGTGCGTCCGCATTTGTGTTTTTTACACCCTTTTTATATACGATTTCGTAATCGTATTCCTCAAGTTTCGGTCTCCATCGAATCAATTTTGAGTTTGGTTCCTTGAGATTGAAGAGCCTAGTCAACGGCTTGTGATCCGTCACAATTTTGAATTTTTGACCGAATAGATATGGTTTAAAGTATTTTGTGGACCAGACAATAGCCAGAAGCTCTTTTTCTATTGTGGAGTAATTTTGCTCCGTAACCGTTAAGGTTCTAGAGGCATAGCAAATCGGTTTATCTTTCCCTATTGGGCCTTGTGAAAGGACGGCACCAATAGCCACATTACTTGCATCTGTGGTAAGGATAAACTCCTTAGTAAAATCAGGGTATTGCAAGATTGGTTCATTACACAACAACTCTTTGCAATATTCGAAGCATTGTAGATATCTTGTGTCAAGGGTTATTTCTTTACCCTTCCTTAAGCATTCCGTTAGTGGTTTGGTTACGTCGGAGAAGTTCTTTATGAATTTTCGATAATATCCCAGAAGACCCAAAAAGCTTTTAATTTGTTTTTCCGTTTTAGGTACGGGGAATTCCTTAATAGCTTTTATTTTGTCGGGGTTGGGTTTAACTCCGTCGCAAGTAACGATATGGCCCAAAAAGGCAATTTCTTGATGCAGAAATTCCGATTTGTCCATTTGTACTTTCAGGTTAGCTTTTCTTAATTTATTGAAGACTTGCTTTAGATTTTCTATGTGTTCCTGGAGTGACGTCGAGAATACAATGATGTCATCCATGTAACACAAGCAAAATTTACCTTGAATATCGCCTAACACATTATCCATGACCCTCTGAAAAGTTGAAGGGGCATTCTTCAGACCAAATGGCATTCTTATGTACTCATAATGGCCATGATCGACGGAAAATGCGGTTTTAGGAATATCCTGTTTCCTTACCTCTATCTGGTGAAATCCAGATGCGAGGTCCAAGGTAGAGAAATACATACATTTCCCTAATTTATCGAGAATATCGGTAATGTTTGGTAAAGGGTACCGATCTTCGATTGTCTTCTCGTTTAGCTTGCGATAGTCTATTACTAATCGCCACTTGACTTTTCCGCTGGCGTCAGTCTTCTTGGGTACAATCCAAAGAGGAGACGACCAGGGCGAGAAGCTTGGACGTATAATTCCGTCCTGTAACATCTTGTCAATTTGTCGTTTGACTTCCTCCTTGTGGACATGAGGATAACGATAGCTTTTGGTGAAGACGGGTTTGTCATCCTTTAGATTTATTTCGTGCTTAACGGCATTTGTAAAGGACAAACGTTGTTCCGTTCTTAGAAATAATTCCTCATATTGGTGACAAAGTTTCAAAATTGCCGTCTTCTCTTCACCGTTAAGGTGTTCGGTTCTAATTAAATTAGAAATAGCTTCACCTGGAATAGGTGTGTCGTATTCTTGGATGTTACAGTGATGGGATTCTGCTTGATAATTTTTTCTAAATAATTCGGCTCTAATCGGCTGTTCGATTACGAAGGTATGGGGTTTGTTACCATAGTTCACAACTTCTACAACTGCATACCAATTTTTGCAGTGATAGATTCCTTCGGGAATAATTAAGTGTTCGTTAATTGTTGTCGGAGTGATGTATATGTCACCGTTCTCGACATCAACCGGAAGCTCAGCAGTTAGCTTGCTTCTGGGCAATATATTGTAAATTTTTGAAGCATAGTTAGGTTTAAATAGTAGCGGAATCTCAACCTTGTCTGTTTTAAGAACAGATTTACCAAGGTCTAGGGTTACACCTAATTGTTGCATCATCTCCAATCCTAACAAGCCATCAAAGTATTTATGAAATTTAAAAAGAAGGAATTCTAAAGGTTCCTTTGTTTTAAATTCCATAAGTCCAGGGACCATAACTTTTTGGTTTATTTGGTGGTCGTTAAACATAGTTTTAACATTCACTGGAGGTATGGATCGTATCCGTGAATGCCGTGATGAATGAACTCTGGGTTCAGAAAAGATTTATTTGATCCCGTGTCTACTAAAATTTTTAGAACTTTGGTTTTACTTAGGTTAATATGAATGTAAGGAAGCGTATACGTTTGGTGTTTATTCACGTCTACGTATCCGATTCATCGTCTACCTCACCTTCTTCCAGATCTGGGAAGTACAGTTGAGGCTGTTCTTCGTAGACGTCTTCTGTTACTTCTTGTTGATCCTCAGCTGTATATAATTCCTGCGATCGGATCTTTGGGGGGCCCATCGGCTGAAATTGGTAGTTGTTCCGGTTATTTAAACTTGAAAACTGTTTGTACGAATTTTGATTTGACGCTGTGTCCATTTGTTCTGCCCTTTTTGGTGGAACCATTAGTGGCTTGAACCTGTTGTTGCTTTGGCCGTTACCATTGCCAATTGGGTTCTGCTTGGTTGAAAGGCCTATGATTGTAATATTGAGGCGTGGGCCGGTAATTGTAATTATAGCTTGGGCCAGCCCTTTGCTGAAGTATTGGTGGACCGCTAATCTGGTTACTCCGTGAAGGATTTCCATGATTTCCGTAAAGGACTTTCGGTACTGCTGTTTTTTGTGGAACAGGTAAAATGTTAATGTTTGTTCCTTTTCTCATGTATGCCATATTTTGTTCCTTGAGGCAATTTGTGAATGCCTCGGTGAGAGAGGTGGGCTGCATTGCCCTAATCATGGAACCCATGGGTTCCCTGAGCCCCGCCAAGAATGTGTTAAGGCACATCTCTTGGTATAAATCGCGCTTAGCTCTTACGATTGTTGTGTTTACCTCGTTTAACTTAACATGATTTATAATAGTACTTTGGATATCTATAATCCGTGCGAAATACTTTTCTAGTGTGTCACTACCTTGTGAGGTACTATACAAGTCCCTCACCAGGTTCGTCTCATTACGCTTATCCGCGTAATGTGTAATAAGGTTGTCCTTTATAGCTTCCCATTCTAATGGCGTGCCATACATTGTCAGGACTTCGTTGGCGTCACCCGTGATCTTGTTTCTAATTGCTCTCAAGAATATTTTAGAGCATGGGCGACCGTCGATTGCGTTGCAGAGGCTCAAAATTTCCTCCACATTTTCGATAAATTCGAATAATGTGTGCCTACTGCCTTCGTATTTTGATAGGTCTTTTATTGCGTCCGGTATTCTTAGACTTTTGAATACATCGGTTACGTACTGATTATTGTCGTCGCCGTTTTCTGTCATTTTTGAAGAATTTATCAATGCGTTAGGATGATTGATATTTTCACTAAATTTAAAAAATTGTGTTAAAGTTCTTTGCTAATTTATTAATTTCTAGTGAAAGATTTTGGTTAGGAAAAATTCTATAACTAGTAGACTCGTTGTCCGTAAAATCGTTTTCAACCACAACGTCGGTTGTATTCGTATTTTTTAAATCTTTATTCATAAAACTCCTATATTCCGTAGGAGGTTTGATAAAATTTTCAAATGTTTATTTACTAATATGTATAATATCTAATATTGTAGGATCTTCTTTGAATTGATAAGCTAAAGGATTTTCTAAGTTTTAGGAATTTTAAAGGAAGTAAAATTTAAATTACCAAAATCACGCTTACCATGTTAAAGTTGCGATGGTGATAACTGCCACGAACATGTCGATGATCCGTCGATTGTATATAGTTGCACGTCACCTTGATTTGGTAGCAGAAATTTTCTTTTATTTCTTTTTACACTGTTCTGGTACGTCCGCCAGGTCGTATTTTTAGATATTTTTATTATACTCTATTTGCTTACCGTGGGTCGGGGCAAATAGATTACGGGAAAAAAAAAATTTATTATTATTATTGATTTTATTAATTCACTTATTTTAATTTCACTTTACTTTTATGTCTATATTCACTTAGTACCAATAAACCGTTGGTACGAGCACTTTTAACTCCGAATATAGGTTACACTCCCGAGTTTTCGGGAGTTTAAACTTTTCACTTTTGTATTATCTTTTTGTAGTTATTTATTGTTGTATTTAAGTAGGGATTTTGGATATTAAAAAATATCCACTAGCAACTGCGCCACTTATGTTTTTAATACAGAACTAATTATAAAAAAACACTTTTTATTTAACTTTTTATTTATTTCCTTTATTTAATAATTTTATTTAATTTAACAATTTAATTTTGGTCTTATTCCTTAGACTTTAACTTATCAACTAACTACAATAAATTCTTAATCTATTACATTGACATTAGATGCCTGGTTGTACATTAATGCTTTTATGCTTAATTGCATTTCCCACGTATGCATTTATGTGCATTCAGCTTTTTTAATGCGCGTGGTCGTTTGATGTGTTACTCCGCGCGCGATAGAAAAGTAGATCCACGTTGTTTTACGTGTTGTTGCAATACTGGTTATACCGGTTGTGCAGAGGATCGTAACTTACACAACTTAAATTTAAACAATTAAAATAATTGTTGTTGATTATAATTACTAATGACATATTACTTAAAATTACTGATTATGAATATCCAAAATTACTGTATATAATTACGGCCTATGACTAATGCTGTATGAGATAGCGGAAATTCGATAGCGGAAAATAAAAGATTTCGCTACTCGCCGCTAGTGGCAGCACCATCGCAAAAGACAATTCATTTATAACGGGTGATTTTTTAAGAGCTTGAGAACTTTTTTTTAAAAAAAAACGCATAAAATTTGCAAAATCTCATCGGTTCTTTATTTGAAACGTTAGATTGGTCCATGACATTTACCTTTTGAAGATAATTTCATTTAAATGTTGACCGCGGCTGCGTCTTAGGTGGTCCATTCGGAAAGTCCAATTTTGGGCAACTTTTTCGAGCATTTCGGCCGGAATAGCCCGAATTTCTTCGGAAATGTTGTCTTCCAAAACTGGAATAGTTGCTGGCTTATTTCTGTAGACTTTAGACTTGACGTAGCCCCACAAAAAATAGTCTAAAGGCGTCAAATCGCATGATCTTGGTGCCCAACTTACCGGGCCATTTCTTGAGATGAATTGTTCTCCGAAGTTTTCCCTCAAAATGGCCATAGAATCGCGAGCTGTGTGGCATGTAGCGCCATCTTGTTGAAACCACATGTCAACTAAGTTCAGTTCTTCCATTTTTGGCAACAAAAAGTTTGTTAGCATCGAACGATAGCGATCGCCATTCACCGTAACGTTGCGTCCAACAGCATCTTTGAAAAAATACGGTCCAATGATTCCACCAGCGTACAAACCACACCAAACAGTGCATTTTTCGGGATGCATGGGCAGTTCTTGAACGGCTTCTGGTTGCTCTTCACTCCAAATGCGGCAATTTTGCTTATTTACGTAGCCATTCAACCAGAAATGAGCCTCATCGCTGAACAAAATTTGTCGATAAAAAAGCGGATTTTCTGCCAACTTTTCTAGGGCCCATTCACTGAAAATTCGACGTTGTGGCAGATCGTTCGGCTTCAGTTCTTGCAGGAGCTGTATTTTATACGGTTTTACACCAAGATCTTTGCGTAAAATCTTCCATGTCGTCGAATAACACAAACCCAATTGCTGCGAACGGCGACGAATCGACATTTCACGGTCTTCAGCAACACTCTCAGAAACAGACGCAATATTCTCTTCTGTACGCACTGTACGCATTCGTGTGGTTGGTTTAATGTCCAATAAAGTAAACTGAGTGCGAAACTTGGTCACAATCGCATTAATTGTTTGCTCACTTGGTCGATTATGTAGACCATAAATCGGACGTAAATCGCGAAACACTTTTCGAACCGAACACTGATTTTTGTAATATAATTCAATTATTTGCAAGCGTTGCTCGTTAGTAAGTCTATTCATTATGAAATGTCAAAGCATACTGAGCATCTTTCTCTTTGACACCTTGTCTGAAATCCCGCGTGATCTGTCAAATACTAATGCATGAAAATCCTAACCACAAAACAATCACCCTTTAATACCAGCGGAATTTTTTTATTCATTTTGTATCTCTTTTTTCACTAAATAAAACTGGCCAGCGGAATAAAATATTAAAAGTGATACTTAAAATGATAAATTGATTGTTCTAAGAAGTAACGGAACTCGGTAAATGAAATCTTGAAATTTAACAATCTTTCGTCTTTCCACCATTTCTTAATACTGTTAAAGTTAGTCGACTCGCTCCAGCCGAAAAATGTCGATACTGCAGATTCGGCTGTAACAACTAAAATTAATCAGCCGGAAAATGTCAGCAATGCGGACTCGGCTGTAACCACTAATATTTACCCGCCGAAAATGTCGATAATGCAGATTTAAAAACCAAACGGATTATCCGTTAGTAAAAGTCGGTGAGACAGATTCGTATACAAAGCCAGCGTAAAAATGTCGTTAAATCAGATAAATACATTTGGTGTTAAATAGTAATTTCTTCTTTAATCCAAAATGGTTAATTCGTTGCATTAAATGCATTAAAACTATAATACAAGGTTATCCAATTCAAGCTTGATAAAGTAAACTTAAAAAAAACACACAAAATATTCGGAATGTATTGTAATTTTTATTTCATTTTACAGATTGATCCTTGCCATTTTTAGTTAAACAAGATATCATTCAAATGTTCTCCACAGGACTTCTTACAGGCCTTGATTCTTTTGCGGTAATTTTCAATGAATTTTCGACACATTTCGGGCGGTATCTCGGCCATTACCTTACGAATATTAGTTTTCAATTCGTCAAGAGTTTGAGGATTGTTTGCGTAAACACGATTTTTCACGTAGCCCCACAAAAATAAATCCAAAGGCGTTAAATCACAGGATCTTGGAGGCCAATTGACATCAGCCAATCGCGAAATCAAACGTCCAGGAAATTTCTCTTGCAAAAGATCTCGATTTGCTCGTGTTACGTGACTGGTTGCTCCATCCTGCTGGAAGCACATATCGTCAAGATCATAATCTTCGATTTTCGTAAAAAAATAATCGGTTAACATGCGGCCATAGCGCTCAGAATTGACGGTAACGGTTCGTCCATGGTTGTTCTCAAAAAAATACGGCCCAATCACACCACCAGACCACAATGCGCACCAAACAGTGACTTTTTCCGGGTGTAATGGCTTCTCTACAATCAATTGTGGATTTTCTGAGCCCCAAATTCTACAGTTTTGCTTATTAACGTATCCACCAAGCGAGAAATGAGCTTCATCACTGAAGAAAATTTTGTTCGAAAAATCAGCATCGACGGCCTGTTTTTCCAACGCCCAATTTGCGTATGTTCTTCGTTGTCCATGGTCAGCAGGCTTTACCTCTTGTGTCAAATGGACTTTATACGGCTGAAGATGCAAATCCAGATGCAAAATGCGCCATAATGAGCAATAAGATAGGCCTAAATGTTGAGCTCGACGAGGAATTGACAAATTTGGATCTTCTTCCACACTTTCAGCTACAGAAGCGATATTTTCAGCATTGCGAATGTTTCGATGATGCACAGATCTTACAATATCAGTAACAGATCCAGTTTGTTCAAATTTATTCACTGTATTCAATATGGTTTGCTTTGTAGGACGATTATGACGACCATAATCTGCTCGTAATAAGATTTAATAATTTTAACGCGTTGGTCGATTGTTAAATGCTCCATATTCTTAAATGGCAGAATGTCAACTAAATAAATGACAGCGTACTTGACGTTTATCTTTGACAGATGTCGGTATACAGATTTCTACTTTATCAACCTCGAATTGGATAACCCGTTACAAAACTATTTTACCACTGAGACAACTCGAAGAAATATATGAAGCAAAACCTCAAAAATTTCAGGTCAATTTTCATTTTGGAAGTCCGGCAACAGATTTATTGAATATATCGCACACACAAAATTTGAAAATTTCTAAAATATGAAAATTTCTAAAATTTGAGCGTTTTAAGTCTCATGGCTGGAAATAGATTCAAATGATAGGTCTTGGTGATGCTCATTCGAGGAAAAAATTTAAAATCAATTTTCATGTTGGGAGTCCGGGAAACCTCGATTGCGTATATCGCACACACAAAATTTGAAAATTTCTAAAAATTGACCGTTTAAAGTGTCGTGGCTTGGAATAATTTCAAACGAAAGCTCTTAGTAATGCTCATTTGTAAAGTTAATTAAGTTACTCATTAATTAGTTAGTTACTCATTAGTTAGTTACTCATTAATTAAGTAAGCGGCTATAAGCGATAGCTCGATAGTCTCTCAATGTAGCCGGTCTCAACGGATATGACACGTCAAACGATTGCCGTCCTAACTAAGTAAGTGCCATTAATGTATTGGAGGCTCCTTGGTCTCAATCCAAAGTCCAATTAAAACTTAAATTTTTCGTTAAGTCCAAATAGAGACTCCGACTAGTGTATCCCAACTTTAAGACTTGTTTATGGCCATAGAAGTAGCTGCGTTAATAGAAAATTGTCATCGTTTAATTTTAAAAGTTGGCGCAAGGTCGCACTTTGAAAAATCGTCCTTGGAATAAAAACGATATCACCATTATGAGGTCCAGAGATCACTCCTCAGTCACGGTAAATTTCGTGTTTTTCAAAACTTATTGTGTATCGTTGCATAATCTTTGTTTAGTGTTGATATAACGAAGTAGCATGACTACAGTTCCAACTTTAAGAATGAGAGTATACTGATGAGGTAATTCAACCATTGATGAGGTATCGACTTCATCACTTCTTGAATACACTTAACTTTGTTCTGGAAGCAACCCAATAATTACACCGTTGCATCTGGCCACTGGAAATTGTGCAAATTGTTTTTCTAAAAATTAACGTCACATATTAAGTGAATTCCAATCGCGTCAAATGGTAAGATGTTCCTACAATTTAGTGTTCCAGCTCCTAGTTGAAACATCCGAATATTAGAGACCTAATCAACGCAATTCCCTATTAAACTCAGCTTCTTAAAAGTGTGCCAGTTCTGCAAATATATAATCTAAGCTTGACTGAACCACAGCATGTAGAACAGCTATAATCATTGCGGAAATCAAAATCAAACGTCATACGATCCGCTACTAATGTATCTGCGATGTCTAACCAAAACTCTCCAATGACCACACCAAATTCAGAACAAGACATAATGTCGATACGGTAATACCAACCATCATGAATGAAATACACGACCATTATGGCTTCAGGCAACTCTCTCGCGCTTTGTGAGATTTGCGGCAACAAGAACATACCTAACCGAATAAGGTGCGACCCGCTTAAAAGTTTGACGATTCAATGCTAGGTTTAACATTACACTCTCAATGAAGGCAAATCTGTCGGTACGAGTCGTCGTGAGGTCCAGTATCAGCCACTAATTCACCATCGGTAAGGCATATGTGATCTAAAAACCGCAACTAACTTGCCTGCTTCACGTGTTGATCCCAACGAACTGACATACATATTTAAATAAGCTGCAGCTTGTTGATCCAGACTTCCATGTTCCTGGTACCATTGACCTTTTTATCGTTTAGGAGTGCTTCAGTCGGATATACAACAAATAGAGCAACCCAACCCGTCGTTCAGAAAACTGAAGGTTCCGCAGAACTTAGCATTAACCGATCGTTACGTAAATTTTTGGAAATGGAAGAACTCGTCAACCAATAAATAATTAACTAACCCTATTATATGGGCTGCATTAGCCTTAATTCTCGAAGGGGCTAATTTAGCTGGAAATTCCTTAACTGCATCACTGTGATGGAAAGACTTCACAAATACGGTTCACCCAGGCTGATATTCTACCGCCCGCGTGCATAAATTGTATATGAGTGAGCGTATTTTTGGTATGCGTTCCGTAGATGTGTCCTTATTTTTTCATGGAGTAATGGTAATTTAACATTATTTGACAGATTTTTGAAATCTGGGTCGGATAACCATTTGGCTTTCTTTAATAACTTATACTGGTCTCCATGATAAATTCTATGGTATCCAAAGATTCCATTAGATAGTGTGGGTTATTTTTGGTTGATTGGTGAACTGAACTTCTAAGGGCGGCAGCTATTTTGGAAGTATGATCATCCCACTTCCGATGATTTTCTTTTAGGTAAGAGCGAATAGCGGTTATTAATGAACGATTTACCCTCTCAGAAGCGTTAGCCTCAGGAGAGTATAATGCAGTGTATATGGGTCTAATGCCGTGTGTTTTAAGAATGTTGGTGTATAAGTGAATTTAAACTGCACGCCGTTGTCAGAATGTAAATTCTCCGGTACTCCAAAAATACCCAACGTATCTTTAACGTATTCTATAATTTTTTCGGCTGTGGCTTTTGCCAATGCGGTCTTTCGGAAAATATGGTTTATCCTAATGGGGGACGCAATATTTTGTTCCTTCCCTAGGTAGTTTTGCGAATTTCATAATTCGTAACATATTCGTAAATTTTCTTACCCATTCTGAGCCAATAATAAAATCGTCTAATTCTCTCAAGAGTTTTTCATGCTCCTGTCGTATGATTTATGTTGTCAATGGCTGCAGAATATATAACTTCCACGATGGGATATCAGTGAGACTCGGGCCACATTTAGACTCAATTCGGATGTTTATGAGGTTTTCACAAATTCCGAGATATTCATACGATTCCTGATTATTGTCTATATTATTTCACAACTTCCTATAATCGTCATAATCGAAATCAGGAGAGCTTAAATCTATTCCTGGAGTGGACAAATTTATTTGATCATTTCATCCCGCGAGTCGCAATATATCCGTGAAAGTGCATTTGGTCGTTTTGTTTTCCCTTTTGATGTTCTATATCGAGGGATTTACTTAAGCTTTAAACTTCCCAGCGAGCAAATTATCTCGCCCAATCCTTCTGCGTCATTAGCCATTTCAATGCCGCGCGGTCGGTGATCACGCGGTTGATATAGAGTAATTTCTATCAGCTTTGTTTAATTTAGCCGACATAAAGGCAATTGGTAGGGGGTGAGGGGTATTTAATTTTATCAAAGGCGGCCTGAATTTCTAAACTTCAAACAAAAGGAATGTTTTTCCGCAACAAGGATGTAATGGGCGCGATAACTTCGGCAAAATTAGAAACGAAGCGACGATATCAGCTGCGGCCATACTAATAAAGCGTCGAACTTGTTTGACTGAGATCGGTTGGGGAAAATTAACAATTGCCTCGATTTTGGGAGGTTCTGCCAACCATTTTATTTAGCGCATCACGAAATGACTTTTACTCATATTGATAGTTAAGCTAGCCTCTCGTAGTTTTGCTGCTACCATTTGTAATAAATTCAGATGATGGGTAAAAGTTGGCGACACTATCAGTAGATCGTCAAGGTATACAAATACATTTTCCCTGAGTTTATACAGGATAACCATATCCATTAGTCTACACATGATGCCGAAGTGTTATAAAGGCCAAATGGCATTACAAGAAAATAATACAACTTTTGGCCAGGTTTCGTTAGCGGTATTTGCAAATAAGCGTATCTTTTATATCCAAACTTGTAATAAATTGTGTTTGTCCAAGTATGCCTAATAATCCCTCTATATGGGGAGCTGGACATGCGTCCTTTTTCGTCACTAAATTTAGTTTACAGAGGTCAAGGGAGCCAAGGTCTATCCGCTTTTTATTTGGTTTTTGGCACTAGTAATACCGGCCCCTATATAAGAATATGAGAAAATCGTGCCATTTTTTCAAAAATATGATTTGCCGGAAATGATGTTTTTTGTTCTGAATAACCTATAGTACGGAATAACTATGAGCAGTCGGACAGTACCAGCCATATGGAAGGATTCGCGCAATCGGCCGGCTTCCATGTAACTTTTGCAACATGATTCATTCTCCTTGCAACCTTATTTTCTGGAAATGATTGAAATTGTTTTGAGTTAGAAATAGTAAAGGCTTACAATGACTAAAAGGACAGTGCCAGCCGTATCGAAGTATTGGCGCAAATGGCCAAGTTCCATATGGCCCAAGATAATAATATGAGAAAATCGTGCCATTTTCATAGAAACATGATTTCCCGGAAACGATTTTTGATGTTTTAAATAACCTATAGTACGGAATACCTTTGGGCAGTCGGACAGTACCAGCCATATGGTAGGATTCGTGCAATCGGCCAGCTTCCATATGGCCCTATATAAAAATTGATAATTGCCATCCTCCCTGCAATTTAATTTACAAGAAATTATTGATATTGTTTTGAGTTAGAAATAGTAAGTGCTTACAATGACTAAAAGGGTTATTCTACGTCTTGTGTTGCATTTAAATACTGTTTAATGGCTTTAGAGAAGACCAAGAGCCACTCAAACATTTTAATTTCAATCGGTAAATTTTTGAAGATTATGGGTTAAACCACATTGAAGCAATGTCTACGAGAATCTAATCTTCACAATTAGGGATATGTTTTCTGTATTGCGAGTTCAATCGAAGACCGTACCCAGAACAAGTGACAAAGTTATTTCCACTCTTAATATAGAAAATCTTAAAGACCTTGAAGACAAACATGTGTCGCAATGGCGGGATGTCTAGAGCCGAAAGATGGGCCAAGAAGGAGATTGCATCATAAAAAGTCATTAAGCGGATAATATGTTGCTGTCGAACCAAAAGCGAATGGATTAATGTTTTACAGGTACTCCCCCAACACGGAAGCCCGTATAGAGAAGAAGAATAATGGACAAAAGAGGCGTAGGACATACATCATCGATACTAATAATATTTTATGTTTCAAGCCTTCAATGTGGGCCTATCAATTTTGATTTGCATCAATCAAAATATCGAAATATCTAATTTAATTTACTACATTAATCTTAAAACAGCCAGTCGAAGTACAAGTTTGATCTTTTTGCAGCCAAATGTAAGCCTAAAATGTACTATTTTAGTTTTCTCACTCAGAAGTAAGATGTGAGCTTTAAGCCATTCCGCTAGTAAATCTAAATCGTGTTCGATCGAACAGTCGTCAGCAAAAGCGAATATAACCTAGAAATACGGGATTATCGAAATAAGCAGTTGTTGAAGTTCCAGCAATTTACCAACCAAAAGGGGAAACCATCCATCCAAAATCCAGGTAACCGGTTTAATTTTTTTCTCGTTTTCCCCGAATTTCATTAAATTTATCGTGTGTTTGAGTACAAGTTAATTTTGGTAAAATGCCTCTAGAATCCACTCTCGATCGCCCCGGTGCCCTTGCATAACGTAAGGCCGTGATTAAAAGTCAGTTAACCAAAATAGGTAACTTCGTTAATGGAAATGATTGCGATAATGACGGATTAAATTCCCGTTTGTCAAGATAAACTGTTTCAATTAGATTCCGAAGTGGTCTCCGAAATGGAAGATCTTGATGACCAATACTTCCCACTATGGTTACGAAAATCCAAAAATTAATTCGTAAATTCAGTCTTAAACCAATAACCAAATTGGATGATTGTATATGGATCACTCATGCTTGAATTGATGCATTAGGAGAATCTGGTGCGAAATGTAGCCACAATCCGCCGAACCTACCTACCACATCCAAATCATTCCACATAAAACCTGAACCCAGATGCCCGTTATGCGTTAATGAGAACCACAAGTTATTCACTTGCTCTAAATTCTGCAACCAAAATGTTACCGAACGACGAGAACTAATCAAAAGATTAAATCGTTGTTTTAACTGTTTAAGCGATGAACATATCGTATCCAGCTGTAAAAATAGTAAAAGCTGTTTTAAGTGTAATAAGAGACATAATTCCTTACTACACATTCCTCAAAATAATTCAACCCAAAGTTTTGGACCGTCATGCATGGTGTCACAATCCGCCTACTTCGAGTCAACCACACAACATGGAACAACACAACGTCCGATACTAAATATCTCCGTTGAACCGACCAAATCTCAAACCACAGTTGCCAATTATATTGAACCAAAATGACGTATGATAGCCGTCCTCCCTACGGCCAAAATTGAAATTCAAGATGGTTGCGGGAATTGGACGAAATTTCGAGCCTTACTCGACTCAGGGTCAACACATTCATTTGCCACAGAAATGTGTATCAACCATTTAAGGATTCCAAGATCAAAGGCTAATATTTCAGTTGAAACATTGAATAATTATAATGCTGGATTGTCAAAAGGAGTAGCAAACTTGAAATTTCGTTATCAGTACAAGGGCTTTATATCCTTCCTACCATTTGCTCTAAATTGCCAACGGAATTTATTGATGACGATAAGTCATACTTCAATTCTCTTAAACCCTTAGCTGATCCCAACTTTAACACGCCGTCCCATATCGATATTTACTTGGTTGCAAATACCTATTCCACGCATTGATTGACGGAAAGAACTTGCTCCAGAGGTTTTGGGAAACTGAGGAAATGACTACCAAGCCAAACATGAATGATACGGGAATGAAGTCCGTGAATTTGTCCGCTGCCATTCCTCCAGCGCTTACCAAACCTTGCTGACAGCTTTCCGCAAGCACTCCGAAGGTTTTATTTGTTTGCAAAATGATTGATATCAGATCCGCTGCTCAGAGAATCCTTTACTCATTTTATGAATGAATAGCTAACGTTAGTGCATATGGAAATTATTCCTGACCGAGAAATCGCGAAACATTCCAACCAATTATTTTATCTTCCACACCACCCAGTTTTCAAAACATCCAGGAGCACTACCAAGGTCCGGGTAGTGTTCGATGCGTCCGCCAAGTCCACGTCCGGAGAATCATTGAACAAGAATCTTGTAGTAGGCTCTACTATTCAAGATAATCTAATTGATATCCTAATCCGATTCCGCAAGTATAGATTTGTTCTATCGGCTGACACGGAAAAGATGTTCCGCCAAATCCTTATCCACCCAAATGATCGAGATTATCAGAACATCATTTGGCGTGAAAACCCATGCTCCAAAATCCAGCACTTCCGCTTGATTACAGTCACTTATGGTACTAGCCCCGCACCATTCCTGGCTACACAGTCACTCCATTATCTTGCAGATAGGCTTGCGAGCGACTACCCTATTAGCTCCGAAATCCTAAAACAAGACTTCTATATGGATGGCCTGATGTCAGGTGGAGAAACGTTGGAAACAGCGTTTCAGCTGAAACAGGAAATCATATGTTTGCTCAATCAAGGAGGGTTTAACCTACGTAAGTGGTCCGCAAACCACCTCGCATTATTAGATAACATTCCAGTTGAAAACAGAGAACTATCGTCTTGCGAAATGACCGATGATTCCAAATCAATATCTGTTCTAGGCATAAAATATGACCCGATCCAAGATAATTTTTTCTTTCGACTATCTTTAGTCGACATTTTTATCCGAGACCTCCCGAATTGTTGACCCTTTAGGCGTATTGTCACTGGTAACTATTCGTTTTAAAATTATGTTGCAGTCGCTTTGAATTAAGGGCATTGGCTGGGATGGTGACCTTCGTCGATATATTGCTGAGGAATGGTGTCTCATTCGTAATCAACATAACAATTTAACCAATTCGAAGTTCCCAAATTTCCGATAGATATATGCAACTGAAACCCTAGAACTTCATGGATTCGCTACCAACCTAAGTGCAGCCAAAACTAAGGTGGCTTCCGTCAAAGTAGTCTCGATTCCACGTTTAGAACTAAATGATGTGACCCTTCCAGTTCGGCTTATAGAATTAGTCCAAAAATCGTTATGCCTGTCAATCACCCCAAAGTTTATCTGTATACAGATTCAACCATCACGCTAGACGGGTTATCCAAACCACCCAATGCATGAAAAACATATATAGCAAACCGCACGTCCAAGATTCTTATCTGTACAAATCGTATTCAGTGGCGTCATGTGTCGTCAAAAGAAAATCCAGCGGATTGCGCCACGAGAGACATTTTGCCGAAACAATTTTGCCAGCGACATCGGGCTGAGGCTCAGCAACAGCTTATGGGTCAATTGCCGCCTTGCCGAGTAACCCCCACTGCTACAGCATTCTTACAAACTGGCATCAATCTTGCTGGTTCATTCACCCTTAAAACACATCGCTACCGAGGAAGTAAAACCTACAAGTCCTACATAGTCATCTGCGTCTGTATGGCAACAAAGGCCACAATCCTAGATTTAGTCACGGATATGCGCACCGACAGTTTCCTTGCAGCCTTAAAGCGATTTTGCGCCATTCGAGGAATCCCTACCGATATATATTGTGACAACGGCACAAACTTAGTGGGGACTAAACGGGAACTACCTGGATTTTACGCGGAGTACCTAAACCAAGCAGCAACAGCAACTGTAATCAGTTGGTATACAGACGAAAAAATACAATGACATTTTATTCCCCCTGCGGCTCCTACATTCGGTGGGTTATGAGAAGCCACCGTAAAGACAGCCAAATTTCATCTACGCCGTGTGATTGGAGAGCCTGTACTCACCTACGAAGAGTACATCACCCTTATCAAACAAATAAAGGCCCTACTTTATTCCCGGCCTCTACACGACCTTCATGATGGCCAATACAATCCCCTGACGCCCGGCCACTTTTTAATTGGCCAACCAATAATCCATATACCAGATCCGACCTTACAACAATAAAGCTTAATCGGTTGAGCAGCTGGCAAGTATTACAGTCCCTGTTACAAGGATTTTGGTATGAACTTGAATAAATTCCTTAAATGGCACACACCGAATCATGAGATAAAACCAGATAAAACCACAAATTTAGTGGTTTTGCGAGACCAAGATCTACCCTAATTAGGATTATTACAGTCAAACTTCCAAATGGCAAGCTCCTGAAAAGACCGATAACCAAAATCTCACAAGTTTTGACTCTAACGAGTCAACTCTGGCGGTATGTTCAACCGACATTAACCACTTATGACAACAATAAAAATTCGATGAGTCCAGTCATACTTACCTTGTCATTCACTTTCAATTCACAACAATAAAGTTTCCTTAAGAGAATCGGATGGTCTACTCTATCAAAAGCTTTAGTCATATCGACAAACTATTTGTTTCAGAACTGTTAAAATAGCTTGTCCCATGTCCTTATTTTACCTAAGCCCGAATTGCAGCGGAGAGAGAAAATTATTTTTATTCAGAAAAAGTACCATCCTACTTTTTATGCCATTTTCAAAGATTTTGGAAAAAATGGTAAGAAGTGATATTGGTTGGTAATTATCTAAACTCGATTTACCTTTTTTTGGGAAATTGGGATAACTACAGCTCGCTTTAGGGCTAACGGAAAAACTCCTGTATTTTAAACACTTAAATTCATGATGAAACTTAAGGCGTCCACAAGAGACCAAGCCATTGAATTAATAATTACATATAATTTACCCGGGAAGATCGGGGGGAAAATAAAAGCTTCTCGTCACCAATCTATGTTTTACCGACTCATCCAAAGTAACAGTTGGAGAACTGGATTCACCTAGTCGCACAAAAAAATTGTTAAACTCATTAGCAATGGCATTTGAATCAGAGATCACAACACCCGACTTACAATTTAATTCTTTGATTTCAGCAGACTCGGGGTATCCAATTTCTAGTCGCTTATTTCTGGTAGCGTAGAATTGGCTGGTGCAGAATTTTCGTGCTATACGATTTCTGAGTAGTTTTAAAATTATTGTACGTGTCCAAGGACTTGGGTGGTCAACCCGATTTTTTTTTTGGAAAGCTTAATTCCACTTTTATTGTAATCGCCACACATTAATCAAAAACCCAAACAAATATTTTAATCCAATGACTTATCTAGCTGTAACATGAACCCCCATTAAAAAAGCTTAACAACTTTATATTTCATCGCTATATCCTTCAATTAAATAATTTAAAAAATAATTTATTTATTTTAAATAAAAGTAAACAAAAAATATTTAAATTGGGTATCACGTTAAAACAAAATTACATTTCGTTTTTTTTTTTTTGTAAATTAACGCCAAGGTAATATCCAATTTGTTTATCCAAGATACAACAAAAAAAAATTAAATTACAAAATTACTTAACTTATAATGAATCGCTTACGATTAATAATTTTTTTTTTAAAGAAGCCAATTTATACCAAAATGTAATATTACAAATAATTTTTGATATAACCCGACGACATTCAAAACCGTGTAAGTTATACGCGGACGAGAATTTGTTTCCTGAGAAGAGGGGCTTCTTTTGAGATGCACACACACAAATTTAAAACGAAACCAAAACATAAAAACTGATAATCTGTATAAACAAGTATATTAAGCAAGTAGTTTAAGTAAATCATAATCTGTAATTTATGACTTGTAAATTGCTGTGTGAAGAAAATGAATGCGCGGTTGGTTAATCATCATCACTACTGGTCGGCTATAACCGGGCCATAAATATTTGTGTTATGCCGTTTAAATGATTTTTTTTTATTTCGTATCTTCTGCTTAAATGCATTGGACCATTTTTATCCAGATTTAATTATTTTAAGACAGTTATAACCACACCTTGTATATGCCATTACATTTATTTTTATGTGAAATCCGATACGTCGTTCGATTGGAGGCAGAGAATTATCTGAAGAGTTGGTGTCGTTACATTGTGCGGGTAATTTTAAAAGTTTTATCAAAGGATTTTTAAAGTACGTCATTTAAAAGTAATATAAAACTTGAGAACCTTAAATAAGGTAATATAATTATTACTCGTACAGTATATCTTCACGTTTTTTGGGTCAATAACACAAAAATAAAATTCCAACCACAAAAAAAAAAACTTTCTTAATTAAATCTTCCTCACCTTTCATTAAAAATAAACTTTTCGTATAAACAAAAATTTTTTTTTATTATACAATTTTGATTAAAATATTAATAATTATGTCTTAAACAAATAAGAGTATAAAACAAAGAAGTAAAATAAATCCGCGATTTATTTAATTGGTTGTTAACATCAGCAAAATGTAAACGTAATTTGTCTGCAAGCGATCGAATCAAAAGCCGAACCAGTTGCTTGGTTATAGTAATTTGATCCATGCCATACAGATTTATCTATACTCACGGGAAGTTTACCAAGATTTTATTTATTTTTATTTATACATTTCAATTAATTAAATTATAAACAAGAGTTAACGTTTGGTGATTAATCATAATTTTTTTTTTTCATATTCCTTAATGGTCCAATTAAATGTGCGCGAAGAGAAAGTACCATTGTAGTGTAGTAAATCAAAATTTTCGTTTCCAAAAACACAAATTGAAAGTTATAGAATTCAAAAAAGTTGTACATATTTAGATGTTGTTATGCGATATTAAATTGATCGCTGATCGATCATTTTGGAATTAGTAAGTTATTGGGACATACGGCAGAAGCTGAAAATATATAAATTATTAGTCACGCGATTTAAAAGTGTTATGGTTGTAACCAAATTCCGCAAAGTTTTCGTGATCAGAATTTAATATTTAAAAGCACAAGAAGTAGGTATTCATACCCAACAAACGGCACGTCGGTTATTTATTTATTTATTTATTTTACCAACAGTATTAATTTACATCTGGTATTTTTAAAATTAGGTTTATTTATATAAATCAAATTTGAATAAAAAAAGTTTTTAGAATTCCTTTAAATTCATCTCTGGACAAATTAAAATCGAACACGGTAGATACATTATTAAATACACGGCTAGAATTACAAACCGGGTCCGACATACCAAAATTAGACCCATGGAAGTGCAGATTAATCACTAAGCCTCGGTGTCTGAGTGATCTCACTGGGGCACGTATTGAAAACAAGGAAAGTAGTTGTGAACAATCAATTCGGCCCATTATAACGTCGCGCACAAACATTGCGGAAGAAATTTGTCTTCGAACGAACAATGGTTCAATATTCAATATCAAACAACGGCCTAGATACGGCGGAAGCACATACTTAGGAGCGTTTACCTCTCGAGGAAGTCGCCTTAAGGCAAACAGCATAAATCGCTTCTGGATTGATTCTATACGGTTAGAGGAATTGATATAGTACGGATTCCAGATAATTGACGCATACTCCAAGTGCGATCGAACAAATGAAGCAAAGAGGACTTTTAGAGTATATGGATCATGAAAGTCTTTGGAGAAACGGATTAAAAACCCTAACATTGAATTAGCCTTATTAATACATCGGTCAATATGGTCCTTAAACGATAAATCTCGTGAAAACAAAACCCCTAAATCTAGAAAAGAATGAACTCGCTCTATCATAACGCCATTTAAGAATAAACTATTATCATGTCCATTACGTCCATAACGTCTTCTAGAAAAGTTCATAACTTTACATTTCGAAACGTTCAGGCAAAGCTTATTCAAGCTACACCAGTCGCAGAAAACGTTTAATTCCTGTTGTAGATTTAGCAGATCGCGATCATTTCTAATCTTACAAAAGATTTTTACATCATCAGCGTAAATCAGAAACTTACAATGTTTGAAGCACCGCTTCACATCATCTATGAATGCAATAAATAATAGAGGTCCAATGTGGCTACCTTGTGGGACGCCAGACAAAACATTGATGTCTCTAGATAAAATATTATTTAAAAAAACTTTTTGAGTTCTGTTCGTCAAATATGAAAAAATCCACTTTAAAGGAAGGACATCACACTTGTTGAGCTGTCCCAGTTTCTTTACCAATAAAACATGATCAATTTTATCAAAAGCTTTGCTAAAATCAGTAAACACTACCTCAACACCATCACCACCTTCTAATGCTAGCGTCAAAAAATTTGTAAACAAAGCAAGATTTGTCACAGTTGACCGTCCGGGGTAAAACCCATGCTGGTTTACTGAGATGGAATTTTTAATTAAGAAAAAGATGCGGTCCTTGACCATCGATTCAAATAATTTAGGAATAGCCGATAAGATAGAAATACCGCGATAATTTTCGATATCCGTTCTCCGTCCACTCTTGAAAATTGGTTTAATGAAACTGGATTTCCAAATTGAAGGGAAAACCCCACTTTTCAAACTCAAATTGAAGATGTTCGTCAGCGGCTGAACTAAGACCGAAGCACACTTTTTCAACACAAGCGGGTGAATTTTGTCCGGGCCACAACTCATATTCACATTTACATTCAAAAGAGCGTGCAGAACGTCATCGGTAGTAAATTGAAATTGAATGTTTGGATTATTATTAAAAACAAGATCGTCATTCCCTCTCGAAGACGGGACATACACATTTTCAAAAAATGCTGCAAACATGTCAGTGATAATTTGTGGATCACTAGCCGTCAAAGAATTGAAAGACATTTGCGAGGGTATACCTCTACAATTCCGTTTCGAATCAACATAACTCCAGAAACATTTAGGGTTGTTTCTAATATTCGATTCGATCTCGACAATATATAAATTATACAAGAAACGATTTAAAATTTTAAATTGAGATCTGAGAGCGCTAAATATTTCATAATTTACGGCGGATGGGTTTAATTTATATTTTTTATGAGCTTTAGATTTCCGATTTTTTAATCCTGAGAGGCGACTATTAAACCATGGCTCACGCATCGACGAAACTACAGGTGAACGGGGAATAAATTGTTCAATTGCCAAGTTCATTATTTTATAAAACTGATCAATATAAGCGTCTAAACTACCCGTTATATATTGATCCCAATTAATATTGTCCAGAAACTCATTTAAAGCATTATAATTTCCCTTACTAAAATTGAAAGACTCACTAGAATTAAAATTTACGTTAACATTAACACAATTTTCAAATATTAATTGGATATGTATTGGTATGTGAAAAATACTTGAAGAACCGCCGAGATCATTACAAGCAATGATTGTGCCATGTACTTCTACTGGAACGAACACCAGATCGAGGATATTGCTGCACTGGTTCTCGATGTTATTAATCTGTCTTAGCCCGAGTGAACAGATTGAGTCCATCACCAGATCTGAAGTTAGATCACCATTGAATGGCAGAAGTTCATCATCTACTGTAAGCCATTTTATTTTCGGTAAGTTAAGATCTCCCAAAATCATCACACAATCAAAATCAGGAGCTGCAGCTGCTAGTTGGTTTGAGAAAAATAAAGATAGCTCACCATATATATTAACTGAGGATCCGTATGGTATGTAAACAGCAACTATCAACACCAGCTTTCCATTGAAAGCAAGTTTAACAGCCAAAATCTCCAACTCGTTACTCCCAAGGTCAATAATATCCGCACGTATATCTTTCGTGACCGCTAGCAGAACTCCGCCACCTCTCGCTGTCGATTCAAGATCCGTATAACGATCGCGTCTGAAAACATAGTAGTCTGGAGGGAAGTACTCTGCAGAATTGTGCGAGCTTGTCAGCCATGTTTCCGTGATGCAGATGACATCATATTCATTTTCCAACACTGATAGGTACGTTTCACGCGTTTTTGATCGTATTCCGCTAGCGTTGTGATAATAAATAGACAATGTGTTGGTTTCATCTGAGAGTGGCAGTGTCAGTTGAGCGATAGGTGCAGACAGCGGCATCGGATTTGAAGAAGGTATAAAATCAGTTGAGGTCGCAGTAGATATTGTTACAACGTCGTTAGAGCTGAGCGTGGGACTAAAAAATTATTATTCATTGATTTCCGACGTGAATTTAAAAATTCTTTAATCAACACTCCAGAAGGCCTCGCCGATGAATCCAGCATTTGGTTAAATTTGCTTACAGGAATACCGATTTTAAATGATACATAATCGCGCTCATCATTACGTCGAAAGCAATATAATACAGGTTTCTCGACTTCAAATTTGTTTTTGATATACATCATAAGATCATCATCAGTAACGTCCTTGCATAATCGAGAAATAAAAATCCATCGTAGCGGTTCAACGGTATGCAAAGTAGAGTTCAAGTCACCACTACCAATAAAAATTTTTTTAGGCGAGTCCATATTACCGTCTAACGATTTAGCAGTTGAATCCGTTGTTATGCCATTATTCACACTACTCTTTGATCTTGTAAGTATTGGTGTAGCAAATGCCATATCAGTTTGTGTTGTTTTTTTTTTAATTTTACAGACGACGACTGTTGAGATGGTGTTGGTTTTAACAAACTTTCCACGTTATTACTAATAACGGCTGATGTTTTATTTAGCAATGACAAGGACGCTGATATAGAATTTTATAAACATCGATACAAACACCACATCGCCATGAAAAATTTGGAATTATCGAAATGGCATCAAACACAGGTTTTTTAATTCCGGCGCATCCAAAATGAATAAGTTTATTACATTCACCAGCACAAGTAAAAAAGTTTTCAGACACTTTGGCACTACATTCACAGCACGCAGACATTATTATTCAATTTAGAAAAAAAAAATATTTAATAAAATCACAGTTATGTATTTATATCACAGATATTGATAGATTTTATGAATTTATGATTTTTAGCCGTTTCACAGTTATTAGAAAAATAGTTAATTTAACTGAAAACTAAATAACAAATTTATTAAAATTAAATCACAAAATGTAGATAAATTATTTAACCATTTATATATATTAAATTTTTAATTTTACGAGCAAATTGTACACGTGTGATCACATCGACCACCAAAATTGAATTAATTGGTTAAAGCTTTGGTGTTTTGATTGAGGAGTACTGAGTTCGAATTACCACTACTCACACCTTGGTTCCACTACTAGTCGCAGAATGCATCATTATTAAATGTTTTAGTAGCCTGAGAATCAAAATTTCTCGGCTAGTGGTTAAAATTATTAACCACTAGTTAATAATGAAAAATGAACACTAGATGTCCACGCTGGCCTATGTAGTAATGTCTGAATTATATTGACTCCCCGATGTTGGCAACGTATTTGATGCAGTTGTATACAACGCTTCGCACTAGATCCTTACAGAGGTGATGATGTACCTCTGCCTAATAAACGAAAACATTAAAACTGGCCCTACATGGTGGTGCTGATTATGCACTTCTTACCTTATTCATTCCACTACCGGATGACTGCCTGACAAAATGATTGGATGTTTCAGGTCGTACTGTTATTTTTGAGTTCTAGATGGTATGGTGGGAGAAAAAAAATCAATAGATTTCTTTAATGAAAAATTGTTGTGTAAATCGTTGATTAGAGAAACTTTCCACTTCTGTTAAAGGACCACTCACTCTAGCGTTGACGGTTCGAGAATTATGATTGGCCCGCTTCGCCCAAGGTTACACCCAAATTGCTTTGGTCATTTTTGAAATTTTATCAATGATCTCTATGATCATAGAACGTTCATTGCTATTCTGGTATTGTGGTTTTTCTCTGGCCAGGAAGTCTTTTCTTCTTTTTGGTTATTTGGTGACTCAGGAGTTTGGCGTAGTTCCCAACGTAGCTAATCTGGTTCTTGCCACCACATCACGTTCTTAATGAAGCCATGACGGTAGCGGAATCAGACCACAAGAAAATTTCTTGATGCGTTGAAAGCTGTGATTTTATGACCAGGAAAAGCATTCGAGTGAGCAACAGAGCCACACAAGGCTTTAATATTTTTATGGTGATATACTTTATTGGTGTTACCTTGGTTTTTGCGGATACAATTTTCATTAGTACTTCCTCGTTTATTTTTAAATTGCGAGCGTATGTTACATCAGCATATGCAGTGTTCGAAGCGTCTGCCAAACCACACAGTTATAAAATTGAACCTGCGTTCAGCCGTCTTGGTACTTAAATCTTTCTATGAGTTCACTACCCTACACCTTATTAAAGTTAGCCGAAAGTTTCCAGCCGAAAGGTAATGCATATAGTGTCTTCGCTATCCCAGCCGAAATAAGATAATGCAGATATTGTCTCTGCTATTCAAGCAATGCATGCATTGCTGTCCAATTTGCATCCATTTAGCCTCCATTTTGTTGAGAAATTCTGAAGGGGATGCAGGGGTGTAATTTAGCACAATTTCGCTAATTCATCGCTAATTCAATATATCGAAAATGCATTGAATGGCCTGTCGTTCAAGATTATCGCGCTTTGTCATTGATGGCACTATGGTTATTCGATAGGCCATTATGTTAGTCAACTTTGGCCTAATCGTGAAGAAATTCTGATGGGGATGCGGTGGTGTAATTTTGCAAAAATTCGCTGATTCAATATATCGAAAATGCATTGAATGGCCTGTCGTTCAAGATTATCGTGCTTTGTCATTGATGCCACTATGGTTATTTGGTAGGCATAATGTTGGTCAACTTCGGCCTAATCGTGGAGAAATTTTGAAGGGGATGCAGGGGTGTAATTTTGCAAAAATTCGCTAATTCATCGTTCTTCAAGATATCGAAAATGCATTGAATGCATTTTCGATATATTGAAATAGAGAATTTTTACAAAATTACACCCCTGCATCCCCTTCAGAATTTCCAACAAAATGGATGTTAAGTGGATGCAAATTGGATAGCAATGGCTGCATTACTTGCATAGCTAAAACAATATCTGCATTTTCATCTTTCGGCTGGGATAGCAAAGATTATCTGCATTACCTTTTGGCTGGACACTTTCGGCTAACTTTAACAGTATCCCAGTATACCCTACTGCCGCTAGGGAGTTGATCATCCCGATCGAGTTTTCGTAGCCACTAGTTTTGGAATATTACCTTTATTACGAGGTGATAGCAATTCAATTGGAGCAAAAATCCTTGATGCCTCGGAAAGCATATTCCTTTTTGGTGAATTTTATTGTGATGGGTAGAGAGAGAATTGAGAAGAAAATTTTCTGCTTTCGTATCGAATTTAATTACCAGAACAGGAATTAACTTAGTTCTGTCTGTTATCTCTGGTGTCGTGATTTCTCGATCGCACTCTGGTATGTTTACTAATAACCGAACGTCGTTGCTCGCCCATTTGCGATGATGCTATCCATCAATTTTTAGAAGGGAATTTATTTTCGTCTGTGAGGTCAAAGCTTCCATGATTGTGTCCACTCTAAACATGACGTCATCCATGTAAAAATCTTTAGGCAGCACCCTTACAGCGTTTGGGTGATTTTTAAGGTGAATATGAGCTAACTAATTCATAAAAGTTTGAGTGGCCAATGACTCACGCCAAATAATCCGTTGAAAGTTTGTATCAGATCTATCAATCCCAATTTACGTAACGATCGGTCAATGCTAAGTTCTGTGGAACCTTCATGGTATATTCTTCCTATAACCCAGCCCAGTTATGTTTTCTGGGTAATAGGTCGGGTTACTCTTTTTGTCATTTCATCATCCGACTGAGGCATTAGTAATCGACCCGAACAAAAGGTAAATGGTATCAGGAACATGGAAGTCTGAATCAGGAAGCTGCAGCTTATTTAAATGTGTCAGTTCTTTGGGATCAACACGTGAAGCAGGCAAGTTAGATGCTATTTTTTAGATAATGATATATGCCATTTAGATTCATTTATGCCATATCGATTGTGAATTAGTGGTTGATACTGGACCTCACTAAAAGTGAAGATACGCCACTCGTAGTGACAGATTTTCCACCATTGACGGTGCTAATGTTAAACCTAGCATTGACTCGTGAAACTTTTAAGCGGGTTGCACCTTATTCGGTTATATATGTTCTTGTTGACGCATAATCTCACAAAGCGCGAGAGAGTTGACAACTACAACTAGGAGCTGGAACACTTAATTGTAGGAACATCTTACCATTTGAAACAATTGAAATTCACTTAATATTTGACAGTAATTTTTGGAAAAACAATTTGCACAATTTCCAGTGGCCAGCTTCAACGGTCTAATTATTGGGTTCCTTACTGAACAAAATTTAGTGTATTGAAGAACCGATGAGGACGATACAGAAGACAAAAGTGAGCATGTTAACTTTCCACAAGAATATTTAAATTCCATCAATCCGGCCGGATTACCTCATCCGTATACTCTAATTCTTACAACATTAAACAAGGGTTATCCTGGTTATACTGACGGTACACCATCAGTTTTGAAAAACACGAAAGTTAACGTGATTGAGGCGAAGTCCCTGGACCTCATAATGATGACATCGTTTTTATTCCAAGGATCGATCCTTCAAGGTGCAAATTTGCAATTTCTATGGCCATAAACAAGTCAAAGCCAAACAATGGATAAAGTTGGGATACACCAGTCGAAGCCTCTATTTGGACTATGAAGCCTCCAATACATTATTGGAAAAACTTAATACCGCACTTAATGGAGCAATTGAATTGCAATCCAATGTATCAGGACAATTTTTATCTATTTTTCATCGATACTCTTGTAATACAACACACTTACTTAGTTAGGACGGCAATCGTTTGACCTGTCATATCCGTTGAGGCCGGCGTACATTGAGATACTATCGAGCTATCGGTTATAGCCCCTTACTAAATTTTAAGTAAATTTCATAAAGCCTCCGTCTCCATTGGAGATTTTATAATCTATGTTTTATTTCCTTTTGAAAATAAAAAAATAAAATAAAATATGGTTTCTGTAATATTACAAGTACAGGGTATTAAGTGTGAAGTGCTGTTTGACCTCATTCATAGTCCACCCAGGTGATTTGCAATTTTGCATTTACTGATAACCACCGTTCAAACCCACAACCTACACGTTCGCCATGATAATCTTCACTGTCAACAGTATAACACAACATGAACATCCTATAGAACATCCACAAGCCCTGAGGTTAATCATTCTTGATCTAGACGTAAAGTTTACTGGTTTAAATTGCTCAATGTATCCCCTTTCGAACGTATATAGTCAGTATGTGAGCCAGTCTCTGAGATTTTTGCTATTTGGTTTAGTGTGGAAGAATATCCATGACTATGCAGTACTCGCTGTATTGGTAAAGCTTTAAAAATTCTATACGTGAGCCTTGATCATCATTTCGAGATAGGGCGTACCGATTTAGATAGCTCTATGTATCCCCTTTCGATTTTTGCTATCTGTTGTATCAACAGTGTGATGTGTTATTAGATTAGAGATTAGAACTTATTAGATTTTTTAATTTCAAAAAATTGTATATTTCTTGAATAAATTTTTATTCAAGAAATAAAATTGTCCAAAAACTATGCGTATGCAACGTGTACGTATACAAATCTTATTTGAATAATTATGAGATTCTGATGGAATTTGCTTGGTTTCTACTTTATCATTTTCGTTCAAAATCATAATAGAGACATAAAAATTCGCAACAAATTTGCTGGTTACAAAATTTCAGTTTGACTGGCTGGACGAGCAATGTAGCAGCCAATTAGAAGTGCTCACGGAACCTGAGTCTAAATCTCTGTGAAGGCGTGTTAGTGGCCGTTTAACATTTCCATCCAAATTCTAAATAGAAATGCAAAAATTCGTTGCAAATTTGCTGATTTGGTTGGTAAGTGGGAATCAAGCTAGCTGGATAAGCAATCTAGCAATCTATTTTAGGTATTTACGGAACCTTAGTTGAAATCTCTAGAAAGGTGAGTTAACGGTCGGTTACAATATTCGTCCAAACTCTTAGTATTAATTCAAAAATTCATTGCAAATTTTCTAACCTGGTCGGGAAACGGCAACCAGACTAGCTGAATAAGCAATCTATCAACCTGTTTGAGGTGCTTACGGAATCTGAGTCCAAATCTCTGGGAAGGCGTGTTAACGGTCGTTTACTATTATCGTCCAAACTTTAAATATAAATTTAAAAATTCGTAGCAAAGCATTTGCTGACCTAAGTGGGAAGTGGCAATCAGGCTGGCTGGATAAGCAATTTAGCAACGTAATAGAAGTGCTCACGAAACCTCAGTCCAAATTTCTGGGAAGGCGTGTTAATGGATTTTTATTATTTTCGTCCAAACTCGAATAATAAATTCAAAAAATCGTTACAAATTTGTCAATCTAGTTGGGAAGTGGTGATCAGGCCGGCTGGATGAGCAGTTTCGCAACCAATTAGAAATGCCCACGGAACCTGAGTAGATGGTCGAGTTTGCTAATTTGCTCGTTCGACCAGCCTGATTGCCACTTCCCAACCGGGTAAGAAAATTTACAACGAATTTTTGAATTTACAATTACAGTTTAGATGAAAATAGTAAACGACCATCAACACGCCTTTCCAGAGATTTGGACTCAGGTTCCGTGAATACTTCTAATATGTTTCTAAACTGCTCATCCGGCTGGTTTGATTGCCACTTCCCAGCCAGATCAGCAAATTTGCAACGAATTTTTGAATTTATATTTAAACCTCACACGAAAACAGAAACGGCCATTAACTCACCTGCCAGAGATTTGGGCTCAGCTTCCGTGAGAACTTCTAATAAGCTGCTAAATTGCTCATCCGGCCAGCCTGATTGCCACTTCCCAGCCAGATCAGCAAATTTTGAACGAATTTCTAAATTTTTATTTCGAGTTCGGACGAAAATAGTAAACGGCCATTAACTCGCCTTCCCAGAGACTTCGACTCAGGATCCGGGAGCACTTCTAATAAGCTACTAAATTTCTCAATCGATTAGCCTGTAAACCAGATTAACAAATTTGCAACGAATTTTTGAATTTATATTTAGAGTTTGGACGAAAATGGTAAACGACCATTAACTCGCCTTCTCAAAGATTTGGACTCAGGATCGGGAGCACTTCTAATAGGTTACTAAATTGCTCATCCGGCCAGTCTGATTTCCACTTCTCAAACAGATAAGCAAATTTGCAACGAATTTTTAAATTTATATTTAGACCTCGTAAGAAAACAGTAAACAGCCATTAACTCGCCTGTCAGAGATTTGGACTACGGTTCCGTGATCACTTCAAATAAACTGCTAAATCGCTCACCCAGTCAGGCTGATTGCAGCTTCCGGACCAAATCTGCAAGTTTGCAACGATTTTTTGAATTTATATTTAGAGTTCGTCCGAAAATAGTAAACGGACATTAACTCGCCTTCCCAGAGAGTTGGACTGAAGTTCCGTGAGTGCTTCTAATAAGCTGCTAAATTCCTCATCCTGAAAGCCTAATTGCCACTTCCCAACCAGATTAAACGAATGTTTGAATTTATAATTAGAGTTTGGACGAAAATGGTAAACGGCCATTAACATTCTTTCCCAGAGATTTGGGATCAGGTTCCGTGAGCACTTCTTGTAAGGAGCTAAATTGCTGATCCGGCTAGGCTGATTGCCACTTCCCAAACAGATCAGCAAATTTGCAACGAATTTTTAAATTTATATTCAGACCTCGGACAAAAACAGTAAACGGCCATTAACTCGCCTGCCCAGAGATTTGGACTCAGGTTCCGTGAGCATTTCTAATAAGGTGCCAAAGTTTAATTCTGTTCAGCCTAATTTCCACTTCACAACCAGATTAGCAAATTTGCAAAGAATTTTTGAATTTATATTTAGAGTTCGGATGAAAATAGTAAACGGCCATTAACACACCTTTTCAGAGATTTGGACTCAGGTTCCGGGAGCACTACTATTAGGTTACTAAATTGCCCATCCGGCCAGGCTAGTTGCCATTTCCCAACCAGATCAGCAAATTTGCAAAGAATTTTTGAATTTATATTTAGAGTTTGGATGAAAATGTTATACGGCCATTAGCACGCCTTCCCAGAGATTTGGACTCAGGTTCCGTAAACACTTCTAATAGGCTACTAAATTCCTCATCTGTCCAGCCTGATTACCACTTCCCAACCAAATCAGCAAGTGTTCAACGAATTTTTGAATTTATATTTAGAGTTCGGACAAAAATGGTAGACGGCCGTTAACTCGTGTTCCCAGAGATTTGGTCTCGGGTTCCGTAAGCACCTCAAATAGGTTGCTAAAGTGCTTATTTAGCTAGCTTTGTTGCAGCTTCCCGACCAGGTTAGAAAATTTGCAACGAATTTTTTAATTTTTATTTAGAGTTTAAACGAAAACGGTAAGCGACCTGTAGAATGGCAATTGGCAATTAACATGATAATGCAATTTAATATATTGCAAGCCCAAATAAACTTTTAATTTCGTGTAAATTTATTAATAAATATTATTTAAAAAATAATAAATAATTCTTGAATGAATCTTATTATACTTAATTTAAAAAGAGATATAAAAATGAACAACCATATTCTACCACAGTTTTCGTATAGCAATGGCTATTTAAATTTGAGTTTTATGCTACTCGTATTCCCAAGAAATGGAGAGCTGTAAGATCCAACACCTACTTTTATCATAAATGACTTATTAAAATTCTATACAGCAATTTCATATCGAGTCCTATACCATTTTGGGACTAATTTCACGTACTAAAATCGACCTCCTTAAAACTTGGTTGGGTTCCTGATTGCATTCGCCATAACTAAATATAGAAAACCTACGTCTGAAAATTATTATGATGCACAGTAAATTAAAATATTTTTATACATTCCAACAGTATATAAAACTTCTTTTGATTATTTCCACTTAAAAGACAATTCGTTTTATTTTGTTCAAGAAACAGTTTAAATCCGCCTTAATGACAACTTTTATAAGAAAATATATAGTTGGTTTTCTCTCTGCACCTCATCCACTTCGTCAAATCAAAGGAAATCTCATCAAAGACATAGCAATTTCATCGTCTAATCTATTTAAAAATTATATTTAAAATCTTAAGAAATTACTTTATACCAACAAACAAGTTTCTCGATAGTTAATAGGTATCTCAGTGTTGTTAAATTATCTACCTGTATTTATTCTTTATACAAACACAGATCCATTATTTGATTTAAGAAATACGCATACTTATCAAGAATGTAAAAATATGCCTTCAGGTTATTATGGTTAATTTACTTATTTAACTCGCCGTAGAGGTACCAATACCCAACCAGATGCGGTTGAATTGTGGTGTACATTAAATAATTTCTTAAGTCGGTTTTTACTTCATTTTGACGATTCATCGTTATAATAAACAATGATTAACTTTATTAACTTAACGTATTATGTACTGGGTACTTGGGTATTTCGGTATTTATACAAATATTATAAAAGACAAAGCGAGGAGCTCGTAATAAGAGGAAAAATGTTACTTATTAACACAAATTATAAAATAAATGCTACTTGAATGGGTCTTTTTTGTAAAGTCGTCACTTAGCCCTGCTCTTATAATTATAGGGTTGATCAAACTACTGTGCAGTTCGTTTTGACTTTTATATGCGCTTATTCGGAGGAATTACCCATAACGTGTAGTATGCCAACGCTAACGCTTTACATATCAGCTTTCTGGTTATGTACCTGAATCTAAATGCAAACATTAATTTGGAATTAAAATGAGTTAATGGCAGAATGATTCTTGGTATAAAGAGAAGATTTAATTTGATCTCCAAAAATTCGATCATGGCAGCATTTAATTCAGCCTAATTAAAAGCCATCGTAAGGACCACTACATCAAAAACATCCGTCTAGTGCCTTTCTCTGCGCCTTCGTTACGACAATTGAACATATTTATATTTAATAACGTTACCAAATAATATCTCGAAGAACCTAACACTAAACATCAGTTTGGCTTTGATAATCGGGTGCGACTGTGTGAAGACACTAACATATTTATTATACCAAACAGATATATTTTTTGTTCATCGAGTACAGAAATTATGTTGGATCACCAGACATACAACTCGTCAAACAATATCGATCTTAAGGAAAACATAAAGATGCCGGACGTTACAAATATTCAAGGTGTACCTGGATGTGGTAAACCAACCTGGATTATAAAGAAGCATAAACTGAGCAGTGATCTTGTTTTGTCGTCAAATCAAAGGTAACATCTCGTTGCAAGCACGAAAACATCGATTTTAATAAAAATTAAATTAAATTCCAAAACGATCGAACGCCTCGTATCTAGTAAATGGAAATCGGACCTACAATACAGATTTTATTGGTGAGTACATGTTGGTGCATGCAGGTTATCCATCTAGTCTGTTGTGCGGAGCGGTTTGGGGATTGGGTAAATTTAAACCCTTAAACAACAAAATTTAAACCCTTTAAATAATTTTTGACATGATTATGACTATCCATAATAAAGGTTTATGACTATATCTTAAAACTAAAATGTTTGTCTTATATACTAAAATTTGGAGGAAATGAAAATGTTATACAAGCACCACGGAAAACAAATGTACATTTTCCGAGGTTGCAAGGTTGCATTTTCATATTTTGAACGAAATTGTGTTTATTTTGTTAAAATTTGATGACCTTACTGAACAAAGCGGAAAACAAAAAAATGGATCGACTTTTCCGGTATATTACACAACATTCCCCCCTGTTTGAGAGAAGTAAAATCTTCTGGAACATTTTTCTTTATGGAATATGCTTCATTTAAATGTTCTCTTGGATTGTTTGGATGTCTTCTAATATTATGTATGTGAAGCTGACCCGAGATACCAGCCCGAAAAACACCTTTTCATTTTTCGTGTGTTTCTTTGCTAATTTCAATATCATCCCGAAAAATATCATAATTGTATGGAAAACGCATATCTAATCCCGAAATAATTTTTTCATCTCTGTATCTACGAAATTTGTATTGATTAATATGACAAGGCTAAAATTATCCAAAAGTTACTAACAGATAAAGTTACTAACAGCAATTGAAATATTTAAAAAAAATTGTGTTACATTGTAAATCCTGGCAGAAAATCGTATTAGTTGCAAATAACGACTACATATCAGCACGTTTACAAAAACCATATAAACATCCATCGAGAATTTGGGCTTAAAAGTTAGCATACTTTGTGTCCAAAATAAACACTGTCCATTTCCAAATATTCAATATTAGAGCCTTACCATTGTCCATGTGTTACTATGGTTGCATTGAACTTTTCCATTTAATGTGAAAAATCGGTTAAATCAAAAATTTATTTACTGGAATCCAGGAGGTATCCCCCTCGAGATTATTTACTCAAATGTTAGGCCCATCCATCTCAGATATAACGCCAATAGCTCAAGTCTGAACGGTGAATCTAGTGATGGGGCGTCTTCGCTCGTGTGATTGTTTATTGTATTTGACAGTTAATTAATCATAATTTGTGTGTTATAAAAGTTTGGGCGCACAAGATTTGTTGATGAGATGTCTGTTCTCGAATAATTGTCGTGATTATTAACTAAATATGTTGGAAAGGTATTATGGTTTGGATATGAGTTTTGTGAATCGTTTAATGGTTGATTTGCTATGATTTGAGTGTTTGAGCTCGTTATCTTATTATCTAAGTGTGTTGGAAAGATTTCTGGGTTTGAATAACTGATATTTGGTTTATTTGATGATTGATTGCTTGTCATTTGAGCGTCTGGGCTCGTTGATTTGTTATCTAAATATGTCGAAAAGGTCTCTGTGTTTGGAGGATTGTTATGTGGTAGATTTGGTATATGGTTGGTAATTATATTATGAGCGTCTGGGCTCGTATACTTATAAACTAAATGTGTTGAAGGAGCGGCTGGACCTGGTTGATGGTAAGATAATGGATTTAGTGATTGGTTAGTTGTGTTGTGGGCGTCTGGTCTCGGTTGCTTATAAACTAAATTCGTTGAAGTGGCGTCTGGGCCTGATTGGTTGTTTGATGATTGGTTTGATAGTTGGTTGATTTGATTATCAGCGTCTTGGCTCGTTTGCTTATGAACTAAATTTGTTGGTTTAACGTGTTGGGATAATTGAACGATTTGGTTTGGTTTCGTTGATTGGTGAATAAATGGATTCGTTGGTTTCTTAACTATTTATATACGATGGATGAACGTGGGTAACTGCAGCAGGGAAACTTTCGAATTTCAAAATGAAACTTTGCATACTAATTAAGGCCAATTTGTGTTAATTAGTGATTACGGGGAAAAATTAGTCCAGGAGCCGAAAAAACGGGAAAAGAAAATTTCAAATTTCACCTGAAAGACGGAATAAATAAAACCCGATTTCTAGAAAAAACCAAAAATAATTTAAGCCTAATTTTAAAACTTCCTAAAGGCCGCTAAACTGATGAAATTTGTGTTTATCATGGAAATATAATTTTCATAAATTTTCATTCATAAATCGAGGAAAACTAAACCGCACCTGAAAGATATTATTTCAAAAAAACAGAGATATATCGTTCAATAATATTTGTGTTGAACAACAAATAAAACAATAGAAATAAAATGTTCTAAAATCCAAGTCATAAGCAATCCAGATAGTATATTCCTGTTAGGTATGTTCATTGCCATCCGAAAAATATATTGGCTGAATTTGTGCTAATCCAGAATTGGCCCAATCCCATTGAACAACAACGACCATTGAATGAACAATTTTCTGACAAAAAGTGTTCTAGAAACCAATGAAGTTGGCAATTCTGATTGCATATTCCTATCAGGTACGTTGTTTGCCATCCGAGAAATATAGTGACTGAATTTGTGCTAATCCAGAATTGACCCAATTCCATTGAACAACAACGACCGTTGAATGAACAATTTTCTGATAAAAAGTGTTCTAGAAACCAATGAAGCTGGCAATTCTGATTGTATATTCCTATCAGGTAAGTTGATTGCCATCCGAGAAATATAGTGACTGAATTTGTGCTAATCCAGAATTGACCCAATTCCATTGAACAACAACGACCGTTGAATGAACAATTTTCTGACAAAAAGTGCTCTAGACACCAATGAAGCTGGCAATTCTGATTGCATATTCCTATCAGGTAAGTTGATTGCCATCCGAGAAAGATAGTGACTGAATTTGTGCTAATCCAGAATTGACCCAATTCCATTGAACAACAACGACCGTTGAATGAACAATTTTCTGACAAAAAGTGTTCTAGAAACCAATGAAGCTGGCAATTCTGAATGTATATTCCTATCAGATATGTTCATAAAGTTGGCACTGGATTCTGGATTAGCACAAATTCAGCCACAATATTTTTTGGATGGCAATGAGCATATCTAATAGGAATACTCAATCAGAAGTGCCAATTTCATTGGTTTCTAGAACACTTTTTCAGAAAATTGTTCATTCAACGGTCGTTGTTGTTCAATGGAATTGGGCCAATTCTGGATTAGCACAAATTCAGCCACTATATTTTTCGAATGGCAATGAACATATGTACCTGACAGAAATATGATATCTGAATTGATTATGACTTGGTTTTTAGAACATTTTATGTCTATTGTTTAATTTTTTGTTCAACACAAATATTATTGAACGCCATACCTCTGTAGTTTGTTTCTCTAATATAGTATCTTTTAGGGGCTCGATTTATGAATGAAATTTTATGAAAATCATATTTCTATGATAAGCACAAATTTCATCAGTTTAGCTGCCTTTAGAAAATTTTAAAATTAGGCTTAAATTACGTTTTTTCTAGAAATCGGCTTTTATTTATTTCGTCTTTCAGGCGAAATTTGAAATTTTCGTTTCCCGTTTTTCATGACCTAAAAATTTGTGAAATTTAATATACTCCAAATGTGTAAAAACAGAAACAAAATAAATGTTTTAAACATTTTAATGCGACTAGTAAATTTTCTGCATTTAATCCATCGCGGAAAATGAGCAATAATTAGTTTTCCAAGCTTAGGGGATATGATCACCCACTTTAGATTTTGTCTTTAAATATTTGGGTGGCTTACAGCTAATATTTGCGTTTTCACCTAAAGTATTAAAAATGATGTGATGATCTACTTTGCTACTACGAGATTAGTTTATAAAAAATCGGATTGGATCTGTATTGAAAAACTACAACAACAAATACCAGAACGATTCATAAAATGTTTCATATGTAGAACTGGGAATGAACAAAAATTATTAGACCTGTTGTTGTAACCGAACCATTAGAAATATGGAAATAAATTTTTACGCTCCATTTATCAGATAAAATTAACCTCTATTTCTGGGAGCAATCGAAGTGGTTTAGGAAATCCTAGGACCCTAGGAAATCCTAATCCTTTTTGCCAAATCGGTGGACAGCTCAGAAATACTTATAGTTACTCCTAGTAAGCGATTGGAATCGAAACAAAACGTCTTTGCTCTGCGGCCTTTGAGGTTGAAATTCTAAAAGGTATCCGGCTATCCTAGAATGCTGCCAGTAAGCAATCTTGCGCTTATCCTAAATTTAGGTCAGAAACACACTTTCGTTCATCCGCATGATATAATTAATGGGTGGCCTATCTAGCGTTTCTAATTTCAACTATCGGTTATTTCGAGTGTGGAAACACTTCCGTCATTCGTGTTACGACAGAAAATTAGCTTAATGTTTGACATTTACGAAATGGGTCGCTTTACGCTTGAACAAAATTGGGAAATATTGAAAGCTTTACTTTCAAAGTGGTGAGTGTTACTGGATTATTATTGGATAAACCAACACGTGCACGTGCATTTACAGCGCGTACAGCCGAGAACATTGCAGTTGTTCTTATACGAATGTGTCCATCAACATCAACTCACCATAGTGTCCATAGTGAACATTTCAAGTAGTTCTGTAATGAGAATTTTGCATAAAGACCTCGGTAAGAAGGTGGACAAAGCTCAATTTGTGAAGGAGCTGAAGTAAAATGACCATCCGCAAAGTTTTCGGTTCGCTGTAGAACGCTTGGAAGTAAATGAGCACTGTTACCGAATCATCTTTCCCGACGAAACTCATTTTCACCTCAGAGGGTCAGAATGGTGTGGATTTTGGACCGGCTGCATCGTTGGTCCATTTCCTTTTGAAAACGAAGAAGGAGCCGCCCTTATAGTCAATAAGGAGCGTTACAAAGCCATGATAAACGGGGTTTTGTTACCCAGTATTCAAGAAAAGGACACCCATGAAATTTGATTTCAGTAAGAAGGCGCAACTTGCCACACGTCAAACGCACACTGTCTTCGAGGATCGAATAATCAGCCGTACCGAAGATGTCAATTGGCCACCACGCAGCTGCGATTTGACTCTGTTGAGCCTTTTTTTGTAGGGAGACGTGGATAAGTGTTACGCTAACCATCCAGAGACTATCAAGACGTGAAAGATCATATCGAAGTTGTCTTTGATGAGATAGAACAATCAAAAATGTTTAGAAAAATTGGGTTAATAGAATGGGGTCCTGTAAAGCCAGCCGTGGAAACCATTTGAATGAAATTGTATTCACACTAAATGGTAATGCATATACTTTTTCTAATAAAACAAACCGCTTTCAAATATATATATTTTAGAGATTGGACGTTGAGCGATACACAGGTGAACTGCCAAAGGAATATTTAGACAATAAACTGAAAAAAATGGTCATTCCATGTGGTATTCTGCACTGTGATCCTTATAATATCGGCTCGCGAGGTCACGGTTTTCACGTTTAAACTAAAATGTAGCAAGTCGTCCACGAACTAGTAGACAAATGAAATTGCTAACCTTCGAGTACGGAGAGGCAATGCACTACGCGTAATGGCATAATGCATGATACATTGGGCCAACATCCGTCAAATGTTGGCAGCATAAAGAAATTACAAAGGGCATTTACGACGGACACAAACTCATCATAAAGTAGTTCGGAGCTCAAATAGAATAATGCTATTAGAAGTAAAAAGAACACATACGGTACGACACGGCGGTAATTACAATAAAGCCAAGCTGTGGTTTATAGGATGAACAGATGCAATAAAGTGGAGTTCAAAAAACTATCTATCATCTATCTATCTAGTGGCGCTGAATATTAAAATCCGATAAAATCCATAAAGTCATGTGACATACGCGCGTCAAATCCGGCAGACAACAGATAAGGCTGCAAAAGTTGTCATGGCTCTCAGTAAGCGGTTTTTCCTAATGGCTGCGGCTCAAACAGTTTTATTAATTGGGCAGAACTATTGGTTGACTCATTAAGTAAGGAAATGCAAGGGAAGCGGCTGCCCCAAACACACAGGCGGGAAGTCATATACTAATAATTAGATGCATACTCATCAAAATCAATGGAACACTGCACAAATTGAACAAGTTATAAATTTGGATAATGATTTGTATCAATTAATATGCGAAAATTTTGGGTTTCCGCTAGAGTTTTATATTATATTTGCTAGTAAGTATTTAAGATTGAACGATTATTATTTTCTTATTAAAATTTAGTAGTGGTACATAACCTTACATAAAGGCATGCAATAGTTTAAGTTCAAATTCATTGCACAAGTTTAAGTGCATTTTATTATTTTATTGCTATTAATTGCAGCAAATAAACTGAATATCGCACATCTTAAATGTATATCTGTGGCCACAAGGTAAAACGTAATAAGTCAATTTTCAATTTTTTAAAGTAGAGCTTTTAAAGAGTGATTTTTGCTAAAAAAAACCCCGTTTACACATAAGGGTTGGCTTTTCTGAAACTGAATGAATTATATTAGTAGCTATTAATTACAATAGTCAGATTTAAAATATCCTTCTTACCTAACCAAGGCGTTTTCTAACAACTACTCACTTTCGGAATAACTCGAGTTATCACGTTTTGCTTTGTTGCCACAGATATATTATGAAGAGATAAAGGAACTTTTTCCAATAATTGGCGATAGAATTAACGTTCGAGAAAAACTTGATAAATGGCGATCCGAAATGGTAAGTGACAAATTTACTAAATCAAATTTACTTTATCCAAAATATTATTATTTTAGAATTTACCAAAAATTTCATCCATTCGTAACTGCAGCTGTGATAACTTAGCATTTTCTGATATTCCAAATATAAATCGTCCAAGTAATTCGCGAAGAAACTTCTCAGCAGCATCAAACTTAAATACAAAATCGCCAACTTCGACATTCCCGGTTATTTATTTCGATTTGGAGCACGATTTAAGTGCTACGTATTTGGGGAAAATTATTTTAAAAATGAAAGAAAATATTTTGAGCGATCACTACCGGAAAAAATTATGCCAGTTTATTGTTGACAAATTTATGGGACTTAATGGTGCAGCTATGACAGTGAGGGATGTTTCCTACTATAGTGACCAAATAGTATAAATATTTCCAAAGGAACAACTGGTATGTTAAACTAAATATTTAAAATAATGCGTTATTTGTCCCATTTCTTTTGAGAACTAATATTGGTTTTGAGAACTAATATTGGTTTGATACGTCTGACCAATTAATTATTACTTACTTAATTAAATTAAATTATTATTTCTTACTTTCCTAACTTTTTAATGTTTAAAAATTTTAAGTACATGCAACAGCTGACTTACACCGTTGAAACGTCAGCGAAAATAAAAATATAAATTTATTTTAATTTCGCTTAACTATATTTCACTTTCTTTGGGAAATTCCCAAAAAGAAATATAAATTTAATTCAATATTTTAAAGGAAACATCAAATTGTTCCTGGCAGTTTCCTTCGTTAATTTAAAAATCAATTAATTTTTATTAATTTTTTATTTAGATTCAATTTTAATTAATCCGGAACCGCTGTTTTGACAAAAATACAACTTAACGATTTTAAGACATAGATTTCGAACTGTTCGAACTCTTGTGTGTTAAAGCTGATTTTTTATATTTTCCCCATTTAGAGAACATATTACATACCATCACAAAACGGTCTACCAGCGAAAGGTAAATTATTCGATAAAGCTCATAATATCGCCCAATCAGAACTGAGAAAGGGAAATATCAAATCAATGAAAACTAAATCAAACACAGCTTCACCTAATGTAACAACTACTCACAATGGAAATGAATTAAGTAAGTTCTCAATAATGACCATACTGTTTGGTGTGCATATAAATATTCGTGTGTTCTGTTAGATAATGAAGATGAAATTATGGCAGCAGTCGCGTGGTTGAGGCATAACCAGGAGCCAATGGAATCTGTTTTAGCCAAATGGAGTGAATGTCTGAAATATCGACATGAATTGTGGAAAAGCCCGTCATGTACAACTCAATCTATAATCCATGCTTTTCCATCCCTAAAAAATTTTAATGGATATCTTTTGGTAAACAATTATTTAACTTATTCCCGCAATAAAATAAAGATATCTATGATTTTTGTAGATTGAGAAAGACTTCGAGCTATTATATCCCGGCAAAGAAAACCTGCTATACAGCAAATGGAGCAATTTTAAAATAAAGTTCATTGAATACGCTCGAATCAATATAATTGACAAAAACAACGCTTACATTTTAAATAAAATTAACAGTGACTTATCTATTGGTAAGCATTTATAAGATTTTCTTAAAGAAATTATATGTTAAATAATAATGTAATTTATATTTTTTATATTCGCACACGCAGTCGATTGCATTTTATCATTAATATTACATGCCATTTGTAAACCTATAAAACATAGCAACAGAACAAAACCTGGTGGATCACGAAAACCGAGTATTGCCGATAGCCAAGAAGCATTTATGATACACATAACTGGGCAAAATATGCGAGAAGAAGCTATTCAAAACTTTGGGAATAAAATGGCAAAAATATCGAGACCGACCAAATGGCATAGTGGTTAAAGCTTTGGCGTTTGGATCGGGGGGTACCGGGTTCGAATCCCGATAGGGGCTGGATGCAAAAAGAAATTTTCATCAACAGATTACGATCTGTGATTAAAAGGAACACAACTACGACCCCCTATCGGCGTGCAAAACTCATGGGCCGACCCATCTTTCATGTTCAGTACTATAGGCTGGCATGGAGCTATGCAATGCGCAGATGGTAACTTAAACCGGTCCTATAGCCGTACGTCTTCGATTTGGCAGGAATTGCGTAAAGTAAGACGGAAAAATCAACCGCGAAAGAGCAGGAAGTGCTTCGGCCTCAGAAAAGATTGCATGGATTAAAAAAAAAATAAAAAAAAAATAAAAAATATCGAGAAAAATTCAACCTATTATATTAGTTCAAGGTAGTACTATTGAAAAAGTAGAAAATTTTTATGTATATTATGATAACATAAGTTATAAATTTGATAGTTTTTTGAAATGTTTGGACATTTGTTTCAAAATATGTCACGTATTAAACTTTGAATACCCCGCAGATGCAATAGTTGCTTGGACTTTCATACAACAATATTTTTACCAGATTAAAACTTCAAATGATATTAAAAATTCAAATATAAATACTTTAATTAATTATTTGCAAAACCCTTAATTAAATGTTTGATTGCTATCTTTGTCATCAGAAGTTTGAATCGGTAAAAATATTAATAAATCATTTAAAATGTCAATGTCCTAAGCAAAGTACCACTTCTAATATTAGATGTTACCAAGATAATTGCCTACAAGTTTTTCAAGACCTATATGCATTTAAACGTCATTTAACTAACAAACATAAAACGGCGTAAATTAAATATAAATTTAGAATTACGAAATAATGATTCATATCTTGGTTTACAAGACACTAATGAAAGCGAAGCATTTGTTTCAAATATACATGAAATAGATAATTACAATTTAGATCAAAACGGTATACTATTTACAACAAACTTGCATAGTGCTTTTAATTTGACTAGAAGCGATGTTATAAGTATTCAAAAAAGTGTAGAAAACTTAATAATTTGTCCATTAAAAAATGAACTAAAACAGCAATTAAGTAAAATTAACAAAAACAAAAATGAAAATCAGTATTTGTGTGATTTTATCGATCAATTTAATCCATTTAAAAATATTAACACGGAATATAAATTTTTTCAAAAATTAACCAATAGCGGATACTACCAAAGTCCTTTGGGATTCACTATAATGAATTAACTGAAGTTATTAAAAATTTTAGACCTATGTTAGCAGAAAACAAAGTTCAAAGCATCATTTTACCAATTGAATTTCAAATAAAAAAATTTTTAGAATGCAGAAATGTGTTAGAGAAAATTCTTTCCAACATGGAAATTTTAAAATCTAAGCCGGACAATATTTTATCTAACTTCATAAACGGGTCAGTGTGGAAATCAAAATTAGGTAATTTCCATAATAAAATAGTTGTGCCATTTTTTCTTTATTTTGACGATTATGAAATTAATAATGCACTCGGTTCGCATGCGGGTTTTCAATCCATTACTGCTGCTTATTACAGTTTTCCAACTACACCTACTCAACATCTGTCGAAACTTGATAATATTTTTGTTGCAGCTTTCTTCAAAAGTAAAAAAAAACAAAGTCTTGGAAATGATCTAACGTTGTACCCATTAATTCGAGAAATTATAAAATTAGAAACAAATGGAATTTCTATTTGTACTAATGGGACAACTCAGCAAGTTTATCCTGTTTTAGGATTGGTATTAGGTGATAATTTTGGTCTCAATAATATTTTAGGATTTTCTTCATCTTTCAATTCAAATTTTTATTGTAGAGTGTGTAAACGCCATAAAACTGAAATGATTACGGACAGACATGCGATTTTGGAATCCCTTAGGACAAGAGAAACCTATGTTTCTGATATGATATTTTAATTAATGGCGCAAAACTTACAGGAGTTTCAGAAAAATGTACATTTAATGAAATCCCATCATTTCACGTCGCTTATAACTGGTCTTTTGATATCATGCACGATATATTGGAAGGTATATGCAGATATGACTTGGGTAAAATTTTGTTGCACTCCATAGAAAATAAAGTATTTTCACTATCGGTATTAAATTATCGAAAGCAAATGTTTCAATACGAACAAACTGACATAGGTAATCTATCACCACCAATAGAAATGACTCATATTAAATCTTCAATGTTTAAAATGTCTGCAACTGAAATGTTTTCATTTATTACTTTATTTCCACTAATGATTGGCGATTTAATTGACAAAACTGATATAGTTTGAAAGCTCTTGGTCTCACTGATTGAAATAATTGACATTGCCTTTCTTGAAGAAGTAACTTACGATCAGATTAGTTCCTTACAAATGCTTGTAGAAGAACACAACTATTTGTTCGTGAATTTGTTTAACGAAAACCTTAAACCAAAATTCCATTTCCTGGTCCACTACGCGACATCCATGAAAAAATGTGGTCCACTAAGGTATCTATGGTCAATGCGTTTCGAAGGCAAGCATTTAGAGTTTATGAAATATGCTCGAAATATAACTTCCAGATTACATATATCATTAACTTTGGCAATTAAAGCTTCCTTACGATTTTCTTGTTTATTATTAAATCAAAGTTTTTTCCCTCCTGACTTAGAAATTAAACGTGCATTAAAAAAAGACATTTCGCCTGAACTTTGTTCTCTGCTGCTTGCAAATAATATCGACTTACTGAATGCCTGTTGCACCAACTCTGTGAAATTTAAAGGAAGTGAATACAAGCCACATTTTTTTGTTTACAAATATTATAACGATTACACCAAAATTTATGAAATTAAACATATACTAGTAGATGGGGCTGAACAATGCTTTTTAGTTTGTCAATCATATGAAATAACACTTTTTGATCAGCACATACAATCTCATGAAATTAAAAAAAATAATAATATTTTGGTGGTTTATAGAATTGAATATTTCAATGTAGAACCGTTTAATACATATCGTTTAAATGATGGGCGTTTAGTTATAAGAAAAAAATATGTTTGTAATAGATATTAGTGTAATACATTAGTTACAATATACATAAGTTCATTTATATGTATTTTTTTATTAATATTAATATTATTTTTGAATTATTTGAATATTTTATTATACGATTCATGAATAAAAACTAAATAAAACTAAACACACACATTTATTTTTACTTGTATTTACTAAGTATAGAAAAAATTTATAAAATTAGATTATGTAGTAATAAAATCGTCAAAAATAATTTAATGAAAGTATTTTGATGCATTTTAACTTCTTAAATTATTAAATTTATATGAAAAATAACTTTGCGTAAGTATTAATACAATCCTGAAACTTATTAAATTAATAATTACTCAAATATAAAACTAACCCCTTAATATGTAATTTTAACCTGGTTATGTATTAATTGCATAGGTAATCTGCATTATCAACCAAACGGCATTCCAGATTTTTACTTTCTTACCTATTAAACTAATACTGACTTTTGTTTAAATCAACACTTTTTCGTGTTTTTTTAATATTATCTAAAATGTAAATTTAATAAAAATATTTGTATAAACATAATACTTAGTAAGTATTGACCAAATATAATACGAAAATATATTAAAAAATTGTTGATTATACCCAGATTTTTACTCAGTGTAGAGTTCACCACTGGGCGGCAAATTAACCTTGCCCAAGTATGTAATAAATTATTTTTGTGCCAGATTAAATGTCGGTTTTACAACTTTCAACAATTTATTACACCAAACCGCCACAGAATATTGGGTAAAATATTAGTACTTACCACAAAAATAATTTATTACACACCTTGATACGGTTGATCTGCCCTTCTTTGCGGGCTGGTGTAATGTAATTATTGAAAGTGGGAAAATTGGAGCCACATCCGTATATTATGAGACAATCATTAATAATAATTAATTACACAAGCATGTATACGATTCAATCCACAAGGCTCTTAGAGCACTATTTGATCAGACGATCAGATGTAATTAAAAATCAAATGTTGTAAAATCGTCCATTATATTACATAAAGACACTTCCGTATAACCCGACACAAAACCAATTTATTAAACAGCTAGACAAGGTTCCCTTAAAATTCTCATAGGTTAAATAGATCTTTATATTAAATATCTGAAGCCTGGCATCGTCTGAATCAAATTCCGTGCAAAAAATTATTTCGCAAAACTTTTAAACTAACATGTGACCTTATTTATAGTGGGGTTCTGGTCTATTAAATTATTTAAGTTGGTAGCCGATATCTTCTGTAATCAAATCGGTACAGTGATGGTTAATTGAATAAGGTGAACCTGTCCTCTACAAGGCTCATGAACTAACATTTGATCCATTGTGGTGGCGGTCGTGTTTAATAATTTATTGATTGTGGTAAAATCGACTTTCGTTTTACAAATCTGAAGCTTCTAACGGCTGAAGCCAATTTCATCTAATCTATCTTACACATCCGGCTCTACAAGACTCCTACAGTAACGTTTGGTCCCAAATTTGGTGGCGGTCCGGTGTAATAAATAATTGAGGGTGCGGTTTGTATTTTAATCGAGATCTTGTCGATGATATTATCGATGTTTGTGGTCTATTTAAACGGTCTTCACCCAGTTTCAGGTTTGAAGCAATAAATAACTTAAGCCTCGGGGAATGTCATAAACAGTATGCAATAGTAGGCAGAATTTTAATTCGTAATAATTGATAACGCAAGTAGGTAACATAATACAAAGTACAGTAATTAATGTATTTAAGGCGATCGCGATTATTCACCAACAACACTATGTCGTTTATGTACATCCGCGTGTTCATATAATACTATGTATGCATACATAAACAATACAACATGTTTTTTTTTGTTTGTTGTGTATATAGCGGTAGCAGGTAACTACAAAATTTGCGTGATAATTTCAATATAAATTTATGTACGTACGAGCTAAAAGTATTATTAATAACTCCCTTACCAATAAACTCGTTAATAGGTACACTTACAAAGTCTAACAAACAATATATATACACAAAATTATGGTAAAGTCATATACCTACTAACAACCATAATTTTTTTTGTTTCTTTTTTTACCATAATTACTTATAATATTATACATTTAACACAAATAAAAATAGAAAATGCAAATAATATAATTTTATTTTAATAAATTTTTTCCTGCATGATAATGATTACATGAAAATTTTTAAACAAAATAACAGCAACAACAACTATAGAAACTACCTTGCCGGTGTAGTTAAACGCCATGCAATTTGTTGTTTAAATGGAAAACGTTTTTCCTTATTTTCATTGAGGAAAGTCATGTAACACGATTGATTTTATTATTCCATACGATACACGAGTAAAGTATATAAAGTACGGTATAAAAGCTTTTGAATTACTTTAAGTCTCATTTATTTATGCTTTTTTGATTTAATCATCAAGAATGGAAATGGATATAGGTGTATATACCGTATATATACGCCATATACCGTAAAAGGTCTTTTATTTAATAAAATTGTTCGTTTAAAAACACAAAATGGGAAAATTGAATTTAAATTTTTAATTTGAAGCAACAAAATACAAAATATTTAACTCACAAATTAAGTTTATTTGGTATAATAAATTAAAGTGCTTTGAATAGTTTATATTGTGTGGTATCATACATTTAGGAGGTATAGTTAAAATGGAGCATAATTGAATCATCCATTATCTAAAGTAACCTGCCAAGTTTGTTCCTGAGAAATCAATAATATTTACGACAAGCTTCCGTATCGGGGAAATGACGTTTACGTGTAATTCGGGATTGTCAACATGTAGGTGTCGAAAATTTGGTAAACAATCAATTTTGGCGTAAAAAATGTTGACAATTCATCGAGTATGTGTAGAATATTCGTAGACATTTCAGTTTACCAGTTCAAAATGCGAATTCGCAATATTGTGAATGTTATAATTCAATTTTTACCAATCAAATATATGAGTTTCGAAAATCTTTAAAATAGTTCAATATAAATATTATAGTAGTAATACATTTTCAAATTTTTTAATTGCAAAGCCATATGTTTATTCATTAACAAACTCTAGCGCCACAACTTACATGCATTACAAAATGATTGTGAAATACAAACCACACATAATACCAAAAAATTACACTGTTAAATTTAAAAATATTCCTATTGGATTTGTTTTGTAGCGAAATTGAAAGATTTTTAGATAATCTTTGCCCCTCAACCTAGAGTACTCAGAGGGCTTCGGCTGGCTCTTTTCACACCTAGGTAACACCAAGAAAGCTGTGTCTTCGGCGCGGGGGGCAGGTGCTGCTTCGGCAGTAACAAGGTGCTACCTGGGACCAAATGCCAGTGGTACAAATATACGGAATGTAATACTCCAGGGGGCAGCAGCAGATATGCTGCCAAACACACTCTGTGGAGGCAAGCCTGACAGATTCTGGGGTGGGCCAAGCTTTCTTCAGCTGGAAATATATTTCTGTACGAGAAGAAAAATGCCGAACTTCGTGAACAACAAAGAGAAATAATGGAATTCGCAATTAAATTGAAAGAAGAATTTACCATTTTTAAAGAAAGAGAATGAAGAACTCAAAAAAGCAGTTGAAACTCGTGCAGAACTTAGGACGACACCTAGCCTTGCAATCGATGATGACATTAATCCATTCCATCCGGACAGTGTTGGGCATTTTACATGTAAAAAACGTTATCTACATTTTTATGTAAATAACGTAAATTACATAAAAATTTGTGCAATTTACAGAAAATATGTAAAAAAACGTGCTGAAAATATTGTATAAATGTAACAAATGTTTGTTTATCAGGGTTATACGCATCATATATATTAATCAAACAATTTATTTAGCTGGTCAATCATAATTATATCAGACTTTTAGTTATCTACAATCACAAGACGAAATTCATTTAAGTATCTACACTGCCATCTGTGTTTGTCTTAAACAAGCTCTAAAATCGATTAATGAGATCTTTAGATTTAGTTTGCTACATATGAGAAAGATAATAATTTTTCTAGTGTAATACGTGCCATCTATTATCAAATTGTAGCATTTTACACGGTTTCTTCATAAATGTCTAACAGTCGAGTAAATTGGGTCATCAACATATCTTATGATTCCAGATAAAAATCTAGGCAATGTACTCGGCCAGTTAGAATTAAAATTTATATTACACGATCTCGTTTGTAAATTGGAATCGATTTTCTAATTTTTACCAAAAATTATGAACATTTTTTAAAAACTGGGCTTCGCTCGGCTATCCCGAGCACTATGCGCTTCATTTATCGCCACTGTGAGCGAGGAAACCCATTTCAACAATTCGGAACCGGTTGCAACATTACGCACGTGGAAAAGGGATGTAAAATTTAAAATTTCTTACTCGAAGTGGAAGCTTGGAACGTAATTTGAAACGAATCCCGGAGCGAACCAATGAGCTCCCAAAAAATTATCAACCAACAACTCGGTATTTACACAATTTGTGCTGTTATTCAAAAGCTATTCAAAACTTTACAATCGTTACACAAACTCCATTTTTACGTCAAATTATTGAATTTCTGGTATTTAATGGGAAGGCTGGTTTAATAATATACGCACGACCGGTTTTTGGATGGGTAACTTAAAAAATTAAGATCTACAAGGTGATGTAATTTTATCCCAAGCTACTTGTATAACATCCCAAAACGAGGATGACGAGACTGATGTACAGTTACCAGACGATGATGATTACAATAAAGGTGAATTATTTGGCGAATAGGATGATGGCGGTCAATATAAATCGACTGAAGAAGACTCCTCGAGAAGTAAAATATATTAAAACTTTTATATTTCGTACCAAGTAAGACATTTTTTAATAAATTTACATTTAAGAACCAGAACTTATTCATTCTTTGGTGATTTTATTTATTACTTGGGCAAATATCATTATTTAAACAGGTGTCGCACAATGAGAATCTAGGTAGATATATGGTTTGAGCAAAACCAACTGGCATCGTATATTAATTTCATCCCATAATTCAAAAGGTGAGAATTTTTCACTTCAAATGATTTGCAATTCTATGTTAATGTGTATCAACTCCAATCCCATTAATTTGATTTCATGCCACTTTCATGCAAATGTGTGCCATTTACGGGCCAACTCCAGGTAATTTTACGAGTCTGGTAATTGTATCCGAGATATCATCATCGTATTCATCTGCTTAGCTGTAGTATTATAAAATGAGACCGGTACTATTAGTTCCTAGAGTGTTCGAACATCAATTTCGATTAGGTGAATTGGTATTAATCCGTATTTGCGCAAACGTTGCATAGCCGCATGTGTGGTTGCATCCTTTGTTTGACTCGAAAGCATCAGCGCGATTAAAACATATAACGTTTTTTCATCGAGATCATCGTCACATTTATCACAATCGAAACCATCAATTAGCTCTTTTGATTAGCACGCAACTTTCGTAAATATTCGACGGTTTTGGTCCAATTTTTAGGTTCTTATTTGACGAGTTTCGTATCTGGTATATTTTCGGTTTTAGTTTTTTCAATTTTTCCAGGGGATTCTCGCATATTCGATATTATTTTTTCAGACAGTTTTTAATTTATTAAGTACATCACTAGGTTTCGATTGCATTATTTTCGAGGTTTCTGGAATTATATCAACTTCCTGCTTAAGCAATGCCTTCATTCTTCAAACGACTAGCTTCCTTGGCGAAAAATAAGGCGAGACAGTTGGATTTATTTTTTTTAAGTTAGACAAATTATTTTCCAAATGTCTACGATTTCTGCGAATGTGCGAAACCAAACTCGTTTACAAATCCTCCGCCGTAAATTCAAAGCTGCCCGAGAAACCAAATGTGTGGTGGCCCGGATTTTTTTTTGAATCTGAATGAAGCAAATTAAGTTACTTTAGACGATATTCACGAACAGCCTGTATATATTGTCCAGGATGAAGTATTCCCAAAAAGATCTTGTGTGAATAAACGCAACAAACTTATTATTGTTCACCAGTAAATTATGGATCAAAATATTATTCGATTTGGATTATTTGGTTGCCCATCCGGAGTTTTAACTGTATCATCTAGAATAAAAGAATAGAACAAAAGAATCTGGAATGTATCAAATTTAAAATACAGATTAGTTACTGGTAATATTACCAATGCTAATACTTACAGGTTTTATCCAAATGACGTTATGAAACACAAGAAAACTAATAATCTCAAATTATTTGACATATTAAATGTAATTTATTATTTTCAACGTTACACATTCAATTTTTATAATAATTAAATAATTATAAAATTATATAACAGATAGCGCGCTTGTCATGAAAAGGTCGTTATTTACTTTACATAATGTAAAAAATAAGCTATGTAATTTACATGTAAATAATCGTGTAAACTACATCGTGTAATTTACGCGCCCAACACTGTATCCGGATGAAGAAGAATTAGAAAGAGAAACAAATTGGATGTTTAACCGGAATAAAAGACCAAGTAAGAAATGGAAAACTCAACACTCATCTAAAATGACAGTAACTTTACCATCAACTTCAATAGAGGTTTCAAGAAATCAGTTAATCATCAAGAAACAATTAGCTCTAGAACAACAACCAGCTAAATCAATTTCTCCACTATGCAATTGATTATGAAATCGATTACTGTAGCCGAGTACAAAGTCGTATCTCTAAACAATGGCGTCTGTAAAATTAATGCTGTGGGCTCTGACATCTATTAACCTTTGGCTACAAAGCTTAATTCCAACGGGCATCAATGGTTTACCTAAGAGAACAAGAATGATCGCCCAATCAAAGTTATGGCTAGAGGTCTGTACCCAACCTGCACAAAAGAGGAAATTATCGAGGGTCTCAAGCAAACGGGTTATCAAATAGAAAATGCTGTATACATCATTAAGAAAGAACAAATCGAACTGAACAATTAGTTCAAATTAACAAAAGAGGGCTTCCACTAGTTTTGCTCACTTTTAATAACAACCAAAAAGTGGAAGGTGTGTATAATATCTAGGGCAATACTTAACAAGTGAGTTAATATAGAGCCATTGAAAAAAATAGCGGTTTATTACCGCAAAGCAAAAAAAATTTCAACGATTTAATCATACGCAGAAATATTGCCAAAGAGAGACTAGTTGTAGTTAGTAAAAATATGCTGCAAAATGTGTTAATTGTAATAAGCCCCATATCGGACAAGTGGTGCAGTGGTTAAAGCTTCGGCACTTGGACCGGGAGGTGCTGGGTTCGAATCCCATCAGAGGCTAGATGCAAATCGAATTTTCATCATCGATAACGATCGGTGATGCTAATAAATACAACTAAGACCCTCTGATGGAGTGCAGAATTCCGTGTCACGCGCCGACCCACCTTCCATGTCAATGTACACGTTGACATGGAGCTTGCAATGTGCAGGTGGTATACTGTAGTTGTGTGAGTAGGTGAAGTAGGTGGGCTAATGATGTGGAGTGAATGAGTGGTATCACAATGGGCCTAAAAATTGGCCTAAGTGTGCAGTAAGCAACCACTGAAACCTAATAAGCCCCATCCCGCAAACTACCGGGAATGTGAAATAACTGGAAGTAGCGGAACAAAGAATAAGAAATAAAACGTGAAAACAAAGTCCAGGAATATCGGTAACAAATTACCAAACTTTCACTAAAAATGAGCCTAGACTTCATGGTAGTAAAACGAGAGAACTAAAACTATATTCGCAAGTAGTCATGACAAAACCTGTTATTTCGGAGGGCACTACCGAAGATACAGCAGTGCTCCAAAAGATACTAAGAAGCATGGAAGCTCTTAACATTCGTCTAGCTAAACAAGAGAAATGTCTTCAAGCTCTAAGCAACATGTTAGATAAGCAAGACTCTCTAAATGAAATGAAATATATGCTCAGTTCTGTTTTAACGAAGGTCAGATACCCTCTAAATATTTTCAACATTAAAAGCCTCATCAAAGCTACCTTTACACAAACTTAATTTTTACACATTTTGAGATCTTTTATTTTCTCATCTTTTCACCACATTTGGAAAAAGTACAAAAAAGGTGAAAACAGTCGAGTGTGTACAGTGCAAGAGGTGATTCCAGAAGAAGACATGAAATTTGTAGCGGTTAAAATATTCTAACCGTAACTCGTTTGTTTTACCATGCGTAACTGGAAAACAACATTAAACATGAAAGCAGGCCATTTCAAATCGCCATCCCCGTTAATACAACTATTGATAAACAACATGTTTACGAATAAGACGAGTATTCCAAAATGAAAACAAAAAAGCTACACGGCGAATATAAGCAAAGGAAAACGAAAAAATGTATTTTAACAAATTTGAATTGATACAGTTCGTTCCAACCAGCTGCGGATGCAAGCCGCCCCACAACACCACGATACAGCCGACTTTATATATGGCGGATAGAAATTCGAAATATTGGTTACCAAAATTCGGCATCTTTGAAGTCCAGGCGGATTGACTGTTTGGAATACAACTCCATACTTAAAACTCCATTGATTGGAAGATCCTTGCGAAATTTGGTGCAAATCTGTGTACCGGAAATGGCAGCTTTCCGTGAAAGCTTTTTCAATTTTTGCAATGATGTTGAAAAAGTTTAACAATTACAAAAAATGACAAATAATTCAGAAAGTTAAATAAATTTAAAAATTAAATTTTCAACTAGGCTGACCTTGTTGCTTATCTGAAATTTAAGCAGGGACAATGTTTTCAGTTTTACCGAAACTTCTGAAAGTTTAGTTTACCGCTTTATAGAAACGAAGTAGGGTGTATTTAAGATTTATATAAGTATATTCGTACTAAAAAAAAGTCGGGTATTGGCTGTAACATATTCACCCCTACATTTTTTTTGTACAATTATTTGAACCTCGAAGTTTCCATGCAGCCGGCATCGATTTTCACTATACTGGAGCCTAAAATGGTGTAAGGTTGGATCTTGAAACCGGATATGACATCGATTACTAGATTTTTTTTGTTCTGGTGCTACATACGATATTAAGACTATTTTTGCGTTATGGGATCGCTACATCATACTGCGTTTGGTGGATTGGAGTATTTATAATTGATGATATGTATTTTGCATATGAAATGTACAGGCTGGAATATTTCACATCGATTTACATCTTCTCTCGTTTAAAATGCAAAGTATTCAGGCGGATTGTCTATTGCTATATACTCAGTGGAACTAGTAATGTGAACTATAGATATTAGTATCGTCCCACACGAAAGAGAGCGATAAATTATTCCCAATAAACACATTTTTCTGAGTTATGCGGATGCTTATATTCATGTTTTGATACACTTGATGGAGGTCGTGAATATTTTGTTCAAGTAGAGTTATGGTTTCAGGCACGTATTGAAGAATAAATTGTATCTGTTCTTCTGGCTAACTTGCTGTGAGTCTGGATGAATTTTGGATTTCTTGATGGCCGTGCCCTATCACGTAGAGTTAGCCTTGTTGATTATCGTGGAGGCTGCTTAGCACTAGAGTCAATTCAAAAATGTTTATAAGCTCTGATCTTACTCTTTCGTCGTACGTTCTATATTCTTGTAATTGCAGCATTTCCTGACGCTTATTCACAATCCTATGGATGTTCATAGAGCCACGTTTATACATTTGGATAGTTTAAAGTTTCGACTTTCGTTAGTTCCGAACAATGTCCGATTTTCGTGATATTTACTGTTTCATGCACGACTTAGAAGTTTCTTAAAAACTTCTTTATTTTAACAAATTTTGGCATGGTATCATAATTAGATCCCGTTCACCACACTCATAGAGTTTCCACTGATCTCTGGCCATGTATAGGTGAGATCCTGTGAACATCTGTAGGATTGGTGAAATATATTCCGAACATTTATTCAAATTGATGAATTTTCTAAGTCGTGTGTTGTACAGAAAATATATCATCATAACCGAACCCTGTCCAAAACTTTCGAAAGTGGAAACTTTGAACTACTCAAAATTATAAACGAGACCCTGTGAACATATCTAGCATTTTTGTTATTTGGTTGTTTTTATAATAAATCGGGTTCGTAGCTATTTGGGAATGTCAATTGGGTAAAATTCCAATTGGAGAAAATACCAAATTTCCAATTGAGAATAAAACCGAAAATGAGGAAGTTTTATATTTTGGAAAACATGATGAAAATCATCATTCATGGAAACAATGATAGAAAATTTTCCGAGCTATTCGAATATATGAAAGAGATCCTGCGAACATTTCGGGGATGGAAGACATAATCGTAACCACGACCATGTAAGTGAGACCCCGTTAACATCTCTAGAATCGGAGATATAAACACATGCATGTTATAGATTATCTAAACAAGTTTCAATTTCACTACAAAACAAATCCGATTGAAATATTTTTAAATTTAACAGTGTAAATTGTCATTATTAAAAATTGGTAACTATATTTCTTATCAGAGAAATTTAACTTTTACCACTTTTCAGATGCCACCATTTTAGGATTGCCTGACGTACGTATTTAATATTTATAGCACGTATTTTTGATTACCGAATTTATTAGGTGTATGACTTAAATTTGACAAGAAGGTTTTAAAACACCGAACGACAAATCTATCTGAGTTACATAACCTCTCAAAATAGCAACATCATCTACTGGATGAAAACAGCTATTTCCAAGCGTTTGCACCAAATGGGAAAAATTTAAAAACTTGGAAGGTGGGTCCCACATATGTTGACCGAACTGTGTATCTGGTGGGACATTAAGAATTTGTTTTATTATGAACTCCTGGAAACTGATCGGACGGTGACTTTCGAACGCTACAGCCGACAATTGAACAACCTGAGCGAAGACGGCTTCGTCTACAGGCCTGCATCCGAACATCAACATTTTCGATGACTTTTTCAATAAAAGCGGATCAATGAGCTCAGTTTCAGGTCGAATGTTGTTTTCAAGATGTTGAAATGTTTGTGGATGATTAGCATACATCTTTCAAATAACCCCACAAAAAATAATCTAGTGGTGTTAAATCCGGGCTCCTTGGAGGCCAAGGAACTTTACAATTTCTTCTATACACATATGCGATTTGCTTGAACCATTCGATATTTGTTCTATTTCCAATATTTTTTCTAATCAGAAATCTTGGCATAGTTAGCTGTGCTGATAGCTTGTTTGGAAAGGGTTCTAAGGTTTTTTAAACTACAGAATGAAACCGGTAACATGCTTGTTGTTGCTTCTCAAAATCATCACCCATAATTCATCGAACTGTGTGTATAAATAAAAATTATTTATTATTTGTGCGGCGCGCTGCTTTGTGGTTCCACAAGTGAATTTAAATTACAAGTTTTTCACGGTTATTCGTATTTTAAACGCTCAATTGGTCATTTCTTATCGAAAACATATAATTTCGAAAAAACACTCGATTTAATCTAAATAGTCGATATGAAATTGTCAAAGTTTCAACTGCCATCTGCAAGAATTTTTAATACGGGCAGATCAAAAACCACCAGTTTCACTTTCCTCCGGTAATTTAAATCTATATATTGATTTGCAATTTTTGGCGGTAAAATTTCATAAAAAATCTAAAAATTCAACCATTCGTAGGCCACTGACAAGGTATCGTAGAGATGTCTAATTAAATCGAAGTATGCTATCGTATAGTACTGACCCTACTACTGCATTTTTTGTAAAGGCAACATAATTATGCGTCCCGTCGAACCAAAAATTTTCTATGTTGGATTCAGCCAACCACGTGAATTTATTATCTTATCAGTGGTAAATGGTGACTAAATCTCGGCCACATGTCTAACCATTCGAATTCGTCATCTCATTATCAGGTCGCATAATTATGTTGGCTTCTACAAAAGGTGCAATAGGGTCAGTACTGCACGATAGCACACTTCGAGTCACTTAGACATCTCTACGATGCCTTCATTGACGATTGAAGCGCCACTACACTGTCTACTTTAGTAAAATTTTAAAATTATAAACAATCTATGACTGTTCCACCGCACCGGCTAAATTAGCTTGCCATTGTGAACTTATTTTTTTAATAATTTATTTCGTTTTACAGAACACGTTTTTTTGAAAGTTTTTTAGTTTGTCAGAAACTTCACTATAGTCTATTATACTTAGATACTGTGAACTCGCACGGGCAGCAAGTGCTCAGTAGGCCATTTCGTCTTTAACAATGAAATCCAACCTCTGACACTGAAATTACAAATTTGATTGAATTTCAAAAACATGTCGTAAATACAGGGGGTCGGCGTTCGAAGTGTTACCACATTCATGCTACTATAGCAACAAAACGGCTTATGACAACACGCTCATTTTTTTACAAGCGTCAGTCTGTTATTTTTTTTACAAGCCTATGAAAGCATATCGTTTTACGCCGCAGTTAAAAAAAGTTATCGAAGTGAACAAAACAAAAGTGAACAAAAACTAGGTGAATCAAACAACGCCATGGAGTTGGACATCCAAAAACAGTATCATCGCTAGAAATGGTTCGAAAGGTTCAATGTAATCCACGATTCAATTGGCGAAAAATCTCAATGTGTCTGCTCATAGCATGGGGCCCATATTAAAAAATTAAGTACGATTGAAGCCCTACAAAATACAAGAAGTGCAAGATTTAACACCTGCACAAAAGGCAGTTCGCCTAGCAAGAGCAAGGATGTTAAAACACTTGCAAGTTGGTGGCGAGCTTGAGAATTTGGTCTTTTCTGATGAACAAATTTTTACTTTTTGGTTCAGAATTATGTAAACAAACAAACCGATCGTGTTTGGTTGCAAATAAAAAGATGATTTAGACCAGTAAAGGTAAATCAACAGATCTGCCGTGAAACCAATTTAAACTATGCTTTGTTACCTTGGGCACGGTAACAATTCGGTAGAAACCATTGGACGTTTCAACAAGACTCGGCACCATCCCATAAAGCAAGTGAACGCCTTTTTACAAGAAAAAGTTCCCAGCTTAATTTCTTCACAACAATGACCACCACATTTCTCGGATTTAAACCCAATGTAATTTCCATAATATGGTCCTTTGTGGAGGCAAAAGTATTAACTAAAAAATATGAGACGATCGACGCCTTAAAGATTGCACTTCACCGAGAATGAGATAAAATACCATCAGATCACAAGACTCGGTAGCACTTCGAGTACCAACCTCTGTTTAATACGATTTAATTATAACAAATATTTTATTTCCAAAGAGTGCGATCAGATATTTGAGACAAATCAAGCACCTCATTCCATAAGTCAAAGAGTAGAGAAACTCGACGCCCACTAGGTTTCCCTAAACAACGGATGAAGCTTTTCCCAGAAATTTGCGATTGGCACCAATACGTATAACGTATCACAGAAAATCAAAAGTTTGCTCAACTTGTGTGGTCTCGTTAAAAGTATTATGAACATTTAAGGAATCTTAAACTGTGTTGAGTCTCACATAAATAATTTGATATTAATTACCTTTCGCAAATAAATATAAGTAATACATGACTTTTACGTATAAGGTATCACGTTAAAATTCGTCTCATTTACATAAACTTGTATAATGTGGATTAAATTTGATACATTAAAATTTTAATCGATGCACATTATTCTTGCAGTTAAATTCAATCAACCGGGATAAATATGATATGCAAACGTCTCATATTAGAAATTATTAATATATCAGTGTTTTTATCCATGTTGTTGTTGTCGTGTAATTAATATTAAATATTTGTTTTTATCATGTAGACACTTTACATACAATTTTGCACTTTTCTAAATGAGGGAATGTCGATGTCATAGTCTAAAGTAACACAACTTTAATGGTCATCATTTCTCTAGAAAACACTGCATGGACAAAAATTGGTATAGGCAAATGAAAAACGGTACACTTTAAACTTCACACTCTAAGCTTTACTGTTGTGCCAACTCTAACGTTGTGCCGTATTGTCTACACCGCGTAGATAATTAAAATTCTACTTGTGTAGAGAAGGTATGTAGACAATTAAAACAGTGACGTTGTCATTGAAAATTATTATTTCGGTTAGAAATTAGAAAAATTCTATGATTTCTTTGTTGTTGGGTCCATTTCACCTTGATGTAGATTTATTTCTACCTCAACATTTGAAAAATTTTAACCCATGTTTTTATATGACTGTTCTGCGTGTTAGTTAGATATAATTTTTATATCTTCCAACGTGTTGGTAACCTGACCTCGATGTAAAAATAATATTTGGCTATCACATAGAATAATCTGAAATTTTAAAATATTTGAAGAAAGTGTAAGACCTACCCGACAAATCAATCAAACACCTCAATATTTATATGAAGCTTCTACATGCAACATGCAAACAAATTCGATTGAACACAGAACCAAATCGTATGACGCAGTATCTGTATCCGTTTGCTTAAGAAATGAATGTTGAACTTGGGTAATGAAAGTGAATACAGAACTCGTTTCGAAGATGTACAGTACCTGGTAATTGAATTAGAGCCACGCTTCTATTTTGGTATTTTTTCAAATTTATCAGGAACAAAATAGAAACTGACAAATATTACTAATACAAAATATTTTGTTAATCCTCCTTTGGCTTTAATGACTGCACTAATTCTAGCTGGCATACTGGAAATACAAGTTTTTATGTCTGTGAATATTATCGCTCAGAACAGCTATTGTTGGGTTCGGGAATAAGTACACAACCTTTCTAACCTGCTATATAGATTTTCGATCGGATTTAGGTCCGCTCTATCCCACATGAAGGTGTATGGCCCTTCCTCTTCATTTATTGAGTTTTGGAAAGGCAAAAATACAGTCTTAACAACCTTTTCACATTGCTTCATCACTATAACGTTCTTTGGGAAATAAACGCTCTCCGTCATTGCTTCAAGTCGGGATTCATCGCTAAAGATCCCCTGTTGCAATGAGGATGTGAGTTAGAAAAACGAAATTTATTATACAAATTGATACTTTGACGAAATGATTTATTAATGACAATTTTTGTGCTCATTTACGTTTTTCCAATCTTTTACCGTACAATTTCTTTGCATTTTTGGTTTCCCATTGCAGGCGTGCTTTCTACATTTTGGGTATCAAACTGGGCTTCTTGGCTGGTCTGCGACATTTGAGTCCGGCAGAGTACAATCAGGATCGCATCGTATTATGCATTTTTAATTTATTTAGCACCTCTTTAGCAGAACTTTGTCTATTTTGGAGTGCTGTTTTTATAATTAGCCAGTCGTCTCGCGCGGTGAATTTACGGACATTACGGCAACGAGTGCGACCGTTCGGTATTGACGGCATACTTTTCGAATTAATGCGACAATTCGGTCATCTGTCTGCCGAGAAACTTTTAACGGTTCGAATGCATATACAAGTTTTTAATAAAGTCTCTATTTTAATTTTATTCACGCTCCTAATGTCTTTCAAAGACAAAATACTTTCCGTATTTTAATTGGACTCGTTAAAATACATCTTAATGAAATCGATTTCGATTAGATTTACCTCCCCGGATATTACTCCTGCGGAAAATTTCTTGCTGCTATTACTCCCGGGCACCAGGCAATCACCCCTCGGCCCATTACTCCTAGCCTTTACCCCCCGAATATTAACACAATGGATATTACTCACCGGACATTACTCTCACCGGCGATTACTGTCCAATTACACCCTGGTCATTATTAGATGATTAAGAGATCGTTTGATAGCATTTATTTGGGAAAGTATATTAATCTCACTAGAAACACGATGGTTTACAAAAAAAATCGAAACAAATTTCAAAACATAGAAACGTTTGCAGAAATTAGCTGATTACGGGACAATATACCATTTCATCAGGAGTTAAATTTTGTTTTTAAATAAATTTTTATTATGACTGATTCAAATTGAGCTTGAAAAGCTGAATCTAAAACTTTAACTTACTAAATGTCGCAAACAAATGTAAACCTGTGCTAAATTTCTATAAATTCAAATTATGTTTCACGCGTCAGTTCAGATTTACATAAATATGTAATTCATAATATTTTAACTTGGAGCTGAGATGTGGTTTTTCTCGACAAGTGATGCTCCAAAATCGAAAAGTACTCTTCAACAATATATTTCCCATACAAATGACCATTATCGAAAAATGCTCTAGAACATAACATTTACCTATAGTTACGGCAAACTAAACAAATCTAGGCCATCGTTCAGGGCAATTTCATGAGGGGAGGGGGGGGGGGGTGGTATTGTTCAAGAGTACTTAACAATTTTAGAGCATCACTTGGAGAAAATCCATATGGGAAAATGATTGGGGCTAATAGCGGTAGGTAATGGTCGGGATGGCCAAGGAGGGTTGAGGCTGGGGTAACGGGCTTGACTCGTATTTCCATAAGATTCGGAATGTTGTGGTCTGAAAAATTTACGAATACTACTAATTTTATTAATCAAGCATTTGTAATCCTTTGGTCAACTGTCATTGAGGTCACTAGTTGTTTTCGTGTGGTCGCCTCCACATAATGAAATATTGCGGAAATTTGCTAAAAGCTAATATTTTCATCAGTTCACACTAATAATTTTGTAAATTCAGTGTTCGAAATCGTTTGGTCAACTATCAATGAAAATTGGTCACTAGTTATTTTCGTTTCGCCAACCTTACGTAACAATTTATTACGGAAATTCGTTAAACTTGCATATTTCCTTCAGATTCGGAATGTTTGCCATTTCGAACCGTGTCGAACGTGTCCCGACTACATCAGCCGAAAGTTAAAAAATAAGTATTTTTTTGAAATATCCCAGCCGAAAGTAACTAACCTACAAAATCAGCCGAAAACAAATGTATCATAAGAAACAACAAATAAAAATGAATGAAACGGATGTTGGCACATTTCAAAAATGTATAAAAACTTAACGTTTAAAGTGTTATATCTGGAAATGGACTCGTTTGGATCGGTCCTACAAGTTTCATGTTGGGAGTTCGGGGAAAATGGCGGGATTACATACACGTGCAAACCTCGAAAATTTGAAAAAACGATAAGTTTTTATAAATTTTCAAAATTTGTACGTGAATTTCACTCCCCTCAATTTTACCGAACTCCCAACATGAAACTTGACCTGGACAATTTTCCAGCGATTACACTTCAAACGTTAAATTTTTACAAATTTTCGAAGTTGTACGTGTATTCCACTCCCCCCAATTTTCCCAAACTCCCCACATAAAACTTGATCTGGAAAATTTCCCGATAACCAGCGACGAACCGGTCCAACGAAACCTTTTCCAGATATAACACTTTAAACGTTAAGTTTCTACAAATTTTTGAAGTTTGCACGTGTATTTCACTCTCCACAATTTTTCCAAACTCCCAACATGAAACTTGACCAGGAAAATTTCCAACAATAACCATCATCAAACCGATTCAAATAAGGCCTTTTCAAAACATTACAATTTAAACGTTAAGATTCTACAAATTTTTGAAATTTGTACGTGTATTTCACTCTCATCAATTTTGCCGAACTCCCAACATGAAACTTGACCTGGAAAATTTCCCAGCGATAACCATCGACAAACCGGTTCAAATAAGGCCTTTTCGAGACATTACAATTTAAACGTTAAGTTTCTACAAATTTTTGAAATTTGCACGTGTATTTAACTCTCCTCAATTTTTCCGAACTCCCAACATGAAACTTGACCTTGAAAATTTCCAACAAAACATTACAATTTAAACGTTAAGTTTATACAAATTTTTGAAATTTGCACGTGTATTTCACTCTCCTCAATTTTCCCGAACTCCCAACATGAAACTTGATCTGGTAAAATTTCAACAATAACCATCAACAAACCGATTCAAATAAGGCCTTTTCCAGACATTACAATTTAAACGTTAAGTTTTTACAAATTTGTGAAATTTCCACGTGTATTTCACTCTCCTCAATTTGACCGAACTCCCAACATGAAACTTGACCTGGACAATTTCCCAGCGATAACCATTAACAAACCGGTTCAAATAAGACCTTTTCGAGACATTACAATTAAAACGTTAAGTTTCTACAAATTTTTGAAATTTGCACGTGTATTTAACTCTCCTCAATTTTCCCGAACTCCCAACATGAAACTTGACCTGGAAAATTTTCCAACAATCACCATCGACGAACCGATTTAAACGAGACCTTTTCATCATATAACACTTTAAACGTTATGCTTTACAAATTTTCGATGCTTGAACGTGCATTTCACTCCCACAATTTTCCCGAACTCCCAACATGAAACTTGACCTGAAAAATTATCGGTCAATAACCATCGACGAACCGATTCCGAAAGGAAACCTTTTCCAGACATAACACTTTAAACGTTCAGTTTCTACAAATTTTCGATGTTTGCACGTGTATTTCACTCTCCACAATTTTGCCGAACTCCCAACATGAAACTTGACCTGAAATATTCTTAACGAAAACAATCAACAAACATAACTTTTCCAGACATAACAATTTCAACGCTGTTTCTACAATTTTTCAAACTCCCAACATGAAACTAGACCTGGAAAATTTCCCAGCGATAACCATCAACAAACCGATTCAAATAAGACCTTTTCAGAAATAACACTTTAAACGTTAAGTTTCTACAAAATTTTTGAAATTTCCACGTGTATTTCACTCTCCATAATTTTCGAACTCCCAACATGAAACCTGGAAAATTTTCCAGCAATAACCATCGACAAACCGATTCAAACGAGATCTTTTCCAGATATAACACTTTACACGTTAAGTTTTTACAAATTTTCAAAATTTGTACATGTATTTCACTCCCCTCTAATTTTGACCAACTCCCAACATGAAACTTGACCTGGACAGTTTTCCAGCGATAACACTTCAAACGTTAAATTTTTACAAATTTTCGAAGTTTGTACGTGTATTTCACTCCCCCCAATTTTCACAAACTCCCAACATAAAACTTGATGTGGAAAATTTCCCGATAACCAGCGACGAACCGGTCCAACGAAACCTTTTCCAGACATAACACTTTAAACGCTAAGTTTCTACAAATTTTTGAAGTTTGCACGTGTATTTCACTCTCCATAATTTTGCAAAACTCCCAACATGAAACTTGACCTGGGAAATTTCATAACGATAACCATCAACAAACCGATTCAAATAAGGCCTTTTCCAGACATAACACTTTAAACGTTAAGTTTCTACAAATTTTTGAAATTTGTACGTGTATTTCACTCTCCTCAATTTTCCCGAACTCCCAACATGAAACTTGACCTTGAAAATTTCCAACAATATCCATCATCAAACCGATTCAAACGAGGCCTTTTCCAGACATAACACTTTAAACGCTAAGTTTGTACAAATTTTTGAAATTTCCACGTGTATTTCACTCTCTTCAATTTGACCGAACTCCCAACATGAAACTTGACCTGGACAATTTCCCAGCGATAACCGTTAACTAATCGGTTCAAATAAGACCTTTTCGAGACATTACAATTAAAACGTTAAGTTTCTACAAATTTTTGAAATTTGCACGTATATTTAACTCTCCTCAATTTTCCCGAACTCCCAACATTAAACTTGACCTGGAAAATTTTCCAACAATCACTATCGAAAAACCGATTTAAACGAGACCTTTTCATCATATAACACTTTAAACGTTATGCTTTACAAATATTCGATGCTTGTACGTGCATTTCACTCCCACAATTTTCCCGAACTCCCAACATGAAACTTGACCTGGAAAATTATCGGTCGATAACCACCGACGAACCAATTCCGAAAGGAAACCTTTTCCAGACATAACACTTTAAACGTTCAGTTTCTACAAATTTTCGATGTTTGCACGTGTATTTCACTCTCCACAATTTTCCCGAACTCCCAACATGAAACTTGACCTGAAAAAATTCTTAACAATAACCATCAACCAACCGATTCAAATAAGACCTTTTTCAGACCTAACACTTTAAACGTTAAGTTTCTACAAAATTTTTGAAATTTCCACGTGTATTTCACTCTCCATAATTTTCCCGAACTCCCAACATGAAACTTGACCTGGAAAATTCTCTAACAATAACCATCACCAAACCGAATCAAATAAGACTTTTTCCAGAAATAACACTTTAAACGTTAAGTTTGTACAAATTTTTGAAATTTGCACGTGTATTTCACTGTCCTCAATTTTCCCGAACTCCCAACATGAAACCTGGAAAATTTTCCAGCAATAACCATCGACAAACCGATTCAAACGAGATCTTTTCCAGATATAACACTTTACACGTTAAGTTTTTACAAATTTTTGAAATTTGCACGTGTATTTCACTCCCCTCAATTTTCCCGAATTTCCAACATAAAATTTGAACTGGAAAATTTCCAACAATAACCATCAACAAACCGATTTAAATAAGGCCTTTTCGAGACATTACAATTTAAACGTTAAGTTTCTAGAAATTTTTGAAATTTGCATGAGTATTTCATTCCCCCCAATTTTCCCAAACTCCTTTCATGAATTTTGGCTTGGAAAATTTTCCAGTGATAACCATCGACGAACTGATTCAAGTGAGACCTTCTCCAGAGATACACTTTAAACGTTTAGTTTTCACAAATTTTTGAAATTTGCACGTGTATTTCACTCACCCCAATTTTCCCAAACTCCCAACATGAAACTTGACCTGGATAATTTTTCAGCGATGACCACCGATGAACCGATTCAAACGTGACCTTTTAACACTTTAAACATTATGTTTTAACAAATTTTTGAAGTTTGCCCATATACGTTACATACATTTTTTTGCACTGAATCTACTAAAGTAAAGTCAGTATTTTAATTTATTTGTTGTTCGGCTGGGATATTTCGATTTAATATTAGAAAATGTAACTCTTTCGCTGAAGTATTTGAGGCACAATCTGCATTATCGATTTTTTCACTTTCGGCTGACAACTTTCGCCTAACTTTAAGAAGGAGCCGAAAGTTGAATTTTTAATTATTTTTTGAAATAAGTGGTTTCTCAGGGATGACCAAATGAAAATAACTAGTGATCAATGCTCAATAATTGATGCGTTCCCGCAACGTTTTGCATTTAGTTTTTTCCAAGTTATGAACAACCAATTTTTTTTATTAATTTTAAATAATTTATTTAATAATTATTTTAATTAATTTTAAAATTAAATTGATTTTAACTTTATGTATTCCACTTTAAATACAATTCTTTGAAAAAGGATATTTTTATCAATTCAGGTATATTCCAATTGGATTTGTTGTTCGTTTTGCAAAATGAAATTCCCAAATAAGCGACGAACCTGATTTTAATGAAACGATTGATGATTTTTTTAATGAAATGAAAACGATGAAAACTGGTGACTAATTGTAACCAAACGATGATTAAACCATTCTAATCCTAATCAACATTTTTATGAAAACCTTTAAATGGGGTTCTATATTGAGTCTTGGTCCGAAATACACATTAAAAAACGAATACTGATCAGTTGCAGGCAATGGGGAAAATACAGATGGAAGGGAAATGGGTTCCTCATAAAGTGACCGAAGAAAACAAAAATCGAGGAGTTGACATCTGCATGAATTTGATTTCTCGGTACAAAAGAAAGAATTTTTTGCAAACATTTATTACGAGTGATGAAAAGTGGATTTTGTACGATAATACTAAACGCCGAAAATCATGGGTTGATCCAGGACAGCCATATGTTAAGAAAGTGTTGCTGTGTGTCTGGTGTGAGTGAAAAGGAATCATTTACTACGAGCTTCTGGAACCTGGTTAAACTGTTACGCGTTTCCAGACCCAATTGATCTAATTAAGTGATGCTCTGGAGGAAATAAATATTTGCGGGTCAAGGAGGTGATATTGCTGCATGACAACGCTCATCCACATACGGCAAAATCAATCCAGGAACTCATCTACTTCTTAGTGTGGGACGTTTTACAGCATGCGGTATATTCTTCAAACTAGGCTTTCTCTGATTACCACTTTTTAAGATCGATGTAGATACATAAAAAGATGCATAAAAATGGCTCGATCACTCTTTTGCTTCGAAAAACCATAGATAGTAATGGCAAATATTTCGATACGTAATCTTTGTAACAACTATATTAATAATAAAGCCGTATTTGACCAAAAAAGCAGATTCTATATTTGCACACCTAATATAAAAGAAAATCATTTTGTTCCAATAAAGCAGAATTAAATCAAAAGATACAACCCACCTGAAGTAATCTAGTATTTAGTTAGCTATCCAAAAAATTTTCCATACACAAATTTACGACTAGGGTTATACATACCGTAACTAGTCATAAAGCGAATGCATTATTCGGTCTATTTTCAGAATTTTGGAGAAAAGTAATTTTAGAATCCTATACCTAATTGATTTTGCGTACGTACTCGATGCGACATGGTCGATACAACTTTATTCTAATCGTATTCATTTGCATTCTTGCTCCACTCACCTTGTTCATAAAATCAAAGAAGGCTCTCACAGATTTTAAAATTACAAAAAATACATTTGCTGCTATATTTAATGGTCCAGGCATAAATACCAGTACTTACAATATTATAACCATATCAATTTATTAAATGTGCCATATCAAATTTCATTAAAAATTATAAAATTTTAAATGGACCAAAAACTTACAGATGCAAGACAAGGGGAAACAACTTATTGGTGTTAAGTCTGCATGTCAATAATCCAAATTAGAAAGTAGAAGGGCTTCTCCAATATGCACAAGCATATTGTGAAACCATGTGAAAAATTTTGATTTTGATTTGCAACGTGTATTAAGTTGAGTCAAAAATCATTTCGAACGACGGACTAAACCGTATAAAGAAGTTGCAAAAATTTTGTTACCTTCATGCCAACCGTAATATGCATTAAATTCCTATTAAAATATCGCGCGTATTTAAAAATTATTGTTATTGGTCTGCTGACAACTAAAACGAGAATGAATATTAAGCGCGGAAACCATATAATGGTCTGTGTCTTATATACGAAAAAAATAATTTTAATAATTTAAGCTATTTTATTACACAAAAAATATTGATATAATGTAATGTAATGGATTGAATTTAATTTGATATTTTTTTTGTGTCGAGTGCATACTTTGTATAGTACGTACGAGTACTACATACACATATGGTGGTTGTCAGTATTTTAAAATTTATTTCAAACGAACTTCGGTCGCCATTCATGCAACCCAGACAATGCGCACTTTATTTAAAATCCCACATTGTAAACTATTCCAGGTTACTGTATATCATAAATAATTTTAATTGTTGTTAATTATACTCGTGTATAGATATTCTTGAAAACAGGGTGGTACCAAGATTTTGTTACGGAAAATTATTTTCAAATTAAGCTCCTAACTATTGCAGTAAATTAGGCTTAAATATTCAACCCTCCAAAAAAAAGTCAAATGTTTTTAATAAGTCGGGCACCTTCTCCTATACTAGTCGTTTTAAATGCCAAATGTTAGGAATATTTATACTGATTGATCACCCTGTTGATTGAAGCACCACCATAAATGATTAAATTCTAAGTATGGATGTACAAATTAAGTGTAAAATAACTAATTATATTTCGAATATAATTTATTTCTTTTACAAAACAATTATATCGCATATTAATTATTATTTTTTTACTGAACACAAAGAAACAAAAATTATAATTAATTAATTAAAATAATTATTAAACGTACAAGTATTTACGGTGGTATGCTCGATTCACACGTTCTACAAAAAGTAATTTTTAATTAGAATCATTTTATTATGTGTTTGCAATATAATTACAATTTTGTAGTTCTAGCTAAATACAACTCAATTGATTTAGATAAATATGTTAATTATTTAGAATTTGTTTCATTTTAAATACACATAATCGTGGTTAATTAAATTTATTCCCGCGCATTATTTAAACAATCGCAATATGGGATTACAAAGTAAAATTTAGTTCAGTTTAACAAGTGCGCTCTTTATAGAAACAATCTGCAATAATTAAATGTGCTGTTAGCTAAAACCGTGGCGTATTTTATTTTTCACTGCAAGCAACAATTTTTTTTTCTTAGCAAAATAAGATTCTTACTAAATAAAACAAAAACAAAATCCCGAAAAATAAAATACCAAAAAACGAAATCATGGAACATGAAATCCCGGAAAACGAAATCCTGAAACACGATATTCTAAAAACTATAAAAATATGAAAATCAGGATGCTACTGAAGTTAGCCGAAAATTTCAGACGAAAAAACCTGCATTATCGACATATTTTGTATCGGGTGGTAGTATTTACAAAGCCGAAAAAATGATTAATAATTCTCTTAAACTTAAAGAGTGCCTAAAGATTTGACTTCTGCTTATGACACGTCATGGTGTCCACTAACTCTGACAAAAATTTGAATATCAGCAGTATGTTAGGATTTTCGCTATATGCTCATTTGCATATATTACAAAAAATAGGTCAACTACACGATGATTACACGATGATCAAAAACTTGTTCAACCCCTTCAAACAATAGATTTAAAAAAAATGGAATAAAAAAATAAATTTATTATCTAAGAATATGCAACATGGTGGCCTACCTTCTGTGGTGGATACGACTAATGTATGTAGGAAAACTTGAAGATAAGCATATCCTATACAGCTTACTTTTCATTGTGTACTCGTAACAAAATTGATTTTATTTGCATTCATAATTTGCAGATAGATATTGGGCAGCTTAAGACATGCATAAAGTTTCAAGTAAATTTCTTAAGGATTTGGGGGTAAAATTTGATCAAAACCACAAGAACTGAATTGTAGATCATCAATTGAATCGTTTTGCATTAAACATTTTGCATTCCTAAACTACTTTAGAATTTGAAGTCATCAATACGCAAATATTTGTAGATAGATATTGGTCAGTTTAAGCCATGCAAAAACTTTCAAGAAAATCTCTTGGGGATTTGGGGTTAAAATTTGATTAAAACTCCAACAGTTAAATTATAGATCAATTGAATCGTTTTGAATTCATAATTAATAAATATTGATCAGTTTAAAATGCGCATAAAGTTCTAGGAAAATCTCTTGGGGATTAGGGGGTAAAATTTGGTTAAAACTACAATAGTTGAATTATTGATCAATTGAATCGTTTTGAATTCATAATTTTTCTCCCCTAAACTACTTTAGGATTCGAAGGCATCAATAAGCGAGTATTTGTAGATAGATATTGATCGGTTTAAGCTCTGCATAAAATTTCAGGAAAATCTCTTGGAGATTAGGGGGTAAAATTTGATCAAATACCAAAGAATTGAATTGTAGATCAATTGAATCGTTTTGAATTCATCATTGTGCTTTTCTAAACTACTTTAGAATTCGAAGGCATCAATAAGCGAGTATTTGTAGATAGATATTGATCAGTTTAAGCTCTGCATAAAATTTCAGGAAAATCTCTTGAGGATTTTGGGGTAAAATTTGATCAAATACCAAAGAATTGAATTGTAGATCAATTGAATCGTTTTGAATTCATCATTGTGCTTTTCTAAACTACTTTAGAATTCGAAGGCATCAATAAGCGACTATTTGTAGATAGATATTGATCAGTTTAAGCTCTGCATACAATTTTAGGAAAATCTCTTGGGGATTTTGGGGGTAAAATTTGATTAAAACTACAATAGTTGAATTATTGATCAATTGAATCGTTTTGAATTCATAATTTTTCTCCCCTAAACTACATTAGAATTCGAAGGCATCAATAAGCGAGTATTTGTAGATAGATATTGATCGGTTTAAGCTCTGCATAAAATTTCAGGAAAATCTTTTGGGGATTAGGGGGTAAAATTTGATTAAAACTACAATAGTTGAATTATTGATCAATTGAATCGTTTTGAATTCATCGTTGTGCTTTTCTAAACTACTTTAGAATTCGAAGGCATCAATAAGCGAGTATTTGTAGATAGATTTTGACCAGTTTAAACTCCGCATAAAATTTCAGGAAAATCTCTTGGGGATTTGGGGGTAAAATTTGATCAAACCCCAAAGAATTGAACTGTAGATCAATTGAATCGTTTTGAATTCATCATTTTGCTTTCCTAAACTACTTAAGAATTCGAAGGCATCAATAAGCGAATATTTGTAGATAGATATCGATCAGTTTAAGCTCCGCATAAAATTTCAGGAAAATCTCTTGGGGATTTTGTGGTAAAATTTGATCAAACCCCAAAGAATTGAATTGTAGATCAATTGAATCGTTTTGATATTGATCAGTATAAATTCCGCATAAAATTTCAGGAAAATCTCTTGGGGATTTGGGGGTAAAATTTGATCAAACACCAAAGAATTGAACTGTAGATCAATTGAATCGCTTTGCATTCATAATTTTTCTCCCCTAAACTACTTTAGAATTCGAAGGGATCAATAAGCGAGTATTCGTAGATAGATATTTACCAGTTTAAATTCTGCATAAAATTTCAGGAAAATCTCTTGGGGATTTTGGGGTAAAATTTGATCAAACACCAAATTATTGAATTGTAGATCAATTGAATCGTTTGAATTCATAATTTTGCTTTCCTAAACTACTTTAGAATTCGAAGGCATCAATACGCGAATATTTGTAGATAGATATTGGTCAGTTTAAGCTCTGCATAAAATTTCAGGAAAATCTCTTGGGGATTTGGGGGTAAAATTTGATCAAACCCTAAAGAATTGAACTGTAGATCAATTGAATCGCTTTGAATTCATAATTTTTCTCCCCTAAACTACTTTAGAATTCGAAGGGATCAATAAGCGAGTATTCGTAGATAGATATTGACCAGTTTAAACTCTGCATAAAATTTCAGGAAAATCTCTTGGGGATTTGGGGGTAAAATTTGATTAAAACTACAATAGTTGAATTATCGATCAATTGAATCGTTTTGAATTCATAATTTTTGTCCCCTAAACTACTTTAGGATTCGAAGGCATCAATAAGCGAGTATTTGTAGATAGATATTGATCGGTTTAAGCTCTGCATAAAATTTCAGGAAAATCTCTTGGGGATTAGGGGGTAAAATTTGATCAAATACCAAAGAATTGAATTGTAGATCAATTGAATCGTTTTGAATTCATATTTTTTCTCCCGTAAACTTCTTTAGAATTCGAAGGCATCAATAAGCGAGTATTTATAGATAGATATTGACCAGTTTAAACTCCGCATACAATTTCAGGAAAATCTCTTGGGGATTTGGGGGTAAAATTTGATCAAACCCCAAAGAATTGAATTGTAGATCAATTGAATCGTTTTGAATTCATCATTTTGCTTTCCTAAACTACTTTAGAATTCGAAGGGATCAATAAGCGAGTATTTGTAGATAGATATTGATCAGTTTAAGCTCTGCATACAATTTCAGGAAAATCTCTTGGGGATTTTGGGGTAAAATTTAATTAAAACTACAATTGTTGAATTATTGATCAATTGAATCGTTTTGAATTCATAAATTTTCTCCCCTAAACTACTTTAGAATTCGAAGGCATCAATAAGCGAGTATTTTTAGATAGATATTGGTTAGTTTAAGCTCTGCATAAAATTTCAGGAAAATCTCTTGGGGATTTTGGAGTAAAATTTGATCAAACACCAAAGAATTGAATTGTAGATCAATTGAATCGTTTTGAATTCATAATTTTTCTCCCCTAAACTACATTAGAATTCGAAGGGATCAATAAGCGAATATTTGTAGATAGATATTGACCAGTTTAAGCTCCGCATAAAATTTCAGGAAAATCTCTTGGGGATTTTTGGGTAAAATTTGATCAAACCCCATAGAATTGAATTGTAGATCAATTGAATCGTTATGAATTCATATTTTTTCTCCCCTAAACTTCTTTAGAATTCGAAGGCATCAATAAGCGAGTATTTGTAGATAGATATTGACCAGTTTAAACTCCGCATACAATTTCAGGAAAATCTCTTGGGGATTAGGGGGTAAAATTTGATCAAACCCCAAAGAATTGAATTGTAGATCAATTGAATCGTTTTGAATTCATATTTTTTCTCCCCTAAACTACTTTAGGATTCGAAGGGATCAATAAGCGAGTATTCGTAGATAGATATTGACCAGTTTAAGCTCTGCATACAATTTCAGGAAAATCTCTTGGGGATTTTGGGGTAAAATTTGATCAAACACCAAAGAATTGAATTGTAGATCAATTGAATCGTTTGAATTCATCATTTTGCTTTCCTAAACTACTTTAGAATTCGAAGGCATCAATAAGCGAGTATTCGTAGATAGATATTGATCAGTTTAAGCTCTGCATAAAGTTTCAGGAAAATCTCTTGGGGATTAGGCGGTAAAATTTGGTTAAAACCTCAAGAGTTGACTTGTAGATCAATTGAATCGTTTTTCATTCGTAATTGTGCTCTAAGCTACTTTAGAATTCGAAGGCATCAATAAGCGAGTTTTGTAGATTGATATTGACCAGTTTAAACTCCGCATAAAATTTCAGGAAAATCTCTTGGGGATTTGGGGGTAAAATTTGATCAAACCCCAAAGAATTGAACTGTAGATCAATTGAATCGCTTTGAATTCATAATTTTTCTCCCCTAAACTTCTTTAGAATTCGAAGGCATCAATAAGCGAGTATTTGTAGATGGATATTGACCAGTTTAAACTCCGCATAAAATTTCAGGAAAATCTCTTGGGGATTTGGGGGTAAAATTTGATAAAACCCCAAAGAATTGAACTGTAGATCAATTGAATCGCTTTCAATTCATAATTTTTCTCCCCTAAACTACTTTAAAATTCGAAGGCATCAATGAGCGAATGTTTGTAGATAGATATTGATCAGTTTAAGCTCTGCATAAAATTTCAGGAAAATCTCTTGGGGATTTGGGGGTAAAATTTGATCAAACCCCAAAGAATTGAATTGTAGATCAATTGAATCGTTTTGAATTCATATTTTTTCTCCCCTAAACTACTTTAGGATTCGAAGGCATCAATAAGCGAGTATTTATAGATAGATATTGGTTAGTTTAAGCTCTGCATAAAATTTCAGGAAAATCTCTTGGGGATTTTGGGGGTAAAATTTGATTAAAACTACAATAGTTGAATTATTGATCAATTGAATCGTTTTGAATTCATAATTTTTCTCCCCTAAACTAAATTAGAATTCGAAGGCATCAATAAGCGAGTTTTGTAGATTGATATTGACCAGTTTAAACTCCGCATAAAATTTCAGGAAAATCTCTTGGGGATTTGGGGGTAAAATTTGATCAAACACCAAAGAATTGAACTGTAGATCAATTGAATCGCTTTGCATTCATAATTTTTCTCCCCTAAACTACTTTAGAATTCGAAGGGATCAATAAGCGAGTATTCGTAGATAGATATTTACCAGTTTAAATTCTGCATAAAATTTCAGGAAAATCTCTTGGAGATTTTGGGGTAAAATTTGATCAAACACCAAATTATTGAATTGTAGATCAATTGAATCGTTTGAATTCATCATTTTGCTTTCCTAAACTACTTTAGAATTCGAAGGCATCAATACGCGAATATTTGTAGATAGATATTGGTCAGTTTAAGCTCTGCATAAAATTTCAGGAAAATCTCTTGGGGATTTGGGGGTAAAATTTGATCAAACCCTAAAGAATTGAACTGTAGATCAATTGAATCGCTTTGAATTCATAATTTTTCTCCCCTAAACTACTTTAGAATTCGAAGGGATCAATAAGCGAGTATTCGTAGATAGATATTGACCAGTTTAAACTCTGCATAAAATTTCAGGAAAATCTCTTGGGGATTTGGGGGTAAAATTTGATTAAAACTACAATAGTTGAATTATTGATCAATTGAATCGTTTTGAATTCATCATTGTGCTTTCCTAAACTACTTTAGAATTCGAAGGCATCAATAAGCGAGTATTTGTAGATAGATATTGACCAGTTTAAACTCCGCATAAAATTTCAGGAAAATCTCTTGGGGATTTGGGAGTAAAATTTGATCAAACACCAAAGAATTGAACTGTAGATCAATTGAATCGCTTTGAATTCATAATTTTTCTCCCCTAAACTACTTTAGAGTTCGAAGGCATCAATAAGCGAGTATTTGTAGATAGATATTGATCAGTTTAAGCTCCGCATAAAATTTCAGGAAAATCTCTTGGGGATTTGGGAGTAAAATTTGATCAAACACCAAAGAATTGAACTGTAGATCAATTGAATCGCTTTGAATTCATAATTTTTCTCCCCTAAACTACATTAGAATTCGAAGGCATCAATAAGCGAGTATTTTTAGATAGATATTGGTTAGTTTAAGCTCTGCATAAAATTTCAGGAAAATCTCTTGGGGATTTTGGGGTAAAATTTGATCAAACACCAAAGAATTGAATTGTAGATCAATTGAATCGTTTTGAATTCATAATTTTTCTCCCCTAAACTACATTAGAATTCGAAGGGATCAATAAGCGAATATTTGTAGATAGATATTGATCAGTTTAAACTCCGCATAAAATTTCAGGAAAATCTCTTGGGGATTTTGGGGGTAAAATTTGATCAAACCCCATAGAATTGAATTGTAGATCAATTGAATCGTTATGAATTCATATTTTTTCTCCCCTAAACTTCTTTAGAATTCGAAGGCATCAATAAGCGAGTATTTGTAGATAGATATTGACCAGTTTAAACTCCGCATAAAATTTCAGGAAAATCTCTTGGGGATTTTGGGGTAAAATTTGATCAAACACCAAAGAATTGAATTGTAGATCAATTGAATCGCTTTGAATTCATAATTTTTCTCCCCTAAACTACTTTAGAATTCGAAGGCATCAATAAGCGAGTATTCGTAGATAGATATTGACCAGTTTAAACTCTGCATAAAATTTCAGGAAAATCTCTTGGGGATTTGGGGGTAAAATTTGATTAAAACTACAATAGTTGAATTATTGATCAATTGAATCGTTTTGAATTCATCATTGTGCTTTCCTAAACTACTTTAGAATTCGAAGGCATCAATAAGCGAGTATTTGTAGATAGATATTGACCAGTTTAAACTCCGCATAAAATTTCAGGAAAATCTCTTGGGGATTTGGGAGTAAAATTTGATCAAACACCAAAGAATTGAACTGTAGATCAATTGAATCGCTTTGAATTCATAATTTTTCTCCCCTAAACTACTTTAGAGTTCGAAGGCATCAATAAGCGAATATTTGTAGATAGATATTGATCAGTTTAAGCTCCGCATAAAATTTCAGGAAAATCTCTTGGGGATTTTTGGGTAAAATTTGATCAAACCCCATAGAATTGAATTGTAGATCAATTGAATCGTTATGAATTCATATTTTTTCTCCCCTAAACTTCTTTAGAATTCGAAGGCATCAATAAGCGAGTATTTGTAGATAGATATTGACCAGTTTAAACTCCGCATACAATTTCAGAAAAATCTCTTGGGGATTAGGGGGTAAAATTTGATCAAACCCCAAAGAATTGAATTGTAGATCAATTGAATCGTTTTGAATTCATATTTTTTCTCCCCTAAACTACTTTAGGATTCGAAGGCATCAATAAGCGAGTATTCGTAGATAGATATTGACCAGTTTAAGCTCTGCATACAATTTCAGGAAAATCTCTTGGGGATTTTGGGGTAAAATTTGATCAAACACCAAAGAATTGAATTGTAGATCAATTGAATCGTTTGAATTCATCATTTTGCTTTCCTAAACTACTTTAGAATTCGAAGGCATCAATAAGCGAGTATTCGTAGATAGATATTGATCAGTTTAAGCTCTGCATAAAGTTTCAGGAAAATCTCTTGGGGATTAGGCGGTAAAATTTGATTAAAACCTCAAGAGTTGACTTGTAGATCAATTGAATCGTTTTTCATTCATAATTGTGCTCTAAGCTACTTTAGAATTTGAAGGCATCAATAAGCGAGTTTTGTAGATTGATATTGACCAGTTTAAACTCCGCATAAAATTTCAGGAAAATCTCTTGGGGATTTGGGGGTAAAATTTGATCAAACCCCAAAGAATTGAACTGTAGATCAATTGAATCGCTTTGAATTCATAATTTTTCTCCCCTAAACTTCTTTAGAATTCGAAGGCATCAATAAGCGAGTATTTGTAGATAGATATTGACCAGTTTAAACTCCGCATAAAATTTCAGGAAAATCTCTTGGGGATTTGGGGGTAAGATTTGATCAAGCCCCAAAGAATTGAACTGTAGATCAATTGAATCGCTTTGAATTCATAATTTTTCTCCCCTAAACTACTTTAAAATTCGAAGGCATCAATGAGCGAATATTTGTAGATAGATATTGATCAGTTTAAGCTTTGCATAAAATTTCAGGAAAATCTCTTGGGGATTTGGGGGTAAAATTTGATCAAACCCCAAAGAATTGAATTGTAGATCAATTGAATCGTTTTGAATTCATATTTTTTCTCCCCTAAACTACTTTAGGATTCGAAGGCATCAATAAGCGAGTATTTATAGATAGATATTGGTTAGTTTAAGCTCTGCATAAAATTTCAGGAAAATCTCTTGGGGATTTTGGGGGTAAAATTTGATTAAAACTACAATAGTTGAATTATTGATCAATTGAATCGTTTTGAATTCATAATTTTTCTCCCCTAAACTACATTAGAATTCGAAGGCATCAATAAGCGAGTTTTGTAGATTGATATTGACCAGTTTAAACTCCGCATAAAATTTCAGGAAAATCTCTTGGGGATTTGGGGGTAAAATTTGATCAAACCCCAAAGAATTGAATTGTAGATCAATTGAATCGTTTTGAATTCATAATTTTGCTTTCCTAAACTACTTTAGAATTCGAAGGCATCAATAAGCGAGTATTTGAAAATAGATATTGATCAGTTTAAGCTCTGCATAAAATTTCAGGAAAATCTCTTGGGGATTTTGGGGGTAAAATTTGATCAAACCCCAAAGAATTGAATTGTAGATCAATTGAATCGTTTTGAATTCATCATTTTGCTTTCCTAATCTACTTTAGAATTCGAAGGCATCAATAAGCGAGTATTTGTAGATAGATATTGGTCAGTTTAAGCTCTGCATAAAATTTCAGGAAAATCTCTTGGAGATTTGGGGGTAAAATTTGATTAAAACTACAATAGTTGAATTATTGATCAATTGAATCGTTTTGAATTCATAATTTTTCTCCCCTAAACTACATTAGAATTCGAAAGCATCAATAAGCGAATATTTGTAGATAAATATTGATCAGTTTAAGCTCCGCATAAAATTTCAGGAAAATCTCTTGGGGATTTTGGGGTAAAATTTGATCAAACCCCAAAGAATTGAATTGTAGATCAATTGAATCGCTTTGAATTCATAATTTTTCTCCCCTAAACTACTTTAGAATTCGAAGGCATCAATAAGCGAGTATTTGTAGATAGATATTGATCAGTTTAAGCTCTGCATAAAATTTCAGGAAAATCTCTTGGGGATTTTGGGGGTAAAATTTGATTAAAACTACAATAGTTGAATTATTGATCAATTGAATCGTTTTGAATTCATAATTTTTCTCCCCTAAACTACATTAGAATTCGAAGGCATCAATAAGCGAGTTTTGTAGATTGATATTGACCAGTTTAAACTCCGCATAAAATTTCAGGAAAATCTCTTGGGGATTTGGGGGTAAAATTTGATCAAACCCCAAAGAATTGAATTGTAGATCAATTGAATCGTTTTGAATTCATAATTTTGCTTTCCTAAACTACTTTAGAATTCGAAGGCATCAATAAGCGAGTATTTGAAAATAGATATTGATCAGTTTAAGCTCTGCATAAAGTTTCAGGAAAATCTCCTGGGGATTTGAGGGTAAGACGTGATTATTTTAAAGTTTTCTTTATTGAAAAGTAGTTAAAGTCCCCACCAGAAGTAAACGCACTATTCTTTAAATAAAACTAATCAATAAGAAAAATTCGAATTCCAATCTGTGGTTGGAATTATTCATATGGTCTAAACAGTTGGATTAGAGGACTATTCATGGTCCTTCGAGCCGGATCTCAGCGTTAACAAGATTAGCATAGCAGTTTTTACAACACACAGTTGCAGCGCTACCGTAAGTCACCTAACTCCTAATTAGTCATCATGACTCTCGAAACAGAGGAATTCATCAAACAACAAGATATCATCGGTAATAAGATATCCAACATGAGGCGGAACTATGCAAAAGTCGGCGACCATCGCAAAAGTCAGGGTTATCTACAAGAACGTATTTCAAAATTGAAGGAGCTGTATGCAAAATTCTATTCAGCCGACGAGAAAAATATCGCGATGTCTCCGCTGAATGATAACCATCCTATCTTAAAGACAGGAAGCACGTAGCAGAAAATTACGAAGCTATGCTGGCTGAATTACAACAGCGATTTTAGTCGCTTTTAGATCAATTACAATCGCCAGCATTTAGTGGAAACAAACTATATAGACAACAACACTAATTATCAAAACAGGTCGGAGCCACCACAAGTTCGTCCACCCGAATACTGACATTTAAATATGAAGAAGCTGCAAAAAAGGAAGGACGAGATCAACCAGTTGCATACGATGCTCTTGATAGAAATAGATGAGAAAGATCTTAGAATTAACTACTTCATCAAGCATCACTACGGTACTTTAGTGGATAAGGTGGATGACACAATAGTGCAACTTTAAACGGGTCAAAAGCCAAATACGGCGCCGCAAGAGGTGTTCAGTATCAAACTACTGAAAGTAGATATACAAAAATTCACCGGAGATTATGAAACCTGGAGCTCGTTCAACGTTTTATTCACGGAGCTCGGACAAACAAGAAAATCTCCGATACATCTCATCAGCCATGTCTCAAACGTAGGAGAAAATTATGAGAAAGCATGAGATTTGCCAGGTTACCAGGTCAATCGCCTGCTCCTTGCAAACAAATATTTCAACTCGCTTTTATCCGCACCAACGCTGCAAGCGGCTATATGAATCAACTTTACCCAACCCAAGGGAGCTACCAACAATAACATAGTATTTTAACTTCTTGGAAAGGCGATTCCAATCTTTAGAAGCAATGGGCAGCGCTAAATCAACATAATGGAAAGCTCAAGTCAATTTATCAGCTGTACAACCTTCAAAGCGAGTCAACGTTGCTACATCCTGTTTGTTGTGTTAAAGCATGCTTCAAAGGTCACCCGCTCGACAAATGCGGCCAATTAAAAAAAAATTACGACATTGGGGAGAGCTAGCTTGAACACAAAAAGCCCAACAACAGGAGGCCGAATTACTGATCGAGGCCCTCGTGCACGAGGTTCTCGTGCAAAAGAAAGACGTTTCGATGCGGTTCTGTGTCGACTACCGTAAGCTGAATGATATAACTAAAAAGGACAGTTACCTATTGCTACGAATTAACGACACTTTGGACACGTTGTAGGAGCAAATATCTTCAGCACGCTGGATCTCAAAAGTGGGTACTGGCGGGTAGCTATCCATGAAGAGGACAGAGAAAAGACGGCCTTTACTGCAGGTAATGGCCTATACCAATTTACAGTAATGCCATTTGGACTATGCAACGCTCCTGCCACATTTGAGAGATTGATGGAGCACGTTCCACAGGGTCTCAATTGGAAAACTTGTTTAGTGTAACTCGATGACATCATCGTATTAGATGAATCTACAACAAGTCCTACAAACCATCAAAGCAACCGGATTGAAACTGAACGCATCCAAATGTCGTCTGTTCAAAAATGAAGTCAATTACCTGGGCCGCATTGTATCAAGGCAAGGAGTGCAAACTGATCCAATAAAAGGCAGCTGTAGAAGAGTGACGCACTCCTAGAAACATACACGAGTTGAGGAGTTTTCTAGGGCTATGTTCCTACTACAGTCGGTTTGTTCCATACTTTGCGGATGTCGCCAGAAGCCTGCTTCGACTTACGGAGAAAACTCAGCCATTTAACTGGGCAAAGGGGCATGAAGACGCATTCGTGCAGCTAAAGTAGAAGTTATGCCGTTCTTCAATTTTGGCGTATCGACGTGCAGAAGATTTTTTCATCTTGGATACCGGTGCCAGTAATATGAGAATAGGAGCAGTGCTGTCGTAAAACCAGGGAGGTACAGAACGGGTTCTAGCATACTACAGTCGCGCACTATCCAAACCTGAAAAAACTATCGCGTAACCCGGAGAGAATTGGTGGCGGTGGTCTATAACGTCAAACATTTCCATAAATACCTGTTTGGACAAACATTTCTTTTACGAACGGACCATGCAGCTCTGGAATGGCTAATGCAGTTTAAGGAGCCAGAGGGAGAAGTTGCGAGATGGATCGAAAGACTACACGACCTACACGTGTAAAACCAAGTACAGGTGAGGATTGTTAATGTCCAGGAGGTCCTGTAGTCTTCAGTGTACGCACTGTTCCAGACAGGAATAAAGAAATCCCATTGCGCAATTTTCGAGGATCAGAGTAGATACCGAAAATCAATGGACTAGGGTGTAATTAGTGGAAGACTAGCCAAACGATCATCCCATTGCCCCAATTATCAAATAGATAAAGGAAGGTACCAAACCGCAGTGACAGGGAATCGAGGCCTTCAGTGCAACCGTGAAAAGATATTGGGCCCAGCGAAAGTCGCGTTGAAGATCGAGAATGGGTTGCTGATAAGACTTTGGGAATCGATCGACGGAAAAGATAACAAACCCCAAATCGTTCTACCAGAAATCCGGGTAGGAGAAATCCAGCAAGATGTTCATAATAGCAGATCCGGATCACATTTAGGCTCTCTCAACAAAACGTTAGACACGATACGGCTCCAGTTCTATTGGGCCAATTGCAGAAAAGATGTGGAGGTTTGGTGTAGGAAGTGTGAGGTGTGCGCAACCAGTAAGGGACCACAAACAAGAACAAGAGGAAGGATGCAGCAATACAATGTCGGGGCACCATTCGAGCGGATCGCGATGGATATTGCTGGCCCATATCCTCTGATAAATGATGGTAATCGGTATATACTTGTTCGCATAGACTATTTCAGTAAATGGCTCGAAGCATATCCGATAATGAATCAAGAAGCTCGAACGGTTGCGAACGTTTTTATGAACAATTGGGTATGCAGATTTGGAGTATCGTTAGAGCTACACTCCGACCAAGAAACTTCGAATCATCCGTGTTTCAGGAGATGTGTCGAATACTCGAAATCAAGAAAACAAGGTTGAGAGATTCAACAGAATACTGGAAGAGCACCTATGCAAAGAGGTCAACGTCAACCAGGATAATTGGGACCAGTGCATCCCATTGTTCATGTTGGCATATCGTAGCGCAATCCATGACACTACAGGATACTCACCAGCCATGGTCGTGTTTGGCAGAGAACTCCGATTATCATGTGATGATAAATTTGGATCACCTGAGACGGAGCCAGACGAAGCAAGACTACACGACAGAGTTAAGGCATACACGCTGCAGTAAGGAACAACATAGTGAAGGAGCCAGCCACTGCATAAAAACGAGATATGACCGGCGGTCAAATATCATAGGATTAAAGGTGGATCACATCGATAGGTTAACAGGTTATAACGCCGGAAGCATTCATGAATCTGTTCGGGACGAACATAATTAAGGTGGATTAATGTGACGATTATGCCTATCATACACACGGGTCACATCAGAGTCGTCGTTAGTCGAGTGGTTAAGGTTGCAAGATGGTGAGGTGAAGATCTATGGTTCGAACTTCATCGGGGAGGGTAATTTTTATGGCAGATATTTATTTGGCATCAAACGACAGATACTTTTTATTTATTTATAAATGATGCCTACAGTGACTACAATCGGCACAACAAAACAATTTATAAACAAACAAGAAAATACGGAATACATTATATAAAGCTTTCTTGAATGAATTTCTCGACAAGTGATAATCGAAAGCTCCGTAGACCTTGTTGAACACTCGCGATACCCTCGGAATTGGATCAAAAAGACCTTACTTCGAACCGCTCGGTCGATGAATAAAGCTCCATCGCGTTGACGCATTCGACGTTCGGGAGCGTACAAGTTGATACGTGCTAGTAACTCGATACAATCGACACGGGAACTGATGATATCACGCACAAACAGCGCGGAAGCTACGTCTCTGCGATTGTCTAGACGTTGCAGTTTCAAAAGGTTACATCGTTTCTGATAAGGCGGACGAACGTAGTTCACGGCACGACTGGATGGTAAACGTCGTAGCGCGAACAAAATAAACTGTTTCTGGATACTCTCAATCCTCTCGGAATGACAGTGGTAGGAGGGTGACCAAACAGGAGATGCATACTCCAAAATGGACCGAACAAAGCATACGTATAATGATGTCCAAGTTAACGGGTCACGAAAGTCCTAGCAGTTTCGTTTAATGAAACCAAGCATAATGTGCGACTTTGAAATAATGGCGTTAACATGTCTGGTAAATGTGCATCAGAATCAAAGATGACACCAAGACCCAAAATGAACTCAACCCGATCAATGGCTGAGAATCTCCAACTTGCTGATAAGAATGGAGTGATCAATTACATCAAAAGCCTTTGCGAAGTCTGTGTAGACAACGTCAAGCTGTTGCTTGTAGTTTAGACTGTAGATGGCTACAAAATGAGGACAAGTTAGACACGGTACTTACCGGGATAAAATTCATGCTGAAAAGGAGAAATAAGTATCTTGGTATGGAAAGTGCAGTACTCTGTGAACCATGGACTCAAACAGTTTGGGTAAGACAGAGAGAATGGTGATTCCACGATAATTACTTACCTCACTTCTATCACCCGCCTTGAAAATTGGATGAATGCATGATATTTTACAGGGATCTGGAAAAATATCACGACGAAGGCTTTCGTTAAACAAGAAGGTAACTGCAGGCCAAACTTACGGCACATCGTTTTAATAGGATCGGTGGAAGACCGTCATAACTAGGTCCCTTGCTAACGTCGAGAAGGAGCAGTTGATCTAGAACCTCCTGCTCGGTAAGTTTGAAATGATCGAGTACAATGGAGGTGGGAGTAGTAGGAGACCCAGTGTCTGGTGACCGTGGTGGTTTGTAAACCGATGCCAAGAATTTGGCAAACAAATTGCAAATGTCGGATGTCTGACTGGCGGTGGAGGTCTGGTACGACATATTCGACGGAAAACCAGATACATTTTTCTTCCTGTTAATGAAGTTACAACATTTTTTGGGATTGAATATCAAAACTTGATTTGATATTCAATCCCAAAAAACGAAGAACTTCGATTTGCACTACGTAATTATTGAAAAGGAACCAATTAATGGCCTTAAATTCATTACGGGCATTAACGAAATCGGGATAGTATATAGCGCCGTAAAGCCTGTAAAGGGAATGAAACTTGTTGCGTCGTTTCTCGAGCAGCACCAACTCGGTATTATACCATGGCTCCCGAAAGCCAGATTTATTATTGATAACCCGCGGAACGTATCTCTTGATACTTCTCCCGAGAAGCTCGTTGAATCTGTGCACCGTATCATTCAAATCCGCACCACGCTGTAAAAATTCCCTATCGGCAGTGCTGAGAAATTCATTCAAGGATGCGTAGTCGGCCATTCTAAAGGTAAAATCGTTAGAAAAATAATTAGTTGTACAATGAGTATAAAAAATATTTATCGTAATTGGTGTGTGATAAATGCTCTCGCGTCCAGTGAAGTCCAAGAGTCGATGTACTTGATAAACGTGTTGTAGACATCCTGGTCGGATCCGTATACGGAATATAAATGGCAATGGCGACAATCGAGATATTGTAAGCTAGTCTGATGCGAACTGCAATGATATCTAGGCAGAGATAGCAGGCGATCACCTCATTGGAGACTGAATTCTTTACAGCAATTAAAACACCACCGCCTCTAAAACTGGAGTCAAGATCGTATCTGTCCTTTCTATGAACGACATATTGATTGTAAGCCAGGTCTCGCTCATAAAATTATAACATCGAAATTATGGTCAAGCATGCCTAAGTGGAAATTCCTGGTTTTACTGTGTATATTGGAGACGTTGTGATAGTAGATAGAAGTGAAGGCGTTGATGAAGCGACGGTCGTTGATAAATTAAACTGGCTGGTTAACGCAGTAGTTACTTCGGCTGTTGAAACGTGGCCACAGTCCGGTTTTTTGATATGCGGGGATATTTTGGAAATGGGCGGATTAAAGCACCAGCAGGCCAAACGTTAGAATTGTTAAGTAGGTTAAAATCAGCCTCCATTTACGTCACCTGGCGAACAATTTTGAAGTTTATCGCAGACATAGCTAACGATCTGATCGGTTAAGGCGGATGGATCGATACGACTAATATATACATTTTTTTCACAGGCACGTTAAGTTTTATCGTCAATACATTGAAGAATCCTACATGTTGTTCCGCCAAATTACCATCGGTCTCACACTATTTTTACGTTAGCTTATTAGTAATACTGTAAGTGTAAACAATTTCAAGAAAATCCCTTGAGGTTTACTACCCCTACGCTCTAACTAACTGAAAATGGCGATTATTTATTAAGTTTCGTCATCAATACATTGAAGAATACTAAAGGTTATTCCGCCAAATTACCATCGGTCTCACACTATTTTGTCATATTTTGTCAGGGATTGTCTTGAAATTAATTACACTTACAGTATTACTAGTAAGCTAACGTAAAAATAGTGTGAGACCGATGGAAATTTGGCGGAACAACCTTAAGTATTCTTCAATGTATTGACGATGAAACTTAATAAATAATCGCTATTTTCAGTTATTTAGAGCGTAGGGGTAGTAAGCCTCAAGGGATTGTTTTGACATTTTTTACACTTACAGTATTACTAATAAGCTAACGTAAAAATAGTGTGAGACCGATGGTAATTTGGCGGAACAACATCTAGTATTCTTCAATGTATTGACGATGAAACTTAATAAATAATCGCCATTTTCAGTTATTTAGAGCGTAGGGGTAGTAAACCTCAAGGGATTGTCTTGAAATTGTTTACACTTACAGTATTACTAATAAGCTAACGTAAAAATAGTGTGAGACCGATGGTAATTTGGCGGAACAACCTTAAGTATTCTTCAATGTATTGACGATGAAACTTAATAAATAATCGCCATTTTCAGTTAGTTAGAGCGTAGGGGTAGTAAACCTCAAAGGATTGTTTTGACATTTTTTACAGTTACAGTATTACTAATAAGCTAACGTAAAAATTGTGTGAGACCGATGGTAATTTGGCGGAACAACATTTAGTATTCTTCAATGTATTGACGATGAAACTTAATAAATAATCGCTATTTTCAGTTATTTAGAGCGTAGGGGTAGTAAGCCTCAAGGGATTGTTTTGACATTTTTTACAGTTACAGTATTACTAATAAGCTAACGTAAAAATAGTGTGAGACCGATGGTAATTTGGCGGAACAACATTTAGTATTCTTCAATGTATTGACGATGAAACTTAATAAATAATCGCCATTTTCAGTTATTTAGAGCGTAGGGGTAGTAAACCTCAAAGGATTGTTTTGACATTTTTTACAGTTACAGTATTACTAGTAAGCTAACGTAAAAATAGTGTGAGACCGATGGTAATTTGGCGGAACAACCTTAAGTATTCTTCAATGTATTGACGATGAAACTTAATAAATAATCGCCATCTTCAGTTATTTAGAGCGTAGGGGTAGTAAACCTCAAGGGATTGTCTTGAAATTGTTTACACTTACAGTATTACTAGTAAGCTAACGTAAAAATAGTGTGAGACCGATGGTAATTTGGCGGAACAACCTTAAGTATTCTTCAATGTATTGACGATGAAACTTAATAAATAATCGCTATTTTCAGTTATTTAGAGCGTAGGGGTAGTAAACCTCAAAGGATTGTTTTGACATTTTTTACAGTTACAGTATTACTAATAAGCTAACGTAAAAATTGTGTGAGACCGATGGTAATTTGGCGGAACAACATTTAGTATTCTTCAATGTGTTGACGATGAAACTTAATAAATAATCGCCATTTTCAGTTATTTAGAGCGTAGGGGTAGTAAACCTCAAGGGATTGTCTTGAAATTGTTTACACTTACAGTATTACTAGTAAGCTAACGTAAAAATAGTGTGAGACCGATGGTAATTTGGCGGAACAACCTTAAGTATTCTTCAATGTATTGACGATGAAACTTAATAAATAATCGCTATTTTCAGTTATTTAGAGCGTAGGGGTAGTAAACTTCAAGGGATTGTTTTGACATTTTTTACACTTACAGTATTACTAGTAAGCTAACGTAAAAATAGTGTGAGACCGATGGTAATTTGGCGGAACAACATTTAGTATTCTTCAATGTATTGACGATGAAACTTAATAAATAATCGCCATCTTCAGTTATTTAGAGCATAGGGGTAGTAAACCTCAAGGGATTGTCTTGAAATTGTTTACACTTACAGTATTACTAGTAAGCTAACGTAAAAATAGTGTGAGACCGATGGTAATTTGGCGGAACAACATCTAGTATTCTTCAATGTATTGACGATGAAACTTAATAAATAATCGCCATTTTCATTACTAGTAAGCTAACGTAAAAATAGTGTGAGACCGATGGTAATTTGGCGGAACAACCTTAAGTATTCTTCAATGTATTGACGATGAAACTTAATAAATAATCGCTATTTTCAGTTATTTAGAGCGTAGGGGTAGTAAACCTCAAAGGATTGTTTTGACATTTTTTACAGTTACAGTATTACTAATAACCTAACGTAAAAATTGTGTGAGACCGATGGTAATTTGGCGGAACAACATTTAGTATTCTTCAATGTGTTGACGATGAAACTTAATAAATAATCGCCATCTTCAGTTATTTAGAGCGTAGGGGTAGTAAGCCTCAAGGGATTGTTTTGACATTTTTTACACTTACAGTATTACTAGTAAGCTAACGTAAAAATTGTGTGAGACCGATGGTAATTTGGCGGAACAACATTTAGTATTCTTCAATGTGTTGACGATGAAACTTAATAAATAATCGCCATTTTCAGTTATTTAGAGCGTAGGGGTAGTAAACCTCAAGGGATTGTTTTGAAATTGTTTACACTTACAGTATTACTAGTAAGCTAACGTAAAAATAGTGTGAGACCGATGGTAATTTGGCGGAACAACCTTAAGTATTCTTCAATGTATTGACGATGAAACTTAATAAATAATCGCCATTTTCAGTTATTTAGAGCGTAGGGGTAGTAAACCTCAAGGGATTGTCTTGAAATTGTTTACACTTACAGTATTACTAGTAAGCTAACGTAAAAATAGTGTGAGACCGATGGTAATTTGGCGGAACAACCTTAAGTATTCTTCAATGTATTGACGATGAAACTTAATAAATAATCGCTATTTTCAGTTATTTAGAGCGTAGGGGTAGTAAACCTCAAGGGATTGTTTTGACATTTTTTACACTTACAGTATTACTAGTAAGCTAACGTAAAAATAGTGTGAGACCGATGGTAATTCGGCGGAACAACATCTAGTATTCTTCAATGTATTGACGATGAAACTTAATAAATAATCGCCATTTTCAGTTATTTAGAGCGTAGGGGTAGTAAACCTCAAGGGATTGTCTTGAAATTGTTTACACTTACAGTATTACTAGTAAGCTAACGTAAAAATAGTGTGAGACCGATGGTAATTTGGCGGAACAACCTTAAGTATTCTTCAATGTATTGACGATGAAACTTAATAAATAATCGCTATTTTCAGTTATTTAGAGCGTAGGGGTAGTAAACCTCAAAGGATTGTTTTGACATTTTTTACAGTTACAGTATTACTAATAAGCTAACGTAAAAATTGTGTGAGACCGATGGTAATTTGGCGGAACAACATTTAGTATTCTTCAATGTGTTGACGATGAAACTTAATAAATAATCGCCATCTTCAGTTATTTAGAGCGTAGGGGTAGTAAGCCTCAAGGGATTGTTTTGACATTTTTTACACTTACAGTATTACTAGTAAGCTAACGTAAAAATAGTGTGAGACCGATGGTAATTTGGCGGAACAACCTTAAGTATTCTTCAATGTATTGACGATGAAACTTAATAAATAATCGCTATTTTCAGTTATTTAGAGCGTAGGGGTAGTAAACCTCAAGGGATTGTTTTGACATTTTTTACACTTACAGTATTACTAGTAAGCTAACGTAAAAATAGTGTGAGACCGATGGTAATTTGGCGGAACAACATCTAGTATTCTTCAATGTATTGACGATGAAACTTAATAAATAATCGCCATTTTCAGTTATTTAGAGCGTAGGGGTAGTAAACCTCAAGGGATTGTCTTGAAATTGTTTACACTTACAGTATTACTAGTAAGCTACCGTAAAAATAGTGTGAGACCGATGGTAATTTGGCGGAACAACATCTAGTATTCTTCAATGTATTGACGATGAAACTTAATAAATAATCGCTATTTTCAGTTATTTAGAGCGTAGGGGTAGTAAACCTCAAGGGATTGTTTTGAAATTTTTTACACTTACAGTATTACTAATAAGCTAACGTAAAAATAGTGTGAGACCGATGGTAATTTGGCGGAACAACATCTAGTATTCTTCAATGTATTGACGATGAAACTTAATAAATAATCGCCATTTTCAGTTAGTTAGAGCGTAGGGGTAGTAAACCTCAAGGGATTGTTTTGATATTTTTTACACTTACATTATTACTAGTAAGCTAACGTAAAAATAGTGTGAGACCGATGGTAATTTGGCGGAACAACATTTAGTATTCTTCAATGTATTGACGATGAAACTTAATAAATAATCGCCATTTTCAGTTATCTAGAGCGTAGGGGTAGTAAACCTCAAGGGATTGTCTTGAAATTGTTTACACTTACAGTATTACTAGTAAGCTAACGTAAAAATAGTGTGAGACCGATGGTAATTTGGCGGAACAACATCTAATATTCTTCAATGTATTGACGATGAAACTTAATAAATAATCGCCATTTTCAGTTATTTAGAGCGTAGGGGTAATAAACCTCAAGGGATTGTCTTGAAGTTGTTTACACTTACAGTATTACTAGTAAGCTAACGTAAAAATAGTGTGAGACCGATGGTAATTTGGCGGAACAACATGTTGTATTCTTCAATGTATTGACGATGAAACTTAATAAATAATCGCCATTTTCAGTTATCTAGAGCGTAGGGGTAGTAAACCTCAAGGGATTGTCTTGAAATTGTTTACACTTACAGTATTACTAGTAAGCTAACGTAAAAATAGTGTGAGACCGATGGTAATTTGGCGGAACAACATCTAATATTCTTCAATGTATTGACGATGAAACTTAATAAATAATCGCTATTTTCAGTTATTTAGAGCGTAGGGGTAGTAAGCCCCAAGGGATTGTCTTGAAATTGTTTACACTTATAGTATTACTAGTAAGCTAACGTAAACATCCGATGGTAATTTGGCGGAACAACATCTAGTATTCTTCAATGTATTGACGATGAAACTTAATAAATAATCGCCATTTTCAGTTAGTTAGAGCGTAGGGGTAGTAAACCTCAGGGGATTGTCTTGACATTGTTTACACTTACAGTATTACTGTTGTCTATTGGTTGGTTGGATGGTTATTTTGTGTGATTTTCTATTTTTTTATCAAAGGTATGTTTGTTAATAAATAAATTAAGGTCAATTAATTCTTAATTCTAAATAAATAAATTTACATAATTCGTCTTGATAAATTAACCATTTTAAAATAATTAAATAATTATTTATTAAATTTTTAAATCTTGTTAGCAAAATAAATTAAAATATATTTCATATTTGAAAAGAAATTAAATATTTGCCCCTGAATATATGCAATTGAATAGCATGTGACTTAGTAAAATTTAGTAAAAAGTTCACTCGCGTCCCGATCCTACAATAGATTTATTAACGCGATGAGTCACAAATGCAGGCTGACGATTGTTACACTCAGCAAAACACAGAAATGTTCCAGAAGATGGGTGAGACCGATGGAAGTAGAGCATGGAAGTAGAAAATGGAACATAAAAAGGGGAAATGCATGATGAGAGAGAAGATGTGTACAATTAGAACAAAGATTACAGATTCGCCTCGAATAAATACACAAATACTCGCGAGAATCGCATTTCTGGGTATAAAAAGGGGGCAAAATCATAGTGAAAAGGGGACAAAATCATACTAGTTCGTAGAAAACCTTAGTCAGCTCCCAAGTCGAGGAGTTCGTCGTATTAATGTCAATTCCGTACAAACACTTACATCAATCAATCGCATACTTAAAATATTGTATAATATTTGTAGCCACTGCTAGTACTTAAACCATAAAAGCAAAGACAAATAAAAATGTCAATACCCAAACCCCCAATTTATCAAACAACACAAAAAAAAAATCATTGAAACATAACGTGTAACAGGCAATCGGTAATAATCATTGGCTAAAACACTAATTATATTCCCATTAAATTATTTCGAATGTATTCCAATCAAATTTCATTTCAGTTTTCTTTATACACAAAATTTGGAAATCGTCTACAGTACAATTTTCATTGTTCACATGGCAAACGCGCATATTGAATATACACCACACCGCACACACACACACTCACTTCAAAGAGGAAATGAATGAATTCCATGTTAATTCACAATTAATTTACTTTAATTTTTTAATCAAGATTTACTGCGGTAACGGTTTTTCGGTGTATGTGCGGCGGCCTAATAAAATCTGAGACGGGGGACGAAATTTTGCTTCAAAAATTAGCTACATATCGCACACATAAAATTGATGACCTTTGAAACCATCAGCTAATGTTCTCGTATATATATGATCCATGCATGCATACACAAATGAACAGCTAATATTGAATTAACCCAAATTACTCTAACAATTTAATTAAAATATTTACATTACAATTTAATCTAACGTAATTCATCGTATTGTTGTACGATGTGGTTATCTATATGCCCATTACTAAACACATTAATTTTGTGTTCATTTTGGAAATTCAATTCCACTCCATACATATCATTATACAAATTTAGATGTATTGTTTAAGGCTCATTTGGACCAGAAAATTATACTTATTGAAATTCAAGGTTACCCGGGTCTTGTAAATTATACCAATCTACTTGTGGGCACGATGAGACGATTTCGATTATAATGAAATTCACAATACGTGCACCTCGGCGTATATAATTTTTGGTTATACACGGAGACGATATTTTGTGACGTTTTCGTCTAACCAAGAAAATTTGAAGAAACAAAATGCTTTGACCACAAAATACCTGAGTATATAAAATAATTTTTGGGTTCTACGTGTATGTTTAGTCCGCGATTTCATTCAGCATTATAAAGTCTTGTCATTATAATTCGGATAATGTTGTTTAAAAATGAATAAATGTGAGATCATTATTATGGAATTAAAATTTTAAAGTGTGTGTGTGTGTGTGTGTACTCGCATACCAGTATTATATAAATTAAATAATACTTCTGTAATTATTTCAAATGAATGGTTCATATATTCTCGGAAGCGAGCATAATGCTTAATAATTTTTTATTTTGTTTTTTTAAATGTATGTAATTGATGTTCATAGATAGATTACACATAACCTAGCTCTTCATGTTTCAACCACTGTGTATTTACGTTCAAGTTGACTGATTAGTGTTAGTTTTGTAATTTTGTACTTTAATGGTCATTAAATTAATTACAGTCATTTATAAAAACTAACCGCATTGCCATATGTGTATGCTTGTTCCATAAAGGACACATTAACGTGTCGTTCAAAGAACCGTAAATACATTCGGGTTCCTTCAAACTCGTGGGTATCCATTACTTGTACTAATTGGTATTTTACTTCTTAATGTATTCCAAAATTTTTGCAAATCTGATGTATTATCGTTTAATTTATCTATTTTTGCTTTTAAAATAATTTGGGATAGATGTGGGTTGAGATTTAAAATTTTGTACTCTCAAACCTAGAAACACCTACAGATTTCCTTAGAAACGTGAATTTAACATTAGAATCGTGTACCCTTCTACCAGCTTAATCCCGTGTTCGGGGAATTGAACACCCCAACCAAATGAGGATGGACCTGGTGTGAATTGACCTGGTGTTGGTTGGTCTGGGGTGGTTGAACCTGGTCTGGCTTGAGCTTCATTTTCAGCACAAAATTCTTCGTTGGCTCGAACATAGTGCTTGGCGCACATTGGCCTGAGGCATAAATCACAAAGGACAGTTGTTTTCGTGTCTCTGACCCTCCCGTCCGGCATCTTTTTCATTGCTCACATCTGCGCGAGGAATTCTTTATATGCATTGGTGATATGTGAGACATATGAGTAAAATTCTAATGAACATTTCATTGATTACCTGAACGAACATTTCATTGTCTACCATTAGTTCACGGATGGCTTCGCCAGTAGAACTTTTTTCCGATTGCCTTAATATTTCTGAAGCAATTCCAGCATGTTATAAAATATGACCATTGGCCGTCGGTTACTTTTCCTTTTGCAGCTGTAGCCACGCACAATTTTGTCGGATGTGTCGACGCCGCCTTTGTGTTCGTTATACCCATCGATGATAATTGGTTTATTTATTCCGTCATTTATCTCCTCGGTTGCATTTGCAGTCGACATTAGAAATACATTTTTTATGAATCGGTAGTGTAGCTCACATAAGGGACACCTCATTCGAGAAGCAGAAAACGGAGCTTCTCTGACCAATGCGAACTGTCAAGGTATTTTCAGTTAATTTGATCTAATTGTACCAACTAAAGTTGTACCTATTGCGGGTCCACAAATCTTTTACCTTTGGAAAAAGTTATCCATTGTATATTTGCCCCACTATCGCCACTGCCTCCAGGTTCTAATTCTTGAAAACAAGAATGAGTAAAATAACTAGCCTAGGAATGGGGCGGGTCACGCTAAATGATGGCGAAAGGGTCGGATCAAGGTGTTATGCGAAATGTGCCGATGATCAGCCTAGCTGGATCCCATCTAAAAATAATTGCTCAGTACTGAACGGAGCCCTCTGGATACCTAACGACCTCCAGTTGTATGTAGCCTTACCCGTGTATTTGGATCTCTGCACGGGCGGGCCATCATTTTCTCCGATACTCTTGGGATCAATTATGAAGAAATTTAAAATAGCTAAAGAAGTGTCCAGCACTTCTTAAATGCTGGTGAAGGTCTGTGATTCCAGCCGTCAGAGTGGCTGAAACTGGTTTCGAGGCTTGCAAGCCAGGAACTAGTGGTAGTGGTAAAAAGGAGAAAGTTATTGCTCCTTCGGTTTGGAGATACAAGACGAGGCGTTCGGTCTTTCGTGTCTTGGACCGAATGGCTACAGTCCCGGAGGAGTAATGGACGGAAGAACAGAATAAATCTGTTAATTTGGCAATGAGTTGCATGGAGGCCTGGATGCCGAGAGGAAACGGGCCAACCATTTTAAATAGTCGAAGGTTGTGCTACCCATCGTGAACGAGAGCCATGAGGAGGAGAGCATCACTAGAATGAAATGGAGGTTGGTGTTTAATTCACTGAACCTAGGTTTTCTTAAAGTCCTAGGATTACATCCGGGACCCCCTCCAATTTGTAAAAATGCGGGTTGGTATCAACGACGGCTGGAGCTGACCGCGTGTGCAGATCAAAGATCGACGTTCTTGTACAGCGAAGCTGAGCGAAGCTCAGAGCAGTTCAGAAGGTGGAGCGTGAATGAATCCCTACGGATTATCCAGGATTGCAATCCGGATCTTCCGATGGAAAACTGGAGGATTGTTAAGCAGGAGGAGCCCAAGGGCAGTTTCAATGAAAAATCCCTGGCTCCCCTGCCAAAAACCAAAGTGGTTATAAATTTCGGCTTCGGTTCAGTCACTCTTAAAGTATTTAGGAAGGACGAGGTTGGGTAAAACCGAGCATCGCGTTGCTCGAGAAGGAGGGGCAAGATAACCCGCCTGTTGAGGAAAGCTCGACGAGTGATACCTCTCCAAAGGAAACATTATAGCTAGTGGCGAATCCAAGTGAGGGGTTAACCAGTGATCTTCAGGATCGATTATCTCTAGAAATGGGGAAGGAGGACAAATCGGACTCTGTGGGGGAGATGTGGACCTCCTTATGTTTGGGGACTACGGACGGAGTGATAGAGAGAATACCGTGGACTCCGTCTAGTCCAACTAGCCGAGGTAGCATGGCTGTCGCGATTAGGTGAGTAAATGCTGTTACCAATGATCAGGTTTGTGTAAATAAATCAAACTCACACCAAGGCTATTTCGGCGGCGCTACTTCTTACACTTGCTAAGTCAGAGGAGGAGATAGTTGAGATCCAAGAACATTAGATCAAAAACAACAAGATCTGAGGTCTGCGAGTGAAGGGGTACACTTTTTTTGTGGGGCGGAAAACAGCAGTTATAAATGTATTTCTACTTCCGTAGTATTGCAATGGGACATCACTGCGGTCTGTATAGAGAGGAGGGGAGGAGATTTTGGATTGTAGCCACATACATGCTGCCCGATTTATTAGGGGCACTTGTTTGTGACGCGGAAAGGAGAAAGGTAGGAGTTATCCTATAGGGTGCGACGCGAACGCCCACCATACCATCTAGGGTAGCTCGAACATCAATGACAGGAGTGAGTTACTTCTCGAATTTCTTTTAATAACGGTATTAAACTCGATATTAGTTATATAGGTCAGGAAGCCACCTTTATTATTAGCGATAGACAGAAGGTTCTGGATATTACTCTGGTCTCCGATTTTATTTCACCTATGCTCAGGGAATGGAGGCTGGCGAAGGAGCATTCCTTCTCTAACCATCAGTACCTAACGTTTAAGCTCAATCTCCAAATTACAGATCAGTGCGTATTAAAGAAATCCCGAAGGAGAGTAAGGCGCGTATATAGGGAGGCTCCCCGACACGAGTATTGATCTGGATTCAATGGTGGATACTCTTACTGGGGCTTGCGATACCTCTATTATGAAAGCTTGCACTTTAACAAATCTGAGGGGAAAGCGAACATCTGTTTGGTGGACTTCGGAACTTGCGGATTGTCGGAAAGTTTACGGGTCTGCTTTCAATAGAGCGAAAAGATCCAGAGAAAGTCAAGACTGGGACTTCTATAAGGAATGCCTCAGAGTATACAGAAGGAAAACAAGGAAGGCGCAAGGAGTTCCTGGAGGCTCTTTTGTAATGGGGTGAATGGAGGGGGTCTCGGATACCTCGCGCTTAAGAAAGATTATCTCTACTAGTCCAGCTTTTCCAGGCTATCTGATAAAACCGGATGGCGAATGAAAGGTTTCTAGTAAAGGGACACTTGATCTTTTGATGGAAACGCACTTCCCGGGTAGTGAGGATGTATCGATTGCGAGGCTTTTGGATGACTGCGGGTCTAGGGATGACTGCGGCGTTCAATTGTTGTTTCAGAGGATATTCTGAACACACAGAAGATAAAATGGGCTATTAAAATTGTTAAGCCCTTTAAGTCAGCTGGTCTGGATGTGATTGTACCAGCAGAAATTCAGAAGAACTCGGGGGTTTTACTTCCCTGGCTAGAGGTTATCTTTGAAGAGCGTCTGAAGTTGGAGTACATCCCGAAGAAATGGAGAGAAGTTAGGATGATCTTCATTCCGAAAGCGGGTAGAAAGTCGCACAGCAACCCTTAGGACTTAAGACCAATATCTCTGTCATATTTTCTGCTGAAAATCATGGAATGGTTGGTGGATGTCCATATTCGTTCGAGAATTGTACCCAGAAACTGAGCACAGTCTCAGCATGGGTACCACAATGTTAAGTCCGTGGATAAGGCATTACATACCTTGGTTCGGCAAATTGAGAAATCACTGGATTTTCAAGAATACCCGTTGGTGGCGTTTCTCGACATTGAGGGCTTTTCGAGGGCGCTTTCAGTAACGTCAAGGATTGTTGCCACTTGAGATTGAATACCCTGAAAACAGGCTAATTAATCATCTGCTAGGTAGCAAAAGGATTTTAACAGAGATGGGAAAAGTCTCCGTCAGAAAACGGACCGACCTCAGGGAGGTGTCCTCTCTCCACTTCTTTGGAATGTAGTAATCAATGGACTGCTATTGGATCTGGAGGGAGAAGGAATAGATGAGGTTGCTTATGCCGATGATGTAGCGATAGCTATCTCGGGGAAACATCTATGTATAATCAGAAATGTGATGCAGGATGAGTTATCAATCACTGTGGGTTGGGCATTGTGGATTAACCCATCTAAAACAGAGCTGGTCTTTTTCACTAGGTGATAGAAAATTCCGGTAATGGTCCCACTAAGTTTAAATGGTACTATGCTTGCCCTTATTGATATGGCGAGGTCCCTAAGGATTCATTCCGACAGTAAGCTCAGTTGGAAACCAAACACGATAGAAAGAGTGTAGAAAGACGACCACTGAGGCACTCTGCTCTTGTAAAATGCCATCGAAAGGAACTAGCTTTACACGGTGGTAAAATCCGTACTACTCTATGAATGATGGCGAAGGTGCAGAGGGCAGCCCATGTTTGCTCATTAGTGGGGCATTGAAAACGACCCCGACTAGTACCTTAGTGGTCATGCTGTACCTTCTCCCTTTGGGTATTATCGGTAGGCAAGTGGCGGTAAATACGAACGCCCGGCTATCAGCGATTTTGGGATGGAAGTGCCTGCAAAATCGGCACTTAACTATAGTCAATTTGGTGCTTTTGTAAGCGTTTTAAGTTGATACTCCTCTCTAGGGAGGATTGAAAGAATGGTCTCATTATGGAGACCGGGAGAGTTAGATTCTTCACCGACGGCTCCAAGCTCGATGGTAGTGTAAATGTAAGTTTATATTTTCGATTACCTGATTACTGCAGCGTGTACCAGGCTGAAGTTATAGAGATTGAAGAGGTCATTGACTGGTTGAAGCACAGTGTAATATCGTTGATTGGTCGGGGTTCCGAGCCACTCTGATGTTGGGGGAAATTTCAGGGCAGACGAATTAACAAGATACGGTACGGCTCTCCAACTGGAACCAGGGAGAGAATGTGTAGGAAAGCCTATGTCTGTGCTGAAAGCAGCAAGTCATAGGAAAACAGTTGCTTTGGCAAATGACTTATGCAGAAGCTGCAAGGACGAGGAGGAGGAGACAATTCTTGTTCACTTCCTATGCTCATGTCCTGCGCTAGCTAGCAGAAGACATGATCACTTGGGCAAATACACTATGAACAGCCATTCTGAGATCGAAAGCTATTATGTGCAAGATCTTTTACGTTATGTGAATAGCACTAGATTAGTTTAAAGAGAGTTTAATGATGTCAGATCCTGTGGTATCACAACGGGCTAAAATTGGCCTACGTGTGCGATAGCAACCACGGAAACCTAACCTAACCTAATATTACCTGTACTTGATAATTTTCACACCTTTTATCGTTAGGTTGGGTACGCAAATACATTTCTGATGATACAGGATAATTTGTGTTTGATGTGAGTCCTTTGGATGGAACAGAACGAAAGGCAAATTTAAACTCATTTTGAAGAGTGTCCAAATATGGCGAATTGGAGCCAACATATTTTCTTGCAATCGATCCACACGGGTCCTTGAATCGTCGAAACGAAAAAACCGACTGATTTGCTCGAATCTCTCTCTCTCTTAAATTTGATTTCTCTGCGCCAGCGAAAAGTAATAAATCGGTAAACGCTTACATTACATTGACATTGGTATCTCACCAAGGACTCATTTGCTTCAGATTCAGTGTTCATTGAATCGCTGCATACGTCTTTTTGGTTTTGCTACTAGTTTCTAAAACAATGCATTCAACAATGGCGGTTGAAAAAAGACGCTTGAAGTACAGGCAAAATTTGCACTTTAAAATCTGTGTGGAGCCACCCAAAAACTTTTTTACTTTAATGTGATTAACTGTTTTGAACAGCTAATTACGTTCACTATCAGGTGACATATGTACATACTTCGGCTTGTGGAATTTGTCTCCAGTGATCTTGAAGCAGATTGCATAGTTACACTCGCGTTGGTATTAATGCTAAATATTGATTGATGGCAGAAAGTTTCGTAGAAGTTGATCCCTTGCGTGTTCAATCGAATTTTGATCAGGGGATTGTGCTGGCCGTAGTAACACATATATTTTCTATGATTCCAACAAGTCGATTGTGATTCGCGCTGTGTGTGGTTTGGCATTATCATGCACGACAGATTCCAGTATCTCCTTGATGTAACTGGTTGCCGATTAGTTATCTTCTGGAAAATCGATATTAGTTCTTTTATTGCTCATAATTCCAGCCCTTACCATAATAGTGCTTAGAATGTACGTGTGTACTTCTTGCACAAGTCTTAGTCTCTCAGCGTTACCAAGATGCCTCCATATTCCTGCTCTCCTAGTATTTGTTCTAGTATTTGGGTGAAATCCGAATTTTAACTCTTCAGTGAACAAGACTTTGACCATTGCCCATATGTCCAATTCTTATGATTTTCACACCAAAGCATTTCTAACTATAATCTATTCCTATTTCTGGACATCTCAACGAGCGGCGAGCATATAGAATGTTTTCGTGTTTACTAACATACATAACCTGCTCTAAAATTGTTAATCTTACTCGACTTGGATGCTTCGCGTACGGACTCCCAGTCATAGATTGCCGTTGCCATAACCTGCATATAATGCTACGGGACTTATAAAATAACCTGCAACATATGCTTGGCTTCCTTCACTTCGAAGCATTCCTACTGCTTCGTCCATTTGATTATGAGTTAGATTTCGATGTGTATTGCTATATTCATAATTTTCAAATCATTATTTTAGGAGGTAAAATTTAATAAAGTTACCATGTTACTATGTTACTATGTTACTATGTTACTATGTTACTATGTCATTATGCTATGGATGTTCATCAGAGTTCTGCTCGCCAACGTCGTTACATCTACAATGATGTATGGGGCACCAATTTGGCTCAACTCGTTGGAGAAGAATACTTATAGACAAAGAGTAGCAACAGTTCAAAGGTTAAGTGCTCTGAGAGTACTTTGCGCATTTCGGACTGTGTCAGAAGATGCCGCTGGTGTTCTTGCGGGAATACCCCCAATAGATCTACTTGCCAAGGGGTGCCAAACCACTCACCTGCGTCACCTCAGCAAGTGCTGAGACGATCACTGTATGGCAGAGAAGATGGAGTGAGTCACCAGATTGACATTTATGCATCGGAGTAACGGAGAATCTAGAGCACGTATTATTCGAGTGTCCACGATTTGCTGAGGAGAGAAGGAGTATCTGTGTACGTGGGATCCAACGAACGCCGGAAAATATAGTGGAGTTTATGCTGGCATCTCAAGATGGGTGGAACGCCGTAAGCGGAAGTCTCTCACGGATAATGACAGAGTTGAGACGCCTCTAAAGAAGCAGAAATTCAGTGAGGAGTTAATTCCAGCCGAGCAGCGAAAGCTGAGCTCGCCACGCGAACTAATACTTAACGGTAGTTCCACGGGGCCGAACGGCATGGTTTATCAGAGGTGGTGGTTTGATATATGGGTTCACGCGTGAAGCCTATCGAAGGTTCCTCTCCACTGCCCATGTAAAAAAAAACTATGTTACTATGTTACTATGTTACTATGTTACTATGTTACTATGTTACTATGTTACTATGTTACTATGTTACTATGTTACTATGTTACTATGTTACTATGTTACTATGTTACTATGTTACTATGTTACTATGTTATTATTTTACTATGTTACTATGTTACTATGTTACTATGTTACTATATTACTATGTTACTATGTTACTATGTTACTATGTTACTATGTTACTATGTAGCTATGTTACTATGTTACTATGCTACTATGTTACTATGTTACTATGTTACTATGTTACTATGTAGCTATGTTACTATGTTACTATGCTACTATGTTACTATGTTACTATGTTACTATGTTACTATGTTACTATTTTACTATGTTACTATGTTACTATGTTACTATGTTACATGTTACTATGTTACTATGTTACCATGTTACTATGTTACTATGTTACTATGTTACTATGTTACTATGTTACTATGTTACTATGATACTATGTTACTATGTTACTATGTTACTATGTTACTATGTTACTATGTTACTATGTGCGATAGTTGTTACCATCCAATGGTTCTCCCATTTTATGTATTGGCAAAATAAAGCTATTCTTGCGGGATTTTTTATGTGGGCTACGTCGTTGAAAATTACATTTGGTAGAAGAGGTATTCGCTGTCGGTCTTCAGCATTTCGTTGCAGATGTCGTCTTCACGAGGTAACTTATGATTCAATTTAGATACACTTTTTTTAATAATTCACCACCTTGATTAAAAAGTTTTAATGATTAATTTTAATTGATACTTGTAACTTCCGGTCATTCGTGATTTTTAATTGAAATCAAATCACTATCGTTTTAAACAATTCTAATCAAATCAATTAATGTAAATCGAAAACTAAATATTTACTTTAGCAGCTTATTTGTTTTTGGTTGCTGCTTGTCGTAACAATATCATAAATTTATTAACTAAATGACAAATAAAAATCTAATCATTAAAATAACAATATACAAATGACAGTTGTAAAACTTCATACTATGTATACCTTTATAAAACTATAAATACTTCCACCTGTCTCTCATTATAATGTTATACGCCATACATAAACTGTACATTGAATGTGCAGCCACACATTTTTAGTTACTTGCATAATTAAATAAAATAACCACTTTAGTGGTAAAGTAATTATCAACCACACTATTAAAATCGAACAAAAAAAAAACGGCAAGCAAACTATAACGACTATCATGAGGGTGTATGATTATTAATAAATTATGGGGATGAATATGTATACCGTACACGGTTCGTTTGGTCTTGGTCTCCTTGTACTCGATACACACAATATATAAATGTCCGTAAATAGGTATTTTAGAATTTTAGTTTATGAACAAATTATTATAACCACATCCTTTCGTAATGTTTCTTTTGGTTGAACCCTGTTTTGGACCGCGCTCGAAACCTGTATACGGATTTATATTTCATTTGACCAGCGATGGGTTAATAATGTTTCATTGGCATGCTTGCTTGATTGTTTTGTATGCAAATTTTATGATAAAACATTTTTTCCATTCAAAGTTTTCTGCGCTTTGTGTTGTGTATTTTGATGGTTTTTAAATTATTAGTTTAAATTGTATAGTTTTATGCTGTTGTTTGTTATTATGATTACCGTTATTGTTGGCCATTTAATACATTTTAATAATTTTCATGTTCGGTTTTAGTTTATGAAAATTGGAAATTGAATTTTTGTTATTGCATTGCATTTAAAATTTGGATGTTAAATTGTCTCAGGTCGTATATCACGAGAAGTACGTATATAATTGGTAGGCACCCTTTCTATTAAAGTTATAAGGATCAGTTATAATTGAGCGACTGAGTACCTGTCACCTGAGCTCAGCAGCATGCCGTGCTCGAAAGTATGGCATCGATGTGCAACTCATTTAAGGAATCGCCGCAAAAGTGCAGCAACATCTATCGGTAGCAGATTCGGTCAATACGGAGCCCAAGGCCAAATCATCCATTTTCCTCTCCACATTTTCCGAGTGAGAAGTTGCGTACAATATTGCAGTGGTTGTGTCATGATGTATCAATTAGTGGTCGTAACTTTTGCGAATTGTTTAACTCACCGTTCACAAGCATAATTACCAATTTGCTATCCACTAAATCGATATCATCCTTGGCCATCATAACGTGCGAGAGTATGAAGTGCGGGAAGTAATGATACAAACATAATCATGCCTTGCTGATGAGCCAGCATTTTATTAAGTCAGTTAAATACCTGCTTTGAGACACCTGCTTTTGCTCCCGTACACGAACAAGGATGCTAAATTGAGGATCTTCACCTGTTAATGCGAATCAAAGAAGAAACTGCAGCTTAGTTGAGCTCGTTGTAATTTTTGATCCATTTATCCTCATTAGCTCGTCAGATTGCAAACTCGCCAAACGCCGCGGAGATCATTTAAGTCTGTGAGTATGCTTGATGGGTAAATGCGACACGACACTCATTCGAGTTATTCTTGAAGCATGTGTTTGTTTCTCGATGCATTTGGTTGCGCTTGACCACGTTGAATAGCTCTTTTCCGTCAATCTTTGAGCAGTCCCTCTTCAGTATCAAACGATGGGACGTCCTTGATCCAGATGACAATATGCAAGTGTGGGCTGCCTCGGTTCTAGAATCGAATGCAACACCAGTAGTCTGCTACCTTACCGTTAAGCATGTTGCAATAATTCTTGATATATTAGAGGAACTCATTCATTCGTCTCGAGAAGTGGCGACTAACAACAGATCATTAATTCACTGTAAACGATCTCCAGTAAGTGGAAGTTCCTTTCTTGACTCGTATTATCGCAGGTGAAGATCCTCAACTTGGCATTCGTGTCCGCATACTTTCTGGAACATTGGCAATGTATAAACTCCCTCTCCACATTTTTAAAGTCAGCGTGAAGTTGCCTTCAACATTTCAGTGGTCGTGTCATGATGTCAATCAGTGGTCAACAAATGGTTGGTCAAGACTCGGTCGATCGCTTGGACGTCGAATACATTAGTCGGTCTTTACTGGATTATATAATATTTGTTTGAGGAACTCAACGCAAGAATACGCTGTAGCTTAACCAAAATCGTTTTGTCTTTTGAATTATGAGGGACAATTCGATCATGCATATCGAAGACGACACGATTGGGCAACTTGTGCAAATTGTTTGACTCACCGTTTACAAGCAGAATTACCTAGTTAATTAATTTGCCATCCACTAAATCGATGTGACTATTTGCGATCATAACGTGCGAGAGCATGAGGTGTGGGAAATAATGAGACAACCATAACCATGCCCTGCTGATGAGCCAGCATTTTATCAAGTCAGATCAATACCTGCTGTTAGGCATTGAAGATATGTTCGATGTAATATTTCATTCGCTCAACAACCTATTCTATATATTGTCGTTGCTCCCGTACGCGAACAAGAACGCAAAATTGAGGATCTTCACCTGTTAATGCGAATCAAAGAAGGACCTGGAGCTTACTGGAAATCAGTTTACGGTATATTAATGGTCCGTTGTCTTTTCACTTTCACATGGTTTCATTAGCGTCGCAGAAGCCCATTAAACGGTCGAGTTGTATCCAGTAGTAGTTAGGCATCACTTCTCGAGACGAATGTATGCGTTCCTCTAATATATTAGACATTTTTACAACATACTTAACGGCAACGTAGCGCTACTGGTGTTGCATTCAATTCTAGAACCGACTCAGCCCACACTTGTATATAGTCACCTGGATCAAGGACAACTTATCGTTTGATACTGAAGAGGGACAGCTCAAAGCCTGACGAAAAGAGCTATTCGGCTTGCTCAAGCTTAACCAAACGCAAACCTACAAAAACATCGACAAAAACATAGATGCTTGAAGAATAACTCCCGCCAAGTATACCCACATACTTGAATGATCTACGCGACTTTTGGCGAGTTAGAGGTACAACTAGGTAACAGCTAGGTAGGCGCGTCCGCGTCGCGGGACCAAATGCCAGTGGTCTAATTTGGCTAAAACAAACAATGAGTTCAACAAATACGTAATGTAATACGGTATGCTGCTATGAATACGCAAATTTTCGTGCTTCCTCGAAGTGACAAATGGCAGAGCCAATATGCACAATCGCAACCCGAGATTTTCGCTTTTCATCACACGTTTGCAAATTTTGAAGAGCTTTTGTGATACTTCTAGCTCCTCTCCTCTGAGGAGCTCTTTGTTGTAATTATTGATCCATTTATAATCACCGTCTTTTCTGATTGCAAACTCACGAAATGTCGCGGAGATCATTCAAGCCTGCGGGTATACTTGATGGGTAAATGCGGATCGACACTTGTTCGAGTTATTCTTGAAGCATGTCTATGTTTGTCGATGCGTTTGATTGAGCTTGACCACGGCGAATAGCTCGCCCAACAAACGACGGGTCGTTCTTGATCCAGGTGACTGTATGCAAGTCTGGGCTGCCTTGGTTCTAGAATTGAATGCAACACTAGTAGTCTGCTACCTTATCGTTAAGCATGTTCCAATAGTTCTTGATATATTAGAGGAACGCATTCATTCGTCTCGGGAAGTGGCGGCAATCTTGTCCGCATACTTTCTGGAACACTGACAAGGTATATAATAGATTGTCGAGCAATTGAAAACTTTCATCGTCTCCGAAATAGTCAGGCGATGTAATACGCATAGCATGCTCCGCTTTGTAAAATCAGTTGCGACCGTATGGAAACAGATAATGCGAAGCAAATTCTTTAGTTGTCTTCTCGTTCTGAAACTGAGCATATCCCGTCCTGTCAACGAACATATCTTCAACATCAGCATGAGCATAGTCGAGGGGTTCCATAACTAATGCCTAAAAGCAGGGATTGATATGACTTGTCCCTCGCAATTAAGCTTTGTAGCTAAAGTGCTATAGGTTTCAGAGTCTACAACGTTAATTTTTCAGACGTCGAGATACGAGTTTGTACTGGGCTACCATTACCGATTTCACAATCGATTGTGAAGTGGAGAAATTTGTTACATCGACATTTATTGGTGGAGGTGATTTTTATCTTGGTTCAGCTGGTTGTTGTTCTACAGCTTGTTATTTTTTGATGATTACCGGCGGTTTCTAGAAACCTCTTTTGAAGTTGATGGACAGTTTCTGCCATTTATGGTGAGTTTTGAACTTTCATTTCCGTACTTGGTATTTTATTCCGGTTAAACACCAAAATTTGTTTCTCTTTCTAATTCTTCTTCATCCGTATGGAATTAATTATGTCATCATCGATTGCAGGAAAGATATTTCCAATGGGTTTAACAATGATTGGCCCACTCCAGAACCCGTTAAGCCTGTTTTCAAAGAATGTTGATTTATGAATGCTCGCAAGCATGAACGGCGGTATCGCGTCCTCATATTTAATGGACCTAACGCACTCTGTACGTCCTCCAATGTCTTTTGAGCGGTACGAGAAGCAACCAAAGAAGCATGAGTACTACAACTTTTCAAAGAGGTATTTCCTGGAATTCTCAATGCTGTTCGATCCTCGCTTCAAGAAGAAACAAACCGATCGGCGTAGACATAGTTCACATTGAAGAAGAGTAAATCGATAACGATACTAATGACTTTGATGCCAAACAACATGGAGAGACGAAGGACGAGAGACAAATTCATCATACTTAGCGACAATGCAAACTATTGAAGCGACAATGAAACTATTTTTACTGCCTGCTCATATTAGTCATGCACTTGATGATGATGTCCCCTACGCATTTTTTTCATGAGAGTGCCAGTACAGTAATGGAGAGTGCTGAAGATTTTCAAAATGCTTCTGCTGCAATGAATGTTAAGTAACAAAATCTTTTGAACATGGTCACGCACGAGTTCGACTGTTTGTAACAGGTGAAGTTGGAGTCGGCAAGACATACACGTCTATAACGCTCAAGAACCAGATTAAGGTTTGCTTTGATCGAAAAGCAGTTAGAGTTGCCGCCATGACAACGTTTTATAGATTTTACATCATCAATTAGACCCCTTAGCCTAGGGGACGCAGAAGGCTTCCGCTGTCTCTGTGTACGCCTAGGTAAAACCTATATATCCGAGTCGACGTCGCGGGAGCGGTCATTGCTTCTGCAATAGCAAAATGAAACCATGGACCAAATGCCAATGGTATAATTTGGCTAAAACAAACAATGAGTTCAACAAATATGGAATGTAATACACCTGGTGATACAGCAGCAGACATGCTGCTAAATCCGCACTCTTTGGAGGCAGGCCCAACGGATTTTGGGGTGGGCCAATAATTGTTTATACCATTTGGAAGAAAATCGCAATTATCAAAATGATCAAGATCTTCAACTGGAAATATCTTTCAGTACGAGAAGGGAAATGCCGAACTCCGTGAACAACTAAGAGAAATAAAGGAATTTACAACTAAATTGAAAGAAGAATTTACAATTTTAAAGAAAGAGAATGAATAATTCAAAAAAGCAGTTGAAACACGTGCATAATTTGGGACCACACCTAATCCTGCAATCGATGATGACATTAACCCGTTCCATACGGATGATAAATAAATTGGATGTTGAACCGGAATAAAAGACCAAGTAAGAAAATTAAAGATCGAAACTCACCAGAAATTGCAGAAACTGTCCATCAACTTCAAAAGAGGTTTCTAGAAACCCTTTGCCGACTCTGAAATCTGTATCGTTTTGGTTACAAAACTGGATTCCGAGGGACAAATCAGATCAATATCTGCTTTTAGGCATTAGTTATGGAACCCATCGACTAAACTCATGCTGATGTTGAAGATATGTTCGTTGACAGCACGAGATTTGTTCAGGTCAAGAACGAGCGAGAACTAAAGAGAACTAACGAATTTGCTTGGTAGTATCTGTTTCCATACGGTCGCAACTGATTTTAAAAAGAAGGAGCGTGCGGTGCGTATTACACTGCCTGACTACTTCGGAGACGATGAAAGATTTCAATCACTCGACAATCTATTCTATACATTGTCAATGTTCCAGAAAGTATGTGGACATGAGTACCAAGTTGAGGATCTTTGCCTGATAATACGAATCAAGAAAGGAACTGCGGCTTACTGGAGATCGGTTTACAGTGAATTAATGATATGTTGCCTTGGCACTTTCACATGGTTTCATTAACGTTGCAAAAGCCCATTAAATGGTGAAGTTGTATCCAGTAGTACATAGTTAGTCGCCATTTCTCGAGACGAATGAATGCGTTCCTCTAATATATCAATTATTATTGCAACATGCTTAACGGCAAAGTAAGATAGCAGACTACTGGTGTTGCATTCAAATCTAGAACCAAGACAGCCCACAGTTGCATATAGTAATCTGGATCAAGGATGACCCATCGAGTGATACTGAAGGGCGACTGCTTAAATTCTGACGAGAAAGAGCTTTTCGACTTGGTCAAGTACAACCAAACGCATCGACAAACATATAGATGCTTCAAGAATAACTCGGACAAGTGTCGATGATCATCGCGACTTCTGACGAGTTTATCAGAAATGGCGGACGAATTTGCCATCTGAAGAGACGGTGAGGATAAATGGATCAATAATTCAGCCATGCGGAAGTAATGAAGAGGCAGCGCATTACGGATGGAGGTATTGTAGACGAGATCACAATCTGCAAACGTATGATGAATAAGCGAAGAATCTCCGGTTGCGATTGTGCATATTGCCACTGCCATTTGTCACTTCGAGGAAGTACGCGAATGTGCGTATTCATCAATGCTCGCAAGCATAAACGGCGGGATCGCATCTTCAAATATGAGCGATTACCTTTGAGCGATACCAGAAGCAACCAAAGTAGCATGCATTCTACAACTTTCCGAACGGGTGTCTCCTGGAGTTCTCATGTCTTTGTCATACTAATGACTTTGATGCCAACCAACACGGAGAAATGAAGTACGAGAGACAAATTCATCACACTTAGCGGCAATTTAAAGATAAAGTTCCGAAGCAATCACATAGCAGTTCGTTAACCTCACTTCGCAATGGCAACTAATCCAGGAAATTATTTTTACTGCCTGCTCCTATTATTCATGCATTTCATGACAATGCCCCGACGCAATTCTTTCATGGTAGTTGCAATTGACAGAGACGAGCCGGTATATGAAGGTCTTTTTGGACTTCTGGATCAACTTCTAGAATATGCTTCTCACCAGGCTCATGCACTTTTAAAACGCTTCTGCTGCAATGAATGTTAAACAATAAAATCTCTTCAACATGGTAACAGGCGTCGTCAGACGAGCTAGACTATTTGTGACTGGAGAACTTGAAGTTGGCAAGACATATACGTCCATAAATCTCAAGCACCAGGTTGAACTTTGCATTGATCGAAAAGCAGAGTTGTCGCCATGCCAATATTTTAATGCTTCAGTGTCACCAATTAGGCCCTTTAGCCTAGAGTACGAAGAAGGCTTCGGTTGTCTCTGTATTCACCTTGGTGATACCTAAGTAGCCGCGGCTGCGTCGCGGGCGGGTATTCCTTCGGCAGGAGCAAAGTGCAACCGTGTACCAAATGCCAATGGTATAATTTGGCTAAAACAAACAATGAGTTCAACAAATATGGAATGTAATACTCCAGGTGATACAGCACCAGAGATGCTGCCAAATCAACACACTTTGGAGGCAGGCCCAACGGGTTCTGGGGTGGGCCAATCATCGTTTAACCCACTTGGAAGAAGTTCCAAATTATCAAAATCGTCAAGATCTTCAACTGGAAATATCTTTCAGTACTAGAAGGAAAACGCCAAACTCCGTACACAAGTTAGAAAAATAAAGAAATGTACAATTAAATTAAATTAAAATTTACAATTTTAAAGATAGTGAATGTCCTCTAACCCTGTAATCGATGATGACATTAATCCGTTCCATACGGATGAAGAAGAATTGGAAAGAGGAATAAATTGGGCGTTGAATCAGAAGAAAAGACCAAGTAAGAAAATGAAAGCTCAAAACTCACCATAACTAGAAATTGCAGATAGTCATCAAAAAACAACAAGCTATAGAACAACAACCAGCTAAACCAAAATAAAAATGACCTCCACTTACAATCGACTGTGAAATCGCTAATGGTAGCCCAGTACAAACTCGTTTCTCTAAGCAATGACGTCTGAAAAATTAAAGTGGCAGACTATGAAACCTAAAGCTTAATTCCGAGGGATATCAATGGTTTACATACGAGTGGCAGAGGTTTATCCAATCGACATTGAAAAATAGCGGTCTAATACTAAATGCAGAAATATTGCCAAAGGGAGACTAGATGTGTGAATTGTTCCGAAAAGCATCACGCCCAAGTGTATCCGTTTAGTAAAGATATTGCTGCAAAATGCGTTAATTGCAAAAGGCCACATGTTGTAAACTACCGGCGATGTGTAATTGCTAAGGAGCTACAAAGATTAAGAAATAACATTGGTTACGACAAAATTAGTTATTTCGAAGGACACTGCCGAAGATACAACAGTGCTCAAATGATATTAAGAAACATGGAAGCTCTTAACATTCAGCTAGCTAATCGAGAGAAATGCCTTGAATCTCTAAGCAACAGGTTAGATATGCAAGACTCTCTAATTTAAATAACATCCATTCTCTATTAAAATGATGCAAACAACCACAAATAAAATATGAAGAATAGTAACCTGGAATGCAACTGGTCTAATGTAACAAATCTCAGAGATTCCACTACAAATAAGAATAGGGTATTGTTACGGAAGAGATAGCCAAGTATTTATTTAATTCCGTAGAATACAGTAGTTTGAATTTCATCGATATTACTCGTAAGTCTTGAGAGTTACAAATGTTTTCTCCGTGTCAGCGAGTTAGGGTGCAGAAATGTACAAAATACAACTGGTCAGATTGGCAAGCAGGTACAGTTGCTAGTTTTACGTGTGGTTTTTACATAAATTCTCTTTAGTTGACCGCCTCAGTAAGTTGACCAAGAAACTCGGCCTTTTTTGAGGTCAACTCAGACAGGTTTTACTGTATTTCGTCTCCCGTTTTAAATTTTTTCTATGTTCCCCATGTGGTCCACCATATTTGTATTAACCCGAGCAACGGGTCCTTGTCGTTGATGGTGTAGTTGCTGTTGCATTATCTTCCTCTCTCGCTCTCTCTCTCTCTATCTCTCTCTCTCTTTCGCTGCCATGCATTGTGCTATTTACAAATCAAAATTATGTAAACGACCACAATTTATGTCAAAGCCAATTTTAATGTCAATTACCAAACACATAAATCATTAAAACAATGAGACAATATTTAATTGTGTACCGAGTCCTGTATAATTTCTAAAAATTAATTAATTATTATGTTTGACCAAAATTATTAATTTTACATTTATTTGTCCAATTAATTTTATAATTTTGTGTGTAAGCCACTAAAAACCTCCGTTTGGGCCGAAATTGAAAGTAAATAATTTCATTGAAATAATTGGTGTACTTATGTAAGTACGGACAAGTACATTTGATTCTTAAAATTTATTTGGTTAAGTTCAATTAATTTTCGTTGTTTTGAAATTTGATTTGTATTGACATCATAATTGGTGGTCATTTTGTTAATTTTATTTTGTACGTACGCGTATGTACCCGTATACAGAGCTATACGAGTATGTTTATTCAGTGTTAATTCAATTAAATTAATCAAAGGTGACAAACCGTTAATTTAATGTTCTGTGTGTGTTCACGATATGAAAATATTTTAACGGTTGAATAATGATATTTATTTATTATTAGTTTTTTTTATTATTACAATCACTCGTATATAAGAGTGGTGGGTTTAAAAGGTATTCAGCTGTGAAATGGGGAACACACTTATCACATTTGGTTATGTATGGTTGTTAAATCAAAAGGAATTGACTATATCAATTTGATTTGTAAAATCTTGTGACAAGTTTGTATGTTTTGGTCATATTAAATTGTTTAACCATTCAGTCAATGAGATACTACGCACTGGGCCACATTGATCCTTGCGTTTCGTACAGGTGACCATTAAGATCGTTGAAATAAAAAAAATGATTTTTATTTTATGCTTCCATAACAAATTTGCAACTAAATTCTAGATTTTTACATAAAGTAAATTATGTGTTGTGATAACGAAATTGCTTATTACGCTTATTAGGAAAAAATACGTTATACTGGAAACTTTCCACTTGCGAGTTGCACGTGCTAATATGTTAACTCCTCCGGGCTTAAATGTGATTGTCCACGATCGCTTGAAAGTATGGGATATCGTTAAGCTTTATCTAAGAAGTACTAGAGGCATCAAGATTAATTTCAGGTTGTGTAGCTTCATCGAATTGAGGCTGTTGCGGTAATTCTGCTTTTCCGATTGTTTTTTTGGTACTTCTTTGCTTTAGGCATAGTTCTAGTGTGTAGCTTGAAAATTTGTTAATGTTGGAATTTGTCTGCAACATTTATATTGCAATGGTGTTATTAATGTGGATATTCCACCCGGAAGTGGATCTAATATTGCTGGGAGGACTTAAAGTTTGGACTCATCCCTGGAATTGACTGACTTGCCGTCGATATTGCGAGTGTGATTGTTAAACTTAATGAGGAATGTATCGTTTAGTTTTTGGGGCAAAGTCCCTATTAGAATCGTACCATTGAAATTGTTTAGGAGGATTATTCCTTGAGAGATTTCTTCTGCAATTGGGATATGTTGGGTATTTGTGATGTTGTATTCCGCGAAAAGACTTTTCAAGATATTCGGAACACAAGACGTGTCTGACAGATTAACAATGTTTTCTGAAACGTTTTACAGTCTTGTTTTTAAACAAAAATTTCGTTATCATATTTTATAATATTTTCATGCAATAATTCGCTGGCAATCTTGTTTCTTTTTACTGGCTTTAATATAATTTGATCCGTTATCGGGATGTTTATAATAATAAGAATAGTCTTGTAATTTGAAATGATTTTGACTTCATCAAAATGTAATGCCTCTTCGGCGGTAGCAAATGGTAAATTTTCTTTTTTAAATGTATCTAAAGCTAATTTTATTTCTTGTTTGGATAGGATTAGTGAATTTATATTACCTTTCTTAGTATTAAGTTCTACATCAGTTTTAATTACATTTCTTATTTCATTATTCATGGCCGTCAAATTATTTATTCTTTCCATGAACAAATTGTTTTATGGTAGTTCCTTGTTGTTGTTTTCAAGCATATTGATTACTTTTTGTTTGGTGGTAACAAAGTTCTCATGGTCCGGATATCCCGCAACACATTTCCATACCCTGCCTAGGAAGTCAAGTGTCCTTTTAAATTTTCTGGGTTTCACATTTTCTATCAGGTGTTGGGTTTGTCCCAGTTCGTGGGAAACATAGGGAAAAAGGTGTTGTCTCTTACAAGCGTCTGTGTGGATGTCCAAATAACTGTTTTCATATTCGTCCAAATCGAGAGCGTGTATTATTTTAAAATTGACAGTCTGTATTTCGTCTTGTCGAAATGTAGTATCCATGTATGGATGCTAAAAGTGAATTTGTGAAGTCCAGTAACTGTACTCGTATGTCAGCGGTTGTAGGAAAAAGATCTGTAATAAAGATTTTTTCAAGTATTATTAGTTTCGAATATTACTCTTATGAACGGTTGTTCCTGAGTTGGTTATCACGGCAGAATTTTTGGTTTCCTTAACTATTTCTTGTACGACACGAACAGTTAGTGTTGATCCTAATCGCTTATTATATTTGACATAGCCGGTGAAATATTGTTTTGCTGGTTTCTTAATTTGGTTGAGATTTTTCATATCTATTTCTTGTTTCTTTCTTAGCTTCTCGATGTTGCTAAATCGAACGTTTTCGTATTGTTCTGTGTCAATTGCCTCCCATAAGGTGTACAGTATGGTGTGGCATTACATCTGAAAATATCATTGGGCCTTACTTCTTCGAAAATGAAGATGGAAGTGCTATATTGAGAGCACCTGCGATGTGGTTTCAGCAGGATGGAGCCACTGCCCACACTGCTAGAGCCAAAATGGCACTTTTAAGGCAAATTTTTGGAGAGAAAATAATTTCCAGAAATTCGGAAATTAATTGGCCAGCGCCAGATTAGTTCGCCAGATTTGTCAGCACCCGACTATTGTTTTTGGGGTTATTTGAAGAAGCGAGTATATGTGAACAAGCCCGAGACAATCCTTGAACTCAAGGCCAACATCGTTGCAGAAATTCGCACGCTACAGCCCCAAATTTTGACAGATGTTATGGAAAGTGCTCTAAAACGAGCCTGACATTATTTTCCATACTTCCAACGTCCTTCATCCAACATTTGCGGCCAAAATATGGGGTGCCGACCGAATTACAAAAAAAAGTTTTCTCTTTACCACTGATTTAAAAAATTTCAGAGAAAAAGGTTATAAAGATCTTTAACATCCAACACAATTAATTTTAAATAATTTTATGATTTTTTCAGCAATGCAGGAATTCGAGGATCTTAGCTGGGTTTTGAATTAGATGGCAACGAAGTTGACGAAGTATTTCAACTTCTATCGGAAAATTTTACATGGACGACTCCTGCCTCAACGTCACTCCCGCCTCCCAAATAAGTACGACGATTTCGATGTCAAGCGGGCGAATAAAAATCTGAAAAAATTCGCACTGAAAGTGCTTTAAAATTATTTGTCGATTAAGAAATTCCATTAAATAAAATGCCAGAGTACTTGATTGGCTTGCTAAACGAGCAAAAGCGTTTCAGACGATACTACACTGACTTCGTGCACTCTATTATTATGGATTTGTGAAACATTTCGCAGATCAGCTTTTACTGGCCTTTCCCAAAAGCCTTGGAGTAGTGAACAGTATTGGGGAACTGGTTTCCGAGGATTCGGTGTGCTTAATAACAAAGCTTTAACCACAATGATTATATTAATAGAACGTCCACTGATAAAGGCAATAGCGTAAATAAGGCAACCAAACAAGGTGCAAAAATATCGGAGGGCATACCAAATTTATTGAAATTTATTCTGACGAGGCAAGTGAGTAACATCGAATATGGCTTAAATAGCATTACCAACGATGAATTGAAACAATAAATTGGAACAGTTTTTAAAAACACATTTACTGCCGAACGAAAGTTTTTAAATAACAACCCAAGCATATTGAAGTGCAGCAATGCTGCCCTCCTTTGTAATCGCCGGATTGCCTAATAAAGGTTGGTTAAATTTTAAGGGCCGACGTTGAATGTGAACCACACCTAAACGTCAAGTTTTTTTTCTGCATTTAATTTGACATTTCTCAATTTCAGACTAACTCAATTTAAACCATGGAAAGATACACAATCGAGCAACGCGTTAAAGTTATTTAGGCGATTATGAAAATGGGCGTTCAAATCATAATGCATATCGTGCACTTCGTGATTTTTTCGGTCAATTTAATCGTCCAAATGTGCGTACAATCGGAAAAATCGTGCAAAAATTTGAGCCAACCGGGTCTGTATAGGAGATTTTAAAACACCAGTGCATGCTCGTGCAGCTCGTACAGCAGAAAATATTGCTGATGTTCGCGATAGTGTGGCTGAAGAGCCGTCCACCTCAACTCGTCGTCGTGCCCAACAATTGCACCTCTCACGCTCGTCGTTGATGAACATTATGCATAAAGACTTGCATTTACACGCTTATAAGGTGCAATTGACTCAAGAACTAAAGCCTCTTGACCATTCCAAACGTCGTCAATGGTCAGAATGGTGGCAAGAAATGGCAACAGTGGATGATCAATTTTCGAAGAAAATCATCTTCAGTGATGAGTCACATTTTCGCCTCAGTGGATTCGTCAATAAGCAGAATTGCCGCATATGGGCGAATCATAATCCAAGAGTGATTGTCGAAAAACCAATGCACCCAGAAAGAGTGACTGTTTGGTGCGGTTTATGGGCTGGCGGCATCATCGGGCCGTATTTTTTCCAAAATGAGGAGTTACTGGGTGTCCAGTTACTGGGAATGGTGTACGCTATCTTGACATGATAACGAACTTTTTATGGCCCAAATTGGAAGATATGAATGTGGACGATATGTGGTTTCAACAGGACGGTGCCACTTGCCACACAGCTAACGAAACAATGGATCTTTTGCGCGACAAATTCAATGGCCGTGTTATCTCACGTGGTGGCGATGTTATTTGGCCGCCAAGATCATGTGATTTGACATCGTTGGACTTCTTTCTTTGGGGTTATTTGAAAAAAAAGGTGTACGTCGATAAGCCAGCAACAATTCAAGAGCTAAAGGAGAAGATAATTCGGCATATTAACGGCATAGAACCTCAATTACGCCTAAGCGTCATCGAAAATTTGAACCATCGGGTGGAGGTGTGCCGCTGAGATCGCGGCGGCCATTTGGCCGATATTTTGTTCCATACATAATTGAACCATACCATATTATCATAATAAAAAGAATTGGCAATAATTTCTTAAATAATTTGTGTTTTATTCAAAATCAACATCGGCCCTTCAACATCTTTCGAGAATTTGATGAACATAGAGGAGAAGACGTTTCTTGAACGATGGGAAAATCTAAAAATAAAAACATTAAGTTTTAGGGGTTAGGCAAGGTAAGGCATGTATATTATGTTTTTTCTGCTTCAGTTAATGGATTCAATACCGATGTTAATAAAACTGTATCGAGAGGATAACCATTATTCCCTAATAAAAAAGTAAAAGGCGGAAAGATCGCCGAATGAAGATAATCATAGAGGCCACCGGATTTATAAATAAGATAATCATGAGTGGATCCCGGCCAGCGGCAAACTAAGTTCGAAAATAAATAGTCGGAAACAAAGAACTAATTAAAATTAAATCAAATAATTACATCTTGGACATTAAGTACGTATACTCGTTTTCTATTCATGAACGTATAGCTGTCCCATAAAGAGGGATTTTGAATTTGTATTTGGGTACCATCTATCGTCCGAATTACGTTTGGAATCCCATACTTCTTATAAAATCTCCTTTTTACTTCGCGAACTTCAGCGTTACTTTCCGGAAACTTTATATGTTTCAAAATTCTACGACATACCGCACTCAAAAATTCTGAAAATATTCTACTCGCGGTGAGTTGTATCAGATTATGTAGCCGAGCTTGTCCCGTACTATGCTGAAAGCAACCAACTCCCAGGTAATGAAGATACTATGTAAATACATCCTCTATAATGTCTTTTGCTTTATTCTTAGTGAATCTGTATCGCTGAAAAAATTTAGCATAACTACACTCAAAAGGGTTATCACGGTCTACAAATTCTTTACGAGATATACGATTCCGATCCCTTCACCTACGTCTTGAAATCTAAGGATCCATTTGTACAGGTTAAATTAAATGAATTAACTTCACTATAGTCACTACTAAATATCGATTAACTCAACTAAACCAATTAATTTTTATAGTAAATAGTAGTACATCATTTTCCGCAACCTGGTGTGAACTACTTGCTTATCTGATTGCTAGATAATCGAGTATCTATTTCCAACTTATAATCTAAATTTTAATAAATGCCAACTGTAGCGAATAGTTCACGCTACAATCAAGGGTTAGTAACATTCAAATTGTTTCCACATTAATTTACGTTCAATTCTATTTGTTTTTGTGTTTGTTTTGAAAATATTAAGCGATCCTTATTCAAAGTAGATAATTTAGCGGAACATAAGAATATTCCTTCCTTCCAAATGGTTCTTGACCTTAATTATTTGTTGAAAGATAACGCAGCAGACTATTACTGGACGTTGATAGAAATAAATCCTCATATTACTTGGACTGAACTTAAAACTGCACTTAGGGAGCGTTTTCAAGATCGTCGTAGTGTCGCTGAGATAAGATAGGTGCTCGAAGCGCATAAACAGAGCCGTGGGAGTCATTTCATTCTCATGCGAGAATCCCTTAACCGATGGACAGATAATAAATATTAGGCGTCGGAACATGAGCGCAGGCCTCCAAGACAAGCTTGTGGGTCAACAATTTACAAATATTGAAGGTTTATATTCGAAGTAAATTACGAGCACCCAAATCTAAATAGAAATACTGAAGAACCCTCGGGTCACTTTGAGCGAGAACTATTTGAACTACAACATAATCGTTCATCAAACCAAAATGTTACAAATCAAATGACACATCCTAAAGAGTTTCTTACAAGCAATTGGCGTGAACCAGAACATTCATATTATTGTTATGGTTGCGGAAAGCCTGGGGTCCTAAAATCAAAGTGCGAGAGGTGCCAACAACAAAATCAATGGGAAACTGAGTGGAGGGGACAGAGGAGTGGCAAACCTCCGTTCCCGAATTCACAAGTTGCACCAAAGTCCACAACCAACCAAAATCCAGCTCTCCAAGTCGATTTTGCATCAAACACAGCTCGAGAGCTGAGCCGCATGGTTCCTTCTCAGTCGAAATAATGTCGTTTAATTTTCAAGTATAAAACGCTTTTTCCAACGCAACGATCAAAAAAGTCTATTATGCGATCAATTATTTACTGGAAAACCCGTCAACACATTAAATCGTCAATTTAAGTAGCTTTTTGACCGAAGAAATTGACGGACGACCATATGCCGAAGTTCTTCTGTTTGATCAAGATTATGTTGGATTACTAGATACCGGAGCAAACATTTTCCTCTTAGGAAAAGGTTGCGAGAAATTTATTTCTTCGCACAAATTTAAATTTCAACACCACCTATCAAAAATTAAAACTGAAAATGGGCCGTCGGAAATATTTCTGGGATATATAACCGAACTCGAATAACTTTCGCAGGGCAAACACATATGTTAACATTACATCTCTCGCCTAACAATCTCTCGCCTATTGAACAATGTGTCGTCTACATTAAATGAATTGCATAGTGCTCCTCCAATAACCCATCCTCTACAACATGATTTATTATATGGGCAACAAATTCAATTGAAAAATGCCATAAAAGAGTTTCCTTCTTTTGAATCTCTAGGTCTAGGAAAAACTAACCTTCTTTCCCATGTCATTGATGTAGGAATGAGTCAGCCTGTTAAACAAAGGCATTATGCCGTGCTACCTGCAAAAGATAAAGAAACGCATGAAGAACTGGATAGGATGATCTCATTGGGAGTAATCGAGGAGGGCCATAGTTCTTGGAGTAGTCCTGTAATTTGGTCCGAAAGGCAAATGGCAGGGCCCGATTGTGTCTTGATGCCAGAAAAATGAACGCGGTCACAGTAAAGGATCCTTATCCTCTTCCTCTCATAGATGGTTTGCTGGGGCGTCTCAACAAAACAAAATTTATTTCAAGTCTTGATTTGAAGGACGCCTTTTGGCAAATACCATTAGATGAATACGAAGAGGGTCTCGAGATAAGACAGCCTTTGCTGTTCCTGGTCGTATCATTTCACCGTTATGCCTTTCAGGCTCTGCAGCCGTGTTATACATCAATTGCATCAACAGGTCTTCGTCTACCTGGACGATTTGTTAATAACATCAGAAACTTTCGAAGAGCATGTGCAGTTATTGACTATAGAGTAGCAGGATTATTGAAACGGGCCAAATTGACGATTAACATTGCCAAAAGCAAGTTTATGTTGCGGGAAATCCGTTATTTAGGGTATATCGTTGGCGATGGTATTGTGAAAGCTGATCCCGATAAGATTTCCGCAATCAAGATTCCTGGGAATGGCAGATTGGTACCGACGATTTATTCAACATTTTTCGGATATAGCTGCCGGACTTACCAACCTGTTAAAGAAAAATAGCAAATTTGTCTGGGACCAAGCCGCCAACGATGTCTTCGAAAATCTGAAAAATTCATTAGCAACATCGCCAGTTTTATGATTCGCGGCATTTTTACACACAATGTGATACCTCAACCACTAGAATTGGAGGCATGCTATTCCAAACAACTGATGAAGGTTTAGAACGTCCGATAGCCTACGTTTTAACCAAACTAATGGATCAGCGTGACTTATCGGGTAGGTGGAGCTTAAACCTCCAAGTCTACGATTTTATTATCGAATACCGTAAAGGTAGTGAAAACGTAGTGGCGGATGCTCTATCAAGGCAATCTGCAGAGGAGTTGGAAGGTAATGAACTGTCGTGTAAAATTTTAATTCCCTCTATTGATCTAGATGATGCCGCTTTTAAAAGTAATACCTATACCGCTCTAATGAATGATATTGCAAGCCAACCAAAGTTAAAACAATCTTTTTGTGTTTCTAATGGAAAAATTTATTTCAACCCAATGAGCACTTCCTATACGAAACCGAAACGGATATTCCAGATTGGAAGTTATACGTGCCAATCGAATTAACAAATGAATTAATTATCCGAGTTCATTGTCCTCCAAATGCAGCCCATATGGGTTTTAATAAGACCATTGAGATGAGCCGTGACGTACTCAATTTTATTACATTATGGAACGTAAAACTTCTAAAGCCACGAATTATATATCTTGCTCCCGCATAGGTTTCCTATTATGAAATAAATCGTTCGTGGTAGAAAATTTTTATTGACTTTCTAGGACCACGGTCTCGTTCCGGTAATAGTTATTTATTTACAGTTATTTATTTATAGTGATTTTCAGTGGTAATGGGCGGTAATTCATTTCTAAATTCTTCCAGGATTTTGTGAAGAAGTATTCTATCAAACACGTACTCACTCCAAAGTACTCGCCGCTTGGAAGAAACTTGGAAAATTTCACAAATCATAATGATACATAAACCAGGTAAAGATGAAACAAAAGTAGACTGGTATCGTCCAATCAGTTTAATGTCTCTTAACATGCTTAAACCAATTCTGCAAGAGCAATGTATTATACCGGATCACCAGTTTGGATTTAGAGAAAATCATGGAACCATAGAACAAGTGCATATGATCGTACCCGAAATCAGAAACTCATTTGAACAAACATCGCCCAAGTATGGAATGAAGGCCATGTATATAAAATTAAGGCCCAGATAACATCAAATTATCATGCGATCATTAAAAATTATCTGCTAAGCCGGAAATTATTGGTGAAATTTAATAGTGCAATCAGTTAATCTTCCAACTTAAATGAAATAAGCGCGGGGCTTCAGTGGGGGTCCAGTGTTATATCTAATTTACACAGTGGACCTTCTTACTTCAAATTATATGACAGTTTCAACATTTTCAGATGCTACAGCATTATTAGCGACACATGAAAACCCTCAAATAGCATCAAGAGCCCTTCAAGAACACGTAGAATAAATCGCTAAGTGGCTTTCAATATGGAGAATACAAGCAAACGAGCAGAAATCAGCACACGTTACATTCACTCTCCATAAGCAAACCTGCTAAACCATTAAATACCTTGGTCGACATCTAGATAGAAGATTGACATGGAAGAAGCATATCGAAACAAAGAAACAACAAATCAATATCAGAAGAGGAACATTCTAAATTAACTCTAGACTGTAAAATCTTGTTGTATAAAATGGTACTAAAACCAATCTGGACTTACGGAATACAATTGTGGAGCTCAGGCTGTGCTTCAAATATAATAAAATTGTAATGTTCAATCAAAAATACAAAGAATGGTAAACGCACCGTGATCTCAACATCGAAGCAGTGGCAGATACAATACAGCAGTACAGCAGAAAATACCAAACTAAGTTAGAGCAACATCCCAACACATTAGCTCGGGAAATATTATGGAGGCCTAGATATCGCGCCCTAAAAGAAAAGATCTCTTAGATCTAGCGAACTAATTCATATAAACAACAAACCAAATAGTGTAAGAATACACTTAGGTTAGGCAGCTAAAAAAACGTATGCGCCACCCTAAAGAAAGTAGAAGAAAAGTTTACGGGAAGGATTTTAAAAATTATAAGTTAACCAACACAATTTGTATTTTTGCCTGAGAAACACCATCGGTGGCTAAGCGGTGGAAACTAAAAGGACGTGGAGCGGGAATATTTGATCTAGACTAATCAAGTAAGTAGTAGTTATTAGTATTTAGTAGTAGTATTTAATTTATTGAATGGATTTCGTTTTGAGAACTTCTTGCTCTCATCGAAAACACTCATTGTGGTTAGTTTAGAAGTAAAAATCTAAAAATTAGAAAAGCAATTGGAAGAAAATTTATTGATATTTCAACTAAATACGATCACTCGGTCATTCAATTTTTGGTGAAGTCAAATAATAGCTTATGTTTGAGATAAAATAATATACAAATGTATTATTCACCTACCTGTGACAGAGAAATACTAGTGTCTAAAATTTCGGACTCGAAAGTTTTCATTTTAACCACACACTTAAGCAAAATAAATTATTATAACAAACACTATTTCTATTTTCACCAACACAAATAAATAATAATTAAAACACTAAACAATTTTAAACACTACACAATATGATCTAGGAAGACCGCACTTAGCAAATAATAGTCAGACATTTTTTTTGAGAAGCACACACGATTTTAAATTTTAGCCACTTGTACCAACGCACTCTCACACTTTTATATTCTTAGCTTTTTACGAAACATAAACAATTGACACGAGCTTTAAACACTTCTTAGGTTGTGACCCCTACTTTAAGATCAACAAATTTAAATTGTTTGATCCTTACACAATCACAACACACACAATTTTAATTTTCACTCGCGCGCACATCGACCAGTGTGGCCCGAAAATGGCGCGATACTGAGTTACACTTTACACACAATGAATGAATTTATTTCAATAATTCATTCGAAATCAGGAGAAATGGCATCGCTCATATCGTGACGTAGTAGACACAAAAATATTAAAAGTGAAAGTCTTTCATTCTTTTGTTTTGCATACATACAACGATGAACTTTATACTAAACAACTGAGCAAATGGCAAACAAACGGTATTTTCATGATGCAGGTGGATACATATTCGATTTGCATGTGTTAGTTTGTGAAATTTATTGTAAGAATATTTATGTTCGTTTATGTATAGTTTTGGATTGATATGGTTTTAAAAATATCCAAGTGAATGGAATGGTTTTAACCACAACCCAGATGCTGTTCCACACTTCATTTCTTCAAGTTGCTATAGTTAAAGTGAACCAAACCTTATTCATGTAATTACTTGAATGAAAAGTGGTCACGCAAAAGTGACAATATCTATCGGGTGTCTAACAGTATAAATTAATTGACGTGGCGATTTTCAAATGGGGACCAGCAAATTATTTTATATAAAAATTATCATGAAAATTGCTAAAAGAGTGTTTCCGACTAGCAGAAAACAATTGCGATCGTTTGGTTTCAGGAAAATTTGTTTAGGGTGTTTTCCAGTGTTTTCTTCAGTGTGGCTCAGATTCCTTTTCTACTGTTTTTCTCACCTAATACGATTTTGTTGAATATTGTTGAGCAGGATTTCTTCAGTACCCCAGAGGGTCGTTCAGTTCTCCCCGGGGTTTTCTTCAATAATTTTTTGCCGGCTCGCACGATTTTTATAAGAATGATGCGGGACGGTTTTCGAGTGCCGGGAGCCGATTGAAATGGTTGCTAATTTCGGGGATTCCCGTTCAGAGAGTTGTCCGGTAAAAATATAATAAATAATAAAATTTAGTGTGACGTTCTGATTTCTGGATAATTCATTTAGAACTCCTCGGATAGGTCGTCATGTCGCGTTGTACCATGTTGCGTGATTTTGGTCACATTGCACCATTTAGCGTGATGTTGCACCATGTTACTTGTTATTTCACATTATAGAGGTATGATGTGTGATTTGGGTTATGTTGGCTTGGGGCTTTCTTTTAACATTTTATTTTGATTCAAATTTGGTGCGACAGGCTTTTAGAATGCAAGTAAACGATTTCAGTTCTGATTTTATATTATGTTGCACCATAATGCTTAATATTTTACCATGTTGCATGATGTTGCATTAAGTTGTAGGATGCTGCACCATCTTTTGGGATACTGCATCCTTTTGTATCATATTACACCATGTTGCTTAATGTTTATCATGTTGTGGAGCGTTGCTAGATATTGCACCATGTTGCGTCATGTGCCAGATTATACCATGTTGCATGAAGCTGCACCATGCAGCCCAATTTTGTACTAAGTAGCATCATGTTGCTTCGCGATGGGTCTTGCGTTTTTCGTTAATTAGGTATATCTGGCGCTTTGTTCCATCATATTGAGAAATGTGGAACCGCATGTTATTTTGGTTGCGCTACGGTAACATTATATGGTTGCACTAATCGCACTCTTTTGAAATGTTTATTAGTGTGAGTAACAATAGTGATTTGTAGCATTCGCTATCTAATTTAGTTCATTTTTGACCTTTTTTGGCCTCAATCGATTTTAATGTCGTTTGATGCAGCCTCGGCCTCTTTACCTATAAGAACCTTGGATTAACAATAACAGGATCTGTGGCCTCAGAACAAAAGGGTATAAGTTATTATACTCAAGCAACTCTGAGAAGATCAGATCGTGTATTTTAGCGAAAAATAATCTGAATATTTTTCTTCTTTCTCAATTTAGTAGTGGAGACGTCACTACAGTAAGTGTTGAGGCTAGTGGGGAAAAACTATGGCTAGCCTCAGCCTATATGGATCGCGAGAAGGAGGTTCCACCGGATAACCTGGAGGAACTGATCCGGGAAGCAGATCAAAGAAGGGTAGGTGTTATACTCGGTTGTGATGCAAACGCGCATCACACAATCTGGGGAAGCACAGACATAAACGAGAGGGGTGAGTTATTTTTCGATTACTTATTAAATACCAACCTTGTAGTTTGCAATATTGGACGTGAGTCAACATTCATTGTTAAAAATCGGCAGGAAGTTTTAGATGTGACCTTTGCGTCGGAAACGATCTTTCATATAATCAGAGGATGGAGAGTGGCGAAGGAGCACTCATTCTCTGATCACCGATATGTAACATACAACCTCGACATTAAACCTGTTACCCGGAAACCCTTCAGGAATCCCAGAAGGACTAAATGGAACAAATATAGGGGGATGTTGGCGGAAGTATTGCCACTGGAGGTCCCCGAACCTCCGTCGACAGAAGAAGAATTGGATCGCATGGTTGATACGGTCACAAGAGCATGCAATCTCTCATTTAAGGCCGCGTGCCCCCTGATAAAGCCTAGAGGTAGGCAGAAATCGACTTGGTGGACCACGGAGTTGGGAACCTATCGAAGGGCATGTAGGACAGCTTTTAATAAAGCTAAAAGTACAAGGGAGGTACGGGATTGGGATTCCTATAAGGAGGACCTAAGAAGATACAAGAAAGAGTTGAGGAAGGCACAAGGGTGGTCTTGGAGACTCTTCTGTGGTAGGATGGAGGAGGTCTCTGAGACTTCTCGCCTTAGGCAAATTCTAGCTTCTAACCCAACCAGTCCTAGTTGTTTGATAAGACCGGACGGGTCGTGGACAGCTTCAAGTGTGGAATCATTGGAGCTCCTCATTGAGACCCATTTTCCGGGAAGCTTTGATGACTCGATAGAGCCCGGAGCTCATCGAGTAACACCCTCAGTAGAGATGGAGGGCATTGTAGACAGGGAGCGAATCCAGTGGGCGCTGAACGGTTTTAAGCCGTATAAATCGGCAGGCCCGGATCGGATTATACCAGCAGAGATCTAAAGGAACTCGGCAGTCATCCTCCCCTGGCTGGAGGGTATCTTCAGGGGATGTCTGAAACTTGCCTATATTCCTAGGAAATGGACGGAGGTCAGAGTGGTCTTTATCCCGAAATCGGGAAAAAGCTCACATGCTTACCCAAAAGATCTGAGACCGGCAACTCTATCATCCTTTCTGCTGAAAACCTTGGAAAGGTTGGTAGATGTAGGTATTCGATCAAAAATTGAGTCCAGGAATTGGGCAGTGTCGCAGCATGCGTACTGTAAGGGCAAGTCGGCGGACACAGCTCTGCACGATCTAGTATGCATGATTGAGAAGTCAATTCACTCGCAAGAGTTTTGTATGGTAGCATTTCTTAACATTGAGGGTGCCTTTAATAATGTAAAAACGGAGGCGATCATGGAAGGATTGTCATGTTTGAAGGTGGACTACCCTATAAGTAGGTTGATAAATCAGATGCTGGAAAGCAGGATCATTACCTCAAAACTGGGGGAGTCCACCATTAGAAGAAGGGCGGTTAGAGGAACCCCACAGGGAGGTGTAATGTCCCCCTTTCTTTGGAGTGCAGTGATGAATGGATTGCTGTTGGAACTGGAGAGGGAGGGGACAGGAGTTGTAGCGTATGCAGATGATTTAGCAATAGCTATCTCAGGCAAACATGGGGATACGATTAGGGACGTTATGCAAAATTCACTCCTGATCGTTACTAGATGGGCCAGCAAATGTGGATTAGGGATCAACCCTTCCAAGACAGAGCTGGTACTATTTACTAAGAAATATAAAATTCCGGTAGTTAGCCCTCCTACCGTGAACGGCATTAGACTGGCTTTTGCTGATAGAGCGAGATTTTTACAGTAAGCTCAGCTGGAAGCCCAACATTATAGAAAGGGTGAAGAAGGCTAATGTAGCCATTTACTCGTGTAGGAACGCCATAGGTAAGAGTTGGGGTTTGAAACCAGCGCTGGTGCACTGGATCTATACCGCAGTGGTAAGACCTGTGCTGATGTATGGGGTGGGCGTGTGGTGGCCAGCGCTGAATAAGGTAACATATGTAAGGATGATGGAAAAGGTACAAAGAACACGCGCTTTAGAGGTTATGTTCCACCTTATTCCAATCGAATTTTTTGGTAAACAAATTGCAGCCAATGTGGCCACGAGTCTCTCGGCGGTCTCGCAGTGGAAGTGTCTTCAGACGGGACACTCGACGATAGTTAGATCGCAAAGGGAAGAACTGGCGAATCTAGGTTATAGAAAACCAACGTTGTGCTTCAATAAAGGTTTCGGGACCATCTGTTCCTCGAGAGAATCCTGGAGGAACGGATCAATACTGGAAAACGAGGCACTGCAATTTTTTACTGACGGCTCTAAGCTAGACGGTAAGGTAGGAGCCGGAGTCTTCTGTGAGAAGCTAAACGTCAATATTTTTGTTCGTCTCCCTGACTACTGCAGCGTGTACCAGGCTGAAGTGGTGGCGATCGATTAAGTCATGACATGTTTGAAGCATAATGTGGTATCCGGGAGGGATATCGCAATCTATGTGGACAGTCAGGCGGCGATCAAGTCACTAGAGGCGGTTTGTCTGAAGTCACGGGTGGCGCTGGATTGCCGATCATCTCTTAATGAGATGAGCGAGTATTTCAGCATCCAGATAATCTGAGTCCCTGGTCACTCGGACGTCACGGGAAACTGCAGGGCAGACGAACTAGCTAGGTACGGTACGACTCTCCAGATGCAGCCGGAAAAGGCAGTTCTGGGGAGACCTATAGCAGCGCTCAAATTGGCGCTCGAGAGAAAGGCAATCGCCTTGACAAATGAGAGGTGGACCAACACTCTCACGTGCAGGGTAGCAAAGCAGGTTTGGCCAAAACTGGTCTTGAAGCGCTCCAAGGCACTCACATCCCTGGGGAAACGGGACTTAAGTTTGGTCGTAGGGATACTGACAGGAAACTGCCTTTTTGGGGAACATGCGAGAAGGCTGAGTCTACAGACGAATGACTTTTGTAGAAGTTGTATGGACGAAGAGGAGGAAGAGTCTTTAGATCATTTCCTATGCTCGTGTCCAGCTCTATCATACAGAAGGCATAAATACTTAGGTGTGTACGGGATGAACAGCCTTTCGGAACTCGCGAACTGTGGAGTGCGAAATATTTTACGCTACATAAGAAGCTCTGGATGGTGTTAACGAGGGTAAAGGGAAAATAGGATCCTGTGGTATCACAATGGGCCGCTATTGGCCTAAGTGTGCGGAAGCAGCCACTCTAACCTAACCTAACCTAAGGTATTAAATGGCGGAAAATTGGCAGTTTTATAATGCTAGGAATGGATTGCAATGAGTCCTAATTATGGGGAAATTCATTTAGCATTTTTCGGGTTGAACGATTTTTATAAAACTGGATGAAATGGATTTGCGAGAACCAAAAATCAATTGTCATGAGTTCTTAATTCGAGGAAATTGGTTTACTGGGTTCCGGCTTCTTAAGTAACAAAAATTTTAGCACAAAGATTTTGGTTAAAATTTTGGATAAATTCAGATTATGTGGATGGGAATCTATAATATACATTTTGGACATGCCTCTGGAAAATTGTCAATTTAAATAAACCTAAGCCTATTTCTCTGTTAAGTAATAGAATTCCAAAATTAATTTTGGATGTGAATTTGAAAAACGAGTAAATTGAATGAAACGAAACCTTTCTCAAACGAATAGTATATGGAACTCGATTTGTACTTTGCAAATTTGAAATTGAAATTAATAAAATTAATTCGGTCGGTTTTTTTCATTTTAAAAATTCATTTAGTTTAAATAAAATGAGTGATCAGATTAAATAAAATGTTGTTTGAAGCCAATTTTCGATTTCTTCGAGAGAAGTGAACCGGTGACCTAGCAAATTGTGTTGCATTCGTCGGAACAATTATTAATCGAAAGGAGCAATGTCCGGAGAATACGACGGGTGTGGTAAAATATCTCACTTGAGCGTTTCCAAATAGTTTTTTACGACTTTTGCAACGTGTGGCCGATCGTTTTCGTGCAGATGAATAACTATATCATGCCTTTCCTCATATTCCGGTCGTTTTTCTCGTAATGCATGGCTCAAACGAATTAATTGTAGTCTGTACCTCTCGCCCGTAATGGAATCGCCAGATTGTAGGAATCTGTAGTACACAACGCCTCTCTGGTCCCAACAGATGGACAGTATAACCTTCGAACCATGAATATTCGTCTTTGGTGTTGATGTTAAGGTCGATGACAACCGTCTTTTAGTTTTAATTCAAAACGGACCCAATTGCCTTGCTTTTAATTCATGAAATTCAAAATTGAATGTTAACAGCAGATATCTAATCCGTCTGAAACAACGGAAATCAGCTGTAACTATAAAGAATTTATTATAGTCGGAACCACTTTTTGAAAACGGATCGAATTAATTTGTATTCCTTCGTAAAGCCATCGAGAAGATGAGCTCTTGCATGCTAATAATTCGAAAAGTAATGGCGAACAGCTGTTTAATGTATAAAATATAGTCTCAATTTTGAATTGTCATTAGCCGCGGCCTTGTCATTTTGAATTGTAATGCCGTGTATTCCAATTAAAAATTAACGTTTCGACTTTTAAATGTTTAAAAAAGAAAAACTTCCCACTCAACCAACTTTGGCCGATCGACGCTCTTTGCTCCAGAAGCTATGAAATAATATAGCGCTTAAAATGAGTTCTGTGAATCTGAATGAACTCTTATTTAATCATAAGTATCATTTGGATTGCTTGCGGTGAGATTCTAAATCCTAAACTATATTGCATGCAATAATTCAATTGAAAAAGTACAAACAATTTTTCCAAATTATTGTTTTAGCTTAAAGAGGATACAACTGCCATGCTTATGATGTATTTTACTTTTATAAAGATTGCCAACCAAGCTCAGTTTTCGATAGTAAAATCAATAATTATTCTTAGTACTAAAGGTTGGAATTTTTGTGGTGGACAAACTAAGCTCTAATCAAGAATGAAGTTAAAACCTTTGAGATACTTAATTTTTACATGTGATTCGTACAAAACATGAACCATGAACTTATGAATAGCGCTTGAAACTATCAGTCCAACGCACATATAGATATTACTCCGAGAAAAGTACTACGAATTTTGACCAAAATACTGTTTTATCTCCAAGAGCACACGAGGACCTTCTTCACCATCCACCTATATGTAGAGTCTCGGGTTTATAATTACAATAAATAGAAGACTACATGGCAAATTTACATTTTTATTTAAAGCGTATTTTGAGGGTTCCCGTTTTTTTAGCGATTCAGCTTATACTAGAGATGATTAGTCTTGGCACCGTATAAGGGAGGTGGTCCCGACTTTACTTTTCTTGTTGAATTACAGCACAAGTTTCCACTCATTCGGGATAACTTACTCCAATTCTTTCAAATTTTCATTTCTGTTGAGTATTTAAAAAAAAATGTTTCGGCCTCTTAAGTGTTTTTTCAGCTTTTCTCGTAACTTTTGGTAGAATTGAGGGCTGGTGTACCGGAGATCGCCATTTATCTAATTTTCCAATCAAAAACATTCAGCATGTTTGCAGAGTCATTAATTCTGTAAAAATTACTTCCTTTTTGTTTTTGGGTGAACGATCATAACATACTGTCAAGTGTTTTTGTGTTATCTTAGTTAGTTAACTTTTTTGCGGACTCCGACTTTCAACAAGTAAACTTGAAAAATACAAGGTTTTTTTCGGCAATGTTGAAAAGCTTTAAGAAAATCGTGGTGACTGCAATCTATCATTCTGGGAAGGTCTTGTTCTATCGCTCTTAGACTAAGGTGCGTGGGTACGTGAAATAGCCTCGATTTGCGGAATGTGACGTTGTGAGCGTGACCTGCTTGGATTCCAGATTAGTCAACTTTTATAATAAATTGGCAAAATTATACAAAATATTTTAAGTAGAATTAAAGTTTAGCCTAAAAAGTTTGAACAAACATATTTTTGGTTTTATAGTTGGTTCAATCACATTTGGCATTATGTTGCTCCGATGAATCTATTGGATAAATGACAGAAAGTTGATCGGCAAACATTTGAGCAGGTGCATCTTTAAGTATGTTGTTTAAGTAAATTCACACAAATTTTTTGGTCATTACCTCTCATGTCACGCAGCGTAAGAATAAATATTTGATTACGTTTTTAGAGTTCCCAGTTACATATCTATAACGAAACTAACGCAACATCAGCAGCACGTACAATCGAGCTGACGATGTCAAATCAACCTAAAGTATGTAGTTGACACAACCAAATGTGGCATATAATTATTGTGACAAAAAATAACAAAATTGATAAACTATGAGATTATTGTATTAAATATAACCTGAACAGAAATATCACTGGTATGACGGATGACGAACAGATTACTAAAATGGAGAAAACTCTCCAGTTATTGCGAATACCAGACGCAATAAAAGACGTACCTCCATACGACGGTACTCGAACGGACTTCACACATAAACCACCACATTCGTAAACCTCGTAGACGATATTGCGGCGATATTAAAACCCGCATTCGACAGACAAGTATACATGGTAATATACTGCTTCGAGCAATTCGGAATAAAATAATAGAAAATGCTGATAAGGCATTAGAACTCAAATGACTGAATAGAAATTAGGCGAAATTTAATCTCACATTTTGTAGACAAAATAGATTGAGACAAGTCTCATCAGAGATCTGGATAATATACATCAAAGAAGTGATCTGGTAGAAATATACTGATCTCGAATATTGGAAATGATTAATGCTCTGATAAACTGGGCATCGTTAAATACAAACAATTAAGAAGCGAAGCTCAAATCAAAATGATATGACGACATGGGTCTGGCCGTATTCGTTTTAAACCTAAAAGATCCAGTCGGGTCAATGGTTAGAGTCATGAAACTCACCGATCTACCGACAGCCAGAATTGACTGCTTAAAAGAGCAGAATACGTTTTATATGAGAAACAATGTATTCGGTATAGGACAAAATCTACAAAATTACACAAGACGAATAGTACCAACACGTGTACAGATGTATAAACCTGTTACGAGACAAACTTCCCCAGGCACTCAAATAACAATCAATTCTATTGATATTTTAATAATCGACCACTTACTAACAATAATCAGCAATAAAACCCGATCGAAGGAAAGTCGAACCCAATTACTAGAAATTCTCTGCAAGCTACATTCGTTCAACAAAAGCCTCCAAATTTCAACAATCCACATCAATACAGGTTTAATTCAAATTGACCACCTAGGTTCCAATCAAAAGAATTATATAATATTTCCTCTAATCTCTACGAGCATGAAATCGACCATTCTTATGAACCATATGACGAGAGCGTACAAATTGAAAATTATGAACAAACGAATGATCAGTATGTAAAAAATACGATATCGAAGATGAGGATTTTTACCAAACCCCGATTATGACTTGAATATGAATTGAATATGAAGTGAATATGAATTGAATATGAATTGAATATGAATTGATTATGAATTGAATGTGAATTGATTATGAAGTGAATGTGAATTGATTATGAATATAATATGAATTGAATAAGAATTGAATATGAATTGAATAAGAATTGAATAAGAATTGAATATAAATTGAATATGAATTGGATATGAAGTGAACTTAAAATGAATATGAATTGAAAATGAATTGAATATGAATTGAATATGAATTGAATATGAATTGAATATGAATTGAATATGAATTGAATATGAATTGAATATGAATTGATTATGAATTGAATGTGAATTGATTATGAAGTGATTATGAAGTGAATGTGAAGCGAATGTGAATTGATTATGAAATGAATGTGAATTGAATATGAATTGAATATGAATTGAATATGAATTGAATATGAATTGAATATGAATTGAATATGAATTGAATATGAATTGAATATGAATTGAATATGAATTGAATATGAATTGAATATGAATTGAATATGAATTGAACATGAATTGAATATGAATTGATTATGAATTGAATATGAATTGAATATGAATTGAATATGAATTGAATATGAATTGAATATGAATTGGTTATGAAGTGAATGTGAATTGAATATGAATTGAATATGAATTGAGTATGAATTGCATATGAATTGAATATGAATTGAATATGAATTGAATATGAATTGAATATGAATTGAATATGAATTGAATATGAATTGAATATGAATTGAATATGAATTGAATATGAATTGAATATGAATTGAATATGAATTGAATATGAATTGAATATGAATTGAATATGAATTGAATATGAATTGAATATGAATTGAATATGAATTGAATATGAATTGAATATGAATTGAATATGAATTGAATATGAATTGAATATGAATTGAATATGAATTGAATATGAATTGAATATGAATTGAATATGAATTGAGCCTATTCTGGATTAAGACAAATTGAACCACTATTTTTTCGTATTCGATAGGATGGTCTATAGCGAACTGTTTCTCTTGAGGTCCATAGTTTAGTACTTCTACATAGGCGATATTATCAATACTTGTATACACTTCTTCTGGACTTATGATGGCATTTCTCAGCACCTGTGTTTTAAGGTAGATTTCTCCGGTGGCTAAAGTTACGGGAACTTTTTCTACTAACTTACTCCTTGGTGCTATATTGTAGGTTGCGGAGATATAATGCAATTTGTATTGTATTGGGATTTCTATAGTGGATGTGATTATTCTAGAATTTCCTAAATTCAAACTGGTTTTCAGTTTTTGCATGATCTCCATTCCAGTTAGGCCTTGAAAATACCCGTGGAATTTGAACAGAATAAATTGTAATGGTTCGGTTATTTTAAATTCTTTTAAGCCATTTAGAACTACCATTTGGTCGATAGTGGTGCTGTTGAACAAAGTAGCGATGGTCAAAGGTTTGATTTTTTGAATGAATTTTTTATTAACTATTTCGGGCTTAATGAATGATTAAGTGCATAGATCCTGTACCTATTAAAAATGTGTTAGGTGCTTGGGGAGTTTGGTAAAAATCTTCATTTTCGATATCGTATTTTCTACATACTGATCATTCGTTTGCTCATAATTTTCAATTTGTACGTTCTCGTCATATGGTTCGTAAGAATGGTCGATTTCATGCTCGTAGGGATTAGTGGAAATATTATGAACCTAGGTGGTCAATTTGAATTAAACCTGTATTAATGTGGATTGTTGAAATTTGGAGGCTTTTGTTGAACGAATGTAGGTTGCTGAGAATTTCTAGTAATTGAGTTTATATCCATGGGTTCGACTTTCCTTCGATCGGGTTTTATTGTTGATTCTTGTTAGTAAGTGGTCAATTATTAAAATATCAATAGAATTGATTGTTATTTGTGTGCCTGGGGAAGTTTGTCTCGTAACAGGTTTATACATCTGTACACGTGGTGGTAATATTGGTCTTGTGTAATTTTGTAGATTTTGTACTATACCGAATACATTGTTTCCCATATAAAACGTATTCTGCTCTTTTAAGCAGTCAATTCTGGCTGTCGGTAGATCGGTGAGTTTCATGACTCTAACCATTGACCCGACTGGTTCTTTTAGGTTTGAAACGAATACGGCCAGACCCATGTCGTCATATCATTTTGATTTGAGCTTTGCTTCTTAATTGTTTGTATTTAACGATGCCCAGTTTATCAGAGCATTAATCATTTCCAATATTCGAGATCAGTATATTTCTACCATATCACTTCTTTAATGTATATTGTCCAGATCTCTGATGAGACTTGTCTCAATCTATTTTGTCTACAAAATGTGAGATTAAATTTCGCCTAATTTCATATTCAATTCATATTCAATTCATATTCAATTTATATTTAATTCATATTCAATTCTTATTCATTTCATATTCAATTCATATTCATTTCATATTCAATTCATATTCAATCCACATTCAATTCATATTCCATTCATATTCAATTCATATTCAATTCATATTCAATCCGTATTCATTTCATATTCAATTCATACTCAATTCATATTCAATTCATTCTTAATTCATATTCAATTCATATTCAATTCATATTCAATTCATATTCAATTCATATTCAATTCATATTCAATTCATATTCAATTCATATTCAATTCATATTCAATTCATATTCAATTCATATTCAATTCATATTCAATTCATATTCAATTCATATTCAATTCATATTCAATTCATATTCAATTCATATTCAATTCATATTCAATTCATATTCAATTCATATTCAATTCATATTCAATTCATATTCAATTCATATTCAATTCATATTCAATTCATATTCAATTCATATTCAATTCATATTCAATTCATATTCAATTCATATTCAATTCATATTCAATTCATAGTCAATTCAAATTCAATTGATATTCAATTTATATTCACTTCATATTCAATTCATAATCAATTCACATTCACTTCATAACCAATTCATAATCAATTCACATTCACTTCATAACCAATTCATATTCAATTCATATTCAATTCATATTCAATTCATATTCAATTCGTATTCAGTTCATATTCAATTCATATTCAATTCATATTCAATTCATATTCAATTCATATTCAATTCATATTCAATTCATATTCAATTCATATTCAATTCATATTCAATTCATATTCAATTCATATTCAATTCATATTCAATTCATATTCAATTCATATTCAATTCATATTCAATTCATAGTCAATTCATACTCAATTCATATTCAATTCATATTCAATTCATAATCAATTCAAATTCAATTGATATTCAATTCATATTCACTTCATATTCAATTCATAATCAATTCACATTCAATTCATAACCAATTCATATTCAATTCATATTCAATTCATATTCAATTCATATTCAATTCATATTCAATTCATATTCAATTCATATTCAATTCATGTTCAATTCATATTCAATTCATATTCAATTCATATTCAATTCATATTCAATTCATATTCAATTCATATTCAATTTACATTCAATTCATATTCAATTTATATTCAATTCATATTCAATTCATATTCAATTAATGTTAAATTCATAAGCAATTCATATTCAATTCATATTCAATTCATATTCAATTCATATTCAATTCATATTCAATTCATATTCAATTCATATTCAATTCATATTTACTTATTTATTGCACCCAGCGTGTAAGGATTTGCATATATCTAATTCACCTTGAAGAAAAATTAAGTCAACATTAAACTCAAGGTAAAGTTTTAAATTAATTTCAATTTCAGCCCTATGAAAAACTAATTAATGAAATTGAAATCAAATCCCTCAAATAACTAATGAATCATCAAAAGGCGAGTACAAGAACTTGACAACAAACAGGACTGTCTTCTAAACGGATTAGGAACGGTCGTCAAGTGAGAACTATAATTTTCCTGTGATGATCTATAATTGCATCCATACAATGAAGTGCAAAGCAATGGTTGCTTGTCGCTGATGTTTTTGTTCAATAAACAGCTGGAAGAATCCCCTAGTTAATGTACCCGTAAACACGATTTACGTGTATAGAAGTTTCGCATATTATTTGCCGACCAGTAACCTATAAATTTTATATTTTCCATGTTGAGTTAGAGTTGACCTGTGCAGCAGGTCAGCATAATTTCATCAGTCTCGGACGTACTGTAATCAATTTCAGTTCTGTCAAAAACTTATAAGATAAATTTTCAAAATTTATTGAAGAAATTCAGACTACATAAGATGATTAATTTATATAATTTTTGGTTTAACAAAATCTGTATCTTCAATTAAAACTCGGTAGACAATAAAATTAATTGGACCAATTTAATTACAAAAGAGATTTATTAATTTCGGTTGCGGTAAAATAAACTTATAAAGCCTTAATTAGTCACCACCTAATAATTACATCAAAAATTCGCGAAGTAATATGAAAGCTCTTAGCATCTCTGCATATTTTTTACATATAAGACGCGTATCGCGTACCAATTAATCTTCATCGATTTACACTGTAATTATAGGTAATTAAATAAATTTACAAAAAATGTGGGCTTTGTATTCCGTGGCCATTTGATAATTTATAAAAGTTATGGTTTTTCAAATTTAATTTCTAAACTATTTTGAATTTCAGTTAATTTATAAAAAAAATATTTAAGCGGTTCAATTTAAAAAGAAATAAATTTTCATTGTTAATATGTTATTGTGTATATGGCACTGTACACCACATACACATAGACAATATACCGCGGTATATATAGAGATAAATATAGAAGCTGTGTATAAAAAAATAGTTTATAACATGTTGACAGCCCTTGTATTATTGAAATAGTATAATTAGACCTGCAACGTCGTCTTCATACAAAAAAAACTTAATCCTGTGTCACCCACTTCCACCTTCAAAAATTGGAAAAACAGTTAATGCAAAAATATTAGCTACTAAAGAGTTCCTTAAAGCAACAAACCAAATATTTTGTGCTTGGTTTGCAGGAATTTGAATAAGTGTTGAAGAGGAGCGAGCCAACGTTGATTCACCCACCACTAAAAATAGAAAAATTTTATTGTAGAGTTTGGAGCTCATTATGAGCTTTTAGTTTAAGCAGATATAAGAATGAGGAGATGCATCATTGCGAATAATTGCATGGATTTACAAAATTCGCTGATAAAAGCGACAATCATATGTGAGAAAAATTAGCAATAAAATTGGTAATTCCTTTCCATACATGCCATCTATTATATATGGAGATAACTTAACATTCTAACATTTATCATGCGCATAAAACATGCCTACTCATATTTCACCATTCCAGACAGACATTCCTGTAAGGAATACTCTTCTAGCACGTTGCAACTCGCAAGTGGAAAATTTCCAGTATAACGCATTTTTTGCCTAATAAGCATAAATATATCAATAGACCAAACGATCAGTACCCCATCCGATAGAAATATTTCTGAACTTGATAAAGTTCCAGACATAGTAAAATGAAGCGAATATAGCTCCTGGAAAAAGAGCGTCGAAATAATTCTAAAAATTTACGAACACCTCAAAGGATCTGCGAAGTACAACGGAATTTTGAGTTTGATTCGAAACAAAATCGCTGGACAAGTTGACATTGCTCTCGAATCCTATAACACTCCATTGGATTGGAGTAAAATATCGAAATGTTTGACTCTGCAATTAGTCCCTAATCAATATGACACAATCATATCGAGCCAAGGCACTCGATACATTTATAAAAGGACTAAAAGGCGATATGTCAAGATTGCTGAGCATCAGAGAGTCAGTTGAATTACCACAGGCCCTCTATCTTAGCCTCAATTTACAGAACAGAATTACACCGTCCGTCCTTTCAAGAAGAGTTAACAATCATATTCCAAATCCACATACCCCATTTTATACGCAACAATTGCATAACCTTAGAATACCACCTTAAAAAGGCAATTACGAAGAGGACATCGGAAACGATCAGTAAACGCAGTCGTTATCGGAATATGTAAACCACTACAAAGATCTTTCATACGATCAACCAGACGAAATCGACGATATTTATTTTTTAGGTTAAATAACTCCTCGCTCCATTACTACGAATAACGTGGTAGAAATGGAGAGTGCTATACGTTTCTAATTGGCACTGGCTCAAATAAAAACTACCTATATTAGCCCTAAAGACGTTCGTAGTCCCATATTAAACCCAAAACCGTTTCATGCTAACTCCGTCGGAGGGGGCATCAAAATAACCCATCACACCTTCATAGAGTTATCCAAAAATTTTGCATTTAACCTACCTAGATCATTCAACTAACCTTATTCAGTGGAGAATAATCGGAAACAACTCATTGAGGAAACTTTAAACTGTCTTCAGCATGAATCCCAAGATGTTAATAAAACCGAACTACGAATCACTCACCTAAATCAAGATCAAATACTTAAACTTAAAACTATTGTAGGCAATTGCCCCAAACTGTTTGCTGATCCGGACAAAACACTTACCTATACGTCCGCAGTCAAAGGATAAATCCGAACTACTACGGATACCCCAGTCTATTCAAGAGCCTACCCCTATTCCATGGCTTTGAAAGCCGAGGTTGAAAGGCAAGTCAAAAAACTGTTAAATGAGGGAATCATAAGACCTTCACGGTCTCCCAATGGTGAGAAGAAATATCGGGTGGTAATAGATTACCGAAAATTAAATTCTATTCCCATCCCCGACAAATATCCAACCCCAGAAAGAAATGAAGTTCTTTCAAATTTGGGAAGAAATAAATTTTTCACTATCCCACTTAGAAATTGTGATATAGAGAAAACAGTATTCTCGATAAATAATGGGAAATATAAATTTGTCCGATTACCGTTTGGATGATATCTTAAGGCAGCATATAGCCAAACGGTGCTACGTCTATATTGACGATATAATTATATTTGGTGAAGATCAAGAGGAACACTTTCAAAACTTGGAATTGGTATTCAAGACTTTAGAAGCTGCCATCATGAAGATGCAATTGGATAAATGCGAATTACTTCAGAAAGAGGTGAACTTTTTAGGATTTATTGTTGGGATAAACGGGATAAGACCAAACCCGAAGAAAATTAGTGCTATACTAAACCTTTCATCTCCAGAAAATCTGAAAGACCTAAGCCGCTTCATTAAAGATTACTCGAAGCTGGCAAAACTCCTAACATCCCCGTTAAGAAGGGGGGATGGACGAGTGTCCAGAAATGATTCAAAAAATAAATTGATTTGCCTTAATAAAGACGCCTTGTGTGCATTGGAAAAAATAAAAAACACACTCGTTTCCAAAAAAGTGTTGTTACCTCATCCAAACTTTGCCAAGGACTTTGAATTAATTACGGATGCTTCCGATTACGAGAACGTTGAGTAAAGCAGAGGAAAATTACGCCACTCAACTCTCTGAAGATTTTTTTGTATGGCTCACGTAAAGTGAAGATCTTCACAGATCACCAGCCTTTAACATATGCGCTCAGCAACAAAAATACGAACAGCAAAATGAAATGCTGGAAGGCTATTCTCGAAGAGTACAATTAAGAAATAGCATATACTCCAGGGAAATCGAATGTGGTAGTAGATTCTCACTCAAGACTCTAGATTCCCTCCTGAATCCAGGAGACATAAACTCATTAACGCCTATATACTCAATACAGTGATGATAGTTCCTCTCCTACGTTGATACCATCTGTAGAGGCTCCAATCAATGTTTTTCGTAATCAATTGGTGCTACGACTAAACAAATTCGAAACTAACTAGTCTTGCTACACGCGAGACATATTTTTACACAGCCATGCTTCAACGTACGTGAACTTACGTGAACTTGTCAATGGACTCCTTACTCCGGAGTCATTTATGGGAAAGATCCAGGAAATTTACACACTCACTTCAATAGCTATAAAATCCGATTTACGCGGAATACAGTAGAAGATGTTGAGGATGAAGGTCAACAAGAACAAATAAGTTTAACTAAACACAAATGCGCTCTTATGCAGAAAATGCAAATCCTGCGAAAATAATATTTCCCGCGGATAGCGTCCAAAATATCCAACTTAATTAAACCCAGTACAATATGCAAGGAAAACAAGTACGAGCGTCATCAATATAATCAGGAAATTCACGCCACCCTAATTCCTGTTTACCCCGGCCATACAATTCATATCGATATTTTCTCCACGGAGAAACAACTTGTTCTCACGACAATCCATAAATTCTCTAAGTTCACTCAAGCCAAGCTTATTGAATCTCGTGCTGTCGAACACATATAAAAACCGCTTCAGGACATATTCATTTCACTCAAATCCGTATCTATCATATCAATGATGAAAGATGATCTAAAAATTAAGGTTTTTACCACCATTTTAAAAGCGAAGTAAATGGACAGGTCGAAAGATTCCATTCACCGCTGGCCCCCGCTGACAACCTCGCCCTTTCAAACAGAGCCGTGCATGAATACAAACGCTGACATACAGTTATTGAACTTCACAAATTTACTTATAGTATCCATACGTAAAGGACAAGCCGAAATCCAGACCGGCAATTTTAAAATAATACACGTCGTTGATTTGGACCATTATGAAAAAATTAATTTGGACATCCACACGCCAATTTTATCAACGGACCATTGGAAATTGATGATGAAGGCAGTAACAATAATCACATGGCAAGAGTTTTTTTAACAAATAATTTATGTTCAAAAACTATCCAGATCGAAATAACTTAGTATCTCAACAAAGTTCTACGGATTATAGAACGTAATTCACATACAAATCATAACCCAACCTCTATTAAAATGTCTGTAAATTGTGATTTTGATGATGTAAGAGATTGTGGAAATGGTGACAACGACGTGTTTAAAAATCTTAGAATCCCTGACGCGATCAAGGACCTCTCAAGATATGAGGGGAGCCGACATACCCTCTTCGAATTTATCGAAAACGTAGAGAATATTCGAAGTTTGTGTAATGACATAGACGGGCAGCCGTGCTCGAAAATATTTCTAAGAGTAATCCGCAACAAGATCCGAGGATGAAGCTAATGAGGTACTAACAATGTACGGAACCCCGTTAGAGTGGAAAGCAATTAAAGATAATTTAAATGCCCACTACGCGGGTAAAAGAAATGAAACAAATCTCGTCGGAGATTTGTACAGCATAACACAGGGAAATGATACAATCGATAAATATTTTGCTAAAAGGTACAATCAGGAACGCAAACTTGGCCCCACAAAAGCCAATTATTATAAACCAATAAATCCTCAACGGAACAATTATTCAAGCGATCCACTCATTCCTCAAAATATAAATTTTCACCCGCAAGCTAATCAGCAACCTCCACCTCAGTATTACAACCATAGGCCTTTTACCCAACAAAATGTATGTCAAAATGATCCCATGAACTATAATAATAACATATTCGTGCACAAACCTCCTATAATTTCACCAAGGAAGGTTGATAAAATGGATACGGCATCCAATTCACACGATTACACTGAGTACGCATTTTATAACAAGACTAACCAACCTAATAACTATCAATTCAAATCAAATGGACCTCCGCAGTTCCGGGCTCAGGAAATTTTCAATACTGAGACCAACTTCGAAGGAAAACCGGAACAGCATGAAGAGGAAGCACCATTATACCTTCCCTGATTTAGAAGACGGTGAGGTAGGCGATGTAAATTTTCATCCCAAAGCCTCACCAACGGAGTTGGTGGAGATACATATATACATAGTTGTAAACAGGCATCAAGCATAGACGCTTCAGCACATACAGGTACAGTTAAATCCACAAAACACTAAAGATACTAATTGACACTAGCTCTAACAAATCCGTTCGGACCCAGAGTTCGTACATCCTTCGGATACGTATTACACCCTCTATCGATATAAAAACCACGTTTAACACCCATGTCATAAACCAAAAAGTAGCAATTCCAGGACTCATGGAGTTAGAAACCAGCGAACCAATGGAATTCCTTTTGTTCGAGTTCCATAAATACTTTGATGGTTTAATGGGACTTGAAATAATCCAACAACTTGGTGTTATGTTAGATTTAGCCAATTCAATCCTGAAAACGGATAAAGTAAAGATCCCTTTACTGATTAAGACAAATTATTCATCTAAACCATTTTCTGAATTACCAAGAAGTAAGCTTATCGCTGAACTTCTGGTAGACCTAATTATCTCCGAGGGAATATATCATAGTAGAAATTGGTACGCTACTCTGGAAATCGCCAATTATAGCAATAAACAACACACATTCATTATCGAACAACCAAGATTTTAAAAAAATTTATCGAGTCAAATCCCACCATTGCTGTGCTACAGTTCAACATCTCAATCCTGCAGAAATAGTAGCCATCATTAAACTTTGTCATCAATACCATGATCTATTTCTCAAAACAGAACAACGATTGTTATTTACCAATAACGTCAAACATGAGATAAATCTGAAAGATGATAAAGCTATCTTCACCAAAAGCTATCGGTACCGTTTCCTCCATAAAGAGGAAGTAACGAAGCAAATAGACAAAATGCTACAAGATGGAATCATCCGTCCCAGCTTCTCTTCTTGGTCATCGCCCATATGTACTATGCCAAAAAAGGCCGATGCAATAGTGGCTAAGTTAAGTGGCGATTAGTTATAGACTATTTCAAATTGAATGAAAAATGATAGATGACCCGTATCCGCTACTCAATATCATGGATATCCTGGACAAATTGGGAAAATGTCTGTATTTTTCAGATCTGGCATCTGGGTTTCACCAGAATGAGGTCAAGAAAGAGGATATCCCTAGAACGGCTTTCTCCGCAGACTATGGGCACTACGAATATGTGTGAATGCCGTTTGGGCTTAAAAACGCACCATCGACATTCCAGAGAGTCTTGGACAATGTCCTTGGTGAACTACAAGGCAAATCGTGCTTGTGCTACATGGGCGATATTATCGTCTTTTTCACATCGCTCCAGGAGCACATGGAAAGCTTAAAACACGATTTTAACAAACTCTGGAAAGCCAATCTAAAAGTTTAAATGAATAAATCGGAATTTCTCAAACCAAATCCCGATAAGATAAAATAAATTAAAGACTTTCCAATTCCTAAAACAGAGAAATATATTAAAAGCTTTTTAGGCCTGTTAGGATACTATCGCAAATTCATCAAAAACTTCTCCGAAATTACCAAGCCCTTAACGAAATGCTTGGGAAAAGATCAAAATATCACACTTGACACTAGATATACCCAGTGTTTCGAATACTGTAAAGAGTTGTTATGCAGGGAGCCCATCTTACAGTATCCAGATTTTTCTAAGAAATTTATCCTTACCACGGACGCGAGCGATGTAGCTATTGGGGCCGTCCTTTCACAAGGGCCTATAGGAAAATATATGCCTATTTGCTACGCATCCAGAACTTTAACGGTCACAGAACAAAACTACCCTACTATAGAGAAAGAACTTCTAGCTATCGTCTGGGCAACTAAGCACTTTCGACCGTACTTATTTGGCAAAAAAACTGTCACAAACCATAAGCCACTGACATGGCTTTTCTATCTCAAAGAACCAAAATCCAAATTGGTTCGATGGAGATTAAAATTGGAGGAATACGATTACGAAATCGCATACAAAAAAGGTGCAAAGAATACCAACGCGGATGCACTCTCACGAATGCAACCCGAACTTAACGTTATCAACAACTTAAACACCTCCGAAACTTCAGATCCATCTACGGATCCCCAAATCACAAATAATGATGCACAAACTATCATACCAACTATACCAGTAAACCTTTAGTCCATTTTAGTTTCCAATTGATCATAACAGTTGATCCCTGATGGGTGATGATGATAGGCCAAATAATTTTTTTATTTGAACTAGCGGTTTTTTGAGTATGGTAAGGGTTATGCCACTTCTGATTTGACAGAAAGTTAGTTTAATCCTTCCGCTGAACGAAAATGGTTGTGTATTCGGTTTGCTGAGTAGGTGTGCGATCGACTTGAAGATGCCGATTTTGACAAAAAAAATCATCTCTTCGGATGAGGCGCATTTCCATCTTGTCGGCTATGTGAACAAGCAGAATTGTCCATTTCGGGCACGGAGAACCCGCACGTGTTCGTAGAGAAGCCGATGCATTCTCAACAAGTGACTGTTGGGTGCGGATTTTGGTCCGGTGGCATCGTTGGGCCATTTTTCTTTGAAAATGTGCAAGAAGCCGCCGTTACTGTCAATGGTGAGCTCTACCGCGCCATGATAAACGATTTTTTGTTCCCGGCACTTGAAGAGGAGGACATAGGCAATATTTGGTTTCAACAAGACGGCGCTCCATGTTACACAGCATACGTTTCAATTGATCTTTTGCGCACTGTCTTCGAAGATCGAATTATCAGTCGAAATCCTGATATGATTTGGCCGCATCGGAGCTGTGATTTGACGCCGTTGGACTATTATCTTTGGAGTGCCGTCAAAGATAATTGTTACGCCGATAAACCTGCAACGGTTGACGCTCTCAAGAACAATATTCGCATTGCCATTGAAGACATAATGCCGCATACCGTCGAAAATGTGCTCAAAAATTGGACCGACCGTATGGGGTATGTCAAGGCCAGCCGAGGCAGTCATATGAATGAAATAGTATTCCATAATTAATCGGAAGGATTGTCCTTCGCAATGAAAAAATAAATTTTAAAAAATATTGAGAATTTTTTGTTTTATTTAATTTAAAAAAAAATTATTTGGCCCACCCTATATATCAACACCTGTACCATAAGTCTTCAAACCAAATATGACAGGCATCCACCTAAATTGGAGTATGAGAAACACCGAAGAGACCTATGGAAATCCTACATATAGATTTATTCTTCTTCCAAAATCACGTATTTCTCACACTTCTCGACAAATTTACGAAATTCCCGGGGGGCTTTTATATGAAGACCCGCACTAGTCAAAGATTTCAATGGAAAAACAAACGGTTTTTTAGTGCACGGTAAACCCACAAAAATTATTATTAACAATTATTCTTAGACGAACATTTTATTCAATTACACCTTACGTCATCATATTCGTCACCTATGCGAACTCCCCTGTTGAAAGATTGCACTCAACATTTCAGGAACTTATCAAAATTGAATATCTAAATTTTCCCCAAGTAATCCTGAAGGTGTTAATGAATCACGGTTTATCTTCTCCTACAACAACTCCATTCATTCCACAACTAAATTTACGCCATTCGAACTATTAAGTGGACACTATACTATGTATTTTAGAGAAACCTATCAACCCTACACCCCCAAATGCACAGGAGTACCTTCTTAAAAAGGGCACGTTTGCAATAAGAAACGCACAAAAATTAAACCCGGATACGTAATTAGGCAAACCCCAAAGATAACAAACTTAAGATGGCAAATACTATAAAAAGTTGATAAAGGACCCATTTCAGGTGCACGCTCGTCAGAAGCCAAACGCTGAAAGTGACCGACCTGAACAACAACAAAGGCTTGATACCAATCAAAATAGGACAGGCCCGAGCAATTAACAGTTATAAAAGGATCGTCAAAATTGAGATAAATAAGGATATAATTGACAGGTTTAACTACGTACAGAAATATAATACTGTGGGCAAAAACCAGTAAGACTTTGTTCATAATTTTAAAATTCTTTATTTATTTCTCGAAAACCTACTTCGTCCCCCTCAAAGTAATCCCCCCGGCCTCAATACACTTGTGCCAACGTTTTTTCCAATCCTCGAAACAGTTGTTAAAGTCAATTTCCGGAATAGCCTCCAATACGCGTAGCGATTCACGTTTAATGTCTTCAGTTGACTCAAAACGGTTTCTCCGGAGCGGTCGTTTGAGTTTGCTGAACAGCCAGAAGTCACACGGAGCTAAACAATTTCTTTCATAATTCCGGCCTCTTTTTACGAATAGCTTCGCGCAAACAACAAATAGCACTCAAATAGTATTCTTTGATGACAGTTTGGCTGGTCGGAAGGAATTCGGAGTGCACCACACCTCGATAATCGAAGAAAACTGTCAACATCACCTTGATTTTTGACTTGCTTTGACGTAATATCTTCGGCTTCGGCTCGCCTTTAGCACGATATTCGGCCGATTGATCGTCTGTTTCCTGGTAGTAAGCATACATCCAAGACTCGTCGCCAGTTATAATACGTTTCATGACATCCTGGTAGTCGTAAAGCACTGTTTCACAGACGTTAACGCGACGCTGTTTTTCCAAAAAATTGAGTGATTGGTTCCAAATCGAGCTTTCACTGATCCTTCCCATATTTCAACGATGCCAGTAAGGTCTCTGACTGTTAATCGTCCATTCTCGAGCACCAATTCCTTGATTTTAATTACGTGTTGATCATCAGTTGATGTTGATGGCCGTCCTAGACGTGGTTCATCGTTAACACGTTCTCGACCCTCTTTGAACAATTACCAATCAAAACACTTGCTCGCGACATACAATTATCACCGAAGGCCTTTTGCAATATTCTGAACGTTTCGGCACCACAAAATTGATTCCGCACACAAAATTTAATTGAACTTCTTTGTTGAATAATTTCACTCACTGTAAAAATCGCCTAATGCACTTTTTGTACTTCAGAAAGACAAGCGTATACTAAACACTAATGATTATTTTGATGTGACATTCGGCACAGATGTCACTGACAGTCATACCAACATAGGAAAACAAATATTTCGACGAATGGTTTTGCGCGCGAAATTTAAATTAAAGAGTTTTACTACTTTTTGCCCACAGCAGTATGTGAGCTGTGTTTTTGAGGTTCGTTGCGTGCTCTTGAAAATTATAGTTAAAGTCTTTTGTTTTAGTTATGCGATTATAATATTTTATCAACTTTTTTATCGTGTATCAACGGTTAGCACCAGCCGTATGTTCAAATTTAAGTAAATGGCCAAGTTAAAAAATCTCAGGTTATGTTAAATAAAAATTTGTACCTCTTAAGAACATTCTAGTTTGGAAATGGTTTCTTAGGGTTTGAGTTGGTAATAATATAGGCAAACTATGGTGAGCTCCATAGTGACAGCCGTATGCTAGGCCGGTACTATAAAATTCTTAAACGACACAAATTTTCATTTAAATTAATCTGCGATTTTGGAACTTGGCCGTTTACTCAAATTTGAACTTACGGCTGGTGCTGGCTATTTGGTTAGCAATCACTTAATTATGCACCACCACACAACATCAATCGTTATTTCCGGCTCAGGCAGGGTTTGGAAGTTAATAGACTACTTTCATATAAATTTATAAGAGGCCATATCGAAGCTGGAAGATTTGCCAATCCTAACATATGGCTGTCACTAGGGAGCTAAACCATAATTTGACCTTATCATTACCAACTAAAAACCTAAGGAGTCATTTCCGGCATAAAATGTTCTTAACCTTTATTCTTCCCTCGGGCCTTTTTCGAACCAGGCGTACTTGTTTTTTCGAATATCTTGGCAAATATAAATTATGTGATATGCCCTAAGTGTTAGTATTAAAATCTGATTACTCATATAACGGAATTTTTCAACAGTCTCATTATAACAGACCTTTGCATATATTCTCATATTGAGTTTGTGTAGTTTATTGTAGTTTGAATTGTTTTTGCGTAATTTATCCATATTTTGAAATAAAGGTAAGCACAATTTTGCATGAGTTTATTAGTTGGATAATTACTAAATATTATTTTATAATTTAGATGTCAGATACATTGGATTCTTGTTCAGAAACATCTGATTATTTACAGTTAGCCTTTGAGTATGATAGAGAGGATGATACGGATATTGAAATTCCAACCAAATAATATATTAAATCGTCTCTCAAATCGAGAACCGTTTCCTCAGAGTGGAAGATCGTCTTCATCGAATGTATTACAACTAACGCCAGGAATTGTGAAATTCGCCAAAGCTCGCATATTGGATGAATTATCATCGTTCCAGTTACTAATGGCTATGGAAATAGTAATTATTGGTAATACTAATTTGGAAGGGAAACGAGTATATAAGGAAGAGTGGAAAGATTTGGATGAAATTGAGTTGGATGCATATATTGGGCTTCTTATATTGGCAGGATTCTACAAATCTTATAACGAAGCAGTTAATAATTTGTGGCATGAACAAAATGGTCGACACATTTCTCGGGCAACAATGTCTCTGAAAAGATTTTCTCGAGTTATACGATTCGACGACTGAAGCACACGGGCTACTCGCAGATGTCGAGATAAACTAGCAACAATCAGAAATGTATGGGGTAAGTGGGTCGAAATATTACCAAACCTGTACAATCCTGTAACGATTGATGAACAGCTTGCTGCGTTTCGGGGAGGATGCCCTTTTCGGCTAAATACGGCATTAAATTGGATGTTATGTGACAGTGAAAATACGTATGTGTGGAACCTTCAAATTTACACAGGGAAGGAACATGGTGCGGCGCCTGAACAAAACCAGGGATTACGTGTGGTTCTACATTTACCCTCAAGAGAACTAAAAGGAAGAAATGTGACGTTTGATAACCTTTTTACGTCTCATCAACTAGGACAGATGCTGTTAAAAAGAAATATGACAATGATCGGTACCATTCGCAAGGATAACACATTAATTCTTCCAATAGGTACGTTATACTGCAGAGCACATTGCACTAAAGCAAGGAAGTGGCCAATGATACCGAAAAAAAACCTATCATAATATTGGACTATAATAAAACCAAAGGAGGAGTAGACACGGTTGATCAAAAAATTCCAACAAGCAAAAGAAAAATAAATAGATGACCAGTTGTTGTATTCGCAAACATAATCGATATATCTGTAATCAATGCGTTCGTTCTATTTACAAATGTCTGCCCAACATGGAATATAAAAAAAATCATAGAAGACGACTTTTTATCGAGTCTATAGGAGATAGTTTATTCAACTGTAAGCACATCAAAAGAGGCGACACATAATCAAAAAAGATGTACATTCTGCGAAAGCTCAGATAATAAGCATTTATTAAAATGCCAGATATGTGAAAATTTATATGTAAATCTCCTGCCTTAAAATAAAATTAAAAACCATGTTTAATTTCGAAATATGGTTTAAAATGACATTGGGTCATTTTAGACCCGAGGGAGTTGAGTTTTATTTATTTTGAGGGAAGGATGAAGGTTAAGAGATCACAATTTTATTTTTTTGAAATTAACTTCAGAGTTTGAAACTTGGCCATTTACACAAATTTGAACATACGGCTAGTGCTGGCCGAAACATTAATCGCTGTTTCCGGCCCAGGAAGGGTTTGGAAGTTATAGAGACGTTTTTCTATAAATTTATATGGAGCCATATTGAAGCAAGAAGATTGTGCCAATCCTAACATTCGGCTGGCACTGGGGTCCTCATTACAAGTTACCCTTAATATTTTAAACAAATATTATGGCGTATTGTTATTTCGAACTTAAAATATAAAAAATTCCAATTACCAAAACACAATTCATTATTTCCAAGTATGATTTTGGTTTACATGAACAACAAATAAACGAACAAAACTGTGATGGGATAGAAGAGTTTCGTGTGAATAATAGTAAAACAATTCCTGGGATAACTTCACATGCTTCGAGAAGCCATCATAGGAAATCATTAGTGGATAATGTTCTCCAAGTTTGGTAAAGCTACTTAAAATCTACTTAATCGGAATGACGCAGTAGAGGAAATAGACGCAGTTATAAGTAGTTTAAAGTATGGAAGGGCATGATACATAAATTGCCCCAACAACAACCAGCCGCTGTGCATCATTGAGGAAAATCCAGAATGTTTTGGATCGACGATATCAAACAAAATCTGCGCGTTATGGAATATAGAAACTAAAGGCCAAGGCGATCTTAAAGCTAGGGAGCGGGAGACATTCAAGTATATATACACTCACTATCCTATGCAACCATCTACTACCACCGTGATTGTGATAATAAATAGCCCTTGATCTTCTATCGATAATATTAAAGTTTATAGTCTATATTGCTAATTGAATTGTGGTGTTTCTGTTGTGTGATTTTAATGTTTCTTGAATTCTAATATTGGTTGCGTTTAACTCATTTTGGATAATGCTCTTACCACAACGATATGGCAAAGTAAGCTTTTCTATAAAAGTACAAAGTTGAGGTTTCCGTAATATTTAATTAAACTCTTGGATCCTATATAAACTGAAGCCGAGAGATGTTGAACGCCGATTTTTTCAAGTGAAATACTGTTTATCAGGCATAAACGAAAGGGTTTCAAAGGGTGATAAAAATGGATCCAGTACGATAACCCCAAAAATAATATGAGTTGCTAAATCCGAACGAAACCTTTATTGGGGACTTATACTGAATATAATTGATGTGATTGAGCCGAGACTACACAACAAAATTATTATCAAAACCTGCTTGGCAACACTTAATTGATGATAGAAAAGTAGTTGCTAGCGATGGACAATACTTTGAAATAACCTAGCGTTCTTTCACAATAAACGACCAATTTTTTGATAAAAACGCGGGAGACTTATTTGCATACCCGCAACATTAAATTAAATTGGCTGATTTTCAAATCCACATTACGGCTCGTACATTGGTTCTGAAGATATTCTCATAGTAAGGGAACTGTAGTGATTCGTAGAAATTGATGAGTGTTTCGATTTGTTTGCAAAATTTTAACAAATTTTTTATTTAAATATTTTTACAATTAATGCGAGCAAATAGCTTGCAGTTTCGTATCACACATCATCAAATATAAAAAGACCGCGGTTTGAATCGTGTTTTTTTTACTATCCAAATAAAACTACTTACATTTAACATCTATTTAGACAACATTTATTTAAGAATAAAATTGTTCCATCATACTCTGTAATAGACTCATAAATTTAAAAATACAAAAGATTCAACAATTTGATTGAGGTTATATACTTTGATTAATACGTAATCCCAATTTAAAATACACACAGCATAAAAAATGAAACAGCCAACAACAAAAAGTTCTTTGAAAGCCGGTAAAATGTGATTGAGTTAATTAGAGACCAGCGCTTGTATTTTATATATACTTTTGATTTCTTCCAGCATCATCTAATATCTATCTATCTATTATAATATATACATATATAGAGAAATAGACTTAGACCAAATACCTCCCACTCAACTTTTAGAAGAAACACACACAAGAAATGAAATTTAATTGAGTGACTGACTTTAATCTGATTATTATTTTCGAAATTGTATACGTTATAAAAAAAAAGTTAATAAAAATCCCGAATGAATGAGACCCTGGACTAAAATATGTGTATACATGGTGTCCCAGAATTGGACGATCAAACGAAGCAGGAGAGCTCAAATTTCCAACAAAAACAAGCAAGTAACGTTTTTTCGTACTATTGATGGTGAAAAAGTTGTTTGTCTTTCATTTTTTATATAATTTCCTCTTACATCTCCTTTCCACCAAGGGGATCATCAGTAAGGGAGGCAGGTTAAGGGCTCAACAAATATGTCAGTGTAGCTAGGCCCTATTTACAAACTATTTTGTAACATTTACATAAATACAACTTGGAGTTAAAATTTTAAATGTGAAGAAAGAATGAATTTACGAATTTTATCTTGAAATGGTTCCATTTACAAAGAAATCATAGAATTTTAATAATAGAAATAATAATTTTTGACATTATCTACATTCTCTACATTGTCGACGCCAGTTTTTTAATTTTCTATGTATGTCATTTTCTAAACGTGTAGAATAGTAATTATCGACGCGGTGTAGACAATTCAGCACAACACTGCTACAAACCTGTAATAATTCATGGTCAGCAGATTCCATATGCAAATAAGGATAAACATCGAGGGATAACCTTAGATACCAAGCTCAGATGGAACGAGCACGTTAAAAAGAAAGAAGATGAACTTAGTATCAAATATCGAAAAATGTATTCGCTGTTCGGGAAAAATTCGGCATTGTCAACCGAAAAGAAATTGGAATTTTATCAACAGGTGCTACAACCTGGTATGGACTTTCAGCTCTGGGGCTGTACGGGCATATGAAGTTGGCCCAGTTTTTCATCCCAGAAAAAAATAAAATTTCCTTAAACAATACATTTCATCTCATCCCAGGTTTTTCTATTGAAACTCGTATAAGTCGGAAAGTTTTTTTAAGTTGAGTAAAAAAACAACAAAATATCCATCCCAAATTATTCCATTTAATTGTTGTTTCTCTACTCTACGTAGAATTAATGATTATAAATAGTTTTTCTAAGTGATATGATTTATAGGTAATAATTGTTTGTTTTGATTAAAAATTGACAGTACGAACTTACATTAACTAATAGGGCAGTATCAGCCGTATGGTAGTATTGGGCAAATGGCCAAGTTCCATATGGGACCATATAAGAATATGAGAAAATCGTGTCATTTTCCTAGAAATATGATTTGCCGGAAATGATTTTTTACGTTTTGAATAACTATTCATAAAACGGACTAACTGTGGCCAGTCGAGCAACACCAGCCGTATGGTATAGTTGGTGCAATCGGCCAGACTCCATGTGGCCCAATACAAAAATTAATAATGGCCATTCTCCTAGATATATGATTTGCCGGTAAAGATTGATATTGTTTTAAGTTGTTTATAGTAAGGGCTTACCATAACTTAGAGGGCAGTCAGAGATGGGCGATTACGCGTCATCTACTAAATTTTACGTTATAGCGTAGACAACTTGTCGCCAACGTAGAAAACTTGTCGACAATGTAGAAAATGTCAACTAGTCGTACACAACGTCGACAACCAAACCATTTTGAACTTGCGTTAACATATTTCCAAGTTACATATTACATCGCCTGAAAAGTTCCCGGTCTGACACATAGATGGTGCCACAAATTTAAAACCAATATAGTTTTTAAATTCTACCAACCTTTAAACGTTAAGTATCAAAATTGCATTACATTGCGACCATTAGTTTACAAGTTACAGTTGTTTTAGTGACGCTACTTTTGTTAATTTGAAAATTGTTTTTTGACGGGAAAAAATACAGTTCAAGCAAGTAGTGGCTTTGGTCGTACAATCACCGAAGATGCATCACACTCTGAACGCCCAAATGAGGCTGCGACTCCAGAAAACATAAAAAAATTCTCGAAATTGTTTTGAAAGATCGTAAAGTAATGTTGCATGAGATACCTGACATTGTCCACGAAAAAAATGCTCTTTCACCAAGACAATGCACCATGTCACAAGTCGATTGCAACAATGGCAAAATTGCAGCGATTATTACTTGTGTGCCGACCTCAAAACAAAGCTCCAGGGAAAGTGATTTAGCTCCAATGAAGAAGTGATTGCCGAAACTAAAGCTTATATTGAAGACAAAGTTAGATCGTTCTACAAAAAAGGCATCGTAATGTTAGAGAGGCGTTGAACTGATTGTAGCGCTCTAGTAGGAAATTATATTGATGAATAAAATGTATTTTTCCCCAAAAAATTGTGCTTTCTTTGTTAGACCGGGACATTTTCAGGCGATGTGTTACTTACACTCTGTACCTCTCACCGTTTTTTTCTTTAATAATGTGTGCTCGTCATCGATTTTTTGTCTAAATTTTCAATAAATTAATATGGAGGTGAGTTTATAACAGATAAATGTCTATAATTGTTTTAAACCAAAATATTCAAAATATTTAGATCTAAATTTTAAACTAGTTCAGGTGTAACAATAGCCGATGTCGAAATTGATAAATTTTAATTAAGTTAACAAATTGTAACTGAACCCCTGACACGATTTATTTGCGAAAAAGGAATGATCCTTGAACCTACCTTTAATTTTGTTTTGGCGTGAAACTCACAGGCTAAATGACTTACTAAAGTAAATAGCCGTTACTAATTACTAGTTATTTCTAGTTGATACTGTATCCATAAAGCGTACTGCATTTAATATTTACTCCTTAATTGATTTTAGTCCTAAATACTTCGACAGTTAATAAAACTTAAACTAAATTAGCGAATTAACATAAAATTTCAGTGCATTGTGTTTTACTCCATCTATTGATAAGTTGTATGGACTAATATGAAGTTCGTTTATACTTTGCGCCTGACGCAGACTATTGTGTCCAAATTTCCGGCAAGCACGTCTGATGTTTAATTGAAATTTACTTAATAAAGTAAAATTTATCAATTTATAAAAATTGTTTCAAATCGGCTATTGATAAATTTGAACTAGGTTTGCAGGTTCAAATCTTAAGCATGTTTTGGTTTCTGAAACTTAGACCCACGAATCAATAATTTTAAGGAACTAACCATCATTTTAGTTAGTCGAAAATTTAGAAAAAAATCGGCGTCACGCACACGGCTTAAGTCAGTAATTTAGCCGAAAAAATAGCACAGTATTTGATGTTTTAATTATGTGTGCCTGACGTCGATTTTATGTCATAAGCCGTGGCTGTTTAATTTAATTCTGTTCTATTCAATTTTTCGAGTTCGCGAAGAGGTCAGTAACATTTGTTAAAGCATAAGGTAGATAACACCGTCCGCTATGTATCACAAAAAATATTCAGCAACAAAATTAGATGGTTTTCTTGTAATGTTCTTGTTCTATACAGTCCCGTTATTATACAGAACTGTTGAGAATAACGATATTACAAGAAAACTATCCAACTTTTTCAATGGATTTTTGTGTTATGTAATTTCATCTAAGATACAGAGTGGACCATCGGTTGGTCCATTTTCAATCGATGAATTTTAGTACTTAATGCTGCATGTTCTAAAAAATTTTTGCCATATGAAAAGTCAAAGATATCCAAATTATCGTCACGGAGCCGCTATCAACACAACAACGCATTTTGATTAATCAAATTTATTATGAAAATAATCGTTCAAAAACAACAACATTTCGTAAATTATGTGAGCGTTTTCGTCAACATTGTTCGTTTTGAAGAAACTGGGGCCATGGAAACTGGACCTTCAGTGGAAGGTCGTATCGTAGACCGTATCGACATATCCATCCAGAGAAACAGCTAAACATTTCACGAACCACATTACGACGCATTTTGCATGTAAATCTTCATTTGCATCCATACAAAATTCAACTAACTCAAAAATTGAAGGAACCATTTAAATCGTTGTCGTTTTGTTAATTGGATGCTTGAACCAAATGAAGGTTTTTCATCAAAAATCATCTTTAGTGATGATCTTAATGTGCGCCAATAAGCAAAAAGTTGGATTTTGGGGAGCGAAGAATCCTCGTGCTATTCACGAAGCAGAAGTTCATCCTCCAAGAGTCACTGTTTGGTGTAGTTTATGGACTAGTTCATTGGGCCGTTTATCTTTGAAAACGAACTGGAAAATGCCCTTACAGTGAATGGGGAACGTTGTCGCAACATGTTAACTGGCCTTTTGTGGCCCAAATTGAATGAATTTCGTGTCAACGACCTTTAGTTTCAACAAGACGGAGCGACATGCCACGCAACTCGTGCAACAATCCATTTATTGTTAACATAATTCGCTGATCGCATATAATTTAAAGAAATTGTGAAGTTCCTTGGCCACCAAGAAGTCCGGATTTAACATCACTTATTTTTGTTGGGTTATTTGAAAGGTAAGGTGTATGCTAATCATCCACAAACAATTCAACAAGTTAAAAACTGAATTTGAATTGTAGAGTGACAATATTTATTGATTTTATTATAGTTCTTTGTTTACAACTAATTGTAAAGATTACTTGTAAAAAAGGAACTGAAGAAGAAATACATTTTCGAAATCGATCTTCCTAATAATAAAATCAATAAATATTGTCACTAAGGAAAATTTTTTACAAGTGTTTTACAAAAACAATTCAAATTCAATTTCATAAGTGATAAAAGTTAGCAGTGGGGCTAAAACATGAATTTCAACCATTATAACACAAAAAGTTAAAAACAACATTCGAGTTGAAATTGAGGTCATTGAACCGCTTTTATTGGATGACTTTTTCCGACAATTTTGATGTTAGGATGCAGGCCTGTAGACGAAACCATGGTGGACATTTGAACGGTATTGTTTTTCATACATAAATAGCATAGGACCACCTTTCCTTATCAATAAAAAATTTTGACTTTTCATCCCAAAAAGTGTGTTTGATTTACAAATGAATAAAGGACTAACAAATGGCCCACCCTGTTTTTAACTTTAAAAAAATAACATTCAATTTTTAATTTGGCAAAATTTGTGTTTAGTTCATGCTAGTCATTGATAGATAATTCTAATATTCAGAAATCAAATTATGTTTGAAATGCAGTTCTAAACTGCAAAATTAGTTCAGATTTATCAATATACAAATATTTTGGTAATTATTAATCTTAATTTTGTTAGTAAATTTTAATTAAACCTCATATTTTGTGTCATTTTTAGACAACTGGAATGAGCTAACCATCAATTTAGTTAGTCGAAAATTTAAACTAAAAAAAATCGGCGTGATGCACATAGTGTGAACGTTATTTTCAGAATAAATACAAATTTTTATTAAACAAGCCTCATAACATAAAAAAATGTTCGTTTGAAAATCTTAATTAAGAATTCAAAGTTCAAATTCGAACCATGCATATTTTGTTGACCTCTACTGAGATTTGGCCGAATTAAAAAAATATGGAGTTGAATTGAACTAAAAATGTTTTGGTTACTGAATTGGCAAACATTTCATTAACAAAATCTAGAAAAAATAGTAAGAAAATATAGATTGTAATATCATTTTTTAGGTTGTTGACGTTGTCTACATTGTCGACGTCAGGAATGCAAAAAATCGCTATGTAATCTTCGTTATAGATTACGTGTCGACAACTGTGTAGATTACATTACGTAATCTACCTCGCCCAACTCTGGCAGTACCAGCCGTATAGTAGTATTGGCGCAAATGGCCAAATTCCATATGGGCCCGTATAAGAATATGAGATAATCGTGCCATTTTCCTAGAAGTATGATTTGCCGGAAATGATTTATTACGTTTTGAATAACTTATAGAACGGACTAATTGTGGCCAGTCGCGCAACATCAGCCGTAACATTAAATCAATTGATTATAATACAAATGACGTAAGTATTCGGGCATATTGCGGCCATAATAACTGCGCCAAATATATATTAAAAAATTCACATTTAAATTCACGTAGCTTTACAATTTTTGTTACCAATGAACCAACTTGCCATCACCAGTTAAAAACGATACAAGCTAGAGGCACCGAAAGACAAATTTTAAAATTAAATCTTGAAACGGCAAAATATGCCGAGCAGATGTATAAGAAGATGGTGGTAGATGAAGACGGTGACCTTGTAAAACGGACAAATACGACGTTTATAAATCCCTAGATGTGCTGCGAAAAGTACGCTCTGAAGCAATGGATTTAACGGAAGAAATATATAAAAATAATAACTTGGTTCAAAAATTCTATTTAAAACCATTTATACCCTAATTGCACATGGGAAAACTCAGCTAGAAATGTTAAAACTGTTAAAGGAAAAACAACCCAACAATTTAGTTGGTTATCTAGACGCTACTGAAGGTTTAGCCAGAAACCCGTAGAAACACAAGCCAACCAAACGATTCATTTCCTGCGACAGACATGGTGTGTGCAAGTCATATTCTACATACTATTGGGGGTTGGTTAAGGTCTTACAGAATTTAGTTAGAGAAGCAACATAAAACTGTAATGCTATGGGCTTTATAATGCAGTATTTGACAGAATTTGTAAAATGTGACCCAACCATCCAAAAAGTAGATATGTTCTACGAAGCCAAAGCAAAACACAGTCGTGAGTTAAATGAAACACTCTATTTATAAAGTAATTTTTCCTAGATTTTAAAAGCATAACGGATTAGATTACTAATAATACATCACTAGATTTGTATATGTTAAAAGTAACCCTGTAAATCTAAATCTTAATCCAGACTTTCTTCAATTATTTCTTAAAAAATACTTGACATATTTGCCATTTTGGTCAAGTATATTTAATAGAAAGGTATACAGCAATGGAAATGTGGAAAATTATTTTTCGGTTATAAAACGACGAATGGGACGAACAATGCAATTAGGATGTCTACCGTCAAAACCTCTCAAATTTGTGAAAGAAATTTTTGAGCGGAACGAATATGTATTTAAACGGAAATTACTAAGCTTACCAAAAATTTTCGATAAATCCTCTGTGTCAAAATTAAATATGTTCAGGAATTCCGAAGAAAAAACTTTGTCTGACATATTAGAGGAAGAAGAAATGTGGGGAGGGAAGACAAAAGTTCGTAAAAGTTATTTTTCTTTAACTGGAATCAAAGAAATAGCCGATTAGTCTAAAAAAGAGACAAAGATCAATCATCCATTATTTATCAGCAAAAAACCGCATCTAGAAGTTATAACAACGAAAGCCAAATTCTGCCAACGTAGTACGATATTTAAACATAAGAAGTGCGATCATTTATGTTTCCTAGTCAATGGAAAGTAGCAGAAGTATAATCATGATACCTAAACCAAACAAACCACTTAATGACACAAATTCGTATAGGCCAATTTCCTTACTCCCAATAATTTCCAAATTATTCGAGAAACTACTCCTAAAGAGACTAAAACCAATAATAGCAGAAAGAAATCTTGTTCCTCCACATCAATTTGGCTTCAGAGAAAACCATTCAACAATAGAACAAGTACACCGAATTACAAACATAATTGAAGACGTACTTGAAAAAAAGAAAGTATGTTCAAGCGTCTTCTTGGATGTAGCACAGGCCTTTGACAGAGTATGGCATAAAAGTTTGGAATATAAATTACAAAGAAGCAAGCAGTTTTATGAAATTCTAAAATCTTACATATCTAACCGACACTTTCGAGTTAAATTAGATGGCGAATACTCAGAAATAAAGAAAATATCAGCAATGGTACCATAAGGTAGCGTTCTGGGACCAACTTTATATGTTCTATACACCTCGAACCTGCCAACGATAGAGGATACTAACATAGCGACGTTTGCGGATGATACGGCCATCTTAGCAGTTGCTAATTGCATAGAAGAATCTATAAGCAAATTGCAAAGAGCTACTAATATTGTCAGTACCTGGACGAAGAGATGGCGAATAAAACTTAATGAAACAAAATCTGCTCACGTAAACTTTACCAACAAGAAGGTCAACTGGATACCAGTAGAACTGAACTCCCAGCAAATTCCCTATGCAAATACGGCAAAATATATAGGCATGACTCTAGACGCGAAACTAGAATGGAGAGAGCATGTGAAAAAGAAAAAAGAAGAGTTAAACATCAAATGCAGAAAGATGGATTGGCTCTTAGGAAGAAATTCTGAGCTAACTCTACATAATAAATTGCTACTATACCGGCAAATCCTAAAACCTGTGTGGACTTACGGTATTCAGCTCTGGGGCTGTACAAAGAAAACCAATGACAATATCATCCAGTCATTCCAAAGCAAAGTCCTTCGTGGAATAGTTAATGCACCGTGGTACATAAGAAATGACAACCTCCATAGAGATCTGAAGATGGATTTCGTTAGTGAAGAAATAAGCAAACACACGAGAAAACACATGCAACGTATTAGTCTACACCAAAATGCTGAGATACGTCATATGTTGGATGATTCAAACCTAGTAAGACGGGTGCGAAGGAAGAAACCGCATGAGCTGCAAGATCCAATCAGGATCGACTAAAAATATAATAAAATTGTAAAGGGGACTAGACAAAGGGCTACAACCCTCCAAACAAGAATATAAATTATGAAAGGTAAATAGACTAGATGATTTGTAAATCAGTTGTAATAAATAAATATATATAAAAAAAAAAAATTATGTTTCCTTAAAACCGGGCGGATGAAAACGGACCACTACCATAACACATGCGCATTTGATGCATTTGTGCAATGTATTATAAACTTAAATTCAGCAGAACTCCAAAATAGAGCTCGACATTTTTCTAATCTTATAAATGCATTACTAAGCCATAAGGAAAGGTTAGCAAAAGTTCATAGACTGCTATACTAGCCCAATTGTTCGGATTACAATGGGATTGTACGACCAATATAACAAAAATATCAACCCATTTCCTGAGCGAAATTAAATATTGCTGTATAGAATCTAAATCGTCATGTCCATCGTGTAAAATAATCGGAAATGACCAATAAACATCCAGACCCACTTTATTGTCTTTGTGGAGAAGAAAAAATAATTAGCCAAGTTTGTATACTTGCTCTACAGTTTTTGAATATTGTGAGGCCACTATTGATGCAATAAAAAGTGTGTCTGTTTCAAAGATACCTCCAGTATTGAACATATATAACGAATATTTTAAACTAACCGGATTTGTCAATTATCTACAAGCTCATTTCATTATATTGCGTATTGCTTGATTAATGAAAAATGGGAAATGTATGACGACTTGTTAGAAAACGTTTTGAATCTAAAATTTCCCAGCGGCCGCGACGTAACACCGGCAATAGCGGTAAATCAGGATCCTAGTATTATGACATTTTTCTATTACTCTTATGTTTTATTAGGAAATATAGAACTTGGAAAATTCCTACCATACATCTAGTAAAGACATACGGCCCATAAAGCAATTACAAACCCTTAATATTACCAACTCAAAACAATAACAATCATTTCCGGCAAATCATATTGCTAGAAGAATGGCCATTATAAATTTTAGAATTGGACTACATGGAGTCTGGCCGATCGCGCCAATCCTACCATACGGCTAGTATTGCCCCCGACTGGCCACAGTTAGTCCGTCCTATAAGTTGATCGCAATCTTTAATCAAAACAGACATTTAGAAACAGACATTTTTTTATTACCTATAAATCACATCACTTAGAAAAACTATTTATAATCATTTTTTCATACGTAGAGTACAAAAACAACAATTAAATGGAATTATCTGGGATGCATATTTAGTTGTTTTTACTCAACTTAAAAAAATATTCCGTCTTATACAAGTTTCAATAGAAAAAACTGGGATGAGATGAAATATATTGTTTAAGGAACTTTTATTTGTGTCTGGGATGAAAAACTGGGCTAACTTCATATGCCTGGCCGTACAAAGAAAACCAACACCAAAATAATACAAACTTTTCAGAACATAGTGCTACGTGGTATAGTTAACGTTCCACGGTACATTAGGAAACCTAAATATCCAGACAGTTCAAGCAGAAATTAAAAATGCAATGGATTCATGGACAACGTATTTACCAACACGTAAATGAAGAGCTTCGTGATATGGTGGACACTTCACATGCAGAAGGCGATTGCAGAGAACGAAACCTATAAATCGAGCTGGTACGATGTAATAATTTATTTATTTATTTATAAATGGTGCCTACAGTGGCTATAATCGGCACAACAAAACAATTGGTAAAACAAAAATTATGACCTCCACCACAAAATATTATATAAAGCTTTCATGAATGAATTTCTCGACAAGTGACAATCGAAAGCTCCGAATACCTGGTTGAACACTCGCGATACCCTCGGAATTGGATCAGAAAGACAGTAGTTCGTTACCGCTCGGTCGATGAATAAAGCTCCATCGCGTTGACGCATTTGATGTTCGGGAGCGTACAAGTTGATGCGTGCTAGTAACATCATACAATCGACACGAGAATTGATGATAACACGCACAAACAGCGCGGAAGCTACGTCTCGGCGATTGTCTAGACGTTACAGTTTCAAAAGATTGCATCGATTCTGATAAGGCGGAAGAACGTAGTCCACGGCACGACTGGATGGTAAACATCGTAGCACGAAGAAAATAAACTGTTTCTGGATACTCTCAATCCTCTCGGAATGACAGTGGTAGGAGGGTGACCAAACAGGAGATGCATACTCCATAATGGACCGAACAAAGCATACGTATAATGATGCCAAAGTTAACGGGTCACGAAAGTAGTTGCAGTTTCGTTTAATGAAGCCAATGTACTACTTTGAAATAATGGCAAAAACAGGTAAGCGGATACGGAAGAAAGAAATAGTTTTGCATTTACTCACATTTAAAGCCAGCAAGTTGTGAATTGACCATGAGCAAAAGCGGTTTAAGTCGTCTTGAAACATTTTGCAGTCTAGCACGCTACAGACCCGAACGAAAATCTTTATGGCATCAGCGTAGAGGAGGCAGTTGGCAAACTTAAAACATTTTACAACGTCGTTAATAAATAATTAAAATAACAGTGGGCCGATATGGCTACCTTGGACACGCCAGATGACACCCAAAATAATGGGGAGAAAGAATCCAGAATCCTAACAGAAAGCCAACGATCTGAGAGATAAGAACGCAAGCAGTCGATGGGAATGAAAGCACAGTCGAGACTCTCCAACTTGCTAATAAGAATGGAGTGACCAATCACATCGAAATCCGTGTAGACTACTGTGTAGACAACGTCAAGCTACTGCTTGGAGTTTAGGGTGTCAAATAGACGACCACAAAATGAGGACAAGTTAGACACGGTAGACCTACCGGGATAAAATCCATGCTGAAAAGGAGAAATAAGTATCTTGGTATGGAAGTGCAGTACTCTGTGAACCATGGACTCAAACAGTTTGGGTAAGACAGAGAGAATGGTGATCCCACGATAATTACTTACCTCACTTCTATCACCCGCCTTGAAAATTGGATGAACGCATGATATTTTCCAGGGATCTGGAAACGGGAAGACTTACGGCACAACGTTTGAATAGCATCGGTGGAAGACCGTCATAACCCGATCCCTTGCTAACGTTGAGAAGGAGCAGTTGATCCAGAACCACCTGTTTGGTAGTGGCTTGCAAACCGAAGCAAAGGATTTGGCAAACAAATTGCAAATGTCGGATTGCTGACTAGCGGTGGAGGTCTGGTAAGACATATTCGACGGAAAACCAGATACACTTTTCTTGCTGTTAATGAAGTTCCTAAACTTTTAGGGATTGGATGTCAAAACTTGCTCGATTTGCACTACGTAATTATTGAAAAGGAACCAATTAAGAGTCTTAAATTCATTGCGGGCATTAACGAAATCGAGATAGTATTCTTCGCTCCCGAAAGCCGGATTTATTATTGATAACCCGCGGAACGTGTCTCTTGATACCACTCCCGAGAAGCTCGTTGAGTCTGTGCACCTTGTCATTCAAATCCGCACAGCGCAATAATTAAGTAGTGCAATAATTTAATTAAGTAAAAAAAAATTGGTGGGTGCGCATGCGATTTCTCTAAAAACACTAAAAACGGAATAACTTTTGCACCATCAATAATCCGAAAAAAACTTTACTTGGCTGATTTTGTTGGAAATGAGCTCTCCTATCACCCAGCTTTCTTTTGATTGATCAATTCTGGGACACCCTGTATATACAATAAAACGAGATCTTAAATCAATTAAGATTTAGTTAAGTCTTTATTTATTTAGCCGTTTGTACGAAGATTGAAAAATTTTTATATACCTAAACTGTTAATTTAATCTGTAGAACTATAATAGGTACAAATATTTGTTTGACACTTGACAAGGCTACTTTACTTATAAATACTTCTATAAAAAAGGATTGAATGATTATAAGGCATACACCGAAATTGGCCGTACACACTAATTCCTAATCTTAAAACGTAATGGATGTTAGATGGTCGAAAGCGGATGTTAAGCACACAATTTTATTTGATGACAATCAAAGATTATTTTTTCGATATTACGAATTATTAAATCGTAAGTGTTTTTGAACACTGCCAACACTTTTGCTGAGTAATTTTGTTCAATTACCTTTACCAAATCAATATCCGGTGTAGCGCAGTAATTTACGTAGGTCTACCGATACATAATAAACATACGCGGCATTAATCAAAAACATTAAAATTCTGACCTCAGATGACATCTGTATGCGGCTTACGAAAATAGTATTTATAAAAGACAAGAAATGATAAATTAACATCAGGAAGTTTAATCAATTATATTTTGTAAGGGTTGTGCGCATTTGTATAATAACCCTTTACCTATACAGATGTAAGTTTACAATCTTAATGATTCTTAAAGAGTTTTAATTTAAAATAAATTAACGGCCTCAAATATCATTAACCAACGATCAATAAAATTCGTTACGCTTAAATAGTTGTCGGTGAGTATGTGCGTTCACATACAAATTCTCATCGTTACATAATACAAGTGTAATGATTAAAGGCCAGCATAATAGCCAATTAAATAGTTATCGAACCAAACAACAAAGAATTGCCACCAATTGGTAAAATTACAGGTAAAACCGGCAAATATCGTATAAAGATGCAATAAATCGTTTGCGATTTTCTTAATATAATTATTATTTGAGATTTTTTTTTTGGGTGAATAAATTAATAAATGACTTAACAAGATTAGATCTGTGGCTATGAATCTGAGTATATTGGTACAGCTATTAAGTCTATAACAATAAACTCAATGGAACAAACATTAACGATAATAATTGGTCAATTATTGCCTAATATTAACTATTATAACATGCTTGGAGTTTACGGTTCTTAACATGTTGCTAGGCGATGCCATTCTAGTTTAACTTAATTTACCTTTGAACTAACTGGTAACCTCAAAGCCAAAAATGATGGAAATATTTTTTGGCACTACTCCGTGATTCCTTATAAAATTTATCGATTTTATAATAAAAATGTAGTCAGCAGATTAAGGTGCGCAATTTTCGGGTTTCACACATAGATGGTGTTAGCGACACATTTAGTTGTTATTCATGCCAGAAGTTGTGTTTTGTTCATGGCGCGATGCAGCAGGGCTAAACTTCACCAACAATTGGTTGGATGAATGGGTTTCGCCCAAAGACGCGTTGTTTTATCGTCGTGGTATTCATGTTTTGCCAAAAAGATGGCAAAAATGTGTAAATGCGAAGGACAATACTTTGGTTAAACCATTTTCTATATTTCAATGGAATTTTCCATTTTTCATTTTTTTTAGACCGAAAATTTAGTTGCGCACCTAGCACTTATCAATTTTGGTTCTGCCAATTAAGCTAAATAATGGAAAAACTGAAAACGACCTTAGTAAAGAATGTTTTTTTAGAGGTTCACAATTTTAAATAAAAATGTTGAAATGATAATTTGGCGTAATCTGGAGGTACAATTTTCGATCACTCGTCGCAGCAATCGCGGCCGGATCTTGCCAATAATTCGCCTAATGACGTGTTCATCGTCTCTAGTTTATAGGCGTAGACAAGTGATTTAACATATTCCAAAAGAAAATAATCTAATGGCGTTAGGTCACACGATCTTGGTAGCCCATTAACAAGACCAGTACGTGAAATTAAATCTTTCTTTAAATAAATTTATTGTATCCCGCGCTGTGTGGCATGTGGCAATATTCTGTTTAGACTGCGTACCAGCAAGATTTATGCCAGCCAATTGGGGTACACAAAGCTAGAAATCACCGAGCAAATGGCACAGTGGTTAAAGCTTTGGCGTTTGGATCAGACAGATTACGATCTGTGATAAAAAGGAACACAACTACGACCCCGTATCGGTGGGCGAATAAAAAAAATTAGAAATCATGTCTCTATACTGTTCACCGTTGACTGTAACATTCCGCCGAACATCGTTTTTGAAGACATATGGACCACTGATTCCACAGGCCCATAAAGCGCACCAAATAGTGATTTTTTCTGGATGTAATGATGTTTCGGCAAAGGCTACCTATTCAACCAAAATTGAGCTTCATCGCTGAACAAAAGCTTGTTTGCAAAATCAACATCAATAGCAATTTGTGCTTCAGCCCATTGGCCGAATTGGCGGCGTGTGCGTTGGTCGGATTGCTTTGATTCTTACACGAATTTTCTAAGCACGTAAACCAAGATCCTTAGGGTAGCATGAAGTTTCCGACAAATTGACAACAAACCTTACAAAAGCTTAAAAGTGTACCGGGTGACTGACACGTAGTGTTACCAACTTCAGACTATCATTGCTGTCAAACCAGTGATGACGCTCAAATTTACACTAATGACAGTTAATCATATTGTTTACAAGCGTACAAAAGCATTTTAGTGGAAAATATTTAGAAAAAAAGTTATCCGCAATGGAATTTAAGCGTAATAGTGTGATTGCTCTATATTTGGCTGGAAAACCACAGTCGCAGATTGTTAATCATGTAAAACATCTGCATGTGAATAAACTGTTTGTGTATCGCACCATAAATCGTTAAAACGATACTGGCAACATTGCAAAACGTCATGGTGGTGGACCGAAACGCACTGCAACATCGCCGGGTATCATTCGGATGATGAAGGCCAAATTGGCTCGGAATCCGCGTCTTAGCGGCAGAAAAATGGCCCGTGAGGCGAATCGAAGGGATGCAGCACATATTGAAAGATCATTTTGGACTAAAGGCCTTGAAATTCCATAAAACGCATGGTCTCACCGAACAATGGACGAGATGACTGCGCATGACAGTCACAATCTGGCAATGCACATGATCCAAACAGCTGATCAGGACGTGCGCCGATTCAATCTCCCGACAGCTTCTGATGTTGCAATTGCCTTTCGCGCTCTCGAGGGGGAGCCACCTTACGAGCGCTTTCTAAACGTGTACAAGAAGCGTCCAAGTAGCACGGCATCAGACCTCCAGACTGTAAACATCACCGAGCCCCGTCTAGACGCGCTTTCTTATTCTCTTTTCTTTCCACGCGGTGAGATGGGATGTCAACTCGGGATCCCACAAAATGAGTGCGCCAACAGCTGGTGGGCGTCACCGCGGTAGAGGTCGTGGATCAGTAAGAGGGCGTGGCCAAACAAATCCACGTGGAACAACAAGAGAACGTGGGCGCGGCCGAGGGCGTGGTTAGCCTGCTGAAGCCCGTGAAGAGGTGCCCATAAACGTTCGCAATACAGTCACACAAGCCGAGTACGCATGCTTCCGAATCGCGACTCGAGAGGGGTTCAGTCGCTTTCACAGGGCAGAGAAGCTATTCCTTCATTGGGTAGTTTGTCAGTACGCGCGCGTCGAAGGTTGGCGTCTCAACTATTTGCGACACAATCAGAACCGCCTCCACGTGGACATCTACACAAGCCTGATTCATTATTTGAACACGCGCGCTGAAGATTCAAATGGTCAAGTAGGGAGGCTGGTAGTTCTCCCTTCTATCTTTCAAGGTTCCTTCCGTAATTACCATTAACGGTACCAAGATGCGATGGCCATGGTCCGCCATTACGGCAAGCCGGACTATTTCCTAACTGCAACCCAAATTGGCGGGAAATTAAGGAACAACTTGCTCCTGGTGAGGCATCCAACTTCCGTCCCGCGCTTCTGGCGCGCGTCTTTTACTGCAAGCTGATGGAGATGATTCAAGACATTGAGAAGCGAGTCATTTTTGGGCGCGCGATTGCTTTGATCTTGACAATCGAATATCAGAAGCTCGGTCCGGTTCACGCCCACATACATTTAACCGTGGCGAGCGAAGACAAGGTTCGTAACGTCAGCGAGGTGGACCGCGTGATATCAGCTGAGCTGCCAGATCCTGAAGTTGTTCCCACCCTCTTTCAAAAACTTGCAAATAACATGATTCACGGACTATGTGGGAAGCTGAACCTATCAAGTCCGTGCATGCGCGATGACAAAGGCGAGATTTTCCTCTGTAAAGCGCGAGCCTGACAGCAGCACTCCAACTTATAGGCAAACAAACAATAGGATCACAGCGGAGGTGCGGGACCACACTGTGGATAATCGTTGGGTGGTTGCATATAATCCTTCTTCTTCAGACGTTTGACTGCCACATAAATACAGAATATTGTGGAAGCGTTAAAGCCATAAAATATCTGTACAAGTATGTTTACAGGGGAGGTAACTCACGATGAGATTGTGCATTACGAGACGACTCGATACGTCGGAAGCGTGGAGGCTGCATGTTCGGTTATACGATGCACTACCAGGACCATCATGTGATGCGACTTCATTGTCAGCTTGAAGGGCCGTAAATCGTTTACTTCCATGATGACAAAGAGAAAGGCGCGCTCGTTTACAACTTTGAAAACCTGATTCCATATCAACACGGCAACAGAAGAAGCGCGCCACCTGTTGTACACTGAAATACCTTAAACCTATCGACTTGATAAATCAAAATCTCTTTGGCAAAAGAAAAGAGTCGCGAACCACATGCAACAGTAACCCGGCTTATGACTGTAAACCCACCCAATCTTGAACTCTTCCACTTGCGCCTTCTTCTTCTCCTCGTGTGGAGCGCGCGAAACTATCAAGATCTGCGCATATTTGAAGGCGTGGTCTACGGGACGTTCCGTGAGGCGGCGCATTCCCAGGGAATCACACCAGGTGATCAGCAATGGGAACAACCAATGGAAGAAGTCGTTCTGAGTGAGATGCCGCGAGTTTTTTGCCTTTATTTTAGCCGACAACAAACCGCAAATTCCTTAGATTTATAGCACGAGTTCCGTGATTTGCTTATTGAGGATTTCACGCACGCCGGACAAACACACCAGAAGCTGGCTACAATCTCGCGCTGATTGAGATAGAAGACGTGCTAATCACACAAAATTCAAATTGTCAGGATTTTGGCCTTCCTACACCGAACCGTCTCATCACCACCGAGCCGTCACCCGCTGATACCGATTTGGAAATGGCGCGTTTCGACAACATGTATGCGAGTGCAAATGGAGACCAGAAGCGCGTCATTTATGAGGACCGAAGCGCGCTCGAATCTGAAACCCTGTCATCAAAGGTCTTTTACGTTGACGCTCCAAGCGGGTGTGGCAAGACATTTGTATTGCAATCACTCATTGCATTTGCAAAGGGGCGTGGCTAAGGGTCCATTTGCTCCACCTTCACTGGAATCGCCGCGAGCTTGATGGAAGGTGGGCATACGCTACATAACATTTTCAACATACCGGTTTCAATGAATGAGTCATCAGTTTCATCAATGAAGTCAAACTCCTCGCACGCTGCCAAGTTGAAAACCGCGCGACTCATCATGATAGACGAGGCCATCAGCATCATGCTAGAGGCAGCGCTCACAATCATAGTCATACTGTTACGAGGTTTTTACAGAGGAAAGCCGGAAGAGGAGTGGTGGTGACTTCCGAATCGACCATCAAGTTGAACCCGCTTTGGAAATTGGTAAACAAGTTTACAGTCACCAAGAACATGCGCGTCGATGAAGGTGAGGACGAGTTTGCGTAATACTTGCTTTCTGTTGGACACGGCAATGCTCGAACCGAATCGATCACACTTTCGGCGCGCCTTTCCAGTTCTCAAAGTGTGATTGATTTCATATATGGTGACATCAACACAACATTAGCCGAGGGAACCATCGAGGAGCACGCTATCCATGCACCCAAGATGATTGTGCGCTAATAAATCAGCAGGTGCTTGACCTCCTGACGGCGAACAAGAAGTCAAACATAATGTTGATAAAGTTGAGAGTGATAACATCAATGAGGAAGTCTGCCTACCCGTCGAGTTTCTCAACAAGGTTGAAGTAAACGCTAAAAGTAAACGCGATCTTTCTTTTCATGAGGAATCTAAACACTATAGCAAGTGTCTTATCAATGGAGCACGCATGCGCGTCGCAAAAGTAAACCACTACAGTCTGGAGTTTGAACTGGAGTTTGGTGCTGACTGCCCTCTCAAAAGGCGAGCGCGTTCTCATCCTACGCATTAAGCTCTCACCCTCGGAAGGCACCTTCTCATTTAAAATGCCTCGCCTCCAATTTCCGGTTCAGCCCGCGTTCACCGTAACCATCAACAAGAGTCAGGGCCAAATCTTGAAGAAGGTAGGAGTGTACTTGCCGGCCCCCGTATTTACGCACGGTCAGCTGTATGTGGCCTTTTTACGATGCTGCTCATTTGACGGACTTAAGGTGTTTATCGTTGAGACAAGCGATCAATCAGCTGATCGGGATGGGTGCATCACAACAAAGAATGTTGTTTTTGTAGAGATTCTGCTATTTAGATTAAAGTCGCGCGTCTCGGCACTTGAGCGCTTTTCCCTTTTGATATTTCAATATTTAGTTTGGGCGCGTAAGTGGTCATGTGATGCCGAGCGCGCGCTTCCCGTTTGAGATTTGAATATTTGGTTTGGGCGCGTATGTGGTTTTGTGATCGAGAGCGCGCGCTTCCCGTTTGAGATTTGAATATTTGGTTTGGGCGCGTAAGTGGGCATTTGATCCCGAGCTCGCGCTTCCCGTTTGAGATTTGAATATTTGGTTTGGGCGCGTAAGTGGTCATGTGATTCGGAGCGCGCGCTTTCCGTTTGTGATTTGAATATTTGGTTTGGGCGCGTAAGTGGTCATGTGATCCCTAGCACGCGCTTCCCGTTTGAGATTTGAATATTTGGTTTGGGCGCGTAAGTGGTCATGTGATTCCGAGCGCGCGCTTCCCGTTTGAGATTTGAATATTTGGTTTGGGCGCGTAAGTGGTTATGTGATCTGGAGAGTGCGCTTCCCGTTTGAGGTTTGAATATTTGGTTTGGGCGCGTACGTGGTCATGTGATTCCGAGCGCGTGCTTCCCGTTTGAGATTTGAATATTTGGTTTGGGCGCGTAAATCGTCATGTGATTCCAAACGCACGCTTCCTGTTTGAGGTTTGAATATTTGGTTTGGGCGCGTAAGTGGTCATGTGATCTGGAGGGTGCGCTTTCCGTTTCAGATTTGAATAGTTGGTTTTGGCACGTGAGTAGTCATGTGATGCCGAGCGCGCACTTTTCGTTTGAGATTTGAAGATTTGGTTTGGGCGCGTAAGTGGTCATGTGATCCCGAGCGCGCGCTACCCGTTTGAGATTTTGAATATTTGGTTTGGGCGCGTAAGTGGTCATGTGATCCCTAGCGCGCTCTTCCCGTTTGAGATTTGAATATTTGGGTTGAGCGCGTAAGTGGTCATGTGAGCTGGAGAGTGCGCTTCCCGTTTGAGATTTGAATATTTGGTTTGGGCGCGTAAGTGGTCATGTGATCCCTAGCGCGCTCTTCCCGTTTGAGATTTGAATATTTGGGTTGAGCGCGTAAGTGGTCATGTGAGCTGGAGAGTGCGCTTCCCGTTTGAGATTTGAATATTTGGTTTGGGCGCGTAAGTGGTCATGTGATCCCTAGCGCGCTCTTCCCGTTTGAGATTTGAATATTTGGGTTGAGCGCGTAAGTGGTCATGTGAGCTGGAGAGTGCGCTTCCCGTTTGAGATTTGAATATTTGGTTTGGGCGCGTAAGTGGTCATGTGATCCCTAGCGCGCGCTTCCCGTTTGAGATTTGAATATTTAGTAACCAACAATTCAATAAAATGCATTCACGTGACTGATTATTCAGTCACAGGTCAGCTAGTTCCATATAGTTTGAGAAAGAGTCGGTTACTTTATCTGCGTGTTTTACCTAATTATTTATAAGATGTCTGCGTCAATTTTCTGTTTGTTTACAAATAGTAAATTAAAATGTCATTTTCGAATGAATTAATGATTCGCCGTAGCAAGTCAAACAAAAATAATCAAACGTCGTTTCTACGTACGTCACAATCGAATAAACCAAAAGTAATTGTTATGCGAAGAGAAAGCAGCGTCTAATGTGGTCGCAACCTTTGTAATAGCCATTCAAGTACTCGTATAATAGAGACATCATATCGATACGTTTGAACCCACTTGCTCTTTTATAATAGACACAAATTTAATTTTCAAGTAAATATGGAGATTTAGATTAGATGAAATGTAATGTGAGCGGCATTTTACATACGACTTTATTAATTTCGTGACACATATGGACATATTTTGATACTTAGGAAGGGTTAAAGCATTTCGACCGAACTGTTTAATATTTTCGAGTACATGTATCCAATTAAAAATGTTTTTTTTTCCTTCTAAAATCTGATAATTTGTCGTCCGAATTCAAGGTAGGTGTGCTTTGTAAATACATTTCACAATTGTATGTAAAATCAACATACTTTTCGACCGTTGTACGTATTATGTGCACATAAAACTAAAATTGTTATTAATTGTCGATTTGGCTGATTAATAAATTAGATAAAAAATTATTATTGTATGTAGCTGGATATACCATGAGCACTCGTTCAACGCTGTATATATAGTAAGTAATTATATTGGTGAATAAATCAGCGTGGAATGTAATGGGTCGCGCGGTAAATTTTTGTTTACTGTCTAATTGCTTGTTGTTAGCTAATTCACTGTGCACCACCTAAATGGCGGGATATAATGTGTGTTGGTTGGTTTTAAAGACATAATAAATTGATAGGTTTTATTATGATCGGAATCTGTTTTATTCGCGAACATATGCGGCGAACTAAATCTTAACAATTAATTATTTTGTCAAGTTCGACGCAATTTTATAGTTTCAATTAAGATTTTATATATTTTCGATATGTCCTTCGTGGCGCGACATAATTTAGTTACATATTTGAAAATGTTTGCTCTAAATTCTCGCTGTTTCGCGTTCTTGTTGGCATTGCGCTTTAACGACGTAATCACATTTGAACCGGGAGGTTCAAGGTATTACTGAAATCCTAAAATAACAGACACGCAATTGTTTTCTTGGAAATATTTTTAAACAATTTTTAAATGACCTCTCGTGACATAGCACTCTTTCCTTCTCCCTATTATGATCTTCTTCAATAGTTTCCTTAATTTGTGGTTGTGGAATCCGAACAGTACACATTTTTGTATGTAGTAATTGATACGGATTCGTACAGCCTTGGCCAAAAGTATTGAGCACCCATGATGTCTTACAATTTTTTGGGAGTATAAATTTGAAATAAATTAAAACAATTTAATTTATAGTTTTAGACTCACATTACTATTTATTTATATAAAATTAATATTTTGTAGGTCCACCCTTTGCCTTAATTACGGCAGAAATTCGTTTTGGTAAGAGAGCTTACAAGCTTTTTACATTCTGCAAAACGTGCGGCGCTCCATTCTTGGTGCATACAGCGTTATACGCCTTCATTGTTTTTTATTGTTTCTGCGTTTTAATAAACTTCATAAATGTTTTATGCGGGGTTCAGGCCCGACGACTGGGCAGGGAACTCCAGAATCTCAATGCCATTTTCTCGCAACCATGCCATTGTGCGGGCAAATATATATATGATGTTACTCTGCTGGAATTTAACGCCATCCATGTTTGTATCACCGAAAAGTGTCAGAAATGTGGGCAGTAACGCAGATTCTTGGACGGTTATGTATTTTGAAGAGTTCATGTGGCTCTCACACACGAATGGACTAAAATGTAGAGACTTCGGAAAACTAAAATATTTGGATCAATCAATTTTATTTAAAAATCGGATTATTTAATCTTACTAGGGCATTGCCAACTTACTTCAAAGTTTGATTAGTCAGACCACACGATATTTGACCAATCTTCTGAGCCTTCCTTATTTTTTTCGGAGAGGCATAATTTCTTCCCGGCTTTACAGCCTTTCAGACCAGCTTCCTGAAGCCTTCTGCTAGTGGTGTGAGCAAAGATTGGTTTCTTAATTTCTACTGACAACTCAGCAGCGAGGTCTGACGAAGTTTTCTGTCCTAAATCTCTACTTGTGATTTCCTGTGCTCATACACAAGCTGTATCTGCACACGTTGTACTAAGCTTAACTCTTTTTGTTTCGGCATATTGCAATAATATCAAATTTAACAAATTAAAACACCAAAAGCGCGGATGTGTAAACAATGAGCGAAAGTAGCGAACTGATGAATAAATACAAAATGGAAAAATAACAAATTTTATTGCACGAGATGATTTATTGCCACGTCTACGGTGTGAGTCATTGATTTTAACCCTGTTTAGGTGTCGAAAAAGTAAGCAATAAACAATATGTGGGTTGGTTTCTAAGTATTGCTTATTGTGAACGCCCGAAATTTATAAGGTGCTGCTCAATACTTTTGATCAAGGCTGTACACGATTTTCCAAATAAAACACTCTACGATTTAAATTACAAATTTTAACACCTTTAATTTCTGCAGCCATTCATTCACAAATTTCACTCGTTCACTGCTCACTAATTCACTTTAACTGTTCATTACTTTTCGCACTGTTTACTTTTCACTTTTTAAGTTCACTGGTTAAATTTTTTATTGCACCTGGCAATGTATGAGTTTTGCAATTGTAAATCACTTTCGTGAAGTTGTATTCGTAAACATTCTACGTAATCAATCCCCCTTTACATGATGGTTATCGCCACCGTTTACAATTGCTTTGGTTATCTCCATATTCCCCTCCACTTGGAATGCCATTCTAAAATCCAATTCCCAATCAGTATTGGAGGGATTCGTGGAGCGATAACATCGATGATGTTAATAATAATAAACTGGGTCTGAACTTGCGACCTTTCGGTTGATTGTGGTTGGTGGTGTATTCCTTAACCACTCGACCACCAAGTGATTTTCTTGTGTATAGAATTCGTAACAATATTAATTACAAAGCTGTTATACGGTTTACAAATTTTTTACAGTTCCCGTTAAGGTGCAATTCGTGTGTGGCCTGACATTGAGCAAAGTTACACCGCACGACATGTTAACATTTATTGTGTCGTACTTTGGTGGTACTGGAATTGTTTACAAATTATTTACGCACACTTTTTTGAAGTTTTCCTAGACATTTTCTAAATCAGCATGCTAAGTGAAGTATTTTCTGTGATGCCTCTAGGCCTCATTTATTGGAACATCTCGATTATTTTGATAAAATTTTGGGTTTAGATAGTTTAGGATAGCCAAATTTCCTAAATTTGGATACAATTTGTACCAATATGAACTGAATTTTGGGGATCGTTCAGTGGTGGACTACAGAATTTCACGATCCCGTTGTAACGAAAGTACTGACACAAACTTTGTTTGACTCCTGCTGGAGTATGCCAGTCAGATGTGGTCCTCTTATTGTGAAATGCGCATAAAACGAATAGAGGCAGTGCAACGAAGATTTGTTTATTTTTCTCTACGTTAGCTACCTTGGGTGTATGTCTTCGACTTAACCCAATATATAGAGCGACTACAACTAATCAATTTACAAGCACTTGTTTATGAACTGTACTCTGATTGTATTGATTCGCCTGTTTTGCTGGGTAAGATAAATTTAAAGATCAATTCTCGTATGCTAAGCACAATACATGCCTTCAGAATCACATATGTCAGATCGGACTGTGGAAAAATGAATCCATTACTCGAATGCTCGAATTTCCTTTAAAAAGACTTCTTTACACTACTAAATTTTAATTTTTTTCGATGTTTAAACTTTAAATTCTAACTTTTGTTTTTAGAATTACGAATTAAGCATTTTTACTGATTTATTGTTTTGTTGGTTTTCGTTTTTCCACTATTGACGTTTCCCATTTTCCAATCTGCATGCACTAAGTAGCCCCAACTGAAAACTTTTTCTCATCTTGTTGCACTGGGGTATCATTCATGCTGAACTAATTTTTTTTATCATTTAACATTTTCTGGGGAAATTGGTCTTGGGACATAACACGAGGTGCTGACTCTACGACGTACGCTAATCTACCGAGTGATATATAAGAAATAATTTTTGACCCAAATCCAACAAATACACTTACGTGGCTGTTAATTAAAATATTTAACAATATTAACATTGTTGAAGTTAGAAAAATTCGAAAATTCCTCGAACCCATGTTAAAAATTTGCCACGTTTCATTGCTTGAATAAATTGAAGTTGTGATAATAGCTCCTCTGAGCCACTCGCTTACACGACAAATTATTCTGAAAGAGCGGTTTAGGAAATTCTCCATTTTGTCTAACTTCAACTTATTTCCCGTTTTTTGGCGAGGTATTTTACGGCTAGAGCCGAAACTCATACTTATTGCTCGCTAACAATCTGTCTCGATGTTCCAGAAATTTTCAAATTTGTTTAACTTAAACAAATTCATAGTTCACTAGTGACCAGCCTTTACTTTATCTAACCGTAATTCGATTCTTAAACCTACAAAAAATTATTCCTGGCCGCTTTACATTTAGTAACGTATTTCATACAGAAGATCAATTCGTAAATGGCAATGAATTTAAGTTGTGGCACTAATAGTGAACAGCTGTGCCAAACATCAGGGCATATTTTATGTAGAATCATAGTGAAATAAATCAAAAGCTCACCCAGTCCAAATTACTACTAAACATGCGTGCAGCTTTTAATTTTCCACAGTCCATAGTACCTTTAAATATGGGAAGTATGTGAAATTAATTTGTATTGATAACCCAAATATTAATTTTGTATAGTACCACCTCCCAGTTGGAGATATGTCAGTCATTTTGTCAAGTTTTTCCGAAAGAGATACGTTTCTATTTCTTAGTTTTCCCCTAACTGTGTATTAAAACGAAAAACACTAGAGTGCCCGATTTTGTTGGTAGGTTGACTAAAGGACTAATTTAGTCCTCAAATGACTTGTCCGATAACTGTCAACGTTAGACGTCAAAAGTGAGACATGTCATAAGCCGTTCTTCTTTTATCACAACGTGTTAAGCGAAATATATATGACATGTCTTCGACGTTTTTCATTCTAACAAAAACTTTTTAAAATGGCGCAGATAAACAATCGAGAGAAATAGAGAAATGAAAATTATTCATTATAATTAATTTAATAAATAAATTTTATTATTTTTTATGCCATTTTGTTTGTTAAATAGGTAGGTAAGTAAACAGTTTGTAATTGTTTTATTTGGAAAATGTTAACATACCGTATGTATAATTTTGTAATAATCGCCGGATGTTGGGAAATTAAAACTCAAAATTTGCTGGTTGCTCATCTTAGACGGTATATCGTAAACGATTTGTCGTAGGTGTCATAAACGAAAACCAATCCTTTTTACTGATAAATAATACTGTTTAATGTTTGTCGAAAGATTCCAGCCGAGATATGGTAATGCAGATAGAGTATTTACTACCCAGACGAGGTATGCTGATGCAGATATTATGCTTTCGGACCTAACCGGAAATATTAAATATGTCGATAATGCATATTGGGTCGATAAAGAAGTTAAACTTCAATATTCAACCGGAAAATACCGACAATACAGATTTAAAAGTAACAACGAATCATCAATTTTCTAAAAGAAAAATGTCAATAACAGAGATTTATACCATAGTCAAGTTTTGCTCATGAAAGGTTTGTATATCAAGATTTTGATCCTATCTGACTGTACCAATTCGATGAACCAAGGCCCTAAGTTGAATTTTTTGTATGTTTGGAGTGGGTTTGATGAGGTTATATTGGTGAAATGTTCCATTTTCAATTGTTTCGACGATAAAACTGTTAACCTATCGAGATTTTGACAAATAACCTGTGTTTGTCTTACATTCTAAGATGTAGAAGAGATTTAAATTCTAAGTTTAGGCTGAAAGATTATGAGTAAAAATTATATTTTGCCCATTATTTGTCGATAAAATCATTCATGATGAACGATGTTTATCGTCAGAAGAAAAAATAAAAATGTCACCTCCATAACCTCATCAGTTTCACCCCTAACCTGTAATCAAAATCTACCTATGGTCTTGGGCTATCGAATCGGCCTAGTCAGCTTGGTGTCCATGTTGCAAAATCTAAAATGATGGACGATTTTATCGTCGGAAGAAAGGAAATATAAAAATTTCACCCCTATAACCCAATCAGACTCACCCCTAATTTATAATTAAAATCTACTTATGATTAAGGTGATCGAATCGGCCTAGTCAGATTAGTGTCCATCTGTCAAAATTTCGAATGATGAACGATTTTATTGTCAGTAGAAGGAAAATATAAAAATTTCATTCCTGTAACCCCATCAGACTCACCCCTAACATATAATCAAAATCTATCTATGATTATGGGCTGTCGAATCGGTACAGTCAGATTGGTGTCTACCACGAACGATTTTAAGGATGGAACATATTGGGAAAATTAAAATTTTGTCCCTATAACCTCATCAGGCCCACCCTTAACTTATAATCAAAATCTACCTATGATCAAGTGCCATTGAATTAAAATAGTCAGATTAGTGTCCATCTGGCAAAATCTCAAATGATAGAAGAAGGAAAAAATAAAAATTTCACTTCAATAACCACATCAGACCCACCCCTAACCTATTATAATCAAGATCAAGTGCCATCGAATTAACATAGTCAGGTTTGTGTCCATGTGGTAAAATCGCGAACGATGCACGACTATGCTTGCTAATAATTATTAAACTTCTTTATCGACGTTTTTCGGCTGTATGAAACAGATATGGCATTACGCATCTATAACCTTATCAGACCCCAACCTGTAATCAAAATCTCCCTATGATTATGGGCTATCGAATCGGCCTGGTCAGATTGATGTCCATCTGGCCAAAAATCGAATGATGGACTCTTTTATCGTTAAAAGAAGAGAAAAATAAAAATTTCGGCCCTATAACCTCATCAGACTTACCCCTAACCTATAATCAAAATCCATTTATGGTCATGGACTATCGAATCGGCATAGTCAGATTGGTGTACATATGGCAAAATCTCGAGTGAAGAACGGGATAAATAAAAATTTCACCCCTATAACCTCATCAGACTCATCCCTAACCTATAATCCAATTCTACCTATGGTCATGGGCTATCGTATCGCTCTAGCCAGATTGGTGTCCATATGGCAAAATCTCGAATGATGGACGATTGTTAGAAGAAGGGAAAACAAAAATGTTACCCCTATAGCCTCATCGGTACCACTCACCTATAATCCAAATCTACCTATGGTCATGGACTATTGAATCGCCCTAGTCAGATTGGTGTCCATATGGCACAATCTTGAATGATGGACGATTTTATCGTCAGAAGAAGGGAAAACAAAAATCTTACCTCTATAGCCTCATCAGACGCACCCCTAACCTATAATCAAGATCTACCTATGGTCGTGGGATATGGAATCGGCATTGTCAGATTTGTGCGCATGTGGCATAATCTCGAAGGATGAAAGATTTTATCGTCAGAAAAAGAGAAACATAAAAATTTCTCCCTTATAACTCCATCAGACTCATCCCTAACCTATAATCAAAATTAGGGTTCATAGGGACCAGGTAGGGTTATGAACTTTCGAATCGGTCTAGCCGGATTGGTATCCATGTTGCAAAATATAGAATGATGGATGATTTTATCGTCAGAAGAAGGGTAGCATACAATTTTTACCCCTATAACCTCATCAGACCCACCCCTAACCTATAGGCAAAATTTACTTATGATTATGGTCAAATTGAGGTCCATATGGGATAATCTCGAATGGTGGATGGTTTTATCCTCAGTTGATTTAAAACTCGATAATTTTTAAAGTTGTTTAACGGCCATTTTCGGCTGTATGAAACAGATGTGGCATTCTTTTTATTACTATTTTTCTCAAGATATTACCGCTTACAAACCTCTTCAAATGCGACCTTTTCCAAACATGACACTTTTAACATTAAGTTTTAAAATTTTTTGGAAAGCTGGCCGTATGCTACCATATACACATGGAACAATTAATTAATATCGGTTAAATTGCAAATTGTGTTTGTTGTTTGTTATCATACATATGTTTTCGGCTGATTTTGTAGATTAGTCACTTCCGGCATTATCGATTTTTTCACTTTCGGCCAACTTTAACAAGGTTAATAAATATCTATGAACATGATGCTTGCCTGTCGCTGATGTGTCACTAATGTGTACAATGAATTTCTTGCTGGCCTGATATAAAATATCTCGATAATGCAGATTTTTTTCGTCTGAAATTTTCGGGTAACTTCAGTAGCTGATGACTTTTCTACCAATATAAAGGAGGTCAATAGAGCAGTTTTTCTGCGAATCTCTCTGCTTACTTCAGTAATATAAAAAATATCAAATTTATGAATTTTGAAAAATACCTTGTTAGTCGATTTATGGTGAGTTGCTCGAATATTACTAGAGGAACGAAACCTGTTTGTGGAATTCATACCGAATAGGCCCAATGGTAAACTATTCGGTTTTTAAGGCATGCAAAAATGGGTTTACATTTAGTTTTGCAATCAACATTAACTTCAAATCTGGACTTATGTTAGTATAGCTACTCTTTTCAAGATTTGTAAGAAATGTTACATCGACGTTATACATTGTGGATGCAATTCGGTTTGTATAATGAAAATTGTGTGTAAAATAGGTCGCGAAGCACTCAAGAGCAGAGCCTTTAGTTATTAATAAAATTTCAGTGTGAACAGTTAAGATAAAGTACCCCGCTCTTATAAAAAAATGTTACCCACTCCCATCTGCCACTTCCTAACAGCTTTAAATACCTCCACTGTTATTAACATTTTTTGTTTTATACAATTAAGTGGTAAATTAGATGACCAATGCGATAAATATTTCCATCTAAAAGCCAACAACACACAATTGTCACCTTTCCATCGCCACTTTGTATTTTTTTTTTGTTGTGTTCATAAAGCAATAAGATGTCTTCATTCATCACAATCCTGTATACATTGGGCATACATTGGATACCACTCAAAATATCTATATTCCGATTAAATTAAAAAAAATCAATTTAACTTAATTGATTTATGATGTGATCACATTTTATAATGATTTCAAATATAATTAAAATCACAAAGATACATCGTCCGTGTATACATTTCTTAGGGTCCAGTGTTTTCTTTTTTTAACTCAAAAACTGTAGATAGTGTTGTTGTTACGTTTTAGGTGCACGTTTCAGGTTTTGATCGTTAGGGTTCCTCACACACACATTACGAAAAAGAAATGGAAAATAATTGGTTCTGCCGCTTTTAATAATAAATATTATGGTCGTAAGATATCTGAATATCATCTATGCACGTTGATCTGTTATTTTAGACGATTTTCTTATTTCATAAAAACACTCTCCAATAATATTTTGATGAATGAATTGGATAAAATCTTGAATGAATTTTTATTTTGTTTTGTTTTGGTCCAGGTATAGGTTTTTTTGTGGTGCGCGGTTACATTTCTATTCACATCTCCTAAATATACTAATTTGTAGTTTTAAATTGTCTCTAAATCAACTTTGAATTATTAATTCAGTCCGCGGTTTATTCGTCATCTTTATGGCGAGATATAATTTAAAATGCAATAATAACAAATTTTTTTCTTCTGTGAGTTCGCTTTCTTATACACAAATTATCAAATCTAACCTTTTTGGTGGGTTGGTGATGCTACCAAAGCCGTACATTAAGCGCGCACATTTAAATTAGATGAGTCGAATAAATTTTTTGATGTGCGGTGTTCATTAAAATGAAATCATAATTTTGATTTGTGTATACTTAGTGTGACTATTTACTCGGAATTTGGGAAGTTTCGTTTTGTCTATATTATGGGGTGTTTTAAGTAAGGTATCTTACATTAGCGACTTCCGTTCTGAATCGCTAATCACAAATTAGGGAACCTATAACCATATTTTGTTAAGTTATTGAGAGGTTCTGAGAATTTATATGGTCAACGCTTAAACACTTTGTGGGGCACAGTTTTTGATAATTTTATGGAATAATGCTCGAGATTACGACATTTATTACACGAAGAATTATTCTTTCTGTTTGATCTGTCTGATAACATAATTCGAGATTAATAGCCTAGGTGTCCCAAGAGCTGGTAGAACTCATCCAAACAAAACATTACAAAATACAATGGATAATTACACTACGACCCCGATTTGTGTCACAGTTAGGTTCCCATGACTCAAAGTGAAACAACGAAAACTGAAAATTAATTTTGTACACTGTAACGGAATCTTATCATATTCCGCTATCAACCCATTTCCCAAAACCTTTCCTATATGCAAAGTGATTCCACCATGACCTTGAAGAGACCATCTTCACAAAGATTCTTTAATTAGTTAGTCATGCGGGAATCACCTAGTTTTCTTTGTGTTTGTTGTTGCATTCTTATACCTGAAAACGGTATAAAATGCAATGCAACGAACATAAAAATATTCCATATCTACGTATGTATCCAATTGCAACCGACGTCACTCAATGTATCTATAATGTAGTTATTATAAATACAAATGAGTAAACGTAAATATTTATGTTGTTGTTGGATTGCGTAGTCATGTGTTTTGTGTTGTGCGCGCAAAGGGTAAACGTTCTACATGGAGGTAATCGAACTACCTATATGTAGAAATTGAGGAATTGCACTTTCCGCGACACATGCAATATAAATTCCCCAAGTGCAAATTAGCACACTTTTTAAATGGGCGGTGTTTATAGCAATATTTTGCTAATATTGCGAAAATGAAATTAATTAACTGAGAGAGTAGTACATTAATTGTACAAAAATTTCCCCCTCCTTTCTCAATCAGTTAATTAATACAATATAAATACCGGACCAAAATTTTGAAAAGGGGTCAGTGAGTTTGAAGTCTCAACGTGGAGACATTTAGTTAAGTAAGTTTGAGTGTGTTAGCGAGTGTAAGGTTTTAGATTTTGTTTTTTTTTGTGTAAGGTGTTAAAATAAATAAAAAGAAAAAAAAAGACAGAGAGTTATTTTTTGTGCTTGTGAGGTGGTTGCTGTTGGTTGCAGAGATTGCTGCCGTGTTGGTACGTGGCTCATAGTGGTAAGTATTTATCGGTAAGGATAAAAACTAAGTGTCAGTGAATAACAAAACGGTAGCAGACTGTTCCTCTAACAGTCTTTCTGAGGCGGAACTGATACGGCCTAGGCTGTACTTTTCCTTTCCGTTAGAGCCAGCTGCTACACCATTTCCACTAATAATTTGGAAATTAAAAAGGGCGAGCTGCCCATTTGTGTTTTTTTTATTATTAACACCCGGTTAGCGATGACTCACTAAGAGTCTTCATATATACACTCGTACGGTCACTCATCAGCGGGATGAGTTGATAGATTTCCTGTTGTGTTTCCACTTCTGGGTCCGATGACCCGTCCAAATTCCCTCGCCTAACCTTTTGGGTTATGGTTTTCTCCTCAGTTTTATTTCGCGGTTAACAAGGCTGCTATCTGGGTATCCTCATCCCCACGCCGTTCCCTCAACCGACTGAGCCGCGGGAACAAATGCCGCGAGGGATGCCATACAGATAGTGGCAATTCTGTGAAATTGGGTTTGCCCTACCGCGTGTAGAAGAAAATCCATTTCAACACACCCCGTAAAACATTTTCCGTCTATTGCGACATCTTCGTCTCTGTACGACTATTTTGTGTACAACGTGATTGTAAAACAAAAGCGAATTTAATTTTTTGTCAAATTTTATTGTGGTTTAGCAATGCTTTTTTCTATAATTTTACACAAAAAAAAGATGCGCACAGCTACGATTCGCCAAACCAACTGTCAAGCAAGAACTCCAATTCTCCACTAATACAAAAGAAAACGTCGGCAATTATCATTTCAACTAAAGGGGTGCTAATAAGAATTTCTCTAATAGCTCAAAATATAATAATAATATTCAATGATAGATGGCAGTGATCGTTCATTATACCACTTGGGAAATAATATGTATTGTATTCCATTGGCAACAAGGAGTAAATTTTCCAATGAAGTATACCAACCCAACAAATCTACGACTACAAATGTCAAATGTTGATCAACAAGATTTTAATTGGCGATTGAAATGATAATTCCGCGTAAGTATTTTGCTTTCATTAAATTCTTTAACAGATTGCTGATTGTTGACTTAGTTTTCTATTTTCTGGGTGATGATCCTGAACAATATCTATGATTTGTGATGAGTGAAATCTGAACCGAATGACTGTGGAATCGAAGTTAAACATTCCGCCGCCCTCGACTCGGATGAGTCAATTAATTGAATTATACAGATCTTATTAATCGGACGCTTAAATGTGCTCGTGGCAGTTTGTACAGTCACAACTTGTATTAAATTGCCTCGTCCAGGATGAACTTCTAAAATTCTCGCTAGCGGCCATCGTCCGGGTGGTATGTTTTCTTCCTTTAAAATGACTAGATCACCAACTTTAATTTGATTGACTGCTTGATTGCACTTGTTAAGTTGGTTCAGAGTGGTTAGGTATTCGGCATGCCAGCGAAAGTAGTGATGGCTCTGGTATCAGTGTCATTGGATGGCCCAATATGAAATGTGCTGGTGTTAGTGGGTCCTTACTTTCATAGTTACGACATAGCGGACGCGAGTTGAGTATGGCTACTATTTGTTTTAGGAATGTGAGTAATTCTTCATACGACATGATGGTTTCTCCGATGACGCGTTTTATATGAAATTTCGTCGATTTGACGGCATCCTCCCACAAACCTCCGAAGTTTGGCGCTGCCGGTGGTATGAGATGCCATTGCGTACCCTGTAATGCTGCCAAGTTGCTGACCTTATGAGAAAATTGTGTTGAGTTAAATAGGTCTTGGAGCTCTTGTAATTGGTTGATGGCCCCAATGAAGTTCGTCGCGTTGTCAGAATACAAGCCCGTGCAGATTCCTCTTGTACCTTGAAATCGACGCAATGCTGCTAAAAATGACTCTGTACTGAGATTTGTAACCAGCTCGATGCGAACAGCTTTAACTGCCATACACACAAAAATACAGAGGTAGCCTTTAATTATTTTTGAGTTCCGTATCTGATGGCCTTTAATTCGGTATGGCCCAGCATAATCGAAACCACTATTGATAAATGGCCTAACAAAAGTTACTCTTGATGACGGCAGTTGACCCGTCAACTGGGTTTGAACCTTGACTCTATAACGGTGACAAGTAATGCAGTGGTGAATGATCTTCTTTATAAGGTGCTTTCCGCGAACAATGTGAAATCTTTGCTTCTCTGAAATAGCTTTCGATGATAGTGTTCTATCATTCTCTGCACCAATAAATGATTTGACGGAAGAATGATTGGATGTTGAGTGTCAAAATTGAGTGGTGCATTGGCTAATCTGCCACTAACCCTTAGAATACCATGATTGTCTGCGAATGGATAAAGTTTAAATAACTTACTTTTTTGTGATAGCTGTCCTGAATGTATGTTGACATCTTACGAAAACGCTTGGGCTTGCACGTGTTTGATTATGTAATTCTCGGCTTGGTTGAGTTCATCAACTGTGAAACTTCCGTACGATTTTGATTTAGTTGATCGTTGTGCATTTAAGATCCATCGGCGAATACGAGTAACTATTCTTATTATTATGGGATATTTCGAAACTCGTACGATCATCTCTTATAATTCCTGGTTAATTCCATCGACTTGTTGCACTTTATGGTAGAACTGCGAATCTGGTTCATCTTGTGTAACTCCAATGCCTTCAGATGGAATTTCTAATGGGTTGGTACGTAACCATGATGGACCCATCCACCACAAGGTATCATTTTTCAGCTCAGTTAGGGGCATACCACGAGTTGCTCGATCAGCTGGATTTTCTGCTGATTTGACGTGATGCCCCTGATTTCGGTTCGTGGAGGATAGTATGAGTGCAGTTCGATTTGCAACATATGTCGGCCACGATTTAGGTGGTTTAGATAACCAGTCCAATACTATCTTGGCATCGGTGTAGAAGAATTGTCTTGGTATAGTTTGGAAATTTAGTGCCTTTGTAACTGTTTCCATTAATTTCACCAATAACGCAGCTGCGCAGAGCACCAGTTTGGGAATTGACACTGTTTTTATGGGAGCTACCCTTGATTTGGCTGCGATGATATTAATATAAGCTTCTGTTGGTGATCTTAGTGCACGAGAGTACAAAACTGCAGCATAGGCGTCCTTAGATGCATCACAGAACCCATGAATTTCTATTGTTTCGGTCGAATACAGCCACCTTTTGATTTCCAGTTGCTCGATTGTACGGAGCTCGTTTCTCAATCTCTTCCAATTCGTCTTACACGACTCTGGCAACATATCGTCCCATGCGAGTTTCTCGAGCCATAATTGTTGGAACATGACTGTAATCATGATGGTGGTCGGAGATAACCAACTCAGTGGGTCGAAGATCCTAGATGATTCTGACAATAAACTACGTTTCGTCATAACAGAATTTTCTGGGATAGCCACCTTGAACCTAAAAATGTCACTGGATGGTTCAAAATGCAATCCTAATATGGATATCATCTTCCCACTGTCGTTAAATTATCATTGTACTGATTGAAGATCAGCCTCGTTGATATCATCCAAAAGATGGGGATGATTTGCAGACCACTTTCTTAGTTTAAATCCTGCAGATCTCAGAATTTCTATTAGTTCATTTCGCAGTATTAACGCTCCGTTAAGCGTACTTGAACCGGTGATCATATCGTCAACATAAACATCCGATTTTAGCACTTTAGCTGTGGTTGGATACTTGGCATGACATTTATTGGCGATATAGTTCAATGAATATGTTGCCAAAAATGGTGCGGATGCAGTACCATAGGTGACTGTCAGTAGTCTGTAGTGCTGCAATTGATGATCAGGTGATTCTCGCCAAAGTATACGCTGGCAGTCAGTGTCCTCTTTTCGGACCATCACTTGACGGAACATCTTTTCGATTTCCGCGCTGAAAACAAATTTGTGTTTTCTGGACTGTTGGCCCTACCATTAACTCATCATTTAGGGACTGACCTGACGATGTTTTTTGGGAGCCTAGGCTGGTCGATTTCGTGGCTTGGTATGGATTCCATGTGGCCTAGTCACTCATATTCTCACATAAAGGTCACATATTCTGTCTTTAATTGAACATTTGAACTTAATCGTTTTTCGAGTGTCTACCATCGTGTGGAGCACTTTACTTACCCATTGTTTTATGCAGCCGGAACGTCAGGATTTACCGTGAGTATGCCACTTCGAATACCTAATGCAAGTAGTCCACATCTAACACGACTTGAACTAGCGCAATATCGTATATATTTTCGACCCGAACACGCCGAAAGCCTTTCTTTGCCAACTAATTAACACCCGACCTGCGTCAAATAGTTTTCAACACTTTTCATTTTGGTGGACGACATTTTCAACAATATCTTGGATCAGCGCGTTACTATACTGAACCTTTCGATGATGCAATGGCTATTGTTCGTCGTCTTGGATCGCCAGATTTCTTCATCACCACTTGTAATCCCGATTGGCCAGAAATTAAAGTAACAGCGCGTATTATATCTGATAATGGAGCTATCATTCAGCAGTCCGCTCAAGATCGTCTTGGCCTCGTAAAAATTTTGATGAAAATACAATCGAATTTCAAAAACGTGGACTACCACATATATGCATTTGCTGTTGATCATGAATCCTGAAGGTCGAACCCATAGTCCAAAAGAAATTGATGATCTAATTTCAGCTGAAATTCCAAATACCGACGACCCTGGATTGCGAGAATTAGTGTTAATTTGGATGATTCATAATCCGTGCGGAGTGGAGTTAAATTCAAATGCTACATGTATGGTCAATAAAAATGGAAAATTGCAGTGCCGCTTCGGTTTTCCAATGCAATTCAAAAAAGTAACATCTCTAGCGGATGATGAAAAACCAAAGTATCGTCGTCGTTATGACCCCAAATTGGACCTAATGGAACTATCGAGAAGAATTTTTACATGAACTCATGTGGCCACATATAATGCTTATTTGCTGAAAAAATTCTAATTTCACATCAATGTTGAATATGTTGGCAGGGTAGGTCCGGTAAAATATTTATAGAAATACATCTGTAAATATTTTACCGGACCTATTCGTGTCCTTTGTCACGATTGCGCTTCAATAAAGGTTGTCGAAAATCAACGAATTTTGATTTATAATGAAGCAGACACCTATGTGGAAGGTCACTGCATTACACCACCTGAAGCATGTTGGCGATTATTTGGCCACGAAATCCATAGAAAGAGTCATATCGTTCAGCGCTTGAATATTTATTTACGTGGTCAATATCGAATGCAAGATATTGACCAAGCCCAAGAAGATCTGGCAGATATTGGAAAAAAAGGTTCAATGTTAGAAGCGTATTTTCGACATAACCAGGCGTTGAAGCAAATGCAAACAAACCAGAATTACTACTACTATTGGCAAATGGGATGGAAAAACGAGTGCGGAACTGCGAATCCGTCGATTGCGTGTCATTGGTCGAATACACGTAACAAGTTCCTTACTGTGAATGACATTCGTTATCCGACATACAATCAAGCTTGTTTAGCTAAGGGCTTCGTCTTCGACGATAAACAGTGGATAGATGGTCTAGAAGAATCAGCACTGTCCAAAATGCCTTCGGTAATGCGAGTACTCTTCGTTCAGATTCTTATTTTTGGATGTCCCGAAGATCCAAAAGTTCTCTGGGAAGAGGTGGTGGAGCGATAGGTGGAACGATATGGTATGAAAGACATTGACAATTATACGAAGATGACCAAAACACGGAGGTTCTAAATTCTGATGAGTCAGCTGCTACTAGAGAACGCGTGTATCGGCTACTGCAAAGAGAACAGATTGAAATTGTGGACAGTATTTTACGTGCAGCCAATGAGTCTAACTATGTTGAAACAAAATGTTTTTCACAGATGGACCAGGCGGCACCGGTAAAACCTTCGTGTATAAGACCTTGTATCACTTACTTTGTGGCAAAAATCACAAAGTAAAATGTTTGGCAGTTACTGGAATCGCATCAACTCTGTTGCCTGCTGGACAAACTTCACACAAAGTCTGAAAGTTCCGCTTTCGAAAGATTCAATTTCCAGCATTAAACCTCCTTGTTCTCAGCATGGATGAGCCACCGATGTTACCAAAGTATGGTTTATAAAATATGGATCAGTTAGTTACGGTCTATTGCAAATCCAAACTTGCCCTTTGGAGGGCAAATTTTAGTCGCTGGAGGTGATTTCCGTCAGTGCTTATGTGTTCAACTCAGAAGCAACCGTAGTGAAACACTCCGATCAAAAAAAGTCATCTTTGATCTCCGATCAAAAAAAGTCATTCGCAAAGTATACCCTGGAACTGGGAAATGGAAATCTTCCAAAAAATGACTTCAATGAAATCGAATTACCTGAGGAAATAATCTCCAGTGATAATTTAATCGCAGAAGTATTTGGAAATTGCCTTGCGGATCAAAATTACGATGAAATGAAGGAACGTGTTATTCTCGCGCCTCTGAACAAAGAAATTCTTAATTCGAATTTCTTAATTCGATTGAAATTGCTGACTTGCCACCCCATGAATTAAAACTAAAGAAAAATACTCCAGTAAAGGTCAACTTGGATGTACAATACAACGACATCTATTTCCGCTTCGACCTCGGCGGCACACCTCCACCCGAAGGTCCAAATTTTCGATGACGCTTAGGCACAATTGAGGTTCTATACCGTTAATGTACCGAATTATCTCATCCTTTAGCTCTTGAATTGTTGCTGGCTTATCGACGTACACCTTTTCTTTCAATTAACCCCAAAGAAAGAAGTCCAACGGTGTCAAATCACATGATCTTGGCGGCCAATTGACATCGCCACCACGTGAGATAACACGGCCATTGAATTTGTCGCGCAAAAGATCCATTGTTTCGTCAGCTGTGTGGCAAGTGGCACCGTCCTGTTGAAACCACATATCGTCCACATTTATATCTTCCAATTCGGGCCATAAAAAGTTCGTTATCATCTCACGATAGCGAACACCATTCACAGTAACTGCCTGACCGGCCTCATTTTGGAAAAAATACGGCCCGATGATGCCGCCAGCCCATAAACCGCACCAAACAGCCACTCTTTGTGGGTGCTTTGGTTTTTCGACAATCACTCTTGGATTATGATTCGCCTAAATGCAGCAATTCTGCTTATTGACGAATCCACTGAGGTGAAAGTGTGCCTCATCACTGAAGATGATTTTCTTCGAAAATTGATCATCCACTGTTGCCATTTCTTGCCACCATTCTGACCATTGACGACGTTTGGAATGGTCAAGAGGCTTTAGTTCTTGAGTCAATTGCACCTTATAAGCGTGTAAATACGAGTCTTTATGCATAATGTTCATCAACGACGAGCGTGATAGGTGCAATTGTTGGGCACGACGACGAGTTGAGGTGGACGGCTCTTCAGCCACACTATCGCGAACAGCAGCAATATTTTCTGCTGTACGAGCTGTTCGAGCATGTACTGGTGTTTTAAAATCTCCTACAGACCCCGTTTGCTCAAATTTTTGCACGATTTTTCCGATTGTACGCACATTTGGACGATTAAATTGACCGAAAAAATCACGAAGTGCACGATATGCATTTTGATTTGAACGCCCATTTTCATAATATGCCTGAATAACTTTAACACGTTGCTCGTTTGAGTATCTTTCCATGGTTCAAATTGAGTTAGTCTGAAATTTTGAAATTACAAATTAAATGCAGAAAAAACTTGACGTTTAGGTGTGGTTCACATTCAACGTCGGCCCTTAAAATTTAACCACCCTTTACATATCATTTTCCCGTGTTTAACGACAAAATAGCTTGAAAGTTCTGTTACCACCTGAAAATGAACGTCGCACGTATAATGTTGTGTGGAAAGAAGCATTGAACGCTCCTGATGAAACTTCTATAAGTCTTGATAGTGACAGCGACGACGGTTGCCTCGGCAACATCGATTTTTATGTCTCAGCCGAATAAAATAAAATGAAATTAAAGTTGTTTTGCGAAAGAGATTTGAGAGCACCCCGATTTGTTGGACAACAAGAACCGTCGCTCATGTGATATCTGACTTAAAAGTAAAATCTCCCAAAAGACATTTAAACATTTTCGGTTAGACGCTAATTTAGAATCGAAACTAACCCAATGCGAATAGGTGAGTCAAAAATTGAAAACACCTATTTTGAGGCGGCTTTGATTTGCTTACTCGCCTCACACTTTAATGTTCGGTAAATTATAGAAAAGCTGGTTTTAGTTTCCTATATTATTAAATATTGCTTCTGTGTTTCGTAAAAATAATTTGTAACTTGTGAAACATAATTTACGCGTGTTGTTAATTAATCATTTTCAGTTCATAAATTAACTTTCATTTAAACACAAAAAATAAAAATAAAACTCGAATAAGCATTTTATAATAATTTTTGTGATAATTAACCGCGTATATTAAGGATTATAAATAAAAATTAAATTGTAGCTATTTAATTATATACCCAGCGTAATTTACATGGGCGATACGAGGCGGGGTGTGAGTGCGATATGCAAAATGTAATTATTTTTGAATACAGCTAAATTTATATTTTATAGGACCGCGCCACAAATTAGGGTAATCATTACACAAAATTTTATGATTTTTATATCAATTTCAGTTTGGAAACTCTACACGTATATTATAGAGACTTTTTAAAGTGTAATCAGTGTCAGATCACACAATAAATGAAATACTTCACTAATTATACCGCATAAAGTTCGTGCAGTAAACTATTTATATTTCTTAAAAAAAAAAATTTTGAATCTAAATTACAAGAAGCTAAGCTTTCGACGTCTATATAATCAAATATAAATTAGCACAATAATATTGATTTATCCATAATATAAAGAAACGCTATATAGGCAGGTACGGGCAGCCGTACAACACACAAACGAAATAATCTAAAATTTTAAAACAGCAGCTTCATTCATTTTCATCACCTTCGTCCGCCGCCGCTCGATCATTTTCTAAACAACAAATAAATTGTTGCCCGTTAGATAAATGTAAATTCAATAATAATAATCGTAAAGAGTTATTTAAAATATTATCCGACTACCAGGTTTCTAAACTCTTTAGCCACCTGATATCAATTAGAATTTAACTCAAGAGCACACAAAATATGTGTAGAGCTCCGATATAAATTTTTTGTCGGCAAAACTTCATAACTTTCTTGTGTATACGTTCAACTTAAAGATCATTCATCATTAATATTTCTTTTGTGTTATTATGCAACAACTACAAAACACAATGAAATTATTAATATTTTGGTGTGGTTTAAAGTCGTCATGTTGTTGGGGGCTACTTTATTCATTCACTTGAAATTAAAGAAATAAGTTTGTAACGCTTTTATGTACAGTATTTTTTTTTTTTTTGTTACAAGATCATCAAGGTACGCGTTTCTTATTTATCGGTTTGGGATCGCGCGCAAACAAAAGGAGTGAATTCAGAAGATGAGAAAAAAATTATTTCATTTAATTTTTTTAATTTGTTCTATTGAAAATATTATTATTTATATTTTTTTAAATTATAATTAATAACATTTTTTTTTTATTCAATGTGGATTGATGAAGTATTTAAATTAACGATCGAGCGGAATTTTTATCTATACACAACATTTGGTGTGTTAATATGTGAGGTGTTTATGGTTTAATTCGTTTGGGGGGTTGATACATATTCCATACTTGATTGTGTTTGATTCGGATATTAAAATTATATTAATCATACGGTGGTGGAAGCTATTACCTTATGTATTTTGAATTTTGTACCAACAATATTTGTAAGATCATAGTTTAGGCCGTACTAAGTAAGCGAGAAGTACACCTCTGCTCTAAAACTCTTCGAAATTTAACAAAATTGGTCTATCGCATTACACTTTTACAGATAAGAGATGTACAATACTTATTTGTTATATACATACACGAGTAGTGTGGCTACACAACAAAAATTGTCTGACGCATATTCTTGAACTCAACTGTAATATATTTTATTTACACATTGCAGCTGAACAATCCATAGCGGAAAAGGACAAACCACCTCTTTGGCGGAATTGCATGTGCGATTAGCTGTAGTTTAGAAAGCTTACCGTATTTTTGAATATGCTCAACTTGAACCTCAATTAATCAATGATGAAGATCTAGAAGAAAATGAAAGGCCAAATTATAAAAAAAACTTATGATAATGAAGTTTGTGCTAAAAATTTTAATAAAAAATTGCATGCTAAATTTGTTACTTTCCCAATTGGAATTTATTTCTAAAATAACATTGAAAATAACAAATTGATAAAAGGCAGTCAGGGTACCGTATTGGTCACCTCGGGAGTAGTGATTTGTCCGATAAATTTGTTAACGCTATCCAGGACCTGTGAATAAATGTAGCGCGCCCTATATAAAACATGAAATATTCATCAATATTGTAAAGTTTCTAACATCTATAAAACATAGTAAAACCATCATAATTATATCCGATTCGCTATAGAACCAGTAAAATGGATGATCGATCCAAATATATTATTGAAACCCGTGAAAATCTCAAGAATTGGTTCAAATATTGCTTGAAACCCTTGAAAAATGCCTAGTTTCAAAATATAATTTGTATACTGAATTCGAATTTAAATTTGTTCAAATTGGGATTGATATTGAATTGTATTCAAGTCAAAGTGAAAATTTTGGTTTTGTCACACATTGTTGTTGTTGTCAAAATAACAATGGCCAACAACAAAACATAAAATACGTATGAGGAACACAAGTCTATATACAACTACTGAATTCGAATCTAAATTTGTTAAAATTGGGATTGATATGGAATTGTGTTACAAGTCATAGTGAAAATTTCGTTTTTGTCAAACATTGTTGTTGTTGTCAAAATAAACATGGCCGATAATAACACATAAAATACGTATGAGGAATACAAGTCTATATACAACTACTGAATTCGAATCTAAATTTGTTCAAATTGGGATTGATATTGAATTGTATTCAAGTTAGAGTGAAGATTTTGTTAGTGTCAAACATTGTTGTTGTTGTCAAAATAAACATGGCCGATAATAACACATGAAATACCTATGAGGAACATAAGTCTGTATATAACTTCTGAATTCGAATTTAAATTTGTTCAAATTGGGATTGATATTGAATTGTATTCAAGTCATAGTGAAGATTTTGTTCTTGTCAAACATTGTTGTTGTTGTCAAAATAAACATGGCCGATAATTACACATAAAATACTTATGAGGAATACAAGTCTATATACAACTACTGAATTCGAATCTAAATTTGTTCAAATGGGATTGATATTGGATTGTATTCAAGTCATAGTGAACATTTTGTTTTTGTCAAACATTGTTGTTGTTGTCAAAATAAACATGGCCGATAATTACACATAAAATACGTATGAGGAATTTAAGTCTATATACAACTACTGAATTCGAATCTAAATTTGTTCAAATTGGGATTGATATTGAATTGTATTCAAGTTAGATTGAAGATTTTGTTAGTGTCAAACATTGTTGTTGTTGTCAAAATAAACATGGCCGATAATAACACATGAAATACGTATGAGGAACATAAGTCTGTATATAACTTCTGAATTCGAACTTAAATTTGTTCAAATTGGGTTTGACATTCAGTTGTGTTCAAGTCATAGTGAAAATTTTGTTTTTGTCAAACATTGTTGTTGTTGTCAAAATCATGGCCCATAATTACACATAAAATACTTATGAGGAATACAAGTCTATATACAACTACTGAATTCGAATCTAAATTTGTTCAAATTGGGTTTGACATTCAGTTGTGTTCAAGTCATAGTGAAAATTTTGTTTTTGTCAAACATTGTTGTTGTTGTCAAAATAAACATGGCCGATAATAACACATAAAATACGTATGAGGAATACAAGTCTATATACAACTACTGAATTCGGATCTAAATTTGTTCAAATTGGTATTGATATTGAATTGTGTTCAAGTCATAGTGAAAATTTTGTTTTTGTCAAACATTGTTGTTGTTGTCAAAATAAACATGGACGATAATAACACATAAAATACGTATGAGGAATTTAAGTCTATATACAACTACTGAATTCGAATTTAAATTTGTTCATATTGGGATTGATATTGAATTGTATTCAAGTCATAGTGAAAATTTTGTTTTTGTCAAACATTGTTGTTGTTGTCAAAATAAACATGGCCGATAATAACACATAAAATATGTATGAGGAATACAAGTCTATATACAACTACTGAATTCGGATTTAAATTTGTTCAAATTGGGATTGATATTGAGTTGTGTTCAAGTCATAGTGAAAATTTTGTTTTTGTCAAACATTGTTGTTGTTGTCAAAATAAACATGGCCGATAATAACACATAAAATACGTATGAGGAATACAAGTCTATATACAACTACTGAATTCGGATCTAAATTTGTTCAAATTGGTATTGATATTGAATTGTGTTCAAGTCATAGTGAAAATTTTGTTTTTGTCAAACATTGTTGTTGTTGTCAAAATAAACATGGCCGATAATAACACATAAAATACGTATGAGGAATTTAAGTCTATATACAACTACTGAATTCGAATTTAAATTTGTTCAAATTGGTAGTGATATTGAATTGTATTTAAGTCATAGTGAAGATTTTGTTTTTGTCAAACATTGTTGTTGTTGTCAAAATAAACATGGCCGATAATAACACATAAAATATGTATGAGGAATACAAGTCTATATACAACAACTGAATTCGGATTTAAATTTGTTCAAACTGGGATTGATATTGAATTATATTTAAATCATAGTGAAGATTTTGTTGTTGTCAAACATTGTTGTTGTTGTCAAAATAAACATGGCCAACAACAAAACAAAAAATACGTATGAGGAATATAAGTCTGTATATAACTACTGAATTCGGATTTAAATTTGTTCAAATTGGGATTGATATTCAATTATATTCAAGTCATAGTGAAGTTTTTGTTTTTGTCAAACATTGTTGTTGTTGTCAAAATAAACATGGCCGATAATAACACATAAAATACGATTGAGGAATATAAGTCTATATACAACAACTGAATTCGGATTTAAATTTGTTCAAACTGGGATTGATATTGAATTATATTTAAATCATAGTGAAGATTTTGTTTTTGTCACACATTGTTGTTGTTGTCAAAATAAACATGGCCGATAATAACACATAAAATACGTATGAGGAATTTAAGTCTATATACAACTACTGAATTCGGATCTAAATTTGTTCAAATTGGTATTGATATTGAATTGTATTCAAGTCATAGTGACAATTTTGTTTTTGTCAAACATTGTTGTTGTTGTCAAAATAAACATGGCCAACAACAAAACAAAAAATACGTATGAGGAATATAAGTCTGTATATAACTACTGAATTCGGATTTAAATTTGTTCAAATTGGGATTGATATTCAATTATATTCAAGTCATAGTGAAGTTTTTGTTTTTGTCAAACATTGTTGTTGTTGTCAAAATAAACATGGCCGATAATAACACATAAAATACGATTGAGGAATATAAGTCTATATACAACAACTGAATTCGGATTTAAATTTGTTCAAACTGGGATTGATATTGAATTATATTTAAATCATAGTGAAGATTTTGTTTTTGTCACACATTGTTGTTGTTGTCAAAATAAACATGGCCGATAATAACACATAAAATACGTATGAGGAATTTAAGTCTATATACAACTACTGAATTCGGATCTAAATTTGTTCAAATTGGTATTGATATTGAATTGTATTCAAGTCATAGTGAAGATTTTGTTTTTGTCAAACATTGTTGTTGTTGTCAAAATAACCATGGCCAACAACAAAACAAAAAATACGTATGAGGAATACAAGTCTATATGCAACTACTGAATTTGAATCTAAATTTGTTCAAATTGGTATTGATACTGAATTGTGTTCAAGTCATAGTGAAGATTTTGTTTTTGTCAAACATTGTTGTTGTTGTCAAAATAAACATGGCCGATAATAACACATAAAATAAACATGGCCGATAATAACACATAAAATATGTATGAGGAATACAAGTCTATATACAACTACTGAATTCGGATCTAAATTTGTTCAAATTGGTATTGATATTGAATTGTGTTCAAGTCATAGTCAAAATTTTGTTTTTGTCAAACATTGTTGTTGTTGTCAAAATAAACATGGCCGATAATAACACATAAAATACGTATGAGGAATTTAAGTCTATATACAACTACTGAATTCGAATTTAAATTTGTTCAAATTGGTATTGATATTGAATTGTATTCAAGTCATAGTGACAATTTTGTTTTTGTCAAACATTGTTGTTGTTGTCAAAATAAACATGGCCGATAATAACACATAAAATATGTATGAGGAATACAAGTCTATATACAACAACTGAATTCGGATTTAAATTTGTTCAAACTGGGATTGATATTGAATTATATTTAAATCATAGTGAAGATTTTGTTGTTGTCAAACATTGTTGTTGTTGTCAAAATAAACATGGCCAACAACAAAACAAAAAATACGTATGAGGAATATAAGTCTGTATATAACTACTGAATTCGGATTTAAATTTGTTCAAATTGGGATTGATATTCAATTATATTCAAGTCATAGTGAAGTTTTTGTTTTTGTCAAACATTGTTGTTGTTGTCAAAATAAACATGGCCGAAAATAACACATAAAATACGTTTGAGGAATATAAGTCTATATACAACAACTGAATTCGGATTTAAATTTGTTCAAACTGGGATTGATATTGAATTATATTTAAATCATAGTGAAGATTTTGTTTTTGTCACACATTGTTGTTGTTGTCAAAATAAACATGGCCGATAATAACACATAAAATACGTATGAGGAATTTAAGTCTATATACAACTACTGAATTCGGATCTAAATTTGTTCAAATTGGTATTGATATTGAATTGTATTCAAGTCATAGTGACAATTTTGTTTTTGTCAAACATTGTTGTTGTTGTCAAAATAAACATGGCCGATAATAACACATAAAATACCTATGAGGAATTTAAGTCTACATACAACTACTGAATTCGGATCTAAATTTGTTCAAATTGGTATTGATATTGAATTGTATTCAAGTCATAATGAAGATTTTGTTTTTGTCAAACATTGTTATTGTTGTCAAAATAACCATGGCCAACAACAAATCAAAAAATACGTATGATCAATATAAGTCGTTATACAACAACTGAATTCGGATTTAAATTTGTTCAAACTGGGATTGATATTGAATTATATTTAAATCATAGTGAAGATTTTGTTTTTGTCAAACATTGTTGTTGTTGTCAAAATAAACATGGCCGATAATAACACATAAAATACGTATGAGGAATTTAAGTCTATATACAACTACTGAATTCGGATCTAAATTTGTTCAAATTGGTATTGATATTGAATTGTATTCAAGTCATAGTGAACATTTTGTTTTTGTCAAACATTGTTGTTGTTGTCAAAATAAACATGGCCGATAATAACACATAAAATACGTTTGAGGAATATAAGTCTATATACAACTACTGAATCCGGATCTAAATTTGTTCAAATTGGTATTGATATTGAATTGTATTCAAGTCATAGTGAAGATTTTGTTTTTGTCAAACATTGTTGTTGTTGTCAAAATAACCATGGCCAACAAAAAAACAAAAAATACGTATGAGGAATACAAGTCTATATGCAACTACTGAATTTGAATCTAAATTTGTTCAAATTGGTATTGATACTGAATTGTGTTCAAGTCATAGTGAAGATTTTGTTTTTGTCAAACATTGTTGTTGTTGTCAAAATAAACATGGCCGATAATAACACATAAAATAAACATGGCCGATAATAACACATAAAATATGTATGAGGAATACAAGTCTATATACAACTACTGAATTCGAATCTAAATTTGTTCAAATTGGTATTGATATTGAATTGTGTTCAAGTCATAGTCAAAATTTTGTTTTTGTCAAACATTGTTGTTGTTGTCAAAATAAACATGGCCGATAATAACACATAAAATACGTATGAGGAATACAAGTCTATATACAACTACTGAATTCGGATTTAAATTTGTTCAAATTGGGATTGACATTGAATTGTATTCAAGTCATAGTGAAAATTTGGTTTTTGTCAAACATTGTTGTTGTTGTCAAAATAAACATGGTCGATAATAACACATAAAATACGTATGAGGAATACAAGTCTATATACAACTACTGAATTCGGATTTAAATTTGTTCAAATTGGGATTGACATTGAATTGTATTCAAGTCATAGTGAAAATTTGGTTTTTGTCAAACATTGTTGTTGTTGTCAAAATAAACATGGTCGATAATAACACATAAAATACGTATGAGGAATACAAGTCTATATACAACTACTGAATTCGGATTTAAATTTGTTCAAATTGGGATTGACATTGAATTGTATTCAAGTCATAGTGAAAATTTGGTTTTTGTCAAACATTGTTGTTGTTGTCAAAATAAACATGGCCGATAATAACACATAAAATACGTTTGAGGAATATAAGTCTATATACAACTACTGAATTCGGATCTAAATTTGTTCAAATTGGTATTGATATTGAATTGTATTCAAATCATAGTGAAGATTTTGTTAGTGTCAAACATTGTTGTTGTTGTCAAAATAAACATGGTCGAAAATTACACATAAAATACGTATGAGGAATACAAGTCTATATACAACTACTGAATTCGAATTTAAATTTGTTCAAATTGGGATTGATATTGAATTGTATTCAAGTCATAGTGAAAATTTTGTTTTTGTCAAACATTGTTGTTGTTGTCAAAATAAACATGGCCGATAATAACACATAAAATACGTATGAGGAATACAAGTCTATATACAACTACTGAATTCGGATTTAAATTTGTTCAAATTGGGATTGACATTGAATTGTATTCAAGTCATAGTGAAAATTTGGTTTTTGTCAAACATTGTTGTTGTTGTCAAAATAAACATGGCCGATAATAACACATAAAATACGTTTGAGGAATATAAGTCTATATACAACTACTGAATTCGGATCTAAATTTGTTCAAATTGGTATTGATATTGAATTGTATTCAAATCATAGTGAAGATTTTGTTAGTGTCAAACATTGTTGTTGTTGTCAAAATAAACATGGTCGATAATAACACATAAAATAAGTATGAGGAATACAAGTCTATATACAACTACTGAATTCGAATCTAAATTTGTTCAAATTGGGATTGATATTGAATTGTATTCAAGTTAGAGTGAAGATTTTGTTAGTGTCAAACATTGTTGTTGTTGTCAAAATAAACATGGTCGATAATTACACATAAAATACGTATGAGGAATACAAGTCTATATACAACTACTGAATTCGAATCTAAATTTGTTCAAATTGGGATTGATATTGAATTGTATTCAAGTTAGAGTGAAGATTTTGTTAGTGTCAAACATTGTTGTTGTTGTCAAAATAAACATGGTCGATAATTACACATAAAATACGTATGAGGAATACAAGTCTATATACAACTACTGAATTCGAATTTAAATTTGTTCAAATTGGGATTGATATTGAATTGTATTCAAGTCATAGTGAAAATTTTGTTTTTGTCAAACATTGTTGTTGTTGTCAAAATAAACATGGCCGATATAATCACATCAAATACCTATAAGGAATTTAAGTCTACATACCACTACTGAATTCGGATTTAAATTTGTTCAAATTGGAATTGATATTGAATTATATTCAAGTCATAGTGAAGATTTTGTTTTTGTCACACATTGTTGTTTTTGTCAAAATAATCAAGCCAACAACAACACATAAAATACGTATGAGGAATACAAGTCTATATACAACTACTGAATTCGAATTTAAATTTGTTCAAATTGGGATTGATATTGAATTGTATTCAGGTCGTAGTGAAGATTTTGTTTTTGTCACACATTGTTGTTGCTGTCAAAATAAACATGGCCGACAATAACACATAAAATACGTATGAGGAATTTAATTCTATATACAACTACTGAATTCGAATCTAAATTTGCTAAAATTGGGATTGATATTGAATTGTATTCAAGTCATAGTGAAAATTTTGTTTTTGTCACACATTATTGTTGTTGTCAAAATAAACATGGCGGATAATAACACATATAATACGTATGAGCAATATGAGTCTTTATATAACTACTGATTCCGAATTTAAATTTGTTCAAATTGGGATTGATATTGAATTATATTTAAATCATAGTGAAGATTTTGTTTTTGTCAAACATTGTTGTTGTTGTCAAAATAAACATGGCCGATATAAACACATAAAATACGTATGAGGAATTTAAGTCTATATACAACTACTGAACTCGGATTTAAATTTGTTCAAATTTGTATTGATATTGAATTGTGTTCAAGTCATAGTGAAAATTTTGTTTTTGTCAAACATTGTTGTTGTTGTCAAAATAAACATGGCCGATAATAACACATAAATTACGTATGAGGAATACAAGTCTATATACAACTACTGAATTCGAATCTAAATTTGTTCAAATTGGGATTGATATTGAATTGTATTCAAGTTAGAGTGAAGATTTTGTTTTTGTCAAACATTGTTGTTGTTGTCAAAATAAACATGGCCGATAATAACACATAAAATACGTATGAGGAATACAAGTCTATATACAAATACTGAATTCGAATCTAAATTTGTTCAAATTGGGATTGATATTGAATTGTATTCAAGTTAGAGTGAAGATTTTGTTTTTGTCAAACATTGTTGTTGTTGTCAAAATAAACATGGCCGATAATAACACATAAAATACGTATGAGGAATTTGAGTCTATATACAACTACTGAATTCGAATGTAAATTTGTTCAAATTGGGATTGATATTGAATTGTATTCAAGTCATAGTGAAGATTTTGTTTTTGTCACACATTGTTGTTATTGTCAATTTAAATTTGTTCAAATTGGGATTGATATTGAATTGTATTCAAGTCATAGTGAACATTTTGTTTTTGTCAAACATTGTTGTTGTTGTCAAAATAAACATGGCCGATAATAACACATAAAATACCTATGAGGAATTTAAGTCTACATACAACTACTGAATTCGGATTTAAATTTGTTCAAATTGGGATTGATATTGAATTGTGTTCAAGTCATAGTGAACATTTTGTTTTTGTCACACAGTTTGTTGTTGTTGTCACAATAAACATGGCCAACAATAACATATAAAATACATATGAGGAGTTTGAGTCTATATACAACTACTGAATTCGAATCTAAATTTGTTCAAATTGGGATTGATATTGAATTTTATTCAAGTTAGAGTGAAGATTTTGTTAGTGTCAAACATTGTTGTTGTTGTCAAAATAATCAAGGCCAACAACAACACATAAAATACGTATGAGGAATACAAGTCTATATGCAACTACTGAATTTGAATCTAAATTTGTTCAAATTGGGATTGATATTGAATTGTGTTCAAGTCATAGTGAAGATTTTGTTTTTGTCAAACATTGTTGTTGTTGTCAAAATAAACATGGCCGATAATAACACATAAAATACGTATGAGGAATTTGAGTCTATATACAACTACTGAATTCGAATGTAAATTTGCTCAAATTGGGATTGATATTGAATTGTATTCAAGTCATAGTGAAAATTTTGTTTTTGTCAAACATTGTTGTTGTTGTCAAAATAAACATGGCCGATATAAACACATAAAATACCTATGAGGAATACAAGTCTATATACAACTACTGAATTCGAATCTAAATTTGTTCAAATTGGGATTGATATTGAATTGTATTCAAGTTAGAGTGAAGATTTTGTTTTTGTCAAACATTATTGTTGTTGTCAAAATAAACATGGCCGATAATAACACATAAAATACGTATGAGGAATTTGAGTCTATATACAACTACTGAATTCGAATGTAAATTTGTTCAAATTGGGATTGATATTGAATTGTATTCAAGTCATAGTGAAAATTTTGTTTTTGTCACACATTGTTGTTGTTGTCAAAATAAACATGGCCGATAATAAAACATAAATTACGTATGAGGAATACAAGTCTATATACAACTACTGAATTCGAATTTAAATTTGTTCAAATTGGGATTGATATTGAATTGTATTCAAGTCATAGTGAAAATTTTGTTTTTGTCAAACATTGTTGTTGTTGTCACAATAAACATGGCCGATAATAACACATAAAATACGTATGAGGAATATAAGTCTATATACAACTACTGAATTCGAATCTAAATTTGCTCAAATTGGGATTGATATTGAATTGTATTCAAGTCATAGTGAAAATTTTGTTTTTGTCACACATTGTTGTTGTTGTCAAAATAAACATGGCGGATAATAACACATAAAATACGTATGAGCAATATGAGTCTTTATATAACTATTGATTCCGAATTTAAATTTGTTCAAATTGGGATTGATATTGAATTATATTCAGGTCATAGTGAAGATTTTGTTTTTGTCAATTATTGTTGTTGTTGTCAAAATAAACATGGCCGATATAAACACATAAAATACCTATGAGGAATTTAAGTCTACATACAACTACTGAATTCGGATTTAAATTTGTTCAAATTGGGATTGATATTGAATTGTATTCAAGTCATAGTGAAAATTTTGTTTTTGTCAAACATTGTTGTTGTTGTCAAAATAAACATGGCCGATAATAACACATAAAATAAGTATGAGGAATTTAAGTCTATATACAACTACTGAATTCGAATCTAAATTTGTTCAAATTGGGATTGATATTGAATTGTGTTCAAGTCATAGTGAAGATTTTGTTTTTGTCAAACATTGTTGTTGTTGTCAAAATAAACTTGGCAGATAATAACACATAAAATACGTACGAGCACTATGAGTCTAAATACAACTACTGAATTCGAATTTAAATTTGTTCAAATTGGGATTGATATTGAATTGTGTTCAAGTCATTGTGAAAATTTTGTTTTTGTCAAACATTGTTGTTGTTGTCAAAATAAACATGGCCGATAATAACACATAAAATAAGTATGAGGAATTTAAGTCTATATACAACTACTGAATTCGAATCTAAATTTGTTCAAATTGGAATTGATATTGAGTTGTGTTCAAAAGTCATAGTGAAAATTTTGTTTTTGTCAAACATTGTTGTTGTTGTCAAAATAAACATGGCCGATAATAACACATAAAATACGTATGAGGAATACAAGTCTATATACAACTACTGAATTCGAATTTAAATTTGTTCAAATTGGGATTGATATTGAATTGTATTCAAGTCATAGTGAAAATTTTGTTTTTGTCAAACATTGTTGTTGTTGTCACAATAAACATGGCCGATAATAACACATAAAATACGTATGAGGAATACAAGTCTATATACAACTACTGAATTCGAATTTAAATTTGTTCAAATTGGGATTGATATTGAATTATATTTAAATCATAGTGAAGATTTTGTTTTTGTCAAACATTGTTGTTGTTGTGAAAATAAACATGGCCGATATAAACACATAAAATACCTATGAGGAATTTGAGTCTATATACAACTACTGAATTCGAATCTAAATTTGTTCAAATTGGAATTGATATTGAGTTGTGTTCAAAAGTCATAGTGAAAATTTTGTTTTTGTCAAACATTGTTGTTGTTGTCAAAATAAACATGGCCGATATAATCACATCAAATACCTATAAGGAATTTAAGTCTACATACAACTACTGAATTCGGATTTAAATTTGTTCAAATTGGAATTGATATTGAATTATATTCAAGTCATAGTGAAGATTTTGTTTTTGTCACACATTGTTGTTGTTGTCAAAATAATCAAGGCCAACAACAACACATAAAATACGTATGAGGAATACAAGTCTATATACAACTACTGAATTCGAATTTAAATTTGTTCAAATTGGGATTGATATTGAATTGTATTCAGGTCGTAGTGAAGATTTTGTTTTTGTCACACATTGTTGTTGCTGTCAAAATAAACATGGCCGATAATAACACATAAAATACGTATGAGGAATTTAAGTCTATATACAACTACTGAATTCGAATCTAAATTTGCTAAAATTGGGATTGATATTGAATTGTATTCAAGTCATAGTGAAAATTTTGTTTTTGTCAAACATTGTTGTTGTTGTCAAAATAAACATGGCCGATAATTACACATAAAATACGTATGAGGAATACAAGTCTATATACAACTACTGAATTCGAATTTAAATTTGTTCAAATTGGGATTGATATTGAGTTGTATTCAAGTCATAGTGAAAATTTTGTTTTTGTCAATCATTGTTGTTGTTGTCAAAATAAACATGGCCGGTAGTAACACATAAAATACGTATGAGGAATACAAGTCTAAATACAACTACTGAATTCGAATTTAAATTTGCTCAAATTGGGATTGATATTGAATTGAACTGAAATCATAGTGAAAATTTTGTTTTTGTCAATCATTGTTGTTGTTGTCAAAATAAACATGGCCGATAATAACACATAAACTACGAATGAGGAATTTAAGTCTATATACAACTACTGAATTCGAATTTAAATTTGTTTAAATTGGGATTGATATTGAATTGTGTTCAAGTCGAAGTGAAGATTTTGTTTTTGTCAAACATTGTTGTTGTTGTCAAAGTAAACATGGCCGATAATAACACATAAAATACGAATGAGGAATACAAGTCTTCATACAACTACTGAATTCGGATTTAAATTTGTTCAAATTGGAATTGATATTGAATTGTATTCAAGTCATAGTGAAAATTTTGTTTTTGTCAATCATTGTTGTTGTTGTCAAAATAAACATGGCCGATAATAACACATAAAATACGTATAAGGAATTTGAGTCTATATACAACTACTGAATTCGAATGTAAATTTGTTCAAATTGGGATTGATATTGAATTGTGTTCAAGTCATAGTCAAAATTTTGTTTTTGTCAAACATTGTTGTTGTTGTCAAAATAAACATGGCCGCTTTAACACATAAAATACGTATAAGGAATTTAAGTCTATATACAACTACTGAATTAGAATTTAAATTTGTTCAAATTGGGATTGATATTGAGTTGTGTTCAAGTCATAGTCAAAATTTTGTTTTTGTCAAACATTGTTGTTGTTGTCAAAATAAACATGGCCGATAATAACACAAAAATTACGTATGAGGAATACAAGTCTATACACAACTACTGAATTCGGATTTAAATTTGTTCAAATTGGGATTGATATTGAATTATATTCAGGTCATAGTGAAAATTTTGTTTTTGTCACACATTGTTGTTGTTGTCAAAATAAACATGGCCGCTATAAACACATAAAATACGTATGAGGAATTTAAGTCTATATACAACTACTGAATTCGTATCTAAATTTGTTCAAATTGGGATTGATATTGAATTGTATTCAAGTCTTAGTGAAAATTTTGTTTTTGTCGAACATTGTTGTTGTTGTCAAAATAAACATGGCCGATAATATCACATAAAGTACGTATGAGGAATACAAGTCTATACACAACTACTGAATTCGGATTTAAATTTGTTCAAATTGGGATTGATATTGAATTATATTCAGGTCATAGTGAAAATTTTGTTTTTGTCACACATTTTTGTTGTTGTCAAAATAAACATGGCCGCTATAAACACATAAAATACGTATGAGGAATTTAAGTCTATATACAACTACTGAATTCGAATTTAAATTTGTTCAAATTGGGATTGATATTGAATTGTATTCAAGTCATAGTGAAAATTTTGTTTTTGTCACACATTGTTGTTGTTGTCAAAATAAACATGGCCGATAATAACACATAAAATACGTATGAGGAATATAAGTCTATATACAACTACTGAATTCGGATTTAAATTTGTTCAAATTGGGATTGATATTGAATTGTGTTCAAGTCATAGTGAAAATTTTGTTTTTTCACACATTGTTGTTGTTGTCAAAATAAACATGGCCAACAACGACACATAAAATACGTATGAGGATTACAAGTCTATATACTACTGAATTCGAATCTAAATTTGTTCAAATTGGGATTGATATTGAATTGTGTTCTAGTCATAGTGAAAATTTTGTTTTTGTCACACATTGTTGTTGTTGTCACAATAAACATGGCCGATAGTAACACATAAATTACGTATGAGGAATACAAGTCTATATACAACCACTGAATTCGATTTTAAATTTGTTCAAATTGGAATTGATATTGAATTGTATTCAAGTCATATTGAAGATTTTGTTTTTGTCAAACATTGTTGTTGTTGTCAAAATAAACATGGCCGATAATAATACATAAAATACGTATGAGGAATATAAGTCTATATACAACTGCTGAATTCGGATTTAAATTTGTTCAAATTGGGATTGATATTGAATTGTATTCAAGTCATAGTGAAAATTTTGTTTTTGTCAAACATTGTTGTTGTTGTCAAAATAAACATGGACGATAATAACACATAAAATACGTATGAGGAATACAAGTCTACATACAACTACTGAATTCGAATCTAAATTTTTCAAATTGGGATTGATATTGAATTGTATTCAAGTTAGAGTGAAGATTTTGTTAGTGTCAAACATTGTTGTTGTTGTCAAAATAAACATGGCCGATAATAACACATGAAATACGTATGAGGAATTTGAGTCTATATACAACTACTGAATTCGAATGTAAATTTGTTCAAATTGGGATTGATATTGAATTGTGTTCAAGTCATAGTGAAAATTTTGTTTTTGTCAAACATTGTTGTTGTTGTCAAAATAAACATGGCCGATAATAACACATAAAATACGTATGAGGAGTATAAATCTTATATCTGGTTTCTCAATAAGAAGGTCAGATTTAAAAATTTAATAAAACAAAAACGGCTTAATATATTTTCAAATTTATTTTTTTGTTTCAGTTATTTATGGATAATGGTTTCATTCAAATGGGAGCTGCGGCTGGCCTTGGCGTACTCCATTCGGTCGGTTTAATTTCTGAGCACATTTTGAATTGTGTGCGGATCTATTTCGGCAATGGTTTCTTTAATATTGGCTTTCAAATGCTCAATTGTTTGTGGGTTGTCCGTATAACGCTTGTCTCTTACGGCACCCCACACATAAAAATCCAAAGGCGTCGAAATAAGCCGTATTTCCAGCAGCTTACACTAAAATATTTAGAGAAAAATTGTTTCCCGAAAAAGATTTGTTTTGAGTTATCGTTTTATTGGATGGTGCGATATGTGTGTCAATTTTATTCTGTTTTGCATTAATATTGGGAAATTTCCAATAAAACGTTTCGTAAGTTTTCATTTTTAAAACATTTTTTTATTTTTTCATATTTTCTTTAATTGTGTTAAATTGACAGTTTATTAAAAATGTGTAAAACTAATGCAAGTTAACTACTGCGTTCTACAAACATTTTACTTCGTACCAAGGTACACTATTTCAGGGTATACAAAAAATAATTTTTAAATCGTTATTTTTATATAATTGAACAAATTAAGAATTCCCCCCCTGCGGGAGAACAAACGAGATATGTTCTACACAATTCTTATTATAGTCCCAATGACCAGTAGTCATTAAAACTATAATAAATTATTATTTACGAGGTACACACACTGTAAGTACGAGAACGTAAGAATCAAAATCTTAACAATATCATCTAATTTAAAAGAGGTAAAAGAACAAAACAATCTGTATCCACATCGGTGAAATTATTTTTACTTCAAATTTAGATCAATTACGATTATTCGAATATAATTACGTGTATATAATGAATATAATTAATATCTAATTAATTAGATTATAACTAAAGTAGTAAATTTGATTGAATCGCAGCACAATCGTTGCTATAGAACAAAACTATTTCATTCATCCCGATATGATTATATATCGTGATAATCTAAATTTACTTGTGCGAGTATAGTGCGATCGCTGTTGTTGGGATTTTTCTATATAGTTTTTTAAATTACAAACGATTTTTTTGTTAAACGATAATGAATATTTGATTTGAAAAATTATAATAAATAAAAACAAAACTATTTAAATTTTCTTAAAGATTTATACAAAAAAAAAAAAAATTACTAAATTGCCGCGAGATATACAAAATATTTTTTTTTGTATTTATTAATTTTTTTAATTTGTAAATTATAAATTTCCTGTAATTTAATGAGTTAAATTCAAATTAAAACCAGAAAATAATTTAATAATTTATCTAAATAATATTTTTTTTTTGTTTATTTGTAGGTAAAATAATAAATGTACGTCGTTGAACCCTCGATGGCACTTTACGGCACTTTATATGTGCTTACATCACATTATATTTGGTATTTGGTCCAGAACAGGTTTAACGAAATATTTAAGTACTCAACCACAATTATTATTCTTAATGGTAATATGTCTGTCCGTATAATATCTTTTTAATAAACCAAATAAATTTACCCAAATCTTTACTCACATGTCTTTTGTCTTGTGGTGTGTGTGTGTATGTGTGGCTAGAAACTTTTCTTTATTTTTGACCTGCGCTAAAGGTAAAAACTATTTCATTCATAAAATTTGATATTTTGTTTTGTAAAACTATCATCTTCTTTCAAATATTTTTGTTCCGTGTCCAAAATCACGATATTTTTATGGTGATTATGATAGATTTTAGCTTATGGCGAATTTATTTCCTATTTTTGTGTAATTTGACCATAGTTCTGTTATTTATATATTATCTATCTCTCTAGCTGCCCTAGGGCATAATTAGATTATTATTTGGTGGCTGAACTTTGAAGGTGGCATTTTGTTAATTCGTTTTCATCAAGTTAACGATACCGAGCAAGCTTCGAATCTATGTAATTGATACATCTGGCGCACATGAACGCCGATAAACAATACTCCCTCCCTAGGCCAAATATCATATATAAAATAAAATTGTAATTAATTATACTTTTATTGTACCAGTAATTAATTATATAAGTTCTTTTGTTGACGTGTTAACGAAAAATTAATATTTGCCCATCAGGAAGTCTAATAATTTCCTGTTTGCTTTTTTTTTACAACCGACAATAATTATTCTCTTTATAGGTGTTGTGTTTTAGGTATATGAAATACAATACATTACACAATACGATGTTCAAATGCTCAAATATTGGGTTCGATCGATAACTCAAAAAGTTAAATTTTTGTAACAATAGCGCATAATAAGCGTATCCGAATTTGGCTAAATTTTATTTTGTTTACATGATGAAGGAAAACATTTTGTAATTCGAGGATGGTTTAACCTACTAGATTAGTGCCGTTGTCGCAGTAAATATGCTGTGGCAGACCTCGTATTGCACTGAACCGTTTTAGCGATGAGATGAATAATTCGGTGCTCATGTCCGACACAATTTCACTCGTAGTGGCCTTGGTGGCCATACAAACAAATATTACAAGGTAGGCCTTATAGGATTTGGCACCTCTGCTTCTGTATGGTTTAAGATAAAATGGACCAGCTAAGTCGATACCGACCTCGATGAATGGTCTAGCTGGTGGATTGACACGGCAGCCAGGTATTTGACCCATAAGCTGTTGTTCCGACTTTGGATTAAAGCGTCGGCATGTGATGCATAGATGTATAATTCGACGTATGGCATTTCTTGCTCTCGGAATGGCAAATCGTTGTTTCAAAAGGGTATGCACCAATTTGTGGCTGGCATGCAAATTCCTGTAATGCATATCCCGGATTATACTTTCGGTGGTAATATGATTGTTCGGCAATATTATAGGGTGCTTAGCATCGTGACTAATAACCGCGTTCTCCAAACGTCCTCGCATCCGCAGCAGTCCGTAATTGTCAATATATATCGATAGAAATAGAAAATTTTAGATTTAATCGGTAATAATTTATGGTTTAATAATAAACTAATATCATTTTTAAAACATTCATGTTGGACAAATCGAAACAGGCAATATTCGGCATTTACAACTTCGTCTACGGTTAAGAGCTTGGAAGAATTTCGGTTTATTTTTCGTGTTTGAAGAATTTTCTTGAATCGGAGAATGTATGCCAAGACACGGGTTAAGGTTCTTATATTTGAATATCTACGGCATAATTTCTCGATAACTTCAAAGGCTTGAGGGATTGATACTAAGTTGGAAATGACTGGAACGCTGTTGTCGTTTTCTCGGATTGGCGAAGCCGGATAGACGAGCGGGTTTTCGTTTAGAAAGTTTGGACCTCGTATCCAAAGGTTATCGGTTACAAATAATTTTGGTGTAACACCTCTTGTAGCTTTGTCGGCTGGGTTCTCGTGGCTCGGTACGAAGTGCCATTGCGTGGGATTGGTATACGACATAATTTCAGCCACTCGGTTTGCTTGAAATGTTTGTAAAGTTTTCGGAGGTTTCGAGAGCCACTGTAAAACAATCGTTGAGTCCGTGTACAAATGAATAGATGCCTTTTTCGATAATTTAAGCGAATCTACTACTAATTTTAGCAACCGTACTAGTAGTGTGGCGCCAGTTAGCTCTAATTTCGTTATTGTGAGGGTCTTTATGGGAGCTACTCGCGTTTTGGCTATGACTAGATTAGTTTTAACAGCTCCATTGGAGGAAGTAATCCGCGAGTAAATAATAGCTGCGTAAGCGTCCCTCGATGCATCGGAGAATCCGTGCAGTTCCACTTCATCCGTTGTGAATATCCATCTTGGAAATCTCATACGAGTTAACACCTCAACTGTTCACGTACCAACAAATAATTATCCAAAATATTTGATAGTAATTCTTCGTCCCAGCCAATACCTTCCAACCATAGGGACTGGAATAGAATTTTAAATCCAATCGTAACGGGTGATAAAAATCCCAGCGGGTCGTATATACGTGAAGTTTCAGACAAATATAACCTCTTGGTAATCTTCGGTTGTGCTACGGGCAATGATACCTTGAAACTGAAATAGTCTTCCAGAGCATTATACTTTATTCCTAATATCGAAATTATTTGTTTATTGTCGGTAAGTTCCCATGCTGACATTTCGCGATTTTCCGATGGAATATTTTCTAGTAGTGATGGATGATTTGCTGACCATTTTCGTATATTAAAACCGCCACAATTGAGCAGTTGTATGATATCGCACTGTAGCCTTATTGCTGAATCCAGACTATGACTGCCACTCAACAAGTCATCCATGTAGAAATCCGCCTTAATAACCTTACTGGCTTCGGGGTAGATCTTCTCGTACTTATCTGCAAGGTAACGCAATGAGGCGGTGGCTAAAAACGGTGCTGGCGATGTACCGTAGGTTACCGTTTTTAAACGGTATTGAGATAATTTCATATTTGGATTTTCTCTCCACAGGATACGATGATAGTCTTTATCTTGATCGGAGATGGAAATCTGTCGGAACATTTTCTCGATGTCCGCAGAAAAAATATATCGGTGTTTTCGGAACCGTATTAGAAGGTTGACTAAGTTGTCTTGCACGGTCGGACCGACCATTAGATTATCATTTAAAGAATAACCGTTGCTAGATTTCGCCGAAGCATCAAAAACTACGCGAACTTTTGTGTTAGAACTGGAATCCTTCACAACCGGATGATGAGGTAAATAATACATCTGATTATTAGGCTTTAAGATTTCATCGTCCGGGATCAATTCCATATGATTTAGTTTAAGGTATTCCTGCATAAAATTAACATATGGCTTTCTCATATCACGAACCAATCTTCTCTGTAAATTTTGATATCTTCGTTGGGCTTGCGTAAAGGTCTCCCCAATTCCGGGAGGATCATCCTTGAACGGTAATTGGACGACTATCTTATTCTTGATTTCCGATTCATCTAGTTTGGTAGTTGCATTAAAGAACTTAACACAATTTCGTTCTTCGGCCGTCAATGTTTTGGGTGATAGCACTTCTTCTGTTCGCCAAAATCTCTCGATAGCTACCTCTAATCGTTGAAGAGTTTCAGAATCAACATGAAAGCAGGTTTTACTGGTGTTAGAAAGAGGTTGTTCAATGTCGGAGATAATTCCCCCAACTAACCATCCGAGTTTAGAATTCTGTACATAGGGATAATCTGGCTTAGGCTGAAATTTGCCGTCTAACAAAATTTTAAAAAAGGTTTCACATCCCAACAGCAACTCCACATCTGCAGCGATGTAATATTCTGGATCGGCTAACGGTCTATCGGCCTCGAATTTTAACAATGTTTTATCGAAGGATTCGTGTGGTAACCGGCTTCAACATTCAGGCAAAACGATGGATTGATTGAAGATCGTAGTTTAATCCCGGATTTACCCCTGCAGATACATGATCGCAATTGATTAATTGAACTAATTGTAATATCCGACTTGGAACACGGAATTTTTAATCGGCTCGACATTTTGTCCAATTTCCATATTTATCCTGTATGACCAATTTTGCGGTAGGTAGAATAGGGATATTACCTTTAATCGAACTGGTATCTTCTACTGGATCCTTAATTGGCACTGGTTTCGCTGGATATTGACTCATCGGTACTGCTAACAACGCGGTAGCTGATTCGTTATTATTACTGGAAGTTGGCTGAACGGTATTTTGATTAACGTTCACATACGTTTCGGTGATCCATTATTATTCTTTGAACCCTCGGTTACTTGTGGAGTATGGATGTAATGCAGCAAAGTATTATGCCGTTTGGAACATTTTTGGCAAAGCCTTCTGCTTTTACAGCTCGTAACTGGGTGTCGATCAGTAAGGCAGTTAAAACAACGGTTAGATTTGGATATGAATTCGCGGCGCGCACCAATGTCCTATGTGCTTCATTTTCGCAGAGCGGACAGGGCGGTAACGGTATAGTGGTATAATATGAATTCATTGGTGTTGGTGATTTGGGTGTAGTAAATCGTTTGGTTGTAGGCTCAGCTAGTGAATTCATTCTGTTAGATAGGAATTCTAAGAATTCATCAATCGTTGGATAATCGGTTTCAGCTGATTCGTATTTCCATAGCTGTCTTGTATCATCGTCCAATTTTTCGGCTGCCAAGAGGATTAACCACGGATCGCGATGAGTTGCTGGATCTCCGAGGGCCTTTAGACCCCGAATAGTCTCATCTAAGGTATCGTGAAGCTTAGTGGTATTTACGGCTAACGGTTTACTAAACTTTGGCGACAAAAGAAATTCGCGAATGTAACTTTCCACTATAGTCCTCTTTCTATCGTATTTTTTGACTAATCGTTTTAAAGCTTCAAAGTAGCTCGCATCGTCTACCCGGAAATGGCAAACAGTTGTATATGCGGCTCCGCGTAATTGGCCTAGGAGATATTTAAACTTCTGGGCAGATGATAAGTTTGTATTCTCGTGGACCGTGGATAGGTAAATATCATAAAATGATTGCCATTGTTTCAGATTGCCGTCGAAAGTTGGGAGATTCAGCCTAGGTAATTTGAAACCGGATCGAAAATTAATCTGGGTGGTATTCAAAGATGCATCTGCATCATCGCGAGGAATCGGTATTGCGGACTTAGTCGAAAGTTGTCGTATAAGCACTTGTATTTTTGCAACGATTGAGTAATACGCTTCGTCGAAAATATCCATATCCGAATTCGAATCTGCATCTAAGTTAAATATTTGATCCTCGACTGAAACAAATTGATTGTACATTTCATTCACTTTAGATAAACGAATCGACAGTTCGTCATAAGTAGCATTTTCGCTTTTCGTATTCACAAAATTGGAAATTTTCGTTAACTGACCCTTGATCACTCCTTTACGCTTAACTAATGCTTCCATATTAACACAAGGTACAAATATAATTAAATTGGTCGATAACTTAACGAGAATATAAATTTTATAAGCACGGCGCGAGCACACGGACAATGTCAAAGAATCACTCGAAATATAATTATAAAATTCGAATAAATAACTTGACTATAAATTGAGCTTAGGGTTCGGTTTACTCAAATAGTATGGGAACGGCTCACCTGGTTTTAATCCTGTACTAGACTCTCAACTGGTTATCAATAAAATACCATGCGGTGAATGTATTTAATTGACTGCCAACCGGAACTATTAATATACCATGCGGTCAATGGCGGCTAGTATATGGTCGCGCGGTGAACCACGCGGTTAATGGTGGCTGGACTCTCGCCTTTTATCGCTTTACTAATCCTGCGGTATAATGCAAACCAGTAAAAATACCATGCGATGAATAGCGGTTGGTATCTAGACTGGCTATCACTTTATTAATGCAGCTTTATGCTCTTCGGTCAGTAATGGCGTGGATGATGGTTTAGAATTGCGATCGCTTCGTCCTTGCTTTACACTTTTGATGCGCTTGGTATCGTATCCGGCTCGAAGGATCAACAAATATTTAAATAATAATCCGAAATGATTAAGCTTTAGTTTTAAAGCTAACAAATTATAATTTATTTTAATTTAAATGCGATACAATTCTAAAATTGTGTATCTTTTAATTTTAATGTTAACACAATGAAAGTTGGAATAATAAAAAAAGTGAAAAATATTACTTGTCATAAAGACGAATCCGAAAATTGTCCTATAGTGAAAGAGTTTTTAGTGGTAAAGTCTCCACCAAGCTTTTAAATGGTTCTATTAATTAGATACACGATCACACAATTCTTTTATATAGGAACAATTGTATTTATGTTACAGCAAAACTTATTTTTTATTTTAAATATAGGAATAACAATTATTATGTTTTAAGTTTATTTTAAATATATTTTTTATTTTATTTTTCTGACATATTTCTTTTTAGAAAAAATCTCAAAACTAAACTGACTTTTATGTTTTCATAGCTAGCTACCAAAACCAAAAACTACAATATTTTTTGGATACCCAACTAACCATTTACGGTGCTTGACAATTTTAGAAAATTTATTTATAATTTATTACCTGATTTGGTTGGGCAAGGTGTGAAAGACGCCACAATACTCCCCTCCCAGAGAGATCGCAGATCTGTCGCTTCAATCTCTATATCTGGTTGGAGTCCTGGATTCACGACCCGAACTTGTAATCAAAACAGGCCTCGACGAGAGATCAAAACGAACCTGTTTGCGAACTTTCGATTCCACGGTAGATGATTTAGGTCCGTCAGCCGAAATAATAGGTTCTGGTCGGTCAGTCGATACAAGTAATCCAGTTTGCGAAGTTGGTGCGTCCGAGTAACATGGTTTGAGTCGGTCAATGGAAATTTTGGCGTGTCGTCCGTTTAGATCCAAAGTGTAAAATTTGTCTGTACGGTCGATAACCAAATACGGTCCCGTATACGGTGGTTGCAGTGATTTGCGTACTGCGTCAGTTCGTAGGAAAACGTGCGAGCAGGTCAGCAAATCTTTACTAATAAAAATTTTGTCCGTAGTATGTCGAGAAGCCGGTACAGGTCGAATTTCGTCAAAGTGTCGTCTTAAATTAATAATGAAGTCTGATTGTGAAATTTGTTCGTTCGTCGCATCTAAAAATGTTCCAGGAACTCGCGTTGTACATCCGTAAACCAGTTCAGCCGGAGTAGCTTTTAGTTCGTCACTGTAAGTCGTTCGTAGTCCAAGTAAGATTGCAGGAAGAACACTAGTCCAATCAGCACGATTATAACACATAATGGCAGATTTGATGACTCGATGCCATCTCTCGATCATGCCATTACATTTGGGATTGTAGCTAGTTGTTCTCCTGCGCTCAAAACCAAGTAAGTTAGCCAGTTCGTGAAAAAGTTGTGATTCGAATTGCATGCCTTGGTCCGTGACAATGGACTCTGGCACACCAAAGCGAGCTATCCACTGTGAGTTGACAGCGAAAGCGACGGTTGCAGCGGTTATATCCGGAACTGGAACCGCCTCAGACCAGCGAGTGTATCTATCAATCAATGTTACGCAATACCGCTGATTATCAGAAACTGGCAAAGGACCGATGATGTCGAGATGAATAATCGAAAAGCGTTGAGAAGTTAATTTATAGTTACCAATCGGAGATTTTGTATGTCTTGAGATTTTAGCCTTTTGGCAAGCTACACAATTTTGGGCCATCTTCTGAACGTCTTTTTTAATTGATGACCAGATTACATTCTGAGTCAAAAGTTTTACGGAAGCTTTGACGCCAGGATGAGAAAGATTATGAAAAGCCTCGAAAACTTGTTTTCGGAAATTAAAGGGAATGAATGGCCTAGGTGTAGTAGTAGAAATATCGCAATAAATTAATTTTTTTGAATTGAAAGAAACAAGAAATTTCTCAAATTTGAGAACAGAGTTACTCCTTAAAATTTCTTGAAGTTCCTCGTCATTGGTCTGAGCATCTGCGATGATAGCATAATCAATACTTTCGGGAATAGAAATTTGATTAATGCGTGAAAGAGTATCTGCAACAACGTTATCCAGTCCAGAGATATGGTGGATATCGGTTGTGAATTGACCGATGAAATCTAGGTGTCGAAATTGACGAGGAGATGCTTTTTCCGGATTCTGATTAAAAGCGTAGACAAGTGGCTTATGATCGGTATAAAGCGTAAAAGTACGACCTTCGAGAAGATATCGAAAGTGTTTTATTCCCGAATATGCCGCGAGAAGTTCACGATCATAAGCACTGTATCTTTTTTGCGTTTCATTGAGCCGTACTGAAAAGAAACCGAGTGGTTGCCAAGAATTAGATACAAACTGCTGAACTACCGCTCCGAGAGCAGTATCGGAAGCGTCAACCATGATGGCCAGAGGTGCTGATGATGATGGATGAATAAGTAAAGTCGCGTTCGTAAGTTTAATTTTGCAGTTATCGAACGCTTCGATAGCCGCCGTTGACCATTGAATTGGAACTCGACTGTTTTTAGTATAGCCTTTTAGGTAATCGTTCAACAATTCCTGGTCAGCAGCGGCACCTGGAATGAAGCGTCGATAAAAGTTAATCATACCTAAAAAGCGTTTCAATTGTTTTACAGTCTGTGGTCGTTCGAAATTTTTGATGACTTGAACCCGTTCATGCGACGGTAATATACCTTGTCCAGTTACCAAATGGCCTAAAAAGATAATTTCAGTTTTAGCGAAAACGCATTTGTCCACATTAACCACCAGTCCATGTTCTTCTAATTTAGAAAAAATGATTTTAATATGTCCTAGATGTTCGTCATAATTTCGAGAGGCAATGAGCACATCGTCCAAATATACAAAGCAGAAGTCAAGTCCGCGTAGTACTGAATGCATAAGACGTTGGAACGATTGTGCTGCATTCCTAAGGCCGAAAGTCATTCTACAAAATTCAAATAGTCCGAAAGGTGTCGAAATTGCTGTCTTTGGAATGTCCGTCGGTTCAATAGGAATTTGGTGGTAAGCCTGGACAAGGTCTATTGTTGTGAATATAGTGCAGCCCTCGAGTCGTTGTGTAAAATCTTGGATATGTGGAATCGGATACCTGTCCGGAATCGTGACTTTATTCAGTGCCCGAAAGTCTCCACAAGGTCTCCAAGACCCATTCTTTTTAGGTACTAAATGTAACGGACTGGACCAAGGGCTGCTACTAGGTCGGCAAATCCCGAGTTTCATCATATTTTCGAATTCTGTCTTCGCGATGATGAATTTGTCCGGTGCTAGTCGTCGTGGTTTGCATGCAACCGGTAGTCCGTTCGTCTCAATTTTGTGAGTCACACTATGTTTGGTATCGTCGATATTAATATTTCCGTGAATTACCGTACTGAATTTTGATATTACCTTAAAAACTCTTGGGTCCATTGCTGACTTGTCGATCCTAGATAATGTAGAACCATTGTAGGTAGAAGGTTTACCTTTCGAATACAGGGAGGTTAACGGGTCAATGAGCCTCTGTCCCTGTATATCCACCAGTAAACCAGTTTTATTTAAAAAATCTGCGCCGATTATAGGCATCGACACGTCAGCAACAATAAACTCCCAGGAGAATTCGCGGCGCAGTCCAATGTCTATTTTTAAAATTTTTGTCCCGTACGCGTTTACCAAAGAACCGTTAGCCGCAAACAACCTAAATGATGGGTCAACCTTTGGGTTCCTGACAAAACGAGCGGGTAAGACTGAGACGTCTGCACCTGTATCAATTAGGAAATGCGTTTGATTAAATAGTTCAAAAATTAAAAGGCGGCTGGTTTTTGTTACGTCATTACACCCCGCCAATTGTAAATGACCACTTAGTTTTTTGTAACATTGTTACCGGAAGTATTATTTGATACATATCTGCAAAGTGGCTTACATTTGTAAGCCTTAGTTCCGAAATAATAATGATAAAAACAGATAAAATTATTTTCGATCGAAGGTTCACCATAATTTGGATCATACTTTGTTCCAAAATTTGGTGAATTTTGTCGCGATCTATTGAATTTAGAATTTGACCGTGAACGCCTGCGACTTCCTGAATTTGATTTTGAACGAGATCTAAAATTTTGATTAATAATTTCCGATACTTCCGATAACAATGTTGTTTTAAAATTCGAAAGTTGTTGATCTAAAGACGATAAAGAATTTGGAAAACCCGCACAAGGTGCAGATGTCTCTAGACTATTTACTTGAGACTGTGTCATAGTCTCGAAGACGTTGTCAGCCCGTTCTGCCAGGACTGGCAGAGAGACATCATTTTCAAACGGTGTGAATACCATTTGAACGGACTGGGGCAACCTCTTCATCCAGAATTGGCGAAGCGTTGCTTCATTAAAGTTGTTCCCAGCGTTCAATTTCATGGCGCTCAACAACTGTGATGGCTTTCTGTCTCCAAGTGCTAAGCCATGCATCAGGTTGTTCAGTTTCGCCTTTTCCGATTCGCCGAGAACCCGGATCACTTCAGCCTTAAATACCGTATAAGGTTCATTACCTTTTGGGCTGGTGATCAGACATGCGAAAGTGTCGTGGAGTCGTGAATCCAAAGCTGCAACCGCATGAGCATACCGCGTTGCCTCAGTTCTTATGTCCGCCACCGTGAACTGTTGCTCGAGTATTTCGAACCAAACCTCTGGGTTTTGTGAATGTAATGGTTGTGGAGGTTTGAATGCCACTCGAGCAACCGTTCCGGTGTAAGAAGGAAACGAAACGTGAGATTGAGATGTCCCTGGCAGAGGAATTGTACTATTCCGCCCTACCTGCGCGACGGCTTTAGCGACAGCATCGTTGATAAGACCGGTTAGCTACGAGGCTGTCAACGAAAATGTTGGTTCCTTAGAACCGCTGCCCGATGCTGCCACTTCATCAGTTGATTCCGCAGATAAAACGGCCTCCGGTGGATCGTTCACACCTTGGACAACGCGCCGAAAAAGAAACGAACACAAAAGAAAAAGGACCGAAAAAACAAAAAACACCGAAACAAAACACATTTTAAAAAGTTTTATGAATAAAAAAAAAACGAAATTTGAATTTAAAATAAAAATTTATTTAATCAAGCACCACAAATAATTAATTGGGTACTTACAGTTTTAATTATATTGTTCAAAATCCCTCGATGCAGAGACACGTTCAAATTGGAGTCACCTCGGTCTCTTGGTAGCAGTGATGGGGTTGAAACCTGGCTGCCGTAACCATATACCCAACCAAACTTTGTTGGTTGTTGAAAAATGTTGAAACCGTTGAAAATTATTGAAACTGTGTAAATTGCTGTAACTGTTGAAACAGATTTCCAGATGTGGTGAACGGCGACGTACTTGCAGCCGATGATTGTATAAGTGGCTATAGACTATGTGGCCACGATCACGTCGGATGGTTACCAGTTTTAGTGGTAAAGTCTCCACCAAGCTTTTAAATGGTTCTATTAATTAGATACACGATCACACAATTCTTTTATATAGGAACAATTCTATTTATGTTACAGCAAAACTTATTTTTTATTTTAAATATAGGAATAACAATTATTATGTTTTAAGTTTATTTTAAATATATTTTTTATTTTATTTTTCTGACATATTTCTTTTTAGAAAAAATCTCAAAACTAAACTGACTTTTATTTTTTCATAGCTAGCTACCAAAACCAAAAACAACAATATTTTTTGGATACCCAACTAACCATGTACGGTGCTTGACAATTTTAGAAAATTTATTTATAATTTATTACCTGATTTGGTTGGGCAAGGTGTGAAAGACGCCACAAGTTCAAACGCAGGTGTCGCATCGATCGTAAATTTCGGTATTCAATCTTGCATTGAACTGAAAATAAGCATAAGGATTCGTCCACTATTTGTCACTTGGATGACATTTCGGATTGGTTTTTATACAAATAAATTAAGATAAGTAAACAAATTTAAATTATACAAACTAATCAATTAATTCTTAATCAATTATTTTAGGGGAACTAAATTGTTAAATATATGATGATAAAGGGTAAGTATAAAACAAATTATTGATTGGTTAAATGTGTTTCAGGGTGAGACGTTAGGTAAGTATTTTTATGCCGGTTGGTTTCCTTCCAGATGATGCTCTCTTTAGGTGATGATTTATGTTTTGGATTGAACAGATGTAATCCTTGACAAATGCCTCCCGAACATCAATATGTTTGGTACGCGACGACAATTTCTCCTCCTTAATGAATTTCAAACAACTTTGATTGTCTTCAAAAATTGTCGTCGGTTTCCTGATGCGCTGATCGAAATCGTTGAGTGAACGACGAATCCAATTCACCTCTTGACATGTTTCAAACAACGCAATAAATTCTGCATCCGTTGATGATAATGCAATGCAATGCTGTCTTCGACTGCACCAACTGAGAATACAGTTACAATACTTGAATATGTAACCAGATTGTGACTTTCGACTTGCGCGATCATCAGCCCGACTTGCATCTTCATATTCGATTAACTGATCCGAACCATCACTCTTCCCAAGTGACAATCGCAAACCGGCAGTACTCTTGAGATACGATAATACTCGTTTCAATTCGTTCCAACCCTCCTGGTTTGGACTGGATATCTTTTGTGCGAGAATTGAAACCGCTGCCGATATGTCAGGTCTCGTGTTGACTGATATGTACAGTAAGCAACCAAGCAACTTTTGATATTTGCCGTTGCCCAACAACATATCCGTATCTCCTCCTTTACCATATCCAACTGATAATGGAACTGAGGACTCTTTTGCATCGGACATTTGGAAATCCTTTAGTACTTTTCCAATGTAAGCAGTCTGATTCAACGTGTATTGGCCATTTGCTTCCTTCATGATTTGAAGACTCAAGAAATCCTTAATCTCTCTCTTCTTAATCTTGAGTTTTGAGCTTAAAAATGTTTCGCACTTGGAGATTATCTCGTTGTTTTCACCAGCAATGACCACATCGTCAACGTAGATTAATACGTAGCATATTTTTCCATCATGTTTGTAGGTGTACAAGCATGGATCATTCTTGCTTTGAACAAAACCGAAATCGATGAGAATTTGATGAATTGTTTGGTTCCAATTGCGCGCAGATTGCTTTAGACCTTATAAACTCCTTTTTAGTAGACACACTAAATCTTCGCCGCCTTCAACTTTGAATCCTGGAATTCACCACGTTCATTTCTTCAATAAGTCTCTTTGGTGGAATTTCTTGCTAGCGCGTTGTGATCGTCGAACAGCTTACTCTCCATCTTCATTCTGAACATGATCCTGTATTGGATTCTCTTCCTGAATTTCCAAATCGACTATAATTCCTTTTGTACTGGATCGTTTTCTGCATCTTCAAAGTTGTTCAACCCTGAATTGCCAATAATTTGTTCATCTTGGTAATTTTTGCTGCACTTGATAGGTAACAAATGGCCCCTTCAACGAACTGAACATCTCGACTAACTGTGACTCGATAGGTTTCCGGAATATAACAACGATATGCCTTTGACTCGTAACGGTTATGATTACGAATCAAAGGCATATCGTTGTTATATTCCGGAAACCTATCGAGTCACAGTTAGTTGAGATGTTCAGTTTGTTGAACCAGCACTGCTTTCACACCGTTTGAATCGCCTTGTTTGCTTTGGTACATGCACATAATATTCTGATCCGAATGTACTGAAGTATTGCACAATCGGGCTTTTCTGGAACCAGCCTTCGTATGGCGTTTTTTCTTTACCCTTTGTTGGCAAACGATTCTGAACATAATTATTCAGCATTACAGACTCGCCCAAAACTTTTTCTCTAGACCTGCATCAATTAGCATACAGTGAGCCATTTCTACCAACGTTCTGTTTTTGCGTTCCGCTGTTCCGTATTGTTGAGGTGTGTACGCAGTAGTTCTCTGGATTTGAATTCCGCTGGACTTTAGATAATTCACGAATTCATTACTGAGCTACTCTCCTCCTCGATCTGTACGGATGCACTTATGTTTCTTTCCGAATTGAACTTTTACCATCGCAATATATTTCTTGAATTTGCTGTAAACTGATGATTTATTTGAGATTAGGTAGCTGACTTTACATTTTCAGTAATCGTCTATATGAATGTCACAATACAACGATTACCTGATGGTCTGGTCGTTTGCATCGGACCACAAACATCCGAATAAAAAAGATCCTTGACTGCAACGGCTTTAATACTCGACTTGACCGGAAATTTGATTCGATTAATTTTTCCTTCAAGACACATTCTGCACTTGCAGTTGATTTCGCAATCCGCTGTACACTCACTGAAGTTGATGCCTTTAACCAAATTTCGATCTGTAAAAGGAACACTACGACCCCCTCTCGGCGTGCAATACTCATGGGCCGACCCATCTTCCATGTCCAGTACTATAGGCTGGCATGGAGCTGTGCAATGCGCAGATGGTAATTTAAATCGGTCCTATAGCCGTACGTCTTCGATTTGTCAGGAATTGCGTAAAGTAAGACGGGGAAAATCAACCGCGAAAGAGCAGGGAGTGCTTCGGCTCCAGAAAAGATTGCATAGATTAAAAAAAAAAAAAACAATTTCGTTTCGCGAATGATTTCACAACTTCGATGTCTCTATGGCCTAGAACCTTATGCCAATAATGTATGCATTGGATTCCTTTTCGACCGAGTAAACTTTGTAAGGTTCTTTTAGTTTGTAAAGTTTTCCGCTGATTTCGCCAACTGCAATTTGTCAACTGTTTTCCCTTATTTCACACTTGTGGCCCTTGAAGTTTACTTGAAAACCTTTTTCCGTTAGCTTTTTGACTGAAAGCAAATTTCCCTTGATATCTTGCATTAGCAACATGTCTGTGATACTTACTGGAACACTTTGATTTTCCTCGTTCAGAAAATCGACCTTAATTGTGCCTTTACCCGCAGCTGTTAATTGTTGACCACTTGCAACGCTTACTTTATCAATACAATTCATGTCGATATTGACGAAAATATCCTTAGAACTGGCAATGTGATACGTGGCACCTAATTCGCACACACGTCACAAACAGTTTTTCTGTTTCATCTTTCGCTAGATTCGCCTTCTGATCACTTCCTTCCTTTTTGTTGAGCCAGGCTTTGTATTTTCGACAATCATTTTTGATGTGACCGCTTCTTTTGCAAAAATAGCACGCAGCTTTTTATTTTCACCTTTTTGACCTTTCGTTGCTCTTGATGAGTCAACCTTTAATGCAGTGTCATCCGTTGCTCCGCCTCGATCCATTCTACTTTTGAATTCAGCGACAACCTTTGATTTAACCAACGTGAGTGTCAAATCACCCTCGTCTTTACCCTCGAGCTCCGTTACCAAATCGTCGTAGCTTGGTGGCAAAGAAGCCAGCCACGTAGCACTCATAAAAAATTTCGGACCAAAATCTCGGGTCATCTCGTTTCCGAACCGAGAATCAAGAATCTCGCACCAAACCCGTAACAAATTCCACCACGATCGTTCCTCCTCGATCGTAAATTTATCTTGCCAACAAAATCATAACTTAATACCTACTAATATATCTCGTAGATCACGGTCCATCAAGTATTTTAAAGGAAAGAAGGAAATGCATAGCAAAATCGCAGAATCCATATTGTCCGATCATTCTTAAGAAGAGAGCAACGATAATCGGCCGTATGCTATCGTTAGGGTAGAGGGGACCGAGATCCGAGGATTGCTTCATGGTGGTGCATTCATTACGGCATTAGGTAAGGGTTCTTTGGATTTTATTAATTGTCATAAACTTACATTGTATCCCATAACTTCATTTGTTAAAACTGCTTGTGGTTCGTCCCAACGTATTCTTGGGTATGCCCTTTTCACGGTAACCTTCCGTGGAATTACTTATGACATGAACATTTTTATAGTACCATCGCTCCAGCAGGAATTGTACATAGGTTATGATTTTTGGAAAATTTTTGGGTTAGCGCCACAAGTGGTCGCAGATTTGACTGTCGAACCCGGCAAAATGAATTAACGTTACACCATTCTCTAACCAGTAATCAGCGTCAAAAACTCCCGACCATAATCGACGTTTTAGCAAGCTTAAAAAAAACCGGTTTACGCCGAACCCAGCTTATAAACCAAATTATTGACGTGGAGAAGCCGTCCAATAAAACAACGGTTTTACGCAGTATCACCCGCCGTACAAAAATTAATCTACGAAGAGCTTGACCGTATGATATCACTTGATGTGATCGAAGAAAGCCACAGTGCGTGGAGTTCCCCGATGGCGGTGGGTAAAAAGGCTAATGGTCGCATCCGATTGTACCTGGACGCCAGGCGATTGAACGCAGTAGCTAAAAAAGATGCGTATCCGCTGCTGCTATCTCGAGCTCGGATTTCGCATTGGATCCAATTAGATCCAAGTTCGAGAGATGAAACGGCGTTTTCCATCTCGGGCGCCGACTTTATCAATTTAAGGTAATGCCATTTGGGTTCTGCAATGCGCCTCAAACTTTGTCGACATTGATGAATAAAGTGATCCTTCAACTGCATGACCGAGTATTTGTGTATCTCGATGATCTTTTAATAACTACATCAACTATTAATGAGTACTTCGAATTTCTCACCGAAGTAACGAAGTGATTAGAGCAAGCTGAACTCACAATAAATGTTGAGAAAAGTGAATTCTTGCTTAGAGAAATCGAGTACTTAGGTCATGTTGTTGGTGAGGGGGGATTAGGGCCTAATCCCGACAAAGTGCGAGCTATGGCAGAGTTACCAGTCCCCAAAACGATTAGACAACTGAGAAGATATCTGGGCGTTACGGGGTGGTATCGCCGTTTCATTCGTGACTATTCGACGATTTTGGGTCAGCTGTCAAATCTTCTAAGAATAGAGAAAAAGTTCGCGTGGACGTAAGAACCACAAAACGCTTTTGAAGCCTTAAATGCCGCTCTAACTAGCACACCGGTATTGGCAACTCCCGATTTTACAAACAATGTGATGCTAGTTCGACAGTTGTAGAAGCTGTGTTGTTCCAACAAAGTACAGCAGGTGACGACAGACCTATAGCTTATATGTCACATACACTTTCACCTGCCCAAAGAAACTACAGTGTGACCAACCGGGTGTGCTTGGCGGCGTTCATGGCGATTCACAAGTTTCGGGCCTATATTGAAGGATTATCCTTCACGGTAATTACGGACCACTCCAGTCTCACGTGGCTTATGTCAACTGAGGATCTTACTGGGCGCTTAGCGCGTTGGAGCTTGAAGCTCCAGTGCTATAATTTTGTTATTGAATACCGGAAAGGCTCACAAAACTGTGTTCCGGACGTATTATCTAGGGTTCATATGGACGAATTTTCTATGACTGATTAACCACTTAACATCGACCTTGATAATCCGGCGTTTAAATCGGAAAAATATTCAGCTCTCACGCTTTAGAAAATAATCCGCAGAAGAACAATACTAAAACTGTTGATGGCAAAGTTTATATAAACTTGAGACCTATTTTTCTAACTGAACCCGAAAATGACATGTATTCGACCTAACCCCCCCCCCCCCCGCCCCCTAACTACTTTGCCTATTACTTCTAGGCTCTGGAAGAGCATATATTTGGAATTTTTGGGACCTTACTCCCGAACTCGAAATGGAAATACCGCAATGTTGATTATCGTTGATCATCTGTCCAAATTTGTTTGACAAAAGCGGTACGGCAAGCAACTGCAGAAGAGGTGACAAAATTTCTGGAAGCCTATGTTTTTCTGATGTTCGGGGTCCCTGAGGTAATTGTAACCGACAACAATGAAGACAAATTAACTCTATAGACTTTTGGGTAATTTGTGTTAAAAATATGGTGTTCGACATGTATTCACGGCTAAGTATCTCCATACCGCTCTGAGATTATATATTCAATCCGATCAAAAGGTATGGAACGTACATTTGGCTGCCGTCACTCATGCTATACGAAACTCTGTGCATGATTCAATTGGGTTTTCACCCCATTTTATTGTGTTTGGTCAACATGCCATCCAACCTATAAAATCCTGGAAGACACCCAAGATCTTACCGGCAAAGAACTTCAAATCACGGAAAAACCGGAATTGTTACGAGTACCCCAAGTGTGTGTGGGTCAGACGGTATACGTAAGGAATTTCTCTCAGAGTAAAGCAGGTGATAATTTTGCGGCAAAACTTGTTCCTAAATTCCTGAAAGCAACCGTATCCAATTTGATAGGAAATGTATCTTGTGAACTTACTGATGCTGACGGTCAGTCAATGGACGTTCACCACCTAACAGATATCAAACGGTGACACGCATGTAATTTTGTTACCCTGGATTATTCAATTTATAATTTTGCAAGTAATTAACTTATTTTTCCTTCTCGTGGATAATGTAACACACAATGTTTTTCCTGGACCGGCTAAGACTCATCTCAGGGGCAAGTCGTCCCCACGATTTGTAACGATTTTTTTTTCGCTACAAGTCGCCTATAGTTTATCCAGCACTGACTCTTAACGTGGGTTGTTGTCATATATAAAGGTTAACTTGGTACGACGCGAGGAGTTGAGTTTGGAGTTTTGACCAAATATATTATTGTTGATTATTAAAATTTAAAATTTTTAAATGTGAAAGTGTTGAATTAAAGTTAATATTGTATTTGATAATTCAAAATATAAATAAGTTATTCTTATACACATAATTAAAACCTTGAACTATAATAAAAAAATAAAAAATTATTAATTTCAACATTTAATTAAATTAATTGCCTAGTATTTGTTTCTCTCTATCCTAATATTGTTTTCTAACTCGTGTTATTCATAAATTTTATCTTTTTTGTCCCTTCTGGTTTAACAAGACCCCTTATGCTTCGGGAAACTCACTCCCATTACCCTGAGCTCTAGCTGGAGCAGAGATGACCGCCTCGAAGCCCCTAAGTGGATAACAAATTTTGTTAACAACCCGGTAGTAACTATCGGTGGCGTTACAGAACCCCGTTCATTGTCTCGTCCTGAGGCTCCACCAAGCTACAGTCATCGTGAAAGTGAGCAAATTGAAACCATAGGATTTCAACGAATTATTGGACTCAACAAAAGGGAACATATTAGCAACAATTCCTTTAAAAAACCAACAATGATGCGGCCATCCTCGAAAAAACTCTGAGAATACAACCAACATCAGAAAGCTTGATGATGTGTCAGAAAAACTATTAAACAAGCCTACAGACTACAGTGCATCTCGCTAAATAACAACTTGCTCAGTTTTTAAGAAGATGCTTTCCACTTTGTGGAAAGGTCCAAAATAATAGCAGCAAACAATTTATGCAGTATTTGTTTGATTCCAAGCCAGTGGTGGAAGCTTTTATCTTACCAAACTTTACTGAGCAACTACCAACAACTCCAATAAGGGTTTTGAACAAAACACCATGGCAAGAGCTGACACTTTCTGATCCAAAATTCCTGGCCCAATAAAATCATATTTAGGAACAGAGGTATACGACAACTTCTTGTTGGACTACGAACGGAATCAGTTTCAACGATATTCAGCTTATCGGACCAACAATACAACAAGATTTATTTTATATTATAACAAGATGGAGGAAATACAAATTCGCAGACGTAACCATCGCAGACATTGAGAAAATGTACAGTTAAATCATGGTAACGAAAACACAGCAGAATTTACAAAAGATACTACTATAGAGAGCTGACCCCTAGGAGCAAATTACAGAGTAAAAGTTACGAACGGTAACGTATGGTACATCGGCTGCTCAATATTTAGCGACAAGAACTCTTAAACAACATGCCATGGACGAGCAGAAAAATTATCCAATTGTTGCTGAAATTCAGTTGAAGGATTTCTATGTTGATGATGTTCGCTCCAGTGCAGCAACCATAGAATACGCAGTGAAATGTCAACAACGATTACGAAAATGCTTAATAATAAAGTGTTTTAGCTGAGAAAATGGGCATCGAACAACAGAGTCATCCGAGATACTCCATTGTATTCCGGAAAAACAAAGTGAGCCAAAAACCATCATCATAAATAAGGACCAATAATCTATAAAAACTTTAGGAATCCTTTGGAATCCCCAAGATGGTTTCCCCCAACAATTATTCTTGAAAAATGAGAAAAGAAAAGTTGAATTCAATTAAAACTGCGTTCAGTGAGCTGCAAATCATTAGGATTCCACAATGTGCTCATACCAAGGACAAATGCAAAAATTTTGTGATGTTTAGGTTTTGTGATGCATCAGAATTAGCTTACACAGCAGTGGTTTACTGTAAGGTGACAGAAGCAGAATAATCAAAAATTGCACGATGTCCGGGATAACTACGCAATACTGTTAGCGAAACTACTGAGACCAGTTTCAGAGGCCAAGTAAATCCCCAACGTTAAACTGCAAGGTTGGACGACTCCACATTGTTCTGGCCTGGCTGCAAGGACACCCTAGTAAATGGAAAATCTTTGTAGCAAATAGAACATCGCAGATTCATGCTATCCTCAGCCATGCACAATGAAAACTTGTAAAATCAAAGGAAAATCTCGCGGATTGTTTAACTCGTGGGATAGATCCTGATAAGCTGGGTAATAAATAAATTAGGGTGGTCAGGCCCAGATAGACTTAGGAATAGTAGCGGGCCATCACCGTATAACATAATAACGGAGACCGAGGTAGAAAAAAACGGCAAGATACTCTCTGCAGCATAAGCACAACAGCAACAGAATCGAAAATATTTTCAAAGGTTTTCATCTCTCACAACAAAAATTTGAGTACTCGCATATATTTGGCGTTTCTATTGGAATAACCACCATAAAAATGAAAAACGAATGAGGGCTATAACAGTTAAAAGTTAGAAGCAGCTAAAAGATTGTAGAGGTGGCACAATTTCATTTAAAGACGATATCAGAAAATTAAAGGAAAAGGTGTCAGTGAGCTCGACGAATAAGAATCTTTCACACATCTGATCATCATACCACCTGAGTGGCATCTTGTAGGTTTGAACTTAACGCTCGCATTTATAGCGAATCAATTTTGAATTCTTCTAGAAGAATGAGCTACAACGACATACGATGTTAATACTCGATGAATTTTTCGACCGTTAGTAAAGTCATGAAGTAATAATTTATAAGCATAGCTCACCTCCAACTTTAAAAGATACACATTGAGACGACTAATATCTTTCTTTGCATGAACCAACAGACAGCAATGAATTTCCTTAACATGAATCTCGAGTATACCACTAAAATATTTACAGAGGACGTCAGGTGTTAACAGATAGGTGCTCTATTGAAAAAAATATTGGCCAGCTTACAGAGTTATTCCGCGAATGTAGCCTATATGGCCAGTTAGCTAAGGAATTGATCCATCGAACGACTTTACCTACATGTGGATGCGATGATCAGAAAGGTTTTGTTGATGTGCGTGAATAAACAAAATTTCGAAAAATTGGGTGCTCCATTGAAAAAAATATTGGCCAGCTTACAGAGTTATTCCGCGGATGTAGCCTATATGGCCAATTAGCTACGGAATTGATCCACCGAACGACTCTACCGACGTGTGGATGCGATGACCAGAAAGGTTTTGTTGATGTGCGTGAATAAACAAAATTTCAAAAAATTGGGTGCTCCATTGAAAAAAATATTGACCAGTTGACAGAGTTATTCCGCAGATGTAGCCTATATGGCCAGTTAGCTAAGGAACTGATCCGTCGAACGACCCTACCAACATGTGGATGCGATGACCAGAAAGGTGTTGTTGATGTGTGTGAATAAAGAAAATTTCGAAAAGTTGGATGATCCATTGCAAAAAATATTGACCAGTTGACAGAGTTATTCTGCTGATGTAGCCTATATGGCCAATTAGCTAAGGAATTGGTCCATCGAACGACTCTACCAACATGTGGATGCGATGGCCGGAAAGATTTTGTTGATGTGAGTGAATAAACAAAATTTAGAAAAATTGGATGATCCATTGAAAAATATATTGACCAGTTGACAGAATTATTCCGCGGATGTAGCCTATATGGCCAGTTAGCTAAGGAATTGATCCATCGAACGTCTTTACCAACATGTGGATGCGATGATCAGAAAGGTTTTGTTGATGTGAGTGAATAAACAAAATTTCGAAAAATTGGGTGCTCCATTGAAAAAAATATTGGCCAGCTTACAGAGTTATTTCGCGTATGTGGCCTATATGGCCTGTTAGCTAAGGAGTTGATCCATCGAACGACCCTACCAACATGTGGATGCGATGGCCGGAAATATTTTGTTGATGTGTGTGAATAAACAAAATTTCGAAAAATTGGGTGCTCCATTGAAAAATATATTGACCAGTTGACAGAGTTATTTCGCGGGTGTAGCCTATATGGCCAGTTAGCTAAGGAACTGATTCGTCGAACGATTCTACCAACATGTGGATGCGATGACCAGAAAGGTTTTGTTGATGTGAGTGAATAAACAAAATTTCGAAAAATTGGGTGATCCATTGAAAAAAATATTGACCAATTGACAGAGTTATTCCGCGGATTTAGCCTAATGGCCAGTTAGCTAATGAATTAATCCATCGAACGGTTCTACCAACATGAGGATGCGATGATCAGAAAGGTTTTGTTGATGTGTGTGAATAAACATCCTTTCGAAAAATTGGGTGCTCCATTGAAAAATATATTGACCAGTTGACAGAGTTATTCCACGGATGTAGCCCAGTTGGGCCCCCATATGGCCAGTTAGCTAAGGAATTGCTCCATCGAACAACACTTTCAGTAGAAAGTGGATGTGGCCTATATGGCCAGTTATCGTAGAAATTGCCCCATCGAACGACACTTACAACATACGTTTGAAATTTTAATGGACATTCCCGTAGAAGAGCGACATATGCTATCGAGCATATAAATTTAAAATACTTTTTGAGTTTTGACTCCCACCCTCCCCAATTATTTCAAGATTCATTCTAATAACTATTTAAAGCTTTTATGTTATAGGAGTCAGTATTTTCTCCCAAAACTTTTATACCAGTCAAATTTAGTAATTACGGTCGCATAAAAACCGTTATTTCTCATTTAACTGCCAATTATGATTACTTTTGATTGCGATTATGACTAAAATTAACTAATTCTGAAATTTTATGCAAACTACCAACAATCACTCCAACACCATCATCTCGTTAATAATTGTTCTATTCAGTTGCGTAAAGAAACAAACATAAAAACCAGAGCCAGGTGAAAAATAAAAATCTTGCTTATTTCTTAGATACACGCATACATATACATATACAAAATAGTTTAATAGTTAATTATTACGATTATAGTTAATTACCTTGCTACAGTAGTTTTTTATCGTTTTATTGTTATTTTACGCTGTGTATACCATCCTATGCGAAGATTTAGTGTGTGAGAGAGTCGAAGACCCCCATATACACTTTTTTTTACATTTAATCGCTGTTAATTTTAACTTTGGTACAACAACAACAACAAAAAACGTAAAAAACGAATTAATTACACCTTTAATTACATGAAATAAAATATAATTATTACCGTTTTATTTCATTTAATTAGCCTTAGCTATATGTACCGGACGAAACCACAAATGGGGTTGAAAAACATTTTTAAATCGTCGAAAATGTTTCACCCCGGTCAACAATATGCGTATAAAAATTTTAACCGTGCAGTGCTGTGTAATACAGTCAATAATTAATTAATTCTTTTCCATAGCTATACAGAAATTTTAACTGGTGTGTAATTAAAATATTTGGTAATTTTAAAAGTTTTATAATTATAACAATTAAAACTACTCGTATAACATAGTTTAGAGGAGGAAAACGTGTAATGAAATTTTATCACGCCAAAGGTAAATTTCTGTGTTATGTAGTGGTGCGGTAATTATGTAATGATTATTAATTATTAATTTAGTTGGATTTAATATGATCATAAAATTCGAAATGCGTGAAACAATCATAAGTTAATTCAAGTGTATTTTGGTTTAATTTCTGGTGACCGTATGCAGATGAGGGAACCACATCAATTTGAACGGCGATGAACGTAAAGTAGAAAGTCTACACACAAAACTGATTTGACACGAATAGTTAATGTTTTATGGACACTTTAAATCGATTAGGCCATTAAGTAGCCCAACCCTAGGGCTGCTTTGCACGCAACATCACGCAACAAATCTTCGGCCGGATTTTTAATCCTGAAGAAGACGTAGTGCGAAGAAATCTGAAATGAACGTTGAAATAAAAAATTTTCTTTTTCTTCATCAACAAGCAAATGTCCTTGTTGCAGATTTTCCTTGATGCGTACCTTTACATTGTTTACCTTGCTCGATCAAGACAATGCAACGTCGAGTTGCTCGTGTAAGAAGCCCGCCACCTCGAAGTCAAGAATAATTTGGAATTATCGGAAATTGTCTTCGCCGTTTAGGCAAAAAATTTTCCAGTCGGTTGGAAATTTATTTGCGGACGAAGTAGACGCCATCGTGGCGGAGATATTTTCAGCAGTAGTGAAATTTTTCTGAAAACTTTTCAATTTCATTTGAGTTCCTTTACACTTTTCCTTCTGCGAATCCAAATTTCACTGCATCATTATGATCATGCCGATGATTTTGCGGTTCATCAATAGCATCTGTCGCGGAGAGTCAATAGATTAACCTGTCGGACAAAAACTGAATCGATTAGATTTTTCGTCGCTTTCATGATCCAAGATATTAGAACTTAAGCATTGAATGCTCACCTATGCTGATTTTAAGATGTCATACGTTAGTGCGAGTTCCTTTTAGTACAACAGGAAGCATTTGTCGAAAGTACCCACATACAACGAATAGTTTTCCAGTGTTCATCACTTCAGCCACAATTCGTTCAATGCATCACATCCCGTATTTGGTAAACCTTGTGATTCCATTGATGATGATTCGTAAAGCCTTTCGGAAATTTTCTGCTTCTAGAGACTTCGAGCGACGACACTGATGTCACTGTAAACTGTTTGGGAATTTTTTAGCAGCGGTGCAGCAATTCCTGCCTTGGTAAAAGGAAGTGCAGTTTGTACTCGTTTGAACTCTCAAATGTAGAGCGAAAAGGAAAAGTTGGCGAGACTATGTGTCCAAAATGACACATAGAACCCAGAACTAAGGATGTATGGGATACATTTAATAGAGTGAGAGGATATAGAGCGCAAGGCAGAAATGCAGTGTTAGATGACAGAGAGAATGGAGGTGTCTTTTTACAAATGATTACTGACGTACGTAGCATTTTGAGCGATAGATATGAAATTTTGTTACCTGATAATGAAAATGAATTTATGAACGATATGTGTAAGGAGTTTGAATGGAAAGAGTTCCGAGGGGTTTTAGAAATATCAAAATCTACTACCCCCGGAACCAACAGAGTGAGTTATAAAATGATTAGTAGATTAGAATTCGAAGCCAAGGCGGCCTTGCTTCGAATTCTCAATCAAGTATGGATGAGTATTCAGATACCGGAAAAATGGAAGGAAAGCAGAGTGACACCTATTCCTAAAAGGGATCGGGATAGGAATCTGGCAACAAATTACAGGGGAATATGTATGTTGAATGTGTTTGTTAAAATTGAGAATGGTATGATGAAAGGTCGTATAGATAAATTTGTGAATGAGGGAAATTTGTTGCCGGAAACCACCTTTGGGTTTAGTCACGACCACTCTGCTAATGAATGTGTAGAAAAGTTTGTGTGGGAAATGCAAAAGGAAAATAAGTATGTTGTGGCGCTATTTTTGGATATAGAAAGGGCATATGATTACGTGGTTCTAGGGAAACTTTATCAGATCCTTATGGACTTGGGGTTTCCTTGGAAAATTTGAAAATGGGTGTATGACTTCATGAATGACAGAAAGTTAGTTTTATGTGGTAGACGGTATAGGTTGGAAGGAGCGGTGACTGTGGGTCTCCCCCAAGGCAGTAAAATCTCACCAATTCTCTTCAGCCTGTACACGAGCTCGATACATAGGTGTAACTCCTCTGGCAAAGTCATTTTGCAATTTTCAGATGAGCTTGTCTCCTGACGGGCAAGGGGAGTACCATCGAGGAGGCTTTGAGTCGGGCTCAAAAATGTGTGAATCAGGTAACTGAATGTTTGAGTGAATTGAATTTGAGGGTAAATTCGAGTAAACGTTGTAGTATGGCTTTTAGAACAAATCGGATGGTTTATGTGCGAATGAGAGAATTGAGTGTGTCAAATTGACTAGGTATTTGAGAATCTGGATTGACAGAAGAATGAGTTTCAAAGTGCATATGGAAAAATTGGCCTTAATTGTAAGAGTAGATTAAACGTGATTAAAAGGGTGAGCAAACCGAAATGGGGAGCTCATCCAGGTGTGACTGATATGTTACGAATGGCGCAAGTGTCAACTAAAATTTCGTATGGAATGAGTATATATGGTGATGGGTCAAAGGTTGTGTTTAAAAAGTTGATGCTTGTGGAGAATTCGTGTGCTAGAGTGGTATTGGGAGCGATCAATTGGACACCAATACACACTGTGTGGTCTGAATTGGGTGATCCACCTTTTAATTATGCGCGAATTGTGCGAATGTTAACTAAGGACAATAAATTAGTGAATGAAATGAAAGAGAGATTGTACAGATGGACGGTTTACAAAAAGACAACAAGATCACTGGTAATCTTGGAAAATATTAACATATTCTCCAAGATTCGTCCGGCAAATCCGAAGGTCCCTCCGAGCAATCTAATAGTGCGGTTGAAGTTTGGTGACGTAACAAAAGCAATGATGAATGAGTCATCGGTTAAGAGTGAATTTTGCAAAATACGAATGAATTATGTTGCACATGTGGAAGTGTATACAGGTGCAAGTGTAAATGATGATCGTGTAGGTGTGGGAATTTATATTCCTTGAATGAGGAACGAGAAAATGGTGAGAGTGCATGAATGTATCTGGATCAAGTTGGCAATCACACAAGGGAGGAGGAGAATAGTGTTATTCTCTGACTCCCGGAGTGGGCTGGAATTAATTAGTAAGGATGGGGGAACTCATGGTAATGTGTATGTGGAAATGCTGTATCAGCTGTATCTTCAATCTTGTGGGAGGGAGGTCATCCTTCAATGGATACCTTTACACCTACAGATTGAAGGTAATGAAAGAGCCGATATGCTTGCGAAACGGGGTTGTTTGATTGAAGATTTAATGAATATGAATTCATGGATGCCAGAAACGTACTTCGCATGTTTCAGGTGAATCTGGGGGGATAATGGGAGAGAGATTTTGTTGAAAATTGTCAGGTGAAAGATAAGAAGTACTTTGAGTTGGTTAGGTCTCCTTTGAGGCAACCGTTCTATAAGGTGCTCAAAGGAGATACTAGAATGTTACGAACTATGGAACGAGTGAGATTGAATCATGGAAATTGGAAAGAATGCTTGAAGAAACGCAATTTGGTTGTGTGTGAATTATGTGAAAGCTGTTTGGTTGTGGATGACATCGAACATTTGATTCTGAAATGTTCTGCATTTAACCAGAGCAGACAAATGTTCGATGTTCTATTGAGTGCAAGTAGTTTGACTGAATTATTACGAATGGGAATGAACGTATATAAGAATGTTATGAATTTATTAGAACAAATTAGATAGAGTTGTGAAAGGAGATCGATGTGTACTACGTGTATGAAAATAAATTAAAATTAAATTATGATGGTAAAATGTAAAAATCAAATTGGTAAATTTTGAAACGGGCCATATGGCACCAAATTATTGGAGCTAGTGCCAAATAAAAAAAAAGAAAAAATTTCCAAATTTATCGATTTGATTGACGTTCTTAAGCTTCATAGTAAAGCTGAGTTTGTGGGACATCGCCGGTTGTGTTTGGAAGAGCAAAGAGGACAAAAGTGAATGATATTGGAGCACCGCTGCTATGTCGTGAAGTACCAAATTTTTGGAATCGTCGGCTGATTGGTTTCTATAAAAATCGGAAGCCATATCAAGCGAGAACTTGTCCCACTTGTATCGTAGTTGCTCTTTTCTATATATCTTTAATCTGTTCTGGGGCCTAGGCACTCTCAACTATTTCGCAATTCGCTTGTCCTCTGATCCTTATTTTCTCGCCGTTTCAAGCAAATTCGAGGACGTATGTTGGACATTTTCATCACAGATCGTAATCTGATGATGAAAAATCCCATCTGCATCTTGCCTCTATCGAGATTTGAAACCTCTACCTCCCGATTCAAACGCCAAAACTTTAACCACCGTGCCATTTGCTTGGTTACCAGTTGTTATAACATTTGGAAAATGGCGGCTTCTGTCAAACAGCTTTCCCATTCTTTCTCATTTGAGTTGAGAAGTGCGCCTGCTATAAATGTGTCATATACCACATCGTTAAGTTTTCATAGGGCTTTGAACTTTTTGCAACAAGATACAAATAAGTACGGTGACTAAGTAATTGTAAAGAGGTCAATTTGCATATCGAATGGTTTTCGGTCGGTTTGCATATCGTAGGTAAATCGGGGCCCCTAGAGTATTCAATGGAATGGTGTTTATTTGTTAGTTTGGTCCAGAACAACTCAAAAGTGCGCTTAGTATTTGGTAGTGGTGTTTCTGGAATTGGGAAAAATGCTCGGAAAACCCCTATGATATGCAAATTGACCTCTTTTCAAATTTAATTTCCTAACACACCCGGGGCTCGTAGATTTTTCAATGGAATGGTGTTTATCTGTTAGTTTTGATCCAGAACAACTCAAATGTGCGTTTTGTATTTGGTAGCGGTGTTTCTGGGTTTGGGAAAAATGCTCGGAAAAACCCTACGATATGCAAATTGACCTCTTTACAAATTTTATTTCCTAAAACACCCGGGGTCCCTTGAATAGTTTTAATCCAGAACAACTCAAAAGTGCGCTTAGTATTTGGTAGCGGTGTTTCTGGAATTGGGAAAAATGCTCGAAAAAAGTTTTACGCATACATTGAAACAAAAATGGCGGATTTAAATTTTTAGGAAAGCTTAGGGAATACTTAACTATTATCAAATTTGACGGAACTCAGAAGCTACGTTTTGATCTACGCATTTCGATGTCGTGAATGTGTCTTCCGCTTGAAGAATACCCAAGATGTAAGCGTGTCGTAAACTCATTTGAGTAGTAGGAATGCTAAGCTTTGGAAGCTTTGGAAATGCCAATGATTACATTCATAGTCAGACCGTCCATCAAACAATTTAATTTGATTTTTGAATACTCGCGCCCCAAAGTGTGGTCGATCAGCTGGTCCCTCTTCTGTTTCCACATTGTCAAGAATTTCATGCCAATTTATATTTGCCGTGAATGTGATGAATAAATTTAGGTGCACCTAATTTAGCAAAGATCGACATTACATAATAGAGCACACTTCGTAACAATTACGGATTGATTCATTGAAGCTGAAATAGGAGAATAATTTGAATGGAAGCTGCAATATTCTTGTTCTAAGCCCAGTTTGCGAATAGATCGGCGAGACCTTTATATTACTCTACACGTAAGCTCTTCTGTTTTACTGAGTTAAAGATATTTTTACGAATCGATGTGAGGGCTGCTTTTAACTGAGGCATTCTGATACTTGTGCCTACCTGATTCGGTTGAGCTGCATTATAATTTTCATTTTGGCTGCATACGAAGGTTTACGTTAACCAATTGATGATCTGGTTCAATCAGATTGCAAATCTAGTTTAGACGCGACGACGTTGGTCCGGCTGTCGTTCGTGATGGAAAACCCTGTTGACAGCGGCAGCTTCTTCCCATACTTTTGCTTCATGATGATATATGATGTTATTATACGATGAGTAGGACTGGCTGTCTTATGGCGTTGTATGAAATGTTATGTGGAAAGTTTCTCCATGAATCTTGACCACATAAGGTCTATGTCCAGGTATCTTTACATTTTTAGCTCCCACAGGATGCAAACCAAACAGTATGTGGTCTGCGTTCCTTGTGTCATAAGACTGGAAAAATTCGGGATAACGAAGCTCAACGCTGTTATCGTCTATTGGATTCGGTAGTTTGACTTTGACAGTTTTGCGAGAACTTTTTGTCACCCAGCCATACAACGTTGAAGTTCAAGAAAGCGCGGAACTGATAGATAATTTATTGCAATTTCTAATGAAATAGGGATACATCAAAATTTTAACATGCAGGAAGTGAAGACTTTCTTTGATATTATGGAATAAGTGTTGCAGTTAAATCAAGAAAAAAATTATCCATTTGGCATTAAAATATAAATGCATGGGTAGTGTATTATTGTACGGTGAACATTATTTTAAATCTATAGTAGTATAGACAATATTCTGGAAAGGACTATATGGCGCATCGGCAATGGTAGCTGGATGAGACGGAGCTGTTAACAGAAAACGAACGAAGGTACAAACGGAAACCGTATTAAATTCTTTCAAGACGCATAACCCAAGTTCAGGCTTTGATGGTATATCGATTCATCACGTAAATCTCCAATAATTTTTAAAGTGTAGAACTAACATTAATCTTCTTTAGAGATTGATTAATGTGGTAAAATAACGAATTTTCTTGATGAATATTACAAAAAACTGTTTACATGTCTGTAACGAATAATCAGCCCGGGTTAAAGACATCGTCGGATTGATCGCGGAGGAAATTTCATTCGGTTTGACGTTTAACGAAGTGATAGCACTCCATAAAAAAAGTGCGAATGATTCTCACTCCATAAAAATCTGTCAATTTCATTTCGTAACATATTTATCGCGGATTTGAAACTGTGTGGTGTGGTGTGATGGGGCTAAACATTCCAAAATATCGCTAATTAAGCGAAAGTTACGAATTACAATAGTTGCAATTTTGAAACAGCAGCACTCCATATAGCAAACATTTCACTCAATCTGCTATAAAAGTCTAATACATTTTGTAAAATCTTAGAGATAACGTAAGCAACTTGGGACCTCCCATTAAAAACCGTCGTATGCAAAAACGTTATTTAAAAGATTTCGTTAAGTTAGGTGAAACACAAATTTTGATATTTAAAGTTTTAGGTCAAACCATAGGCCGTCACTAAGATTTGGATCACAAATAAGCGTGAGCACTGTACAAGACTATAGCTAACAGTACCGGTGGCAGTAGTAACACACAATTGGCTCACATCCTTTTGGATGAGTAGTTTTCAGTTTATGCGATTAAGAAGTTGTGTCGATGAAGTGGCGAATACCCAAAAGTTATGAGTTTGTAGCGGGTAGTTCCTTCCACGACAAGAAACACTACACAACTTTTCCTCAATGGACAGTCCTCTATCGGAAGCCCAACTGGAGAAGGTCGGGTACATTCTACACGACCCTCCAGCCAATAACAAATACGACGTTCTCAAGAAAGTCCTAATCGACCGCTACTCCACCTCTGAGGAGCGTAGAATAGAAACAATTTTGGGCAAAGTCAAATCTGGTGATCAGAAACCTTCGGACCTACTGCACCGAATCAAATCGTTGGCCAGAAACAATTTCGCCGTAAACGTCATCACAAAACTATGGATCAGGCAGCTCTCTGATTACATCCAAACAGCCTTGGTCCCACAACAAGAAACACCAGAAGAGGATCTCGCTGAAATTGCCGATAAACTCCACGACATTATTATACGCGGACTCAGAGCATAAGTTCAATTAAATGCAGCACGCGTACACCAAACTAAGAGAAACATGTGTCAAGCTCTAGCAGTAACCGTCTTGAAACAATGCTAAAACAAATTAGCAACCGGCTAGCTAAGCTAGAAATTAATTCACACTCTCAGCACCACGAACTGCTTCTCCGGCAAAAAAACGCGATCACAACCGAAGGGAAGCTTTTTTCAGCAAAACACTCAACAATCACCAAGATACCAATTCCCATGCAGCTGGTGTTGGTATCATACAAAATTCGTTAGCACGGCATCAAAATACAATGCCCCATGAACATTTATTACGAAACAAATAGGATCCGCAAATACCGGTTCCCCAAACCAATAAGTCTTAAGGCCGTAGTGGCAGACCTAATCAATCACTGCATAGCCGCCTATTTCTACGGGATTCGGTGAATCAAATCACATTTGATTGACACCAGCGCTGATCCTAGCGTAAGCCCGTACTGAAAATACTATCGCTTCGGAACGAATCGCAATGCCGATTTAGTTCTGGCAGCAGAAAATGTACCACTATAAACACTTATGGTACTCAATTACTAAGCGTTGACATCAGATTAAGACGTCCATTCAAACACGCCTTGACAATGGTTATGAAGCACTGCTAAATAAATTCCCTTCTTTAGGGGGGGCAGCTCCACCAAACTATAACACTCCGGTAATGCACAATGTAGTGCATTGCACTACAGGGCATTTAACATTTTCCAGATTACTAGGGCTTGATCCAATTCGCCATAAAGCAGCTTTTCTAGAGTTCCAACACATGGTGGAACTAGGAGTCTGCTGACCTTCTTCATCAGCAATGTATGTCCATTGCACATAGTGAAGAAGAAGGACAACTTACTTCCAGTAAGGAAGGCTTACTGTACTTACAATTCCTGACCGTTATCCTATCTTCCGCACAAACAGAATTTGTCCATGCAATTACGTGGCTGTCCAATTTTCTCGAAAATCGATCTCGTCAGAGCATACCTAATTCCAATTGCTCCTGACGATATTTATTCACAAAACTGCTATTACCACTCCATTTAGCTTATTCGAATTTCAGCGTTTCATCAACGAAATCGTGAAGCAACGCGATTTCGTTTTTGTATATATCGGCGACATTCTCGTAGCCTCAAAAGTCGAAAAACAACACCTAGAACATTTGGAACAACTTTTCCAAGAATTATCAAATTACGGCGTCAATATCAACACGGCAAAATGCGTGTTTGCGACATACAATCATGACTTTCGTCAGTCACAAGATTACATCTAATGGCATTCAGCCGTCCGAAGGACGAATTAATGCAATAAGAGAATTCCCAGCACCACAAAATGTTGAACAATTCGTCAGTATGGTAAACTACTACCACCGATTTATACCAAAACTTGCACTTGCCCCTATCAACATTTTTTTTAGGCTGAAGAATGTCAAAACGCATTCCTTCAGCTCAAGACCAGCTTGCAACAAAATATAGCATCACTACTGATACATCCAACACAGTAATAGCCGCGGTCTTACAGCAAATGAATAATAAGACCTGGGAACCTCTTGGATTTTTCTCCAAGAAATTATGAGATGCTGAAAGAAAGTATTCCGCATTTGATTTTGAATTACTTGCAATTTTCCAAGCAATCAAACTATTTCGTTATTTTGTCGAAGGTCGGGAATTCACTATTTCCACCGACCACAAACCGCTTACTATATAGAGAAATTACTTCTAAAGCGGAAGGAAACCCAAGACGAGCGCGTCAATTAGATTATGTCTCTCAATTCACGATAGACATTCAACAGATTTAAGGCAAATACAATGTGGTCGTTGACACCAAGCTTGCGATCAGCAACTACAAGACTTATTTTCTAGTTCTACAAATTGACGCGCGTCCAAATGGAAATTAGATAAATTTTGATTAGCTGATTTGACAATTTACTGTGGAATATCAACAGGTAACAATCTCCCGTACATTCCAGACTCATAATGTTGAACACTTTTCGACACTCTGCATAATATTTCGCATCCAAGTGTACGAGCAACTCGCAAACTCGTCACTTTTATCCTGATATGAACAAAGATATAACCTTGTGAGCAAAATCTTGTTTATCCTACCAAAAATGTAAAGTACAAAGGCATAGAATCGGCATCCATATCTTAACCTGCGTTGATCGTTTTACGCTTTGGCCAGAAGCTTACTACATTAGAGACATCTCCGCAACAACAATCGCAAAAACGCTCATCGAAAAATAAATCTTTAGATTTGGCGTTCCGGTCAACATTACGACCGATCAAGACACACAGTTTTAATCCAAACTATTCGCTGAGCTTAGGCAAATATTTTAGGCTCACATCGAATACGGACCACAGCCTATCACCCACAAGCAAACGGTAAGGTTGAGCGCTTCCACCACCAACTTAAAACAGCTCTAAAAGCTGGTACAAATACCGTCATCTAGAGCTCAGAGATCCCAATAATATTATTGGGAATCCGAGCAACAGTCAAAGATGACCTAAAATGTTCACCATCAGAACTTATGTACGGTCCAACGATCAAATTAGCTGGGGGAATTCTTTGTGGAACATCAACTTATACCCCAACTGACACAGTGATTCATCAATTGCGCTCCACGATGAACAAACTCGTACCAAAATCACTGCAAACCTGTGATTACGTTTTCGTACGAATAGACAAAGTACGCAATGGCCTCACCCCACCTTATGAAGGCCCATGCAAAGTAATACGACGACTTCGTAAGCACTTTGTATTACAAATCAGAGATAAGCAACAATCTGTTTCTATTGATCTGTATTGAGCCAATCAAGTATCGGGAAATAAAAAAAACTGTCTGCATTCTCGGATAACAACAAACCGCCATCTAGATATTAGATTTTTCATACATAACATTTTTTTAATGTATTTTTTCTCAAAGAACGGTTCAATAGGACCAGCTTCCTAAAGAGAGTTAACAATGGAAAATCGAAGTGCCCAGCTACTAAACGACATCGATATGGCACTACAGCGGGGGTTGCAAACGCCCAAAGACAATAAGGAACAACGACAGTAAACAGCCAATCTGGTACGCATGGACGCATTATCTATACCAAGGATGCATCAAGCGCCTCTTCAAACGGATTTGGGGACCATACCCTACTTCACACCAAGGTGGTTACATCAGTGACCACACAAACCAAACTGCCATTAGGCTCGATCACACTAAAAAACCTGTATTCAAAGTCTGATGAAAATCAAAAAACCACCACGACCATCACTCGTGGGACATAGGATGGTGCAAAAACCACCACCAGCCCAAACACCAAACCTAACACCACCACCAGTAACCTCGCCACTCGAAATACCATCGGGTCCAAAAATGTGTTGGTTCCACGCCAGGCTTGGATATGCAGCAAAGAAGTGCACAAACCCGTGTAACTTTAATGAGCGAAACTGACCAAATGTAATGAAATAAGAGGCTCCCTCCACGACAGCTGGTGGACACGAATTTTAAAAATAAATTAAATGAATTGAGGAAATAAACAAATTACGAAATAAAAGTTTCTTGAGGATTTCTTTTTATTTTTTACTTACAACTATTCCCAATGAACAATCCTCCGTATACATAATTCTTTATAAACGGAATTCTCCATATAAAGAACTATTCAAAAATCGTACAACAAAAATTATTTCGTGCTCCATTTTCCACATTACTCTTGCTACAAGTTCCACGAAAATTTAAGGAAGCCGTCAGTGCAAGTTCGGCACACCAATATCGGAGTTCTACAAAAGTACTCGTGCCCGAAATGTTAGATGACAATAACGAAAAAAACAGAAGAAGAAAGAGACATATTACACAGTACGTGGGTCCAAAATCGGTTAAACTCAGAGGGCGAACAACAAGATTTCGCAGAACAGCAGCGTCAGATCTATAGAATGGAGCGATATGTTCTTAAGAAAACAATGATGATGCAAATTCTTGAAATTGAAAGATCACTCAACTTCAAATTTAGCACCTGTAACAACCGTAATACACCTGAGGGCATGCATTAGTTATGCTGTTTACATTACAGTATAGTTTACACTAGAGTCTTGAATTGCGTCGGTTTAATGTGAGCTGTTGAAAGTTGAACTTGACAACAATGTTAAAAATAAAAATTAAACAAAATCAACGTGTGTGAATTTCGTTTGGATCATAATTCGACCCGAACGTGTATTAATTGAAGTACAGGGTGTCCGCCGGGAAGGTATACTACTTTGTTTGTTTTTGATTTTTGATTAAATGAAAGAGAATGGATCTTATATTGATAAATGTTTTATTTAATGTCGGCAATTATGTATGGAATACAATATCAGATAAATGTTCGCCTCTGTTAGCCTCACAAATGCGAGCCCTTTTGAGCACATTTTTCATTACATTCTCACACATTTCACGCAGTATTTCATTAATTTCATCACGAATATTTTGTTTGAGTTGCTCAACCGTTTCTGATTTGTGAGCATAAACGTTGCTTTTTAGATATCCCCACAAAAAGAAGTCCGGACCAGTCAAATCAGGCGACCGTGGAGGCCAATTAACATCACCATTTTTTGAAATAACTTGTTGTGGAAAGAGTTCTCGCAGTAATTCCATTGTAATCCTGGCTGTATGCGATGTGGCACCGTCTTGTTGATACCACATGTTAATCAAGCCCAAAGTATGCAGTTGTGGCGTTAAAAAGTTTTCAATCATATCACGATATCGCTCCCCATTCACAGTTACCGTTACGCCGTTTTCATTTTCAAAGAAGTAAGGTCCAATGATTCCTCCTGACCAAATTGCACAACAGACTGTCACTTTTAATGGATGTAAAGGTGACTGATGAATAATGTGAGGGTTTTCCATTGGCTAGAACCGACTATTCTGTTTATTCACATATCCATTTAAATGAAAATGTGCCTCGTCACTCATTATGATTTTGTCATGAAAATCGGGGTTGTCATGGTGGAACTGTAACATCCTATTGGCATATGTACGGCGGCGTAAATGGTCTTGTGGAAGAAGCTCTTGTGTCAACTGAATCTTAAATGGAAACTAATGCAAATCCTTGTGCAAAATTGTGGCCAAACTTGTTCTTTGAAGACCAAGCTCCTGAGCACGGCGTCGAATTGAGGTTGATGGATTGTTTTGAACACTTTCTTGAACAGCAGTAATGTTTTCAGCCGATCTTGCAGTACCTTGTGGCCCATGCTTAGGCCTATCACTTACAGACCTTCTTTCTTCGAAATCATTCACTACACGATAAATAGTGCGTTTTGTTGGCACGTTGTTTCTTACAAAAATTTCACGTAACTTTCTCATCGTCACAGTAATCGATGATTGATTTTGATAAAATGTTTTAACGATTAAAACACGATGGTTTATCGAATATTTTTCCATAATAAATTTGCCACGTGTCTACTTCGCGACTGTCAAGTATGAACTGTCAATACTAATATTCGCCTAAATGGCGGCAAAACAAAGTAGTATACCTTCCCGGCGGACACCCTGTAGAAGTTGATTAGTTCCTCTGGTTCGTAGCGAACTTGCTAATTTATCGTAGAATTTCAAAATTTTTAACTCTTACAAAAATCTTCTTGCCATAGCTGGGTTCCACCTACATCACCCCCTCGTCCATAAAAAATATCGTTTTAGCTTCAAAACAAACACTGTCCGCACCTCACGGTGAAAGTAACGTCGTTATTAATTTAATATTTTGCAAACAGAAATTAAATCAAATTAATCGCAGCGGTATCCGAGAAAAATCTGAACCAAATTCAGAGAACAATACTTAACTCGAAAGTGTTCAATTGAAATTCACGCAAATAAAAAGTTTACCATTCAATATAATTTTATAAAAATTTCATAAAATTATTTAATTGAATAAGATGTGTTAAATAAGATTAAATTATAAAAATACATTAATTATGTTAAATTAACGAATTTACCAAACCCAAAAAAAAAAAAAAAAAAATTGAAATTCGATTGGTTTGTATAAGCGGATTTAATTTAAATATTAAATCGATCGAAATTATTCCCAATTACCCTCCCCCTTTTCCAGATGGATATAACGTATGCTGCGAGCTATGCTCTCGCGCATAATGTGATCTTATTATCCATTTTAATAAGATCTATATACTTTCAATCATTTTATTACGAAAAAAAAAATTTTTATTTGGTAAGTCGGTTCGTAATGGTCGAAGCTGATGATGATGATGATCTCCTATAGCGAGAGAAATATAATCAACCGTGAAAAATATTTCTGAATAGTTTTTATTGTTTACGATAAGTCAGAGGGATTCAATTCTTTCCCAATAAATATAAAAGAAACCAAAAATCCATTCGAAAAAATTATTTCTTCGATCTGAATATTAATAATTTCAACAATAAAAATAAAATAAAAAAAATATTATTACATTATAATGTCTTAAACCAAAACTAAATTTTGATTGATTACAATAATGATTTGATGTTGGCTGCTGTTGATGTGGTATGGTGTTGAACGTACATACACCATATCATGTGTGTAAGGTTGATGATCATTTCTTTTCATGCGCGTTTAAAATATTTTGTGGTAGGTACCTATAATACGCAGCGAAGTTCACGGGGATCTAATACCCATTTTCTATTATTCATCTAATTATTTTGTTTGGGTATTGCGCTCTTTTATTGTAGGCTAATGGGCAATAGATGTAATTGCCACTGCCATGTTACCTCTTATTGTTGTATTTTAATACGTTGGAGAACTTTGATCTGGCGCGAACTGCAAGGTTCAAAATTTACAGTATCAAGTGTCATTAACAAACTGTACGGATGAAATATTTTTTCGTTTGCTTGAGGTTAAGGTGTGGTCCATTAACAGGTATGCAATGCATGCAAAATTACAATACAAAACGTTTTCTTATAATTTTACTTCGTTTTCAGTGTCTTTATAAAATCCTTTTGAATTTGTTCATAGGGTACATATTAATTTTATTGTCAATTTAAGCGCCAAAATGTAAGTTATAAATGTTAGTCTAAGGTGAAACAATCGACTAGGTACGCGGGTTTCAATTAACTGAATTTTAACCAAAAAAAAAACAAATCTAATATTACAAAGTAAGCATTTTTTATATTTATAAGTGTGACGTATATGTTGGTAAATAGTGTAAGTAGTTGAAATATGTCATTATTGGGCGCATTCAGGACCACCAACTCTTGGCATCATGATTAGTAAAATCATCTCCAATTTGATTTCAAAATTTCATAGTACTAAACATTTTCATAACGTTGGCTTCGATTTTACCTAACATGTTCCCAACTGTTGGGTGCCCTGAATGCGCCCATTTAATTATTTATGGAGAAAATTCATTCATAATTGCAGTATGGGTAGAACTGCAGCAGAGAAACTTTCGGATTTCAAAATGAAACTTTGCATACCGATTAAGCCAAATTTGTGCTAATTAGTGCTCCCGGCAAAAAAATTGTGCTAGTCCAGGAACCGAAGTGGTCTAAACCTGCACCGACGAAAATTAGCCCGCCTCAACGAAACCTGTACTATAATTTGTTACACATTCATTACAATTGATTACAACAAATCCCGATTTTATTACAGTTACCGTTTTCGAGGAACGAGTGGTCGGTTTAGATTACAATTGAACCTGCACCGCCAAAATTGTAACTTTTGAAGTAGCTATGATATCGGGATGATTCTTGGACCAAAATTTATTACAAATTAATTACATTGAATAAGTAAGTTCAAGACCACCCCTATATAGCTTGCTTAAGGGCCTAATTTCACCCCAAAACGATTATATATTTAAAAAAAACGTCAATTTAACCAAATTTAATAAAAAAATTACATCAGACTGCCACCAGGTTTTGGGAAAAATGTTGCAAGAAGTCTTGTCGAGAGTAGATCAGCCTTATCCAGTTGTGTAATAAATTATTTTTGTGTCAGGATACGCGGAATTGGCTACCAACGGTAGAGGCTTCAAATAGGTAATTTAAGGGTCGATTTTACCACCTTTAATAATTTATTACACCCGACCGCCACCAGAACAATTTCAAATCTTACTCCTATGACATTGCGGTGGCCAAGTCAACCTTATCCAGTTATGTAATAAATTAAAAATAAAGTTAACAGTATTTAGCTCAATTTTAAAAACTAACTTTATTATTTCTTTAGCTGTCGGAACCTTTTCGGTTTCATTCTCAAAAGAATAATCTCTTTATTCTTTTGAGAATGGAACCGAAATGGTTCCGAAAGCTAAAGAAATAATAAAGTTAGTTTTTGAAATTGAGCTGAATACTGTTAACTTTAATTTATAATATAAAAGCTCATTAAACAATTTTAAGTGTATTAAATTGTTAAAGGTGGTAAAATCGACCTTTAAATTACCTATTTGTAGCCTCATCGTTGAGAACCAATTCCGCGTATCATGACAAAAAAATAATTTATTACACAATTGGATATGGTTGACCTGACTCCCACAATGTCCAAGGAGTAACATTTGACTCAATATCTTGAGGCGGCCTGGTGTAACAAATTATTATACAGTTGGTAAAATCGACCTTTAAATTATAAATTTCAAACCTTTACCGTTCGGAGCAAATTCCGTGTAACCTTACTCTACATAATTTATTACACACCCGTATAATATTGACCTACCCTTAACAATGACCACAGAGTTACATTAGACCCCATATCTGGTGGCGGTCTGGTGTAATAAATCATTAAAGGCGGTAAAATCGACCCTTAAATTACCTATTTGAAGCCTCTACCATTGGTAGCCAATTCCGTGCATCGTGACACAAAAATAATTTAGTACACACCTGGATAAGGCTGACCTACTCTCGACAAGACTTCTTTCTAAATTTTTCCCAAAATCGGGTGTTAATTTTTTTATTAAATTTGGTTAAATTGACGTTTTTGAAATATATAATCGTTAAGGGTTGAAATTTAACCTTGGGCAAGTTATAGGGGTGGTATTGAACTTACTTATTCAATGTAATTAATTTGTAATAAATTCTGGTCCAAGAATCATCCCGATATCATAGCTACATCAAAAGTAACAATTTTGGCGGTGCAGGTTTAATTGTAAGCTAAACCGACCACTCGTTCCTCGGAAACGGTAACTGTAATAAAATCGGAATTTGTTGTAATAAATTGTAATAAATGTGTGACAAATTATAGTACGGGTTTCATTGAGGCGGGCTAATTTGGTCGGTGTAGGTTTAGAGCACTAGGAACCGAATAAACGGGAAACGAAAATTTGAAATTCCGCCTGAATGACGTAAAAAATAAAACCCGACTTCTAGAAAGAACCAGAAATGATTTAAGCCTAATTTTAAAACTTCCTTACGCGGCCCAACTGACCGGTGTGAAGAACTTAACAAAATTTATTATTTTAAAATTTACGCGAGTGTGCATTGAATATTTTCACAGAGTAGTTCAACAAAAACTTGAACAGAAATGATTGAAAATCGCATTAAAATAGTTAAAGGTAAACTCATTCAATTTTTTGTGTTATTCAATATATTTTACGAGCCCGGTTATAGATCGTCCCACGCATTTATATTACATACATTAAATAGTTTACCAAATAGGCTTTCAAAATACAATGTTAAAAGTATGGGCGACGACTCAATCAATTTTTTGTGTTAACACCGGCTTGCTGTTTGTTATAAGGGGCTAATCCTAGAGATTTTCACGCGGTTTCATTATATACGTTAAATCACCCAACTAATAAGCTTTCAAAATATCATAGTAAGATTTAGAACTAGTGAGATGCAATATGAATTGACCATCTTTCAATGGGAAATCTTAACTCATACAATTTTTTGTGATTACACCGTTGCGTGTTTCGATATACGAGGCCGACCCTAAAGATTACCACGTGGCCGAACCTAGAGGATTAGCCCCTTATAACAAACAGCAAACCGGTGCTAGCACAAAAAATTTAATGAATCGTCGTTCTTACTCCTAACATTGTATTTTGAACGGCTAATAGATAAACTATTTAATTTGTATAATATAAATGCGTGGGACGATCTATAACCGGGCTCGTAAAATATATTGAACAACACAATAAATTGATTGAGTTTTTACTTTTAACTATTTAAATGCGATTTTCAATCATTTCTGTTCAAGTTTTTGTTGGATTACACTGTTAAAATATTCAATGTACACTCGCGTAAATTTTAAAATAACTAGTTTTGTTAAGTTTGTTAAGTTAAGTTCTTCAGTTCTAATCCAGAATTGGCCCAATTCCATTGAACAACAACGACCGTTGAATGTACAATTTTGTGACAAAAAATGTTATAGGAACCAATGAAGTTGGCACATCTGATTGCATATTCCTATCAGGCATGTTAATTGTCACCAGAAAAGTATAGTGGCTGAATTTTTGTTAATCCTGAATTGGCCCAATTCCAATGAACTTTAACGAAATGAAAATTTGTCCTAGCTTTCCTAAACCGACAACAAAAACATTTATTGTGAGAATGTATTAGTAATTATGTAATAAAATAAAAAAATCTACATTTAGGCGAAATTGAAAATTGTAGAATACCAATATTAGAGTATTCTCAGGAGTATATAGCAGCGTTTTTCTGAAAAACAATCGGGTTGAGTTCGCGATAGCTTTTTTCAAATTTGTCCAATTTAAATTTTAAAATTTATTTATGTTTTAATTAAATAATTTAGATTTAATAGTAATCTACGTATAACTGAAAAAAACCTATCATTAAAGTTGTATAGTTTTCTTGTAATATCGTTGTTCTGTATAGTTCTGTATAATATCGGAGTAGTTCAGAACTATACAGAACAACGATATTACAAGAAAACTATACAACTTTAATGATAGGTTTTTTTCAGTTATACGTAGATTACTATTAAATCTAAATTATTTAATTAAAACATAAATAAATTTTAAAATTTAAATTGGACAAATTTGAAAAAAGCTATCGCGAACTCAACCCGATTGTTATTCAGAAAAACGCAGCTTATATCAGGAATTACAATTTTGTTATAGTAGGAAGCCTCAATTGCTCGAAAAATAACGGTTCTTTGAAAAATCTAGACAAGGGGGGGGGGGGGGGGGGGTTAGTATTCAATGTTATTGATTGACAAATTGACCACGATTGAAACCTGAATTTTCATGGATTTTCTTTGAATAAACGCAGATGGCTACCACACCTGGAAATGAAATTTTCTTATAGTAGGAAGCCCCAGTTACTCGAAAATTAACGGTTCTTTGAAAAATCTACACAAGGAGGAGGTTAGTATTCAATGTTTTTGATTGACAAATTGACCACGATTGAAATTTTCATGGATTTTCTTTGAATAAACGCAGATGGCTACCACACCTGGAAATAAAATTTTGTTATAGTAGGAAGCCTTGATTGCTTGAAAAATAACGATTCTTTGAAAAATCTAGGCAAGGAGGAGGTTAGTATTCAATGTTTTTGATTGACAAATTGACCACGATTGAAACCGAAATTTTCATCGATTTTCTTTGAATAACGCAGTTGGCTA